>JAMAHN010000012.1:184745-884470 GCA_023627535.1 Aspergillus sp. S1802E
CCCCCCGCGCCGGGCCGCCCGCCGCGCCCCGCCCCGCCCCCCCCCCCCCCCCCCCCGTCATGACGTTAGTAGATGGAATACGCACCCATCATCCCACATGATCGCGACTGTCATGTCCCTGCGTGGCGTCACCCGTCTCCAAGGGACCGGAGCTAGGGACGTCTCAATGTCCCATAGTTCCTGGTCAATCACCACCCGCTGGAACAGCTCCAAGTCCTCGATACTCTGACTTGCCAGAGGGCCGACGACCCCGAGAATGGATTCTTGACCAGGGCCCGGGAGGAAGACACCAGTTCCCGGGATCCGGTGCGTCGTGGGTCGGAACCCGTAGGCTCCGCAGAATGCAGCAGGTGCTCGGATCGATCCCCCGATGTCTGACCCGATACCGAGAGGTGCGCATTTAAATCCCATCGAAGCCCCCTCGCCGCCTGAAGAGCCGCCGGGGCTGAGGGTGCGGTTGTATGGATTTACTGTAGTCCCGATGATGTTGTTGCTGCAGCAGAGATGCTATGATATGTTCAGTTACAGGTAAGGGTTGAATAAGGGCCAGGGCATGCCATTACCATTAGAGACTGGGGCTGGTTCGTGCGGACGTGGAATACGGCCCCCGCCTTCTCCAGACTCTGTAGCAGAAGCGCATCCTGCGCTGCTATGTTGTCCACTCTGAATGCGTGGAACACGTCAGATCAATATATTTATATCTGTTGTGACATGGGGAAGACGGACAATGCCACGTAGCCGCCATTGCATGTGCGGTCTTTGAACCCTATGTGTTCCTTCACGCTGATTGGAACTCCGTGCTGGATTGAAGCTTAATTCTAAGATCCCCTCAGGATTGAGTAGTAGTGTCTGGACATACCAGTGGCCCTATGACTTTTCCCGTGCGTTGCCTGTACTCATCCAGCTCTTTGGCTCGCGATATGGCCTTTTCTGCCATGAATTCGGTGGCGAAGTTGAGCTGGATGCGTGTTAGTACCACATGTTAGACGCAACCCTCGCCAAGCCCCATCTACAGACCAGTTGATGTCCTAAAACGGCACGCTTCAAAAAGGCAATGGCCACCTCCTCTGCGCTGAGGATGCCGGCCTCCATATCCACCACGAGAGCAATCGCGGACTTGTTCGTAATGTCGAGCTCACGGGCGTTGAGAAGACCGCTCTTTCGAGGGAAATCCTCGACATTTTTCTGGGTTGCGGGAGGCAATTGATCGCTAGGGAGCAGCCATTGAGCCGGGATAGATTTTTGGAGGATGTCTCGAGCTTTCTGAGCTTGCGGTTTCCACGACTGAGTAGACATGGTGATATGTATTTTGGACTGGATGATAGATGAGTGGAATCGTGGATAGTTCGAAGAGGGGGTATGCAAGGAGAAAACAGCAAGGTAGCACGAGACACGCCTTTTATGTCACTTCCAACTTGGACCGCGGAACTACTGCCGAGCAGGTAGCCATGACCGATAGCGACAAGTGGCAGCAGCATCCATCGGCGCCTCAGTTGTCATGTCGGAATCGGAATTAGAAGTCCAATCAAGGCTATCAAGGCTGGCTGGGCACACTCCGGGTGGAGAAGCTCTTATCTGCGTTGGAGGCGATCGGCGCATTCCCCTCACGGGAGAAACAGAAACATCTTTCGGCTCCTCTCGAGTCGCAAAACAACGGTCAGAGGAATCCAGCAGCTCGCATTGCTTGATGACATACAAACATAGAAGATATACTTCATGTGGACTTCACTACAAAGAGATCACACTTCTGTTATTCATACTATATCTAGTATGTATAGATATGAATGCCTAGAGGAAAATACATTAGGCAAAACCTATAGGGACCTCTTTGCTCCCGGGGAATAGAGACGTAGCGAGGGGAGAGATGTGAATGCGAACCGGAACTATGCTCTGCAATCTAACCGATCAAGTTGATTATTCTCCTCCTGGCTGGGCGTATACCTGGTCCTTTTCACGTCCCCGCAAGAACTCATTACATCTTGCATATAAACATGGGTAAGTGAAACCACTACCAGATGTCTCTTCGGTGCCGACCGGGGCGGTTGCTGAGTTCCTGAAGCTTGGAAGATATACCGAGGATGCCTGCACCGCAAGGCACCCACGGAATCAATTCCGCCTTTCTCCTCCTTCTCTTGGGTGCCCAGTGAGTTAATTGTCACGATTTCTTTCCTGTAGGCCAGAGTGCGAAAGTGATGTAACGTATTGAATAAAGATCTCTTTGGTATTCCTGTATGAGGACGTACCGCCAGTACCCTGCACCTATGGTCTGGTGACTCTAGCGTGGCCCTGTAAGTATGATTAAACGACATCTTTGGTCTCTTTCCTCTTTCCCCTCTTCTTCTCGCCTCATCTCTTTCTACCCACAGCACGTCAACACCGTGCACAGCTCTCCACAGACAATCTGACATTTCTCGGGCATCTTCGTCTCTATTGCCACCGTCTCCATTTTTTCCGCCTCCTGTCCGACCATGATGACTTCTCCCGGCGGTGCAATTTCCGGCTGCAAGGTTGCCGAGTGAATCCCATACGCGTGAAAACATTCGTTGATAATCTTGGTGAGCTTCAAAAAATGAGATACGGAAGGTTCGGACACGACGACATGAACGGATGCAAGAGTCTTCTGCTGGTTGAGGCGCCAGATGTGAAGTTCGTGGACGGACAGCACCCCAGGAATCTAGATTCAGAAAAACATCAGCGAGCCACAGACTTTAACCACCACCAAGGAATGCCATGTCATACCTTTTCTAAATCGTGCTTGACATCCGCGGGGTCAACCCCATCTGGGGCACTTTCCAACAAGATATGACCCGATCGGCGGGCTAATTGACCCCCGAATCAGTACTACCGCCGCGGAACAGAGAGCGGGTCACACATACCTAATGGAATCGAGGACAAAATTATCATAATCGCGATACCCATGCTGGTTCCCGGGTCTGCATAGTATCGTCCTTCGTAATGTGTCAGCCAAATGACCAAAGCGGCTGCCATAACGCCGATGTTGTTAATAGCGTCCCCGATGACATGGAGCAAGACGCCCATCATCCCAAGATCGTGTCCGTGGGTCACTGGTCGATTGGCCTGCGTTTGGTGCTTGTGCCTATGATGCTATAACAGCCCACAGCGAATCAGAATATATACAGGGGGCTATGTATCCCACGAAGTTATAACTCACCGCACAGAAACTCGAATCAAAGTGGGTATTGTCCCCCTCAATTGCCATTGGGATCACAGGCACTTGTGAGACTCCGTGGTGATGATGTCCATGATCGTGATGATGGTGCTCTGCCAATTCCATTACTACATTATCTCTCGCTCATTGCGTCTGTCATGATTTACCGTGAAGAAATATGGCACTGACAAGATTAAGACCGAGACCAATGGATCCCATGATGAGCATGAGTTTGGGGTCTTCCACACCTAAAAGCCCTTTAGCAGTGGAGCGGATGGAACACAGGAGGCAACCAACGCTGTAGAGTGACGAAACGCTCGATAGACTGGAGGAAGACGCTGATGCCAAGGGCGAAGAGAAGTACGCCATTGAAGAAGGCACCCAACAATTGTGCTCGTTGCCATCCGAAGGAGAGTGACTTTGGCCACTCATTTTTCTCCGACACCTAACATATTCTATTTGTTAGCGATTTAGGCGATCGACTTGACAATTCAATGAAGTGCGAAAAACAGCTCACCTTGAGGGCCACCAACGCCACAACGAATCCGACCAGGTCATTAAGCTGCACCTATTAGGACAAGCTCCCTTTGAGACAGTTACACCTACATAGTGGAAGGCATCGGCCACCAGGGCTATAGAATGTGTGTAGAATCCAACTATCATTTATAGGGTTCAGTATGCCGGCGATTGCGATTGGAAAGAAACAGAAGAACGAAAAAGGCATACCTGAAATCTCGGCAACAAAAAAGACCGAAGCAATTCCTATGACAGCAGTTAAGCGCTGAGAGCGCGATATTTTGAATGCCATTTTCGCCACATGTGGTTTGACAAGAGATGGAGAGAAACCGGAGTCGAGCCCTTCACTTAGGATTTCGTCAATCTCCGGAATTCAGCAAAATTTCCGGCCTTTCCTTTTCCTTTATTTTTACTCAAGAAAAACTAATTTATTTCATTCACGCCCAGCCCCTTTCGAGTTTTGTTTGTTGAGGCCTGAGCGGTCGGGCGTGGTGGAACTCGACTGGAATGTGAACAATCTGAAAATACCTTAAGCAAGGAGCCAACAGGGAACAAAACCTATTTACAACAAAAGACCGAGGCCGAAATGAAATGGAACTGTCTCGAGGCCAGTTTCGAATGCAGCTCGCTTGCAGTTAAGTGCCATCATCTTCGAACACGCTGAAGGCCGTTAACATTATTAAGATTACAGGTTGAGCACAACGCCCAGAAGTAACCATGGCTGGGGTTGCACATCACATGCAGCAGTATTTTCAGAGTTCTAAGGAATGGATGATCAAGTTATCATCTTGCAGACTATCACGCTCTATATACATATTCATTTGAATATTGTCACAAATCAAGCAGCCACCTCATCAATCATTCCGTCCAACTCTCTTTGCCAGTTCCTGTGCCGGGAAATCTGCCAGATGAATCGATCGACAAACCCTTGACTGCCAGGCCCGATAGTGGATGACGATTTCAAAAGCTCTGCTGGGCTTCCTTGTCCCGTCACCACGCCATAGCTTTCCACAGTTTGGCCAGCCGACGAAGCGTGCTTGACCGCATCCAAGTTGATCTGCCGTTGGATGAACCCAACTGCTTCGTTGATACCGGCAACGGGCTTGAGATGAGCAAAGGACTCGGTTATCCAGTATTTGGCAATGCCGTTCTTGGCCAGCGCACCAACGTGTTTTCCACCAGGGATGAAGACCGCATCGAATAGAGTCGACCGCATGCCGGGGAAGTGGTGATCGGGGATGACTTTCTCGCCTGATTCGGCCGTGACACCCTGACGCTGCGATCCAATGGTGAAGACAAATGCGCTGTGCTCCTGGAGGGTCTCTTTCATCTGCGTGTACGCAGCGTGGTCGAAGCCATCCATAATGAGGATTGCCACACGACGCGTGGCGATTTGGGGACCGTCGGAGAGATAGTCGAATTGACTCAAACCCTTCGAAGTTTGACCATCGTTTGCCTTCGTGGCCTTGGTCGGTGTGTCGCCGCCCACATTCTTTGCCACGGTCTGCGCGAGATTGAGGTCGACGACGGCAAGACGCTCCGACAAACGCTTGTAGACAACTTCCTCGTCACAGTGGTCGAGTTCAAAGGAAAAGGCCTTGGCGACGTGCATCTTCTCAATGGGCGACAGAGAATTGAAGAAAAGCTGGGCCTGATTGTAATGCTCCTTGAACTTGTCCGAAAGCTGGCGGGCCTTGACGCCTTCTTGCTTCTCGGGATAGGTGGCGAAACCACCCTGTGATGGAGAGGCGGGGGGATTGGTCTCGTACCGGTTTGGCCAGTAATTCACCTTGCCTTTGGTGATGCGGTGCTTCATTGCACCATCCCTGTTGACCAAACTCATATAGGGACACACCGGCCGGTTGATTGGCAGTTCTTGCCAGTTGGGACCCAGGCGCGATATTTGGGTGTCAAAATAGGAGAAGTTGCGGCCGATGAGGAGGGGATCGTTTGAGAAATCAATCCCAGGAACGATGTGACTAGTACAGAAAGCAACCTGCTCTGTCTGCGGGAAATATTCGTCCACGTTTCGGTTCAGTTCCAATTCTCCGACATACTGGATAGGCACCAGCTCCTCCGGCCAGATCTTCGTGGCGTCCTCGATGTCGAATTTAAAGTCGTCCTTGTTCTCCTGGGGAATCACCTGAATACCGAATTTCCACTTGGGAAACTGGCCTGCATCAATCGCGTCCATGAGGTCTTTCCTATGGAAGTCGGGGTCCTGCCCAGCGATTTTAAGCGCCTCATCCCAAACCAAGGAGTGGACTCCCAATTCAGGGGTCCAATGGAACTTGACGAAATGGCGCTTGCCTTCAGCGTTTACAAGCGAATAGGTATTCACACCGAATCCCTGCATCATCCGAAGGGAGCGGGGGATGGCGCGGTCGGACATGATCTATGCAGGTTAGACAAAAGACCAAAAAAAAAAAAATATGGTTAACATAAGAGAGCAGATACGTACCCATTGCTGCATATGAGTTGTCTCCGAGTGCATGTACGCAAAGTCCCAGAAGTTGTTATGCGCGCTTTGGCCCTGCGGGATCTCGTTATGGGGCTCTGGCTTAACTGCGTGAACAATATCTGGGAACTTGATCGCGTCCTGAATGAAAAAGACCGGGATGTTGTTGCCGACAATGTCCCAGTTTCCCTCGGACGTGTACATCTTGACTGCAAACCCACGCACATCTCGAACGGTATCGGCACTGCCTTTGCTGCCCTGGACGGTGGAGAAGCGTGTGAAAACAGGCGTCTCCCGCGATGTGTCGGTGAGAACTCCGGCGGTGGTGAGGTCACTGATGCTTTTCTTCATTCGAAAAGTACCAAAAGCGCCGACTCCACGGGCATGGACAACTCGTTCGGGAATGCGCTCATGATCGAAACGCATGATCTAATCGCCAGGGTGCTTAGCACGAGCAGCTGGTGACATCGATGGGGATTAGAGGAAACTATACCTTCTCTCGAGCGAGCGAGTCCTCCAATAGGGGCGGGCCATTGTGCTTCACATCACCCACGCGCAGCCAGTGATCAGGATCGGAAATCTTCACACCAAAGTCCGTTGTCATATGCTGAGCACCCGAGAGCTCAACGGTGTCCCGCGCAAGATCGTCTTGCTTAGTAGACATAATGGCAGAATTCAATGTGAAATGGAAGTGTTAGGAACGATCATCTCGAAGCTGGGGCAATCAAATCCAAGTTATATACTACCTGGAACTATCATGGACCAAAGAACGGGAAATGCTAACCAGTTTGGGGAGTCAACCCCACAATAGTTCTCTCCAGGTACACTGGAAACAACCTTGGAACGCGCATGCCAGCATCAAGACAATGATGCAACTGTCCGACTACGATTGGGCGATCATCCAGTAACAAGTGGCAACCACCCCCAAAGCCCACGGATCATGATGCACCTGTTCTCAACCCACTTGACCATGTCACCGGTAGGCTGGGTAATGAACACCCAGACCGGTTTGTCTGGGTTTGTCGATCAGACCCACTCTTTGTCAGGTTGCTTGAGAGTTGAGACCTCCTCGGAGCACCAAACCCTTCGAGAAGTTCGCGGCCTTGCCCGAGAGCCAATCGTGCGAAAGGAGATCATAAACATTGGTAAGCACACGTCGGTCTCGACTTCGAAGCCAGGGGCTTGCTTGGAAATACTTTCCGCTCCTCGGTGTCCCTTTGATCGCACGCGGAAATGACGTTGCGACGTGGAGCCCGGCTGGGATAGATGACGTCATTTGATCACTGCATCGCCAGGGCACGTAAACAGCAGTTTTGGTAAGGTCAATTCTTGAAATCAGGGAGTACTTCTGACTAATGTACGACTCTTGAAATCTCAAGTCTGTCTCACTCTACCGACGCATACAGGACGATATTGCGCTATTCACGGGCTCTCTAAAATGAAAATATGAACTATCATTATTGACTCTAACAAGATAAACCATTCGGTACCTCCTAATTTCACTGTTCCGCAGTCTTCTCCTCGAACCAAAGAGTCTCCAATTCATGGACCCTGCCAACCGATCAGGCAATGTTCTCCGGCTCCGGCTTTCGCATAATCGGAATAATCGGCTTTGGGGGCCAATTACTGCGATAGCTACTCCATTTCCATGGATGCGAGAATTTGTGATGCCCAGAGCCAACCCAAGTACCATCATTGTCGTCAAGCTGTTTCGTGCCCTTTCTCAAAGTCTCCTCGCTCGGCAAGATGACCCAGGCGCGGGAGTTGGGAGGCACCAGCAGTTCTAGCTCGAACCGATCCTCGACGGACTGAACGGCCCACCGGCACTCTAGTCGCCCATATGGAGTATCGTACTTGGCTTCAGCGGATTCGATCGTGCCGCCGGGGATCGGGTTGACTTTGACTGTTTTCCATCCAGGGGACATGGGACTCACGCCTGCCACGCTGGAATGAAGCCAGTTGATGATGGATCCCAAGGCGTAGTGGTTGAAACTCGTCATCTCCCCTGGGTTGATAGACCCGTCTGGGAGCATACTGTCCCATCGTTCCCAGACAGTTGTCGCACCCATGGTAATGGGATACATCCACGAGGGGCGATTTTTCTCCTGCAGCATGCGATACGCAACCTGGTGATGGCCAGTTTTTGTTAGGGCGTGCGCGATAATCGGGGTTCCTGCAAACCCGGTCGCCACTCTGAACTTGGCCAACCGGACCAGGCTCACCAGGCGAGAGGCAGCAGTCGCGGTTTGTTCGGCGGTGGGGAGAAGATCGAACATAATTGCCAGACTCAGCGCTGTTTGTGTGTCTCCCACCAGAAGACCAGAGGGTGCAATGTATTTGGCCTGGAATTTGGCTTTCAGTTGCAGGTAGTCTGCCTTGAACCGGGTGTTGTCTGCTGTTTCACCGAGGATTCCACTGATCTTGGAGATTGTGTCAGTGACATGTACCAGATAGGCATCAGCGACCAATGTCCCATTTGTCCGAGCATCGCCTGGCTCGACCGGAGGTGCGGTCGGGTCCAGCCAGTCTCCCAACTGCCAAAGTTCGGGGTCCCAAAGCCCATCGGGGCCTCGTCGAATACCCCAGTCGACCCAGGCCAGCATGCTAGCGTATTGCCGGCGAAGGATGTCTATATCCCCATACGAGCGATAGAGATCCCACGGAGACAAAACAACCACGTCGTCCCAGATGGCTTGAGGAAGATGCGGCCATAGTTTCTCGCTGATAATATTCGGGACCACGAACGGAGGAACGCAGCCGTCCTTCTCTTTCAGCTGCTCCGCCGCCACATCCTCCAACCAGCCCCCCAACATGCCGGCTGTGTTGTAGAGGAAGTTGGCGGAAGGGCCAAAGATCTGGATATCGCCCGTCCATCCGAGACGCTCGTCACGCTGAGGGCAATCCGTAGGAATGGACAGGAAGTTGCCGCGCATGCTCCACCATGCATTGGTATGAAGCTGGTTGACCATGGGATGCGAGCATGAGAACCAGCCGGTCCGGGTCATGTCGGTGTGCATGACCAAAGCGGTCAGGTTGGCGAGCAAGTCTTGGTCCTTTGGCCATCCGTCGACCTGGACATATCGAAACCCATGGAAAGTGTATTGCGGGGTCCAATCTATAAGTTCGCTCCCAGAAGAGATGACCTCGTCGGTGCATTTGGCGTTTCGCAGAGGCCGAGTTCCAAGCTCCCCGTTTTCTAGGACTTCGGCATGCGTGAATGTCACCTTGGCCCCTTCTGGTAGACTCAAGGATCGAATCTGAAGTCGTCCAACAAGGTTTTGACCGAAATCAACGACGACCTTCCCCGACGAGGTCTGGTAAGTGGAGACTGCCTTGATCTTCTCCGTCACTCGAACAGGTGGCGCGTCTGGCGCCACCAGAGTTGCAGTAGGGAAGGCTAACTCCTCTACAGAAGACCAGGAAGATGTACTGGTCTTTCCAGGGGAGTCGACTTTCCAATGAGGATCTTCTTCCCGGGCATCGTACAGTTCGCCGTCGTAAAGTTCACTCCTAACAATGGCGCTCGGGCTACAAGACCAAGTATTATCAGTAGCCAGCGAGAATGTCGCCTCGGTCGCTTCTGACTGAACCTCGAGTTGGGCAAGAACGGCAAGTCGATCTCCGTAGAGTTTGCTTCGCCCGTTGCGGAACCCCAGGCGGGTCGCATACCAACCCTCTCCGACTTCTACTGCAATGGTGTTATCACCGTTGGGGTTGAGGAGGGGAGCGACGTCGAATACCTGATAGTTCAGGCGATGATTGTAGCTAGTCCAGCCGGGAGCCAGGCATTGCTCTTCCACGGCATGCCCGTTGATGAATGCTGTATAGACCCCGAGGCTTGTAATGTACAAACGAGCTTTTCCGATGTCTTCGTTCCCGGACAGCGTAAACGAATTGCGAAACCGCACTGGACGCAAAGGGCCTTCGTTTGCCTCCTTTACAGGACTAGCAATCGGAAGGCACTTCCAGTCGGGTTTGGAAAGTAGCGCGGCTTCAACTGTTGTCCAGGGAGACCAGCTCGTGGGTTCAGGCTCGGACTGCCCTGTGTCGCGACCGTAGGCTCTAACACGGACCTGGGCTCTTTCTCGTGACTTCAATGGCACGCTTGGCCAAGGCACGAGCACCGATGCATCACTTGTCACGTAGTATGTCTCTTCGACAGATGAGGGGGAGCGGAGGACTTGGATTTCGTATGCAGTTTGTTCCCATCCTCGCGGACAGTCATCGGTTGTGTTAAGGAATCGCCAGGACAATCGCGGGGTTCCTGTTCCGATCCCAAAGCCAGTGGGATGTTGCTCGACGGATGGCGGTGCAATTTTGGGTTGGCCAGCCATGATGTGTTGGGGTCCCTTTGTAGGAGAACGATGTAGAGAACAGAAAGCTGGTATGGCTTCAGCCTTTTCATAACTACCCCTCGTCTTGAGTGCGTGGCCCTTTATAGGAAGCGGAGGGGTAACCCCACTCGCACAGTACTCCCACGAAGCCCCGAGAAGACATTCTTCGATTGGTTCATGGCGAAGAATCGCGTATGGCTCCTTTCTTGAAGCTGCGTGTCTCTCCACGTTCTGCTGTCTCGCGTCCAGGTGCCCGTGGGCCCTTGGCAGTGGCTTTAATTGGGTTAACCGAGATCAAGCAGCGGCGTTTTCGGGCTCTGATTGGATAAACGCCGCCTGTCTGACGAGTGGTTCGGAGCCATGCCGGCAGACGCTAAGCTCGCTCTGTCTTGGCTTCGTCGCATTTTGTGGGGGGATGCGGGGATTGGCGTGGTTATTGGGCCCTAATCTAGTCCTCCCCGGTGGTGTAAGAGTCTCCGGACCTGCTTTCGGCTCTTCCATGATTCGGGTTGTTGATAGACCGGATAGTCATCATCGGCGCTATAAATACGCCCTGCACGCCGGTATAATTAGGACGATCGATCATGGGTCTCCAAGGTGCGGGAGTGCCAATCGATGAATACACGCTGTCGGTATCTGCACAATGGTTTCTCGTTATGTCGTGGTGGTTGCTTTGGTGGTCGCTCTGGGAGGGTTTGTATATGGCATGGATTCAGGTGCGAGTGATTCGGCTTCGGTCTCTCTCATGCCAGGCTGACTTGCCACAGGAATCATTGCAACCACTTTAGGCCATGACACGTTCAAATACTCCATGTTTGGTCCCAGTGGAAAGAATGCTGCTTTGGAGGGTGAGTCATATGATTTTGTTGTTTACCTGCTAGGACGCACCCAGCGACTCATTCCTGCAATAGGTGCCATCGTGTCGCTGTACAATGTTGGCCAGGCCATCGGCACCTTTGCCGCAGGCTATTCAGCCAACAAGTTCAGTAGAAGATGGACCATTTGTGCTAGTGCAGTGATTGGTATGTGCAACATTTCCTTCAAGTATGGGCGTTTTGCTCACCAAAGGCATTTTCATAGCAATCGTCGGTGCCATTCTGCAGACCGCGGCCGTCAACGCCGGGATGATGATCGCAGGAAGGTTCCTTGCGGGAGTAGGCTGTGGTATCCTCTTGGCGGTTGTACCAGTCTACATTGCTGAAGTGTCTCCTCCTCAGCAACGTGGAATGATTGTTGGTCTGCAGGGGTTTATGATTGCTATTGGTTTCTTCATAGCCAATTGGGTCGGCTATGGAGGTGCATATGCCAAAGACGATGCACAATGGCGTATTCCCTTGGCCATGCAAATTCCTGGTCCCATGGCCTTGACTGTCGGGTGCTGCTTTATTCCATACAGCCCACGCTGGCGTAAGTGCTCTCTGTTATGAGACCTCAGACGACCTAATACTGACATAACCAAAGTGGTCCAGCAGGAACGTTACGAAGAAGCGCGCTCAGTCTTAGAAAAGCTGTATGTCTCTGAGAACGGCGAAGATCCGGTCTCTCGAGAACTCGCCCAGATCCGAGAGCAGATACAAGCGGAGGCCGAACAAGGAACGAACTTCAGATCAGCCATCACAAATCTTTTCTCACCGCGTTTTTTGCACCGCACCCTGATGGCCTGCTTCATCCTCATCATGGGCCAGTTCAGCGGCTCCTCCGTCATTCAAAACTATCAGAACACCTTCTATGCAACAGTCGGTTTCACTGGAAGGACCTCGCTTTTGATTAGTGGTATCTATGGCATCATGGGTGTTCTTGGTCAGGTCATTTATCTCTTTATCGCTGCCGACAAATGGCCTCGCACACGCACGCTGTGGGTTGGCTCAATCTTTCTGTGCGTGATGATTGCTATTTGTATGGCTTTGTCTGCCAGGTACGGTGACCAAAGTAGTGACAACCTCAACGGTGCACGCGCGGCAATCGCTATGATTTTCTTGTACTCCTGTGGTTATGCTGTCTTTTTCAACGCAACCGTCTGGGTGGTACCTTCCGAGCTTTTCCCGTTTCTCCTTCGGTCGACCGGAATGGGATTGGCTGTGTTCTGCAAATCAGTATCAGCCATCATTCTATCACAGATCACGCCGACTGCCATGCAAAATGTCAGCTGGAGATATTACGCGCTATTCATTGCCACCAACTTTGTGGCTGCCTTTGTGTACTTCTTTCTGCTCCCGGAAACTGGTGGCAAGACATTGGAAGAAGTCGCCGAGCTATTTGGAGATACTCTCGCAACGGACCCTCCGAAGCAAATCGATGACCCGGATGACAAAGAAACATCTTCCAAGAAGCAAGCTACCTTGGAGACGAGTGATCCCAGGTCTGCTCATGTAGAAAGAGTTGTCTAATCTTCGGATGAGAGCCACGACTTCTCCCATTGGTAATTGGGGTTTGGAAAAGAGAAAGAGAGAAAAACTAAAAGATTTAGGCCTTCCTTCTTGGCTTGATATTGCTGTGAATTACGCCGGTTTCGACTGCTTTCCTGTAGCGCTATCGTTTCTTTTATTGAAATTATTTCCTCTTCAATAAGCAACCAAATGTCTTGTATCATAGTAATCTGTGAGTTGAATTTGATCGGTCAAGAAATTTGCGATTTTATCTGTGCCCTACAATGCAGGGTTGGGCTCGGAACTAATTTGAGCGGCGCTGTTATGCAGAAATTCGAGCGTTCAGGACGATGGCATTATCACGGGACCAATGGCCCTATAATCGGCGATGTGACCAAACGATGGATGTATTCGAAGATCAGAAGAATACGGTACGATTAGCTGCCGCTCTGAAAGAACTGAGGAATGCTCAGTCAAGAAGCGAGCCATCCAATTATCCATGGCAAAAGGATCTGAAACAGAGTCCCTGCATAAATTTTGGAATGTTTGTAGGCGATTAACCTGTGACTGTACAGTCAGGAGCTTTCTGGGTGGAGGGACTGTTTCTCCGATGAATGGGAGAATAGGGGAACTTACCGAGTATTGAACAACAGGCCAGTATGATTTGAGACTCATTAGGTACTGAAAGTTCGAGAGCAGCCGCTGTCGTGCCATATAAAGTTCAAGAGGGATACTACCAAACAGTAGAGTATGGAGATGAACGCAAGAGCTAACAACGGCGATATGGCCGTAGATGAAATAGTCGAGCTCGCAGTTCTTGATCTCGGCAGAATTTCTTAGGATCTCAGATACTAACTCGGCACTATGCTTGCATTTCACAGCTCCATGCCGTACGGCACTTTCTGTAGTATTTCGGGCCGCTCGTGCATCTAAGAATGGAAACAGAAGCATTTGTTGAAAATGATGGTAGCCAATATGCATGGACAGGAATGTTCTGCCAAGTTGTTGGTCGACGAAGAGCATGATATTGGTTAGGTTATAACGCAAGTCGGATGGTAGATTGGCCGCCCATTGATCAAGGCGTCCTTCCAAAACAGCAGCCTGAGTACAATAGTCATCGAAGGAAATGGCACCGCGACTGAGTTTCCGCAGTAATCTGTTTATCTCGGTAAAAATATTGAGCGTTTTCGCCATCTGGGCCCACATGTCTCGACGGGGGGTTGTTGGGATATAACCTTCACTCGAAGGCTGTGGACATGGCATATGAAACGATACGTCGTCTATTGCTGGGGGGAACTGTGGGCCACTCCCAAAGCCCATTGGCTCGATGGACATATCGGAAGCAGACCAATGGTTGGCAATATGGACCGAAAGCCAGGTCCGGCGGTATTCTTCCTCGTATACGACATTCGAGTCATTGGAAATGTCGGAAATTGGGAGAGCTTCTGCGTGCAGTCGAGCAAGCCCAACATAAATGTGTTTCGACTGGACTTCTCCCTCTCCCGCAAAGAAATATGAGATTAGAATGAAACCTTGAACGGTTTCCAAACTAGGAGAGGCGATGTGTTGCTGACAGAGCCGCACGGCTTCCGAAGCAAAAGCCTTCCCACGAAAGCAAGGAGCAATACCATCAAAGATCGGATTGTTGGAATATCTGTTAGACCAATGTCATTATCCAGGCGCAGAAAGGTTCGTTCTGTTCGGTTGAACGCGTACCTGGCAGCAAGAGCACACATTGCGTAGACGTGCACCATAGACGCGTTGCCTTCGTTCAGTCGACGCATAAAACTAGGCACATGGAACATTGTATGCGCGATATTGTGGATGAAACGGAAATAAAGCGGAACCAATTCGCAGAACAATCCACGCGAAGCTAAGATTCTGAGAAAAGATGGCTCATGTTGAAAAGGTAAGTGGACATGGTCCTGGTCTCTCTCGTTCTGTAGCCGGTCCTCATTGGGCAATCTTGCTGCGACTTTAGAGGGGCCTACAAGACCTTTTCGGGGTGGAAGGTGCATGCTAGACCCAGAACTGAGGCTACAAGGGATCGAAAGCAATCGGCACAGCCGGCAGGTAGCTCCCCTGTCAGCAGGGACGCACCGCCTTTTTCGAACACTATATTTGACCGATAGCTTTCAGTATTCTCAAGGTTGCCTTAGAGCATTTCATGGCGAGGGGTCGGGGAAGTGGGTATTCACCGGCAAGTGGCACAAGCCCCGGCCCTAGTCCGCTTGTGCCGGTTGCTTTCCATGTGGCAGAATCTAGAATGAGAATAAACACTGGATCTGGTCGTTCAGCTGAATAGTTGGATGGCCATCGAAGATCGGGGACAGAAATGATGAGATGAAGCAGTAGATAAGCCGACGGCCCGTTGCTGATGGGGTGTGGAGGTACACTAAGCCTAATTAAGAACCGGCTGCACCTGACCCCCATTCAAGTGAACATTGAACATTCTTCAATACTAGGTAGATGACAGTAGGCAGCTCTGTTTATATTGCAGGTTCTATAGCTGTTACCCACACTCATGTGTCAGCTTACTATACTAAATTCGGTGCCAAACCCCGGTGAAAACATGGTTGATTTCAAAATATAAACTACCCGTATAGAGTTGAGCCAAATTCTTAGAACTCAATGGTTGGGGAATTGTTTTGATAATGACCTCTATTACAGTTGGCTATTGGCTTGCTAAATGAATGTGCACTGATACTTGGATTAGGCCCAAGGAGTATACTTCGATTAAAAAAGAGATTCAGGCAAATTGACCTGAGCTTGCCTCCACATGAAACATGGAAGTTTACATCAGTAAAACTACTAGTACCCATCGACGGCTTAACCCAATAGCAAATACCAATTGAATCAATTGCTATTACTATAGCAGTTAAGAAATAGAATCTCGTGGAAGCATCCCTACACCTCATAACCCGGCTTCTTCCTTTATATTCACTTCGAAAGCAATTGCAGGCGCAATGTCACTAGCATCGGACAAAGTCATTAACCCATTACCTTTGACTTCCCTCTCACTCCCCCTCTCTTCCTCCTTCGCCGCCTGCACCTCTTTTTTGCACACCTCGCTCGTGACCGTAAATAATGGATCCCGAGCCCAGAAGCCCCTCCCGTTGCCCTCTGCTCATGAGGAGAAGCCCGGATGTCTCTGCTTCCTTGCCGAAAAGTGTACCGGTTGACATTGAGGTCCATGGTTTAAAGGCTAAAGTGCTTCTGAACAGCCCTCAGAAAGACATCATTCCAGCAAAGTATCTTCAAAAGGCTGACCGATCCTGTGCGTTAATTTACTTGCTCTCTTTCTAATCCCCTCCCCACAAGTCCTGGAAGTTTTTGAATGAAAGAAGTAACTGACTGTTTTGGAGCTGTCGTGCAGCGAACTCCCTGGATTTTCCGAGGCGTGGAAGATGCTCGCCAGGTAAACCTGGGCAAGTGGTCCAAAGTCGACGTCCGTTTCCGCGGGGTGTTTAGGATGCTCAAGAAGGTACCTCCATTCAAGAAGGGCTTGTATCAGAATGGAGATCGCAGCATCGAGGGCTACAGCCGCAAATACATATTCGAGGACGCGGTCAGAGCACAGGGTCAGGTAGTCTACGCTCTTCTTGAGGAGGTTCTGAAGTTGCTGGATATCAAGCGAGAGATGGACAGTCATCTCACCTACTTCTTCCTCCGGTGAGTAACATTATCCCTGCTCGACTCACCCAAGAGATCAAAGTTGTGTGCTGACAGCTGCTAGCGCGAGATTATTGAATTGCCATATGGAATACTGGACCGGCTATCGTCAGAAGCATCAGGATGCCCCGCTTACAGCTGGATGGGTTTGCGTCGACACACATCCACCCGGTGTATCCAATAAGTCGATCGTGCCCATTTCGACGGTAAGAGCCCCTATATCACCAAAATCTACCGGTGTCCGCTTGTGAGGTTGAATGACTGACTTATCCCGGCTGTGCAGACAACTCACGCAAAGCAGTCCCTCGAGTCGGCCCTGGAAGGAAAGTTCAAACTTCTTTTAACAAATCTGCTCCTTCATATCCACAAATTGCATCCACCTGGTGACAAACTCCCCGACCAAGAGGTCTTCCTGATCGGTCTGCATGGGTCTCGATTGCACATCTTGCGTGCCATATTTCCGGGCTATAAAACCTCCAGAATCTGGAGTGGTAGATACAACCCTTCCCCGCCCCATACAAACTCGACAAAGCTGTTCACCAATAATCCAAGCGAGCGGTTTTACTCTAAGCAAAATGTAGAGCGATTTGTTGAACGGATCGAATGGCATAAGCTGTCAAATGCGGACGGGGAGCGTGATTACCGCGTGTTTCGAATTCTAGGAAGTCATGAGTATGATTTGTGGATCAAGTCTGAGTTTCAGGCTGCAGTGAGGTTGATCGTGGGTTTGACCATGTACTTGATGAGTGGACAAGCTCGGTGCGGTATTCTTCAGCATGCATTCAAGCGATTTCCATATGATGAGGATGACGAGCCCAACTCGGAAGACGAGAAAGGCGAAATCCAAGCTGCACAGGAAGATAAGGATGTCGCCGAAAAGGAGAAAGAGTTGGCTGAACTGGAGAAGCAGAGAGCCAAGAAAGACCAAGAACGGGCCCGAACTCGAGACACTATGCGGTCTTCTTCCAATGACCGAATCCGAGGCTTCGAAGATTCTCATCAACCTTGGTGGGAATGGGTCTGGGAGGATAATTTCGATGAAGAACGCGCGAAGAATGATGATGATGTGATTTGCGATGGTCCACAATAGCGTTCACATTATTCGCTCGTCCGATACCGACCGGTCATTGGATAGTGTACGATTAGCAATGATTACTGAAGAAGTACAAGGAATTTATTGAGAAGGAAATCTGTTTACTCTGGGGCATAACCAGTACGAGATAATAGCGATTAGTAAAGAGATCATTCTGAACTACTCGACGAGAGAGGAGTATATATCATTGGAACAGGTCCTGCACTGGGCCAAGAAAAGAGTACAATCTTCGGTAAGAAAACTAGGCAGACTGTTCCTTATCCCTCCGACGCCTCTCGGACTCAAACTCGGTAAATGCATCAATGCCCAATCCGTCTTCACCACCAGTGCGAAAGTATTCAACCACAACACCAATAGCGTAGCACGTTGCTGCCGTTGCTGCACCACTGATGAGCATTCTGCGAGCAGCACTGCCGATTGTGGATTTGCTTTTAGAGGAATCGGCTTTGTCCCTCCGTGTAAATCCTCCATTCGACGACGCAGATGGCCCTGGCAGGTCGGCAGAGCCGGCATCTTTGGTATCAAACCTTGGATGTTGTTCGGGGACCGATTTCGGCTCTTTGAAGGGCTCCTCTTCAAACAGGGGCTCGTTTCTCATTTGAGCTTTTATTTGTTGTGCCTCGCTTGCCAGTTGCCTAAGAGCAGACCCAGTACACTCTGGCTTTGCAGGTAATTTTCTGAACACCAGTATATCCCCGCCACCCGATGTAATTTCGTAGCCGTCAGCGTGCATTCTCTCGAAGTATGGTAAGAACTTTGCCGGGTTGTCTAAACGTGAAAGGATTTCGCTAGGATGGCGTGATTCATTCATTCGATGCAAAGAGGTGCTCGCCTCTGCATGTGTTATTTGTAGGGTAGAGGGGTCGTAAGCTAGAACTCGGTATGTTTCAGGAAATTGAGGATCGTTTAGGGAAGACGATTGCGTGGGATAGATTTGCGCGGAGTTTTGAGGCTCTATGATATCCTTTGAAGATTCTTGACTTGGAGTACTCGGTTTCGAGGCTTCTGTGTGCAGATGCTTGTCCTGCTCATGGGTTTCGGATCGTTTGCAGGCATCATGAGCACCAAGATCGCTTGTCAGATCCGTAGATAAGTTTGACACCTCACTCGATTCCTTTCCCGTTTGATCTTGCATGTTGAGGTTCCTGTCGAACTTCCTAGAATCATAGCGAGAACGAATGTCACTAGCTTGTAAGAGGTCCAGGTCCTCCGTCTTCTCCTTCGCATCCCTGATGTTAGCTTCTGAATACTGTGGATTATTACACTTGGAGTCCTCAGATGGCAAATCATGCTGAGAAGCGGCATTTGAGGGCCCAGGGGGGTCATGCTCGGCCTTCTTAGCGTGAACTATATCGGAAGACATCTCAGAAGAGGATCCGTGATCACCCAATTTATTTTCTAATGTTTTCATCGGGTTACCGATCCATTGACCTTCCGATGGAGGCTCAGATAGCCTGTCTTTCGTTTCACTGGAAGGCACGGAGGTTTCTTCTGTTCTGGCTTGACCCCTGGGATCCTTTTCCATCAGTGGCTTCCGTAGGCCGCTGTCTGAACTACCGAAGTCGGCAATCCCCTCTGGTGCAGCTTTGGACTTGATGCCTGTCCGGCTTATGGAAGACAAATAACCAGTACCTTTCCTATGTGTTTCAGGGTCCTTGGAAGATCTTTTCGCTGATCCTCTCCCACCGGCGGCTCTTTGCCCGGTATTTGAATCAATCATTTTGTGTTTTTTGGGTACCATTCGACCACTAATGGGGTCAAATTCATATCGACTGGTATCCGTTTTGTGGGGGTTATCTGCAATGCCTCCATTTCCGGGTTCTCCATGCGATGGTCCTGTCCTCTGCCGGCTCTCTGTAGAATCATTCTTGGATGGATTTGAACGTGCCGTTATGTCCGTTGACCCGGTCTTTTCGAATTTATCGAGACCAAACAATGAGCGATATAGGTTTGCACAAGTATCTTCAAGTTTGTGCAGTGCAGTGAAAGGTTCAAGTCTTCTTCCAAACAATGCACCATAAGGATCGGTCTCGATTTCCTTTTTGAGCTGTGCTATTTTCTTCTGTATATGTGCTCCCTGATCACCCCGAAAGATTTTTGGGGGATAGTCCCCTTGGTTGTGTTCGGGGATATTGGTGGGCTTTGGTCGTTCCCAGGTTTTGCCCCAGTACCACCATCGATGATGACAATTATAGATTTGTGCCGGCCACGGGTGAGAAGGCTTTCCCAGCAACCTAATCAAATCAAGACGTCGATAGTTTTTCATTCGTTTCTGCCCACGGTTCTTGTAACTGTCTTGCGTCTGGCTAACCTCTCTCCATAACTTGCGGGTTTGGACGATTGTCTTCAGGCGCCTGGCGGTAGGATATAGACCCTTCCGGTCGCTCCTTGATATGATCGCGGGGAATATCGGGGTTTTTACGTTCGGTATCATTGCGAGATAATTTAGGGCGGTTAAAATGATGTCGACTAATTTGTTGGGTTAACAAATCAACGAAGGGGGAGCGATAAGTCATTGACCGGTTTCGGACGGTCTGGGGTAGGGCCGATCACATCACTGGCCTGAGTGATAGGTAAAGGCGAGCACAATCTCAGTTCTGAACAGGAACGATCTCGGGGTACAGATGATCAGTCTTCGAGGGATGCACCAGGCTGGCAGGTGGACAGAGGTCAATGATGAAGGAGATAAGGTAGTCCATCTCCTCTCCAGGCGGAGAGCGGAGGCAGCTCCTACTGGTCATTTGCGGGGTCATCTGAATGTGGGTCTGCAAGCTCACCCACAGCTAGCCTGAATTGGTTAGTCCGACGAGCCCGAGATATAGGCCTCAGGCAACTTTCTATACTGTACTTCGTACTGTGTAGCGTGACCGGTTCTGGTGCAGATAACAGGATTTTGCTCTATTTGCCCAGTCATACATACAGTGTAGTGTCTATTGCCTTAGAAAACAAGACCAGAAACTCCTAAATCGTCAAGGCTCTGTGAGACTGGATCCGACGTGATGTAGTTGCTCCAGAACCTTAGCCCTTCAATGCCTTCTTCTCTGCATAGAACGCCTTTATCTTCAGCCATTTCAAGCTCCTCGGCGGCAACCCCGACACTCCACTTGAATCTTTGTGCGGCCTCCTGTGCAGTGACCGCGCGTCCAAATAGACGCCAATCCCAGGCCACGGGTTCCAAAGGAGGGATCTGCCGAAGCTCTACCATCCATTCTTGCAGCTGTCGAATAGTCTTCTCGTCACTCCAATCATACCTTTGAACGACAAGTAGACCGCTCTTGAACCGACGCAGGCGAACAGGTAGTTTCAACTTTTCCCACAACTCTGCGGCTCTCTGGAAGTCAGAAGGACTGACCAGCTCCACTCCATTTCGAGATCGGTTGAAGATGGCCCAGAGATCAATGAGACTGATAATGCCGCCTTCTCGTTGTAAAATTCCTTTACGGTCGTCGGTCAGGTATTCAGCAAGGTTCCGGGATAGCTCCGACAAGTAGAGATTCTCGGCTCCAGAACCGAGCATGTCTTTTGTTGTTATCATGCCCAGTGCCGCAGCTGACTCCGAAAGTACTGTACTAGCCTCCAAGGAATTTTCATCGTTGGACATCCCAGACTCCCTTGCAAGTGTCTCTGCAAGTGCGACAATTTGTTTTGCAGATGCCATGAGGGCTTCAAGGTCCTCAAACGCATTCCCAATGACCATTTCGTTGTTCCTACGGACCTCGAGCCCTCGTTGCTCGAGCCCTGCAATCCCTACGGCGGGTGAACGAGTCTGCACGGGAACGATCCCATCAACAGGGGCTGACACGGTCAAGCCAGGGGATGGTGTCGATCGTGCAGGCTGCTGAGGCACTGGCGGAGCATCATACAGAAGCCATTTTCGTTGAATCAAGGCTCCCTTCAACCGTTCATGAAAAGTCTTCTCACCACCACCTCGGAAGGACAATTTAATGCAGTCGGTGATTTCCGTGTTCTTGATGGTTCCCTGCTCGAAGAATGGTGCCGGTGATTCGGCGCGTTTATCATCGCCACCGGCCGGTCTTAATGTGCCCGCAGTAGCAAGTGGAGCACTGCAAATCTCGCACTCTATGAGAGAGGGGTGATTTACGAAAGTACATCTGGGGCATGAGATAGAAGTTCCTGCTTGTGAAGCTGGCATTGTACTCCTTGCGTTGCTGCTTGGGTCCAAGGCCTCGTGCCCTAGTCGAGGGATACCATGGTTCGTCCCGGGTCCTTCTCGGCTAGCCACAGCGGAAATGGCCGCCTTCAGTATGGTGGTGAAGGGAGGCTTGATACCGCATGCTAGACAAGGTGGGATACTAGTTGACGTAGTCGCAGTTGACGGGTCAAAGTTAGAGGGCACAGGATTGGAAAACGAGCATATGGGACAGATCCAGGTAGCATTCACGGGCTGAGACGAGGGTGGTTTTACTTGCGGGCCTGGTGCTTGAGGAAGGGGGGATTGCGATCGGGTCGAGTGGGATCTTGAAAGCTGAGAGCGCGACGGGCTAGCTCCTGCTCCTCTCGATTTGCCAAGGCCGTTCTTGAGTGGTTTGGGGTATATTGTGATCTTTGCAGATGATTTCAGAAAGCCGGCCTAGCACTAGTGAGCCGTTATTCAGGTCACAACACATATGCAAGGTTAATGCGTACTTGGTAATCTGATCGGTCTATTTCTTTCAAGTCAACGGCAACTGAGTGTTTGCGCGGATCTTCAACAGCAACATAGCAGACTCTGTGGGATGTGAGGTATGCATGGCCGTTCTGGTAATTAGGAATCTTGTATTTGCTGTCCCGTCAAGATGCTCAATGTCAGCTCAGTATGGAACATTATGGGATAATGTGAAGGGGAACGGAATGCAAGAGACAATGGAACATGCCCACCAGAGATCTCCATAGAAAAGCATAGCTCTTGATACTATCCGCGGTATAAAGGAATAACCGGTCACTCACCCTTCATACAGCCCCACCGCATCCTGAACAAAGAGTAATGTCTCATCGGGCAACAGTAAGGGGCGGAGCGCAGTAGTTAGATCCAAAGGCTTGAAAAACATCTAGTAAGATCAACTAGCATCTCTCCACCAGGCAGGTCTGTCGGGGGGGAAGGAGGATAGAAGAGAGATCAAGCGTAGAGGGCATGCGATATGCGGGGGGATCAAATGGCAAATCCCATTGACATGGCTGACGTAAGTTGGCTGATGCGGCAGGCGGTAGAGAGACCCTCACGGGACGCCAAGGCAAAATCTCCGCCACGAAATGCGGCGCACTAAGCGAAACTCCTTTCAAGACAAACCTCACTTCTTTATCCTACTTACCTCTCTTTGTACGTTCACCAAGACTGACTCCAAACCTCAACGTGGACGTCTGTCTTTGTCGATCTGACCAGAATACTTATTTCCTACGTCTCTCATCTCGTTGTGGAACCTACTCGGCGTAGGACTAACACTTTGGCCTCTCGTCCTTCAAACAAGCATTCCGTAGTTCATATCGTGCCTTGATCACCACACTCTGTCCTCTCTATCTTTTTCTCTTTTTCTTCTTCTTTCTTTCCTTCCCCTTGACTTAGATCTTGCTCCAAAATGAGCTCCGGTCCCCCGCCATGGCGTACCTCTTCTTCGGCCACGACTACGGTACCTTCATATTCCGGGCACGGTAAGCCATTTTCCCGAGCTATTATTTGAGTATGATATATCTGACTTTGGGACTAGCAACACCAGCCTATATTCCGGTTCAAGCACGCCGTAGCCTTGCCCCCACGTCAACAACCAACCCGCCACCTGAGTCAACTCCCTCGTCAAATACCGATTCGGCTCCCCGCAAACGAGTAGAATGGCCGGCACCTGTTCGGCAGTACGTACAGCGAAGTTTCACGCCAGAAAATGCAATTGCCTCCGTGAGCAGGGAAGAGATGGAGACGAAATTAAAGAATGTCATTACCGACGCAGCGGAGAGTAACATGCTCGACAAGATCGACTGGGTTTCCCTCCCCCTACCACAGGTCATGGTCCAGAATGAGCGCAATAGGATTCTGGCCAGTCCGAGTGTATCGTCATGGGGGGCCTCCAGAGTGGCTTCTCACAAGTCCGAGGACGTTTCGCGAAAAAGAAAGTCGGCGGAATTCCAAGACAACGCAGACAGCTGCCCACCTTGGAGGCAAACTAACAAGCACAATAATTTTGAAGATCGAGTCACTTATTCTCCAACAGACAAACGACAACGCATAGATCATAAAAATCCTAGTAAGTCTAAAACTAACCTGGAACTGCGGAAGAAACGTTTCGAGGGCCCCTGGAACGCAAACAGATCGTCATCTCGCGATGAATCTCCCGCCGCGAGTCCGGATCAAGGCCCTGTCGTCGGAAGATGTCAAAATCTAGAGAAGAATTACTTCCGACTGACATCGGCGCCCAATCCCGATACTGTTCGCCCTCTTGAAGTCTTGGTCAAGACTCTGGACCTATTGAAGAAAAAATGGAAACGAGACAACAATTACGGCTACATATGTGACCAGTTCAAATCATTGCGACAGGACCTGACCGTCCAGCATATCAGAAACGAGTTTACTGTCAGTGTTTATGAGATTCATGCCCGGATTGCTCTCGAAAAAGGAGATCTTGGTGAGTATAATCAATGTCAAACCCAGCTGCGAGCGCTGTATACCCAGCAGCTTGGTGGGCATCCTCGGGAATTCAAGGCGTATCGTATACTTTACTTCATCCATACCCGCAACTGGACGGCCATGAACGACGCCTTGGCCGATTTAACCCCAGCAGACAAGCGGGATCCTGCTGTGAAACATGCCCTGGACGTCCGGTCGGCCCTTGCTCTTGGAAATTACCACCGTTTCTTTCAGCTTTACCTGGATACCCCCAACATGGGGGCTTACCTTATGGACATGTTCGTGGATCGAGAGCGCCTTTCGGCACTTTCCGCCATATGTAAAGCGTAAGTTTCTCGCCCTGTGGTCGGCCAATTATCTACAATCTGCTGACACTGGATTGAACAGATACAAGCCCGATGTAAAAATCCGCTTCATTACTGAAGAGCTTGGCTTCGAGTCCGACGAGCAGAGCGCACGTTTCATTCTTGACAACACTTCTGAAGAATTGCTTCAGGAGAAGGATGGGGCTGTGAAGCTGCTCACCGGAGGAATAGCCAACCAGCTTTTTGAGGCCGCTAAGACCAAAGCTCATCAAGTTGTTGACATCAAGGGACAAATTTGAGTTCTCAAATATTTCTCTACAGTCAATCTCCGCAGCAAGTTCTGGTTCTGCCGTCCATTTTTCTCTCGAATCCATGCATCACAAGCCTTTTTTCTCCCGTTTTCCCTCATTCCTTTTCTCGTCCCACCCTATTGTTCCAATTTTGGCGTTGAATGTCTTTTATTCATAACTCGAGAAATCTATATACCCATTTTAATCCCGAAGCTAGCAGTAGTGTTCTCTACACGGTCTTCATCGCGATTTGATCATGGGTATTGCTGATGTGAACGGTAATATCCGATCTGTTCGGCAACCCAACTTCTGGTCTCTCCAAGTTATGTTTTCCATGAGTAGGGTCCTTTGTGGTGTAGCGTAGTCAATTTACGGGCTCCGCTTAGGTTTTGTACCTCGCGCCAAAGCCTAGGCCAAATCACGAGATCCAAGTAGTACAAAGGATGGCATACTATCCGATTATGTTCAGCTTATAGCGCCCATGCCGCAAGAGGCGCTCCTCGTACGTAAGTACAGTAAGTATACAAATATGTAGGTGCCTAGGTAGGTGTGTGTACCTGCTCGGCTGCAGCTCCCACTGGCTGATCTGCAGCAAGAAGACCGACTGCAAGGGGCTCCTGCATTCCAAGCTGACCCGACAGTGGAGGACAGACGAGCGGAAGCTGGACCAAATGAGTGGTTTAAAACGAAGCGCAGAAGCCCGCATGGGGACTGCTGGGTGTATCCTGGGGTGTATGCGAGAGCCGAATCTAGACGTTCTCGACCCCAAGGACAGGTTTGCCCCAAGCCCGGTGGGAAGACAGGGTAGGATGTGTCCGGTGTAGATCTGGCGTCAGATGTGGCGGCTACTTGCCGGATCGTGTGACGGAGAATCGTAGCTCCTGCTGTCAAGGGCTGCCCCCGGTGCCCGCCTGATTAGGTGAGATGTACAGTACATACATGTACGCGCATGGACCCGGTTCCCAGTCAATCTCGTGTTTCTTTTGTAACCAAATTTAAATTGCTTTTTTCTTCTTTGGGGTAAGAAGGGTCCTTCTGCACCTCTTCGCTGGATTTCCAGCGCCCCAGGCACTCCAAAATAGCCGATGCTTCTGGATTAGACGAAGAAGCAGCACTGAATGGAACCGAAGGTTGATAACCATGGGTGCAGCTCATTCGTTGCGTGTACTACGGAACCTGGAAGTCGGTTCGGTATCGACCAGTTGCGGTTTGCAGAGACTGACCGTTGACGATGTCATTAAGATGCCCGGGGCGATCCTTTGTTCATCATGGTGGATCTCTGTCAGGACAGCAGCAAAGGCTGATCAGCGACGATGACTTCCTCAGGCGTTGATCAGTCGGTGCTCGCTAGGCTGGTTTGGTCCTAGCGCCACCTCGTAGTGGGCCAAGTATATATGCGTGCTTTCTATAGATAGGGCACACGTCTAGTTTTGAGTATGCGTCGGTGTGGGAAGTGTACGGGGTGTTATCGCAGTGATGGAGATGTAGATTGCTTCCTTCATCATGTACGAAATATTGTCTCCAGAATTATGTCTTACGAGTGAGACTGTCTACTCAGTAGCTCCCTCCCTCATGCTCCCACCGAGACCAGACTATATAACTACCATATTCACCCAACAGCTTCCTGGAGATCAGTGGAAAACGTGAGAACAGAAACTACTCAGGCCTATTATTGGCCGTGCTATACTAACCCATCCCATTTTTAAGCGCCCATTGCTCGGGCACGAATGAAGACATAATCTGCCGAGCCGTGGAAAAGAGGCCCAAGGATATGACGTTTCCCCGGGTTGTCACCTCATTTAGTGGAAACAGAACAAGTGCAGAATATTCCATGAGGGCTAATATTAGGTTCATCGACGTTTCTAACCAGCCCTCCACCCTCCCCGAAGGGTGGTAACTGGAAACCGCCACGTTTTGGGCAAATAGACTTTGCCCTTCTCCAAACTCCAACAAGCCACGGAAAGTGGTTGTTATCAGGTCCATCGGGCGAATGACGATCTTGCACGCATATTCCAAGGGACCAAAGTTAGCTTTCCGGAACAGAGAATCGAGCGGCAGGAGAGATGGGACGCGATGGAGAGAAATCATGCAAGGTACAGCGTCGCACAGGCTTGTATGGACGACGGAGAGGAAAGACTGGGCAAGTGGTACTGATCCTGTCGACAGCTGCAGGTGAGGTTGGTCGAGAGAAATACCGGGCTGATACCCGGTGCACGACGGACCTCGCCAGTCTGAGTAATGGCTGGTCTGGGGTTCCAGACTTTTCGAATCGCCAGTGGCAATCCACAGCCAGCCCCTCATATGGGCACCGAACTCCAGTTACAATGCGGCGGGTGGTTCACGTACGTAGACGTGTCTTGGCTGCGCGAACGGACCATGGTACTTGTCTCTCTCTCTCTCTCTCTCTCTCTCAACTTCTCTGCCCTCCTCTGCGTTATTCTATCGTTGTTCCATGATATTCTATCCGGTAAGGCTGCTAGCTACCCGATTCACTGGGAGCGAAAAATGGGGAGAAAGGGACAGGAGAGAAAAAGAGGGCAGCAGGCTGCAGCAAAGAAACGAGAAGGAAGAACGGCTGCTGCCCGACCGCAGGGATGAGCCAAGTGGGACGAGGGCGCCAACAGGGCCGGGCGGGAATGGCCCTAAAGAGTCTAAGACCGCCTTGTCGGCTCGTCACTGCCCGGGGAGCAGCACCCGACAAGGAATGGTAAAGCACCGGCTTTAGGCATGCAACGGTCGCCCGTAAGGTAGCCTGGGTAGGTTCATTTTTTTTTTCGGTCGTCTTCATCATTCAGGTCATGCGTTGATGATCGTTGTTAGGCTTAAATCTTTTCTTTTCTTTTTTGTAGCGTCCCATATTAATTGAGCTTTTTTTTCTTTACTTTTCTGCGTAGCTGTTACAATTTCTGACGAAGTTCCAACCTCACTAGAATCCTTTCGGACTCCACGTTGAACCACTTCAACCACCGGACTGGGAACCAAATTATTCTTACTGCGGATACCTGAGAGAAGAAAGGAAGAAAAAGAAAGAAAAAAGCTCCACTGCTCCCCTGGTACGGTACGGTACTATCCAGAGTTCTCCGTACAGTGTTGATACGTTGGAGATAAGTACCCCGATCGATCAAATTAATCAATCTGTCAGTTCTTCTGGATCTATCACTTGCAATTGATCTCCATCTAATCATTGTCAAAGGATAATTAATTAAATCGGATAATTAAAGGCAACGCACCCGCAACGGATACATCATTCTGGATCTCAGTGCAGACCATACAGAGTGCTGACTTACATTCCCTTCCACCTCTACCTCTACTACTCAGTAGACCGTGTGCTCCCTGCCATTTGGACCAGCCAACCGGCAGGCGCTGTGCACCCGCCACCGGAGGGGAAAACCCCACGGTCCCCCCCCCCCCCCCAATTTCACATCTCTCCAATTCCATTTCTCACCCCGAACCCACCGTCAGCCACCCACAAACCTCACGTCCATTGTCGCCCCGCGCAAGGAGAGGTCGGCGAGAGAGAGAACGGACAGACGATCGAAGTGGTTCCTGCCGCATCTCAGTACCGCATCTGCATCGGGGCAGACTCGGTGAGAACTGAGAAGTGAGAACACACACAGACGGGCAGACATCGCGGTACCGAGTTGGAACCTGTCAAAGTCGGACGGATTGCGCATGATCTAAACGGAGCTAATCTCAGGGGGGGAGACACAAAGCGGGCCTCTGTTTTTTGAGTCGTCGCAAGGTTCTTGATCGACCACGCTGATTCACCCGTGGTTGTAGTTGAAACACGAGGGCCAAAAAAAAGGAAGAAAAAAAAAAAGAGAAGAGAGAGAGAGAAAAATAGAAGCTGGAAGACACAAAAAAAAGAAAGGGCCAGATTAAAAAAACAATAATAAAAAGAGAAGGCAAAAGGCAAGTAGAAAAGAAGAAGGAAAAAAGAACGTGACAGGGAAGCAGTACCAGTCATTTTCTTATTATTTGACCAGACCATCATCATCATCACCACCACTGATTGGTACTTCCATCGGATTGCTACGCTGCTGCGTTTCCTACTTGACTTGGGCTATCACCACCGTCCATCCTTCTCTTTCACTCCTTATCCCGTCGCTCTCATTCCTTTCTTTTCTTTCTTTCCTTCTCTCTTTCTCCCTCCTCCTCTTTCGTTGTCTCCTTTCTCTCCCCACCTTCTCCATCCCTCTCATTCTCTCTTTCTCGGCCTCTGTCATATCCATACCTGTCCCTCTGTCTTTCACTTATTAATTTCCTTGGGATCTGGTCGCTCTCTATTTCTTTCATCATACTCTCCACCTAGTTACCTGTGTGTCTATTCTATTGTGTCTACCTGTCTCTATACCTCGCGATAACGCTATCGCTTAATTTTCCGTCGCCCTCTATTTTCCTTCCTTTTTGAGGCGGCGGATACATTATTTAGAGTTATATTGCATGGTGTATGATTTTTGGGGGTTTTTGTTTTGTTTGATTTGATTCTCCTGCCTTTTTCTTGGAACGGAAACGAAACGTGCAAAAAAGTGAAACCTCGGCCACTAAGAAGTTGGTTCACCTGAAGAATGAAGGTGTGTGTTGGACTGTTTTTGTTCGCAGCGTCGCCCCTCGTTTCATCTTGCGCTCTCGCCCTCTCCCTTTCCCGTCTCCCTCTTCTCCCGCCCCTCGTTTATCTCGATTGTCGCTTGTTGTTGGAGATCCCTCTTCTCTTTAACGCCGCATTGATTTTTTCATTTTGTGAGTCCTGTTTTCAACTACCTAATAACCTAACCTTTGCAATTTCTCCCATTAGGCTATCAGACGTTCTCTCAAAGGGGAAAAGGAACCCAAACCCCACCACCTCTCCATTACGCCAAAATCCGCCATTGCTATTCTGCCTCCGAAAAAGGTACGTAAGGCGCGCGTCTTTTTTTTTTTTTTTTTTTTTAATTTCGCTTTCTTTTTTTTCACTTTTTCCCCTTTCCTTTCTGTTAATTGTTAACTACTTTCAACCTTTGGAAACCTTACTTTTCTGTTTGTTTGTTTCTCTTCCTCTCCCCGCCATCCTTTCATCCCTCGTCCATCGTCATTCTCATTCTCTTGTTTCTCTTCTATTGTTCTTCTTCTGCCGGTCTTGCATCGGCGGTAATTTTGGTGTTTCGTGTATTTCGTGTTATTTTCCCACTGCGTCAACCACCCGGCTTTAGTCGGCCTGCATCCTTCCCCGTCTTAAACCCGCATCTATTGACCCCATCCCTGTCCTGCACGTAGGTCATCAAAGCTCTTTACGACTACCAACCAGAGCCCGGGAACTCCCAGGAGTTGGCATTCAGCAAGGGAGATTTCTTTCACGTTATCAGCAGGGAGGACGACTTGGATTGGTACGAAGCGTGCAATCCCCTCATCCCTACTGCCAGGGGGTTGGTGCCGGTGTCATTCTTTGAGGTCATTGGCAAGAACGAAAGAGACAGCGGTGGCTCCATCGACCTTCATAAGAAGAAAGAGCCTCACGACTCCGGTTTCTCAGATCGAGCTCCCGCCGCCTTTCCTGCACCTGATTTTGTCTCCCCGCCGAAACAGCAGAACCCGCTCAGGATGTCGGCTTTCGGAAAGGGCTCGAGCCCCATGGTCTACGGCATTGTACAATACGACTTCCAGGCGGAGCGACCCGACGAGCTCGACGCAAAGGCCGGCGAAGCCATCATCGTCATTGCCCAGTCCAACCCCGAATGGTTCGTCGCTAAGCCCATCGGTCGTCTGGGCGGTCCCGGTCTGATCCCCGTGTCATTCATTGAACTGCGTGATATGCAGTCGGGCCAGGCCGTGACAGATCCCTTGGACGCCGTCCGGCGTGCCGGCGTGCCCAAGGTGGAGGAATGGAAGAAAATGACTGCCGAGTACAAGAACAGCAGTATCACCCTGGGCAAGATTGATACGGTCGGATCCCCCATGCAATCTGTCACTTCCGGCGTCGAAAAGATGTCCGTTGGCCATCAGAGCATGGGCCATCTGAGCCAGAACGGCAATTCCTATGTGAGTTGCAATCCGGTCCTCCGTCGGAGGGATTTTGGGGGTCGTCCGGTGGCCGAAATGTACTAATCAAAGCAACACCAGGGTTACCATCACCGCAACGCCAGCAAAGGCTCGGTGGCGCCGCAACACATGTCCCAACCCCCGCCGCAGAACTACCACCACCAATCCCTCATGGCCCCCGTGGCCGCGTCGATCCCGCGGTATTGCTTCGACAACGACAAGTACTGGTATATTATCGAAGCCAAAATGGAAGACGGTCGCTGCTGGGAGCTGTCTCGTTACTACCACGACTTTTACGACTTCCAAATCGCCCTTCTGACTCAGTTTGAGGAGGAGGCCGGTAACCGAGGCAAAGCGCGAACGTTGCCCTTCATGCCCGGCCCCGTCACGCACGTCACCGACGCAATTTCCAACGGTCGTCGACAGAACCTTGACGAGTACATCAAGAAACTCCTCTCTATGCCGCCGCACATCGCCCGCTGTCAACTCGTCCGGCAACTCTTTGCTCCTCGAGCCGGCGATTTCGAAATCGACCCCAACGCTTTTGGAGAGGACGCGCGCTTCTCCGGCGGCTCCCACCACTCCTCGGTTCACGAGCCGTCGCGCAGCGCCTCCCGCCAATCCTCCCAGGCTCAATTGAGCGCAGAACGGGGATCGCACCAGCGGGGACAACCGTCGTTGTCGGCCAGCAATGGCGGTCCGCCTTCGATGAACCGGCAACCGAGCTCGATCACGCAAGTGTCCACCACCTCGAGTAGCGGCGCCATGAAAGTCAAGGTGTTTTTCCAGGACGATCTGATCGCCATTCGAGTCCCCAGCGACATCAGCGTTCAGCAGCTCAAGGAGAAACTCATGGATCGCCTGAAGATCCACGAAGGCATGTCTGTGCAGTACAAGGATGAACCGTCCGGCACATACGTCGATCTGATCAGCGACAACGACCTTGACACTGCCATCCAACGAAACTCCAAACTTACCCTCTACGTCGGCCTCGTTTAAGGAAGCGTACGCCGACAATGTTTTGCATAGAAACACTTTCCTCCCTCGACATTTTTGCGATAGATTTGTTGGTCGCCCACAACACGTACCCATATCTTCTCTCTGCTATCTTCTTCCATTTGTGTTCCCTGATTCTTCTCTGCCACGGCTTTTTATTCACGGGTGCATCGGTGTTACGGCCTTTAATTTCCTCTGATGAACGACTAGCCCTCCCGGGGGTTGGTATTGACTTTTTGATTGATGGATGATTAAGAACGAGATGTCCGAAACGTTATGTTATCATGTATTTCATTGAAGTTGTTTTTTTCTGCATTTGATCTGGTTTTGTTCCGTGGGCCGTTTCTGGCTGATTGTGATTTCCATACCCTTCTTGATGCACAGTTGACCCCATGTACATAATTTCACACTTGCATATACACCCACTGTGGGTTTCATCTTCTATTCTTCCTCGTCCAACGACTCTAGGTAGGGACTGGCTTTTGTAGTTTATAACAAGTAACCGACGGCGGTGCCGGATCCCCAGTCACATGACCCCGCGTCGGATCTTTTTTTGCTCGCCGCGGAATTGGGTTCTTCGCCGCAAAATTAGATCGATCCATTTTTAAATCTTCCCTCTCTTTCTCCCTTTTCGCTAAGGTCCAACGTGGGTTGCGTTCATTCTATGCTGTCTTTGCGCAATTTCGTCTAGGTTTGGTTGCACGCATCCCATCTCCTTCCCCGCCTTTTTACGCCCGCGTGGCCGCCGCACTTGACCTTACGCCGAATAATTCCCGGCCGGGGAGAAGAGCGTGTCTTGTCCTGCGAAAATTCCCGACCTCGGCTCTCCCATAACAACCCTGTCACAACCTTCCCCCGCCAAACAACTGCATGTGTTTATCTAAAGCGCGAGGAAATCTCACCTAGGGTCCTTGAACACATTCGTGTCGAAATGTCGGTAAGCGGGTCGTCCGCGAAGTTGTGCGCGGACATCTTGCCGGGCGCGCTGAGGCCGAGCAACGCATCTTTGCTCCGTGCCACCCCTCGGCGGACGAAGCGAGTGTACTCTCGGGAATCCCGGCGGCATGTGCACCAGCACCCGAATTACCTGCGGACCTGTCGGGCAACGATACCGCAAACCGGTCGGTTGAGCGCGCAACGGCTTCAGCCTAGCCCGTACGTGCGACGGTTCGCAACCGAGGCCACGGTCAACGCCAGCGAGGACAAAACCGCGGACGCCGCAGCTGGGCTGCAGGGCGGTCCTTTGAAGGAATACGATCTACGGGTGCAACAGGGTCGGTTGCGGGATGACCCTTATCAACGACGTATGTGCTGCCGCGTTGGGTCTGAGGAGTAATGACGAGGGGCGAGCTAACGTTGGTGTGCACTTGCAGAGATTATCGAGCAACTCCAGGACCTGTACGAAAGGCTGAAGCACTACAATCCTCCCCCGGTCGTTCATCCGAGCGTCGAATCGCTGGATTCGAAACCCAAGGCGTCGTTTCTTGGCTCCCTCTTCGGACGGGGTAAACAAAAGGAGGAATTGGCGATTCCCGAATCCCTTCCCAAGGGTCTCTACATGTATGGGGACGTCGGGTGCGGGAAAACCATGCTTATGGACCTGTTCTATGAGACTCTACCGCCCAACATCTTGTCCAAGACCCGGATCCACTTCCACAACTTTATGCAGGATGTCCACAAGCGGGTGCACGTGGTGAAGATGCGGTACGGCAACGACTTCGACGCGCTACCTCTCGTGGCGGCTGACATTGCGGAGAAGTCCAGCGTACTGTGCTTCGATGAATTCCAGTGTACGGATGTGGCTGACGCCATGATTCTGAGACGGTGAGCCCCAATTCCAGGTCAAACTAACCCGGGCGACTGGACTGACTTATCCAAGATTGCTTGAGTCCCTCATGGCCCATGGTGTTGCGCTCGTGACGACGTCCAACCGACATCCCGACGACCTGTACAAGAACGGAATCCAGCGCGAGTCGTTCATCCCCTGCATCAACCTGCTCAAGACCGCCCTTGACGTGATTAACCTGAACTCCCCCACCGACTACCGAAAGATTCCCCGCCCTCCATCCGGCGTCTACCACCACCCGCTGAACGAGGATGCGGAGCGTCATGCGCAGAAGTGGTTCGAATTCCTGGGCGACCCGATCAACGACCCTCCGCACGCCGCGACCCAGGAAGTCTGGGGCCGCAAGATCGAAGTGCCCCTGGCCAGTGGCCGAGCCGCGCAATTCAGCTTCAACCAGCTCATCGGCCGCGCCACCGGAGCAGCCGACTACCTCGAGCTCGTGCGCAACTACGACGCCTTCATCGTCACTGACGTGCCGGGCATGAACCTAACCCAACGAGACCTGGCCCGACGATTCATCACCTTCATTGACGCCGTCTATGAAAGCAGGGTACGCTTTCCTCTTCCCCCCCCCTTCCTCATCTATACCTCTCTAGACCCTCCACCCTCCCCCAACAAGTTTTCATTATTAAACACTCACCCACTAAACCAGGCCAAACTCGTCCTCACCTCCGCCGTCCCCCTCACCAACATCTTCATCTCGGAAACCGAAATGAAAGACTCTCTCGACGAGTCCGACGGCAGCGACCTCTCCGACGCCATGCGCATGATGATGGACGATCTTGGTCTCTCGATGCAGGCGCTCAAATCGACCTCGATCTTCAGCGGCGACGAGGAGCGGTTCGCGTTCGCGCGGGCGCTTTCCCGTCTCTCCGAGATGGGCAGCAAGGAGTGGGTTGAACGGGGTCTGGGACTTGGGATGTCCGCTGAAGAAGGGAAGGGGGATCATGATGCTTATATGAAGGCGAGGAGTCATTGGGGGGAGGATAATATGTGATTATCATTGTCTGTCTGTCTATCTGTCTACCTTTGGGGTCTTCTATTTGCGTGGTTGTTTATAGATATCGATGTTGTGTTTTCATATAACTGTGTGTGTTTGTGTTTTATACCTTGATTTTCTGTTGGTGATTGTGTCTTTTTGTTGCACATGCACATATATGTCCCCATAGAGGGGTGTTTATACATACATAGTTCTTTTCCTTCTGCTAGACGAGTTTATATCGAAAATAGATTTGCATGTAAAACGTGAAGATGTATGGTAGCTTAGTCGTTGTCTGTTATAAGCACGCTATGATTAGAAGTCCGCGAGTATCATTATAGTATCTAGCATATTCATTAAACGCAGCAAATAATAAAAGTCATGTCCCTTCGTTTCATCTCTTATAAAAAGTCCCAATCCTACACCGATACCGCCAGCTGATCCACGTCAATTCCGAATCGGTCTCGTGGACGTTCTTGAGCGGAAATGGGATTTTGATCCTGATCGGGCGCGTCACCGGCCAGCGCCTCGTTCGGAGGAACCTCGTTTAGGAAAAGCTCTTCTTCCTGAGATACCTCATTTGGAAGATGACCTTCCCCGATGGAACGATGTTCACTCGAAACAGAACTGCCCCTTAAAGTAAAGCCGGCATTTGAATGAGAACTCTCTCTCGAGATCAAGCTCTCCCTCAGAGTAAGCTCATCCGATCTCGAACGGGAGCTTGCTCTCGATATCGAACTCACTGCCCCGTTCGAGCGAGTCTCGTCCCCTTCGTCATCGTGGATAGGTGGTTCTTTCTGCCCAGGCCACCATTTCAGGCTGAATGTGAGGTTTTCGAAGATCCGGCGTCTGTTGAGCTCCTTGTCGTCGCACCACTCTGAGCCCCTCGGGATCACGTTCTCTTTCATCATTTCTGACCCGGCCAGGAGACTGGCCACTGCGGCAATGGTGGTTGGGTTTTTGGGGAGAACGTGCCGGGTGTTCATGAGAGTGATTGCTACTCCCCCGCACAGGACCATGGCCGCGAGGACCCCTTCGAGGATGTAGGTCGATATGCGGTTTTGAACGACATATAGATGCGGTCGGAACACAGTTGCCGAGCCGATAACGTGCCGTTCGGATTGGTTCAAGTCAACTCGGGCATGATTATTTACAATCTGCGCTGTCACAATGCCGACGACTCGATTTTGAGCCTCGATGAACTTGACGGGGTCAAGGAGGTCGTCTTCATTGTTTGTCCCGTTGATCCCGTATATTGAAGCTCGAAAGACCCGGTCCCAGCTCGATAGGCCTTTGTTTGCGTTCTCCCCCAAAGAAAAGTCCATCAAGTTGCGATGCATGTTGGGAACAATCGGGTCCTGGGCCCCAGGATATTCCTCCACGAGAACTTTGCTGGAGTTTGCGACAATGGTTGGTGTTTTGGAGCGATCCAGATTATACGAAGGTAGCGACAGACGTAGGTCTACATCGACCTGTTCCAGGAGTTGTTTACATTCGAGAATAAAGACACCCTTTATATCTTCTTCCCTGGTTCCATTTGCTTTGCCGAACATTTCCAGATTTCGTGGACAACGTTCATCAGCTGCCAAATAGAAAGTACTCTTGAAATAATCCTCGGATTTTGGAAGCTCCACGCTGAAAGGAGCTTCCTGATAACGTAAATCATGATCCATACAATCGCCCAGTCTTTCAATGGTGGGATAAAGCCAACGAGATGAGGAGTCTGCATTATCTCCGTTTTTGTAAGGGGGCTTGATTTCCCAGGTGATCTGGTCCGGGGGAATTGGCTGGCAATCGTACTTGCCGCGCACTGCAGGTAGACGGGCATCAACATAACCTGGGTTCATCGAGAGATCGGAAAGAACGACTCGTGGTATTGCGAGGGTCTGGTACGTCCACTGGGGCTCGGTAACATCGTCGAGGTATAGCAATAAGCTCCCGATTAGATTGTCTTTGGTGTCGATTTTTGAGTAGTACTCAAGACGGCTGTCCGTAAAACTCCATCGGTCCAGCCGGGTGAGGTTGACTTCCGTAGGTTGCATCACGGTGTCGGTGGTGTATAAACCTGCCACGGCAATTGGAAGAGCAAATGACACCAGCACGCCCATTGCAGCAGCTGTCAACGCCCAATGTCTTTTACGTGCGGCATCCAACAAGACAACCAAAGAGAGTTTACCTTTATAATCCTCTAGGATACTCATCCGAGGCAGTGCGTGGGCTCGCTGAAGACAGTTGTATGGCTGGAAGATGCGGGCACACGTTTCAAGGTCGTGGAACAAGATCCGCACCGCAAGCATGACTAATGCTGGGATATAGGACCATGTGTATCGCACCGAGGTGAACTCATCTTCGATGGGAGCTATGCCTCCTGCCTTTTTTGAGTGCTGTGAAAGGGTCTCGAGTGTACATATCAAAGCCAGGGGGATGCCAAATGTCAAGGAGCGCACCGGTATTCTCACCGAGAGGGGGCGCCACCACTCGATTTGATCATTTCCTGTGGATGGGCGCCTGTTTGCAGACGACACCCGATGCGTGGTGACAGCAAAATCCCCTTCATGCGTGGCTGATACGCTATGCTTCTGATCAGATATCATATCTGCAATCGCAGAGATTGGTTTGGAGCCCATGGCGGTCAGGTCTTTCATCATCTCCGGGCTTCTTGCCAAAATAGTCGCCAGGCCAGCAACTGAACCAGGGTCGCGAGGACAAGCTGTCGCTGGGAGATACACGATGATAAGAATACTCGCAATGGCGATGAGAAGTCCGAGCATCACCGCCACGAGTTCAAAGGCCAAATCGCGTACCACAAGCCGTTTCACTGTACTGTTAGCTCTCCCTGGGGTTACAATATCAGCCGGCTTCAGCATATATTGTCGGGCAACCTGAGCCCCGATGATGGATAATTTTTGTTCGATCTCTCGCTGAAGACGATCTGTATCCCAGTATTGCCCAAAGCCGTTCTCTCTAAATGAAAACAGTAATGAGCCAATGGTCCGGGGTAAATCTTTCGCAAGAGGAGTCTGAGCTGGACTTGTCGAAACAGATAGAGAGTGCCACGCCCCATACAAAACATCATGGGTGGATACACCTGGAATGGTATTTGTTTCGCTCCTCTCGGCAAATTCAATGGTACTGAAAGAGGGACTGCTGTCGTTTGTGTATGATATACTGACCAGGGCTTTGCGGATGTCGTACCGCGGGGTGCACACTTTCGATAGAAACCTGTACGAAACAAAAGCGGTTGATTTATTGTAGTAAGGCCCTTCAGGTCCGTATGCTAAAGTCCATGTCCCTGTGTCAACAATGGTCGCATTAGATTCCCTGTGAGCTAACAGCACCCATATACGCCAGTCGATCTCTCGTACAGGTTGCTGGCCTGAGAAAGCTTCCTGGCCTTCACAGCCGAGTAATTTGATGAACATTTTGTATTCAAACCCTGAAACCTGCGATAGGTTTGTGCCGTCGTAATTGTGCGAACAACTCTCGTTTCTCGGGTGTGTCGCAATGACGCTTCTCCCTGGGGTTGTTATGGGCGCATCTTCGCAGTCAAGGTCCATTGTGAAAACATCCACGGTGGCCTGAGATATGTTTTTAGACGTGAACGTATCCAGATCGTGTCCACCCTCGGCGTAGAAAGGGGAGAAAGCATGGTTTTCTTGAAGGCCAAGAGGCGACGATCCATCGAATAGCTCTACCGCCATCTGAGTTGCAATTCCGCGGGAGTCTACAGTGTCGGGGTCATAATCAGAGCCACTAAAGCCCCAGGGCACACGCATCGAAGACTCCCGATCGAAGCGCATCGGCTCAATCGCCAGCAGACCAGTAGAACTCACTGTGGCACCGGTAAGGAGAAGGGTACCCAGGATTGGAAAGGTGACAAAGTAATGCTTCCGCTTTATAGAATTAAAGAGACTGATTATGACCCAGTCTGAGTGGTAATCAAGTAAGATACCATCGGACGGACACCGTGGGTTGCGCAGCATCAACAACCATGGCATTAGCTGCATTGCCCGATATTGCACCACATACCAGAATGCAGCGAGGATCATGAGAACTGTCTTGGTCATCAGTCACAGAACAAATTGATGCATGTGCCTCTAGATGCGTGCCCACCCGCAGTTGGCCCATAGGTCCATAAATAATGTAAGTCCTCTTGTTTCACGGTCACAAGGCCGTGGTTTCGGTTTGAGGAAATATATAAAGAAACCAAAGTGGCTAGAAGGGCAACGAACACGCCCCAGAACAGAATCATGCCCTTTCGGCGCAAGACGAATGGCACCCAAAGTCTACGGGTACTTCCGCTACCGTCGTCTTTCGAGACAACATTTCGAATGATCTTATCGACTCTTTCTTTTCTCGGACCCGTTGATTGGGTTATCGCGGCTTTCTGTGGTGTTCGATCGGATGGTGCATGGACTGATTTTCTGTTCGATGAGAGCAATTGGTGAAAGCTTTGTGTGAGGCCGGCCATTCTTTGCTCGATAGGTATCATTTAAAAGACTTGAGATGCATATGCTATGAAAGATTGGATAAGATAGAGATGAGTGCCTCGCAAGCACGTTCAGTCATTTCCGTTATAATTAACAGATTCATTGCGGTCAATGAGTTGGAATCTGGCGTGATGGGGTCGAAGGCTAGAGCGCCTAGTGGGCGCTTAAAAGACATTGGTGATGTTACAATGCAGCAAACCCCTACATTGGTTGCGCTCCTTGGCCAATCTAAGGCCATCTATACTGCAAGTATAGCAAGGCTGAGTATCGATCGACTTTAATCCCCTCGTCTATATAGGAGGGGCTGGCCACATTTGAATGCCAAGGGCGGCTCAGACCGGAGTGCAAGGTGAGCGGGCTGATACCATTACATTTATCGCAAGATCTCCTAGACCCTTGCTATGTTGCGTCCGGAATTTCCAGGGGATTTCTTTAATTAGATCGTGGTTACTTACAATCTGAGATAATGAGCCCAGCGTAAGTGTTTGGAGCCACAGAGGTGGATATAGGGAAAGCGATGGAAAAGCCGCGCGCATTTCAATTCGATTGTAAGGGAACTCATATCTCGAATACAACTGGGATCCGGCTCAAGGATTGGAAGGAGAAAGAAAGGCTGTTGAGGTTTTCCGACGTTCAATTTGGAAAGAATGACGGGACATCACCTGACCGTGCCCACGAACTCGTGGCCTGAGGTATCTACCGTGTGGTCAGCTTGCTTCTTGGATCTTTCGTCTGTATGCGGGCCTACGATGCCGTCCTGGAGTGCTGCGTGGTGGACTCCGTTCTTAGTCAGGTTTCAGTGGGGCAACCTACTCTTCCCCGCCTGGGGACATCGTGAAGTCCGTGAGTGTCAACGCTAAACCATCTCCGCTTCAATGACCTCGTCCATATAATTATACTCCAGTTCCGTAAGCAATAGCAGCACAACATGTCCAAGGCAGCTCGGATTTCTGTCAGCACCGACAAGGCTCCTCTGCCTCCGCCTTTTCTCTCGCAAGGAATCGTGGTCGGCGACGTTGTCTACTGTTCGGGACAGGTGGGGGTGAATCCGGCCACGGGGAAGATGGTCGAAGGCTCGATCCAAAACCGAACGGTGAGTCTCATTTCATTCATCTTCCTATATGTTTCGACCGGGACGCGCTCGGCTGATTCATTTTGGGACAGAGACAAGTACTTCAAAACCTGGGAGCCGTCCTTGAGGCCGGCGGATCCAGTCTTCAGAACGCGGTGAAAGTGAACATTTTCTTGGCGGATATGGGAGATTTCGGTGCGGTGAACGAGGTTTACAATGCTTTCTTCGCTGATCCTAAACCGGTACCTTGACCTGTTGTAACATCTCCGAGGCCCTTGACCTTTGTTCTAACGTCTCTGTCTAGGCACGTACGTGCGTGGCGGTCAAGACACTGCCTCTTGGAACGGATGTCGAGATCGAGTGTTCCGGTTTTGTCACTCGCCCCGGTCGGACCTCCCGGCTGTAGGATAGCCTGGGTTGCCCTGGCGATGGTGCTGCCTATCAGGGAGGCGAGAAATAAGCGGTCCGGTGTATTCATCTTCAAATAAAGAGGTCCTAGGTGTTGAAGCATTTAGGGGAAACATGTGATCCGGCCATGCATGTAGGGAATATATATTTGTCCAGTGACAGAATCCTCGCTGGGTATTTTGGGCTCTAGGCTTTGAACATGCGTCAAGAGCGACTCCCCAATGAAGATAACCTTACTGTTGCATACCCCGATACCTTCTCCCCCATATAGAGTACTCCGTAGGTATAGGGAAAGGCTTCTATCTACTCCGTACCTTACCTGCCTATGTCGCTGTCTGCCCGACTGCCAAGAGCTCGGTTACTGGCCAATGGACCGCGGAAAGTCAGTGGAGCCTCGACCGGCCCTTCGTCAGGAACAGGAATAGCGCGGTTGCCAGTCCGTGGTAGACTTGAAGCAGCGAACTAAATTAGGCGCAGCTTTTATTAGAAAGGGGGATGTGGAAAAGGTTTCGCCTAACCTCGCGAGTTTTGGTGGTCGGTCCCAATTTTGGGGTCAGCCTATCAGACCATCGCGGTTGCCCGATAGACTTTGTCCTGTCCGGCATCATCTCGCGGATCGAGTATTGATGCAAGTACGGAGTACAAATGTCAAATGCAGGATGAGACTATGATGGAAGGTGCCTCGGACCTGAGTAGTGCGTACAAAGATAGTACAAAACCGTCCTAAAGAATTGGACGTCACAGAACATAGTTACGACGGTCCGAGTCCGTGCTCCATCGGCCTTATCAAAGCAAATGACTTGTCGATTTAGCTGGCCGGATATTCACGGCCTTCGCAAACTGTAACAGTGTGGCTCCGCCGTGTGGCTCTAGCCAAGAGACATCGCTCGGACGACGCCCCTGGGTACTCTGCAGTTAGAGGAAGTAGTGGAAGGGAAAAGACGCAGCCTCAATCGAAAACCAATCTTCAAAGCAATCAGGAATGCTGTGCCATGTTGTGTTGACCTCCCTTGTTCTCCGAAAGTCAGGCGCGTTGACCGTTGAGACAGAAGGGATGGAATGAAGGCTGTTTCAGCTCGGATTTCCGTTAAACAGACATTCCAGGTTATGTCACGGCAGATCACTAATTGTGCAGCCCGATATTTCGGAAGGTATAACGCGAAGGTTATTGCTTCGCACTCCGTAGGAGGGGTGCATTAAACTACTCCGTAGTAGGTCCTCCGTAGTCGTAGGGGATACTGAGCTAAGCTACGTGGTACCTCAGTCTCTGACAGAGAGCACGGAGCCCGTAGCAAGACTGGCAGGCCGTATGTGTGGATAGTTTTCGGGCCATAATCCTCCTGAATACTCCGTAACAGGTTGACTCTTGACATCTGGGTCAGCATCTCCGGCGCTGTCGCTACCTCTGAGAAAGCGAGGAACCAGTTCCCGGGTAGTCAAGGTCAATAGCGGCGGTGACTAGAAAAAATTGAACCTGTTAGAAGGCCCTCTAAGGAGATAGAATAATAATAGATCCGGCGGACAGACACACTATCGGGATGTTGGATAACTACTCCGTAGGTGACTGACATTTGAGAAAGCGGTGATGGTGAGACAAGACGGATGGTCACTTGGCTCTAAAAAAGGGGGGACCGTCGGGGACGCAGACCAAGCCGAATGTGGTCAACCTTCTCGGTCCCGGTCCTCGTCGTAGTTTTGGACAGCAGTCGAGAAGGAAGACGCTTTTTGCTGACCGGGCATTCCTTTGTGCCTGCAAAACGAACCATGCTACATGTTCTGTGGAACTATTTTGGAAGGAAAAGACGCAGGAAGGGGAAAAGAAAAAAAATAAGAGTAAGCCCAACTGCTTTGTTGATCCCTTTGTCACAGCCACTCGCTGACTCTGACGGGCCATTGGTATCGCCACGCACCTCGACCATCTCCACACTGCCAGGAACACGCACACTAACCCGACGCCGTCGGTCTAGGCCTTGCAATGGTCCGAACCTTGACGGGAATCTGCGAGAATTACGTCCTGCCTGTCCTGTACGCCGTACGGTGGCCCGGAATTGTGATGTGCACCGCACAATTGCAACCGATTGACTCCTCCGTAGCCAGTAGTCACTGCTGCCTACCGAGGATTCGAGGAGAATATCCTTGGATTTGAGCACCATCGCCGGGGGATCGAGCACGTTAATATGGCCTGCGATTGATGGGCTTATTTGGGCTATTATTGACTTGCCCCTGCACGTTGTCCAGTCCATCAGATTTTAGGCCACATCCTCACTTGGGGTCCCTAGTCCCAGGAACGAATAGTTCCTTCAATGGTCGTGATCGTGCACGTCTGTTGCTGGCCTGCTATCGACCGACTTGAGATATCTCCGGTGATAATGCACCCTGTCCCGCATGGTGGACGCCATCCGATAGAATTCGTGCCACCCGAAGTTTTGACCGGAGTGCCTCTCTTTGTCGATCCCTATTACACCCGGATAGTCGAGAGGGTCATCTGCTCCGAGGACGCTCTAGTCTGCTCGCTACTGCAGTCTGCGCTCTGCAGAGAGGCATGAGTGACAGTGACTTCGGTGGTGACGGGACTAGTAGGCACTACCTGCAGTACTACCCTACTTTGTCAATAGTTTCTCACGGAAAGGATGGAATGGAAGCTCTGTGCGTGGCAAGATTGCCTTGAGAAAGTTTAGATGAGGCAAGAACAGCAGTAGTTAGTTAGCTCAACTACTCCGTAACTAAGGAATAAATGATAACAACTAACGCAGTGGGTTGGTTTATCTGGGACAACTCGTGGGGTTCATAAGCATTTGAGGATGCTTCGGGCAGTCTAAGCATACGTATCCAATACTTCCAATTGCTGTAGGGTATCTCAGATCATCAGTCTGGGAGGTACGTGCGTATATCCCCGGGATATGCAGGACCGTCCTAACCTCCACGGTACCTACTTCCGTGTAATTGTATGTGTGCACGGAGGGACGGGGGACGGTATTCCATGGATAGAATTAGGTAAAAAGAATAAAAAAAAAATAAAAGAATAAAAAGAGAGAGACCCAGAATTACACGATCCATGATCGCACTGATGAGGCCATGGCGAAGAAGATCCCCTCTCCCACGCAATGGACGTGGGCCAAAGTCCACCGGAGCACCCACATCATCGACCATCTCAGCCGGTGCGTGAGGATAAGCCCGCCCGCGTTGGCTGCGATTAATGCACCCGACGCCCCCTCTTTTTCCTTTTTCTTTTTTATTTTGAAGTTCTCCCCCCTTTTTGTTTGCAATTCTTTTCCCAATCTTCCCGCGCTAAACCCAACGGGGCCCGACCCAATTCTACTAAACGGCGCTAAAACCAACCAAACCAACCAAAGCCCCAAAGTAAAGCAGCCAAAGTAATCTCCCCTTCCCTTCTCTTCCCTTCCCGCTTTTTACATTCCTTTTTTCCACCTTCTCTTCTTCTTTTTTCTTTCCTTCCCTTCAATTTGCTTCTGAAATTGCTGTTGTTTCTTGTTTCTTTTTCCTCCTTTCCCTTCCTCTCTTCCCTCTCTCTTCCCCCTCCCCTCTGATGCTTCGCCATCTCGATGCTGGCGTTGACGTAGCCCATCTTTGAACGCGCATTCTACGTCAGCGACCCTTGGGACCAGATCATTGTTCGCCAATTGCTCTCCTTGCATCCACCCCCCTCCCACGGTCGCGCTCAGGTACGACTCACTCACCTACCGGATCGCTATCTCCCACCCGCGCCGGTTCACCATAACAACCATCCTCCCCCGTCCCACCCCCGCCACGGCCTTTCTTTTGACACTGTTCTCTTTCTGGTTTTAGATCTCGTCGCTCGCTCCTTACAGCACCTACGCTCGTTATTAGTGTGTTTTTGTCCGTATCTTTTCGTCAAGGGTTACCCGTTGGATTATTTGCGCCATCCACGCACCCTGCCGCTCTTTTAGATCCGCATTTGTTTATCGTCCGATCCTATCGCTCAAGCTCCCATACCGTTCCATTCCCGCCTTCATCTCGATAGGACGTCTTGATCGAGAATTCCCGATTTAATTGCTGGCCTCGTCGGAACTCGATTTTACTTGTGATTTGCCCCGACGGCAAAGGAAAGGGAAGAAAGTCAGCTCGCGGATCAACTTTGCCAGACCACGCTCCAGCCACCGAACTCATGAATCCGGAGATCGATAATTGATACTAGTTTTCAACGTCCGGATCCTTCATCGCTTGCTTGGCTTGGTGGTCCTTGATTCAGCCTCGCGCTGTCCGTTCACTCTTTTTATATATATATATATATCGCCTCGATCCCTAGCCGTTCCTTTATTCGCCAGGTACTACGCTCTTTTTTCGCTTCGCCATGCATACGCCTACGGCAGCCGTGCTTACGGCATTCTTGTCTCTGGGAGGCCTGAACCTTGTCGCGGCTCAGGATGCAGCCTTCGAGCCAGAATTAAAGCCTCGGTTTGTCCCGAAACAATTCAAGAGACAGATCAACTACAAGGCTTCTTCGACCCCGGTGGCTAATCCTCAGACCTCCGAGCTGGTAACGAAACCCAATACCAATGTGCCGCAGCCGACCGAAACGGCAGAGGTAGTGACCACGACTCCGGTGGCCGATCCGTCTCCTCCGGTGGTGGTTATTCCTATCACCCTCTCGGTTGATTTAAATGGGGTCACGCATACCATTACAGGCACCCAGCCTGCTGCGACGCCCGGTGCCGTGACCTCGACAAGTGCGACGTCTATCACGGAGCAACCGCCGCCCCCCCCGGTTAGCACGCCTGCGGTATCCCCGGCGCCGCAATCCCAGGAATCTACTCCGGTGCCCGTTCCCCAACCCACGGACCAGGATACCACATCGCTGCCTGCGACTTCCAACCAAGGCAGCCAGGAAACAGCCTCTTCCCAGCCTGCAATTCCCAGTCAACCCAGCCAGGAAACCGCATCTTCCCAGCCTGCAATCCCCACGGAAGCCAACCAGGGTGTGACGGAGTCTCCTTCAGTGCCGGCTGTTCAGACACCGTCTAGCACTGGGACCAAATTGACGGACGCATGGGACAGCTTTGTTAGTAGCCTGTGGGGAACAACATCCAGCTCTGCCGTACCCGTGGCTCCTGCTACTCCGACCGATCTGTCGAGTGAGACCACTACAGCCAACTCCAAACCTATCATCGATCCTGCGACGACGACCGATGTCTCGGCATCCTCCCAGAGATCCGATGATGCTACACGCGGCCTGACAAGCCCCGCTACTCCAGTGGAAGTAACTTCGCCCTCAACCCCATATTCTACTCCAACCCCGGGACTGGTCCCGGGCTTGTTGTCGGATCTTCTGGGTGGATCTTCCAGCTCGACTGACCTGGCTTCTGCTCCGGCTCAATCTGAATCATCCAGCGCTTTCACCTCTGCTGATTCAAACAGCGCGCCCAGCTCCACTGAGTCTGTTTTCACTCCCAACAAGCCGGATTCCTCTGTTGTTCCAAGCTCTACCGACGTCGCTCTCACCCCAAGTAAATCGGACTCATTGACTGTTCCTAGCTCTACTGATTCGGTTGTCACGCCGAGTCAGTCGGACTCCTCCATCGTTCCGAGCCCCACCGACATCCTTAGCTCGGCCGATGTTACTCTGACTCCCAGTCACTCGGATTCCTCGAACATCCCGAGCTCTAGCGATCTGTCCCCTACAACAAGCCAGTCAGGGCCTAGCTCCATTCCCATCATTGATTTGGGGTCGTCTACAGGCACTGCGTTGCCCTCCCAGAGCTCCGAGGATGCCGCAACCCGCTCCGCTGGTCTGTCAAACTCTAGGGAGGCCGCGCCGTCGTCTACTCCTTCGGCAGGCCTTGTTGGATCAATCGTGTCAGATCTTCTGTCCGGCAATACCAGCTCAACCGAATCCGATTCATCTGATCTCCCTAGTCCGACAAAGTCTGTCGCTCCAAGCCAAACCGAGTTGGCTTCCACTCCTGCCGAGACGAAAACCAGTGGTGGTGCCAGCACTGGCTCAGATGCCACCAGTTCTAGCGGTATCTTCCCCACCATTCCCGTTAGCGTCCCGCTTGTGACCCCGTCGGCATCGAGCGGCTCTCTTGATGTGCCCGGGGCTTTGAGCACAGCTCTGGGCCTCACATCACAGGTTACGGGAACTCCAGTGAGCAGCTTCCAGCCTGGTCCCTCTGGCTCTTCAGCCACTAGTGCCCTTATTGTTCCTGGAAAATCAACCTCGGATAGTAGGACGGAAACGCATGATGTCACCGAATCTCAGAGCGCCACTGCGTCTCAGAGTGCTAGTGCATCCCAAAGCGCCACTGTTTCCCAAAGTGCTACCGGATCCCAGAGTGAAACAGCCAACATAAGCTCATCGGCCTCGCTTGGCACATCTGCACCGCCCGCAACAACTAGCGGGCCTGTCATTCCCACTGGCACAAAATCTGGATCAGCCGGCGTCTCTTCGACTGCTTTGATTAGCTCCAAAGCTCCCTCAGCGATCTCCACAAACCCGGCGACCCCTATCTCTACCGGTGCACCGGCCCCTACAAGCTCAGAACAGCCGTCCCAGCCAGGCACCACCCAGCCCAGCACGCAGCCACCGCCACAGCTCAGCACCACGCAACCGCCGCCGCAACCTAGCACTATGCAGCCTAGTACGCAACAGCCGGCGCCGCCCAGCACCACGCAACCAGCTGTTGAAACAACTCCTACGCCAGAGCCTGTACCAGAACCAACACCTGAGCCCACCACACAGGCTAGCACCAGCAGCGACAACGATAATTGGGTACCTTCCACCATTCTCGTGGAACCCCCAACGCCGACAACCCACGATTCAGTTACCCACGCGACTGCAACTTCCACGAGCACGCAAGCGCAACTTCCTGGGGAAATATCGCCGAATGGGGGGGACCCTAATCCTCCAAACACCAAGGTGATTCGACTGGGCTTCGACGAGAGACTTCGATACAGCTTTGTCGCTACTACTATGCTGTCATCAACCCAAATCTTCCACTTTGTTCCCAAAGGTCTCCAGTACGCTCTGGGGCTTTCCGAGGATCAGGTTACAATGTGGAAAATTGTGCCCTTGCAGATGAACGGCTACCTTGCAACAACCGTACTAGCCTACGTTGCGGAGAATACGTATCTTTGGAATAATGACACGAAGGTATCGCAATTCCAGGTTGATGTTAAAAACCCCGTTTCAAAATTTTATCACCAACCTGACGAGTCTGTGAACACGCTGTTCTCCATGATTGACCCCACCATCAGTATCTGGCCCAACGGCCCTCCTGGAACTGAGGGAACCACCGACGGCAAAGGATCCGGGAATGGCAATGGCAATGAAGATGACAATGGAGATGGCAACGGCGACGGAGGCGCTAGCGGCAGCTCAAGCGCCCGCCCCAGCTCTGTTGGCATTGGCGTTGGCGTTGTGGCCGGTGCAGCTGCCTATGGTGCAGGTATGTTCTGGGTCGCTCGTCGGTACCGGAAGAAGCGTCAATTGCACCAGCGATCCAGCTCGACCGTTGAGCAGATGAGTGAGGGCCGTGGTGGCGGTTCGGTCTTCGCTGCCGGTGGCCGCATGTCTCGCAACAGCCAGGTCAGCCGAGGAGGAAGCGCCCGTACGCAAATGATCAGTGCACCCGTGATGGCAGAAAACTCTCTTGGATGGAACTAAACTTAAATCGGGTTTATCAAGAAAAAAAAAAGAAATTCAAAAAAAAGAGAAAGATAGACGGTGGATTCCACGGGCTTGGGAGTCATGGAATACAAGTATAAAGGAAAGAACAAGCTCGACCGATTGAAGAATGGCTCTTTCAGCAGTTCCTCGCTCCCATAGCGGCCGGGAATCTATCTACGTGTCTCATTTACCTTCTGATTGTATTCAATTTGGATTGCCTGGCGTCCCTTTAGGACGCCTCTTGTTTCTTTTACATTGTCCTAACATATTCTTCTCTTCTTATTCCCCATCTGTTTTGGCATTTTTACTTTCATCTCTTATTCCTTTACATTCCCTTCAACCTTCATCCTTCCCTTCTTACTTTCCTTGATGGTGACTCGGCGCAGAAAGACCTGCACCCGCACCGCAATCATTACTTATACCGTCCTTTTTTCCCTTTCGGACCTTTTCCCTTACTATGCCCTAATGGTGGGGTGGTAGGTATCTGTGACGAGTGATGTCCTATACTGCACTGCCCTTTTTTTTTTGCCTCCGCTTTCCCTCTTGTCCGTCCTTGTCGATCTTTTTATTGTGTACAGATGCATATTGCAAGTAGAGCAGCGAATGAGCCGTGTTCTCATGGCACGGAGATTGAATTGAATGAATGTGAAATATTGTTTTTTTTTTTTTTTTTTTTGGAATTTTGGCCTGCTATTTTGCTATCAGTACTGGTTCTAGTATCCCAGTCCTTGCGTTCTTCCTGCATAATTCTAGGTAGACATGGTTGTGTAAGAGATTTGATCCGGTGTTTCGGAGTGATGTGGTTCATATGTGTCACTTTGCGTACTGCTATTTCTAGTTCTCGGTTACACCTGTGTAATTCGCGTCGGCGCCGAATGCGAAATGAAAGGACATCAGGCAATGATGCAATTGAAAAAGTAAGAAAAGGCGCTAAATGCAGACAAACTGTACAGAGTGAAACGTGCAATGAGATATGAGATGCAGGGGAAAACAGAAAAATCAAAAGAAAAGAGAGGTTCAAAGGAAAAACGGAGAGAAAGAAAAGATCTCAAAAACGAATGTTCGACAGAACCGAGTCCCCGCCCTCTACTCGTTCTTCTCCTTCGAATCACTATTATTCCACCCCAACATCGCCAACACACCCTTATCACCGCGTCCTTCACGGTCTCGTTTCCGCTGCTCCTTTGCCTGCAGACGCTGCTCCTTGTACTCGTCCCAGGAGAGGTTAGTCGCGGCGGCAGAGCGGGCATCCGCGCCCATGGCTACGTTGGCGTTCTGCTCTTCACGGACTTTCAGGAAGTGGCTGAGAGAGGTGGCGTCGTCGGCGGGGATATGCGCGGTGGTCGGCAAGGGGCGGACGGCTTCTTCGCCGGCGCAGGCGCGGAGAGCGGTGCGGAAAGACCATTCGACGGCTTCGTCGACCGGTTCGTCGAAGATGTAAGGGAGGAAAGGGACGACGGAGAGACCGAGCTGGAATGAGCAAGGGGGGATTAGTTCCGGGAAAAACGAAAAAAGAAAGAAAGGCGGGATGAAACCCCGCAGAGTGAGGGGTGTGGAGTGGGACAATTGCTTACTCCGATAGGCGCCCAAGTGCGCAAAAACACCATCTTGGAGTTTTTCAACATCCGTCCGGAGTACTTCACCACCGAGTGGATCGTGAAGGCCGGGAGTCCCATACTGGCGACGCTCTGGAACACGGCGCGCTTGGCCATCACCATGCGGTAGTCCTCGATGAGCGGGATCTCAGTGGTCGGCCAGGGCGTCAGGGTGTCGGACGGGCTACCGGTGAGGGATTTGGACGACGAGGACGAGGACGAGGGTTCGCGCAGGGACCCGGCGACGTTGCCCGTCGCCATACCCTTGACGACTTCTTGCTGGGACAGATCCTTGGCGTCCTTGTAAGCCTCGCAGGGCGGGGCCAGCACGCGCCGGTTGCGCAGGTAGGCCTTGTAGCCTTCGTGAACGACGTCGCCGATCAGGTAGGTCCAGGAGATGCCGTAGGCCGTGCGCACCAGGTAGGGATGGGCGACGGGGCGGAAGGATTCGCCAATGTCGGAGGTGTAGGCGACATAGCGATGAGCGGAGAGAAGTACGGTGCGCAGGCGATTGGCGTAACCGGCGTACCGATAGGGGGTTTCTTTGGAGTCGACGGAGCTGAAAATAGATGGTTAGCTTCCTTTACGCTCGACATGTGGTGAATTTGGAACTGCGGTGGGCGCGTGCGTTGCGGCCCTGAGAGCGATCGTCTTGCGGGGATTCACAGTGGCATTTGCGGGGGCAGCGGCGGAGAAAGTCCAGCAGGTGTTAAGGTCCTAAGCTAAGGACCCAAGGTACTCCTCACTCCCTCGCGCCCAACGGGCTCACAGGCACAACGCAGCAGAACAGCAATGGCAGCACACCACGTACTAGGAGGAGTAAATGTCATCGTAGAACGCATCGTCGCGATCCACCAATTGCTGCAGCTGAGGAGGAAGCTTGCTCCGAGGAATGGGCTGGTGAGCCACCTCGGGGGTCTCCTCTTCTTTTCGCGAGCCCCAAAACATGATATGCGATGGAGCTAGAGATGAACCAGTGAGTTAAAAACAAACGGTTGAAGCGTGGAAAATATAAGGGAAGCAGCTTACCGGTATGTAGGGGGAGAGAGAGAGGAATGAAGACAAAGGGTAGTGGTGAAGGTGAAAGGAGAAGGAGAAGAAGAGCTACGAAACTACCAGAAGAGAAAGCACAGCCATGGAGCTGCGCGCGTGAGCAGCACACGGCATATTAATATGATGGAGTAGTTTATCCGTAGTTATTACCTAGTAAGAATCTCGACTAACCGACCAGCTCGCATAGCCGGGCGAATTGCCAGCGAGTCCCAGGGATGAGTCCATTTCCCCCCGAGGTTCGTCGTTTGGACACCGCCATATTTGATGCTCATCTGATGTTCCTGCTTTTTGTTCTCTGACGACACTCGGTCTGGCTGTCCCCTGTCGGTCTGTAATTCTTGGTTACATCAATGATGATGATGATGATACTCCGTACTAATGATGATGATGACGATGCCGTGATTCGCTGCCGATCGACTTCCCGGTTGTATTCCGACTTCCTCCGCGTGACCGGGCTGCCTCGGAAAGAATCACGTGCAGTCACGTGCAGTCACGTCCTCTGATGTCATGTGACATTGACATCGGCTGAGTCAGACCTGACTTAGCACTCCGCGACCATCCCCGAAGCGGTAAGGTGCCAAGAGCCGCCGCAACTTCCATCGCAACCCGAACGAGTTGTGCTCCCGCCCGTACCTTCATTTGCACCGCTTCATCCCACTGACCCTCCTCTCTCTTCTTATCACTTCCCCCCTTTAACCCGTCACAATGGTTGTCTACTACCAGATCGCCGGCAAGAAGGTCGGCTCCCACGTCGTACGTGCCCCCCGCGCTCGCCCGCTCTCTGTCCCCTGATCCAAAACTCTTCTCCGCGGCTAGCATCTCGCAATTGCCGACGGTATAACCAAGCACCCCATGTGACTGACATCTTTCTTCTCGCGGTTTAGCTCGCCATGGGCGTCTTGGGCTCTCTCTTCGGTGGTGTCTACCTTGCTACCCGTGGCGGTGGTGAGAAGAAGCAGGCTGCTCCTCCCATCCAGGCCTCTTCCAAGGACGAGGAGACTTTCATCCAGTACGTGTTTTCCTGTGCATTCGGACGGGTCAAGGGACGATGCGTCAAATTGGTCTTTTCGGTTGTTTTCTGTCGAAATACACGACGATCATCGTGCAATTCTTGAGCTTGAAACGAAGACCAGGCCCGCATCTAGGGGCAGACGAAGAAAAACAAATCCCTCAAAAGCTCGACCCGTATCGCCAAAGACCTATATACTAACCAGCACCACTACAGGGACTTCTTGAAGAGTGTCAACGGGGACGAGAAGAAAAACAACCATTAAGTAAGCTCCGTCGATAATGAGGAATGAGCCGAGGACAATCCCGGTGCAAACGAGCCCTGGACATGAGATTGATCCATCCATCCGAGACGCAATTGTCGACTATGTGACGAGGAAACAACTATCGAAGGGGACCCGGGACTGGAATCCTGGCGGAGTAATGCATGTATTGGACTCGCTGGGACGGCTCTGGCCGTGCCAGTGATGGTTGGTGTGTGATCTGTACATATAGAGGTATACACCGCATTGAAGTTATGCTTTCTATTGCTGGTAAACTGCGACGGAACTGGGATATTTTCGTAGGACTGTAGGGAGGCTACGTAGGACCTGCTGGATGTCGCGCTGGGAGCTTGACGTAGTCAACAAGACTATGATGGGCAACGCAGTACGCACAAGAGCAAAGCACAGAATAACGGAGTGCACTTAAGCAACCTGTAATAATTTCAAACCGATTGACATTTCTCGACGTAGTTACACTGCTTAGTCACGGGTTGAGGTGTTTTTTTGGTCGTCATTGCCATCCTCACCTTCAACTCCGGTATTTTGTTCTATCTCACCACAAATTTACCACCTCCAATCCCACCATGAAACCCCTCCCATTCCCATTCTCCCTCAACATCGGCACGGATATCGTCCACCTGCCCCGGATCAGCCGTCTGCTCAACCGCCGCGGAGGCTACCTCGCCAGCTTCACGCGCCGCATCCTCTGCGAACAAGAGCAGCGCGATTTCCACGCGCGATTCGCCTTATCCCCCAGATCTACTGTCTCTCCCTCTGCATCCACCGAATCCATTCCTCCCCGCGAACCTCCCATTATTATTACCGCCGACATGACGCGCTGGCTCGCCGGCCGATTCGCCGCCAAAGAGGCCGCGCGGAAAGCCGCGCCCACAGGAGCCGCCACGACGGGATGGAAAGATGTGATGGTGCGCGTGGGCGAAGCCGCCCAGGAAGGCCGGCCGGAGATCGTGTACTTGGGGCCAGAGGGGGGAAGAGTGGGCAAGTTGTCAATTTCGCATGACGGGGATTACGTGGTTGCTACGGTTCTTGCGGCTGGTTGATTGGGAGACATCCTGGATGGTGAACCCGCGATGGGATATACTGGACAACACATCTATGGGGAAATATCCAGGGATTGTCAAGTGAGAGAAGGGAGCTTGTCGCACTTTATATACGGCAGTTGCACTCGGGTCTGAGGCACAGCAGCCCCTTTTCGTGGGCCCTCCGCATAAGTTGTCAAGACCGGATCTAGGAATGGGGACATGGATACTTGTGATGCCAGCCAGGCCATGCACAAAAAGTCCACGGGAACTGCCCTATTGCTATCGAATATCGTATGCTGCTGATACGCAATGGGTGTACTCCCCATGCGCGCCCTGGACCCGAACAGCAGCTGAGTGGAGGACAACTACGAAGATTCAGGGAAAATTTCAAACACCCGCTGATTTGTACATCAATTTGATACAACGATACGGGTATGGGTGGAACACGTAGGTAGGGACTGCCGTTCTGGCCTTGCGCTGCACCTGAAGATGGAGGACCTGCTATGGGTCAGCAGAGTTCCGCCGGAAGTGCCCGCTAACCCATCCTCTCCCTCCCATCTTTTCTTGCACGGCCAGTTTTCTTCGTTTACCCGAAGGTCACGCTCGTTGCGCAGCATCTCGCTTTTTCTTACATGAACCTATAAAAATTTTGGACTTGATTTTGCCTTGCTGTACTTGTGCCTAGGTGTTTTGCCTACGTATACCTGCTTATCTTGAGTCATTGCGGGGCAACTGTAGTAAGTACGGCGTCCATGTCTTCTTGTCTGCGATATCATATCAGGGCGAAGACGGGTGTTACCTACCCTAACCTGTTGGTAATATACCGTGTAGCAGTTGCTGACCTCTTCAGAAAATGCCGTTTTCGCACCACAGCCACTCGGGCCAGTTCTGCCCCGGCCATGCCAAAGACTCCCTAGAGGAGGTGGTCCAGTTGGCCATCTCCAAGAAGTTCAGAACCTTCTGCCTGACGGAGCATATGCCTCGAGGATCAGAAGACTACTACCCAGAGGAGGTGCGCATTCCTTCCCTACCTGTGGATCAAATCTAACTGACCCCGCCAGATCGAAGCCAACACGACCATGGCCAGCATGGTCGCCAACGAAGCCGCCTACTTCCAGGAGGCGCAACGACTGCGTGCCAAGTACGCCGATCAGATCCAGATCCTGATCGGGTTTGAGATCGACTGGATCCGGCCAGAATCGCTCACGCTGATCGAGGAGTCGCTAAAGCGACACCCCTTCGAGTTCTTCATGGGCTCGGTGCATCACACGATGACGGTGCCGATTGACTACGATCGGCCGATGTACGAGAAAGCACGGGACCTGGCCGGCGGTACGGACGAGCAACTGTTCGAGGCGTATTTCGACGAGCAGTTGGATATGCTGCGGCAGTTGAAGCCGCTCGTCGTGGGCCACTTCGACCTGATCCGGTTGAAGAGCGACGACCCCGAGCGCAGCTTCCGGCAGTGGCCCGGGGTGTGGGAGCGCATCCTACGCAATCTGGACTTTGTGGCGTCGTACGGAGGGATCCTGGAGTTGAACTCGGCGGCCCTGCGCAAGGGAATGAGTGAGCCGTATCCGAATGGGGAGATCTGTCGGGTGAGTTTATCTCGTGTTCAATTGATTTTTATTCAATATTCAAGAATTGGAAAGTCTAACGAGGTTCCATCTGTAGGAGTTCCTCAAGAGAGGAGGTCGGTTCTGTCTGTCCGATGACAGCCACGGATTGGACCAGGTCGGATTGAACTTCCACCGGGTTTTGGAATTCATCGAGCGCGTGGGCATCTCGACGCTGCATTATCTGGAGCTGGCCGATGGGGCAGCGGTGGATGAGCGATTCCCTCGCACTCAGGTTCGGTCGATTAGCGTGGAAGAGGTGAAGCAGGAAGCATTCTGGCAGTGAAGTGCTCTTGTAGACATTTGCATATATATGAATCTATAGTTGAGCAGACAGTTGCAAGCATCTAGACGGTTTAGCAGAGCTATACTTCCCCTGGTGCCTGAGAAAAAAGGTACCCACCGTACCTAAAATACATACGGTACGGCCAATACACGGGCGATACCGATAAGATACGGTACAAACCCCACTTGGTTCTTATTTATTCACGTTTTTTTTTTTTCTCTCAGCGGCCCCTCATCTTCAGCTTTCTTCTCTTCATCCTCATTCATCTTTCATCGTGTTTTAGTTCTCCCCCTATCAACAACTTATTCATCATGGGTGTCACCAAGGAGGTTCTCGCCGAGGGTAACAAGCAGGATTACCCTCAGAAGGGCGACAACATCAGCATGCACTACACCGGCTGTCTGTATGACGAGAACGCCCCCAAGAAGATGGGCACCAAGTATGTTCCGTTCTCTCTTCTGGCAGATAGATCCAGATCACCATCCTGAACCCTGGTGCTAACCTGTCCCTCAGGTTCGACAGCTCCGTCGGCCGTGGTCCCTTCAAGACCGCCATCGGCGTCGGCCGTCTCATTCAGGGTACGCTTCCTCTCAGTTTCTTTTGTTCATGAATCCGTTAGGTCTGTTTCCAATGATTAACCAATTGCAACAGGTTGGGACGAGGGTGTCCCTACCATGAGCCTCGGCGAGAAGGCCATCCTGACCATCACCGGGTGAGTATTTGTTGTCCCCCATTTACCTAGAAATAGAAAGCTAACGAGTGGGGCAGTGACTACGCCTACGGTCCCTCGTATGTACACCTTCCTGTCTACCCAGTTCTGGGCTCCTGAATTGGAGTCCGAGGGAGTGGCTATGCTAATGATGAATGTTTTTGTTTAGCGGCTTCCCCGGTCTCATCCCCCCTAACGCCACCCTTGTTTTGTAAGTTTTTTCCTTCAAGTTTGAGTTTTGTGGATGTCTCTGGAGGGGATGACCGTGGAGATGATGCGTGTGCTAACCGTCTTGTCGCAGCGAGGTCCAATTGCTCGGCATCAACAACAAGTCCATCTAAATCAGATGAGCTGGATATAGGTAGCTTTGGTAAATGTGTTTTATTACTACGTAACAAAATCGGTGGCCCTCTGCCTTTTTCTGGCCTATCCTGGTCTATTCATGGATTATGACAATTTATCATTTTGAACATTGAAAGCCATATGGGAATTCAGCCACCCTACATAAGTCTGTAGGTTGGTAGTATGGATGAATCCCCCGATAACCGGTTCCTGTCATGACAGGCTGCATATCACATGCACTGCACTCCATCCTGTCGGACCAAGACTGCATGCATGATCCTAGTCCTTTAGTCCCCTTCTGTAGCCTCTCTCCAACCTCCAATCTCCGTCGCAAATTACCGCGCAATCCCATTAATATAAGCCATCCCCTCCTCCCGATCCGTGTCCGCCTCAACATAACTCTCCTGGCGGGGCAACCGGAAGACGAAATTCGACGGCTCGTGCGGCGCATACCGCGGCCATGACGCGATCTGAGGCACTGCAAGCATAGATAATTCCACCCGTTAGCTCATAAATATCCTACCTACCTAGGACTAGAAGGGACCTTAGTGCAACAGGCTGACAGCCAGGAAGCAGGAACTCCACCATCATGGGGGGAAAAAACCAGACAGAGGGGGAAAGTAGACAAAGTCACATAGGAGAACATACCGTCGTGCCCATTGGGGTGCAATTCCGTCGCGAATGACGTCCACATGCGAGCTGCTAACTTGCCTAGTTCTAGTCGATTCGGGTCGTCACCTAAGGGCGTCATGGTCTGGTCGGGGTTGGCGAAGACGAATGGAATCTTGCACCTATGTCAGTTATCGATATTCAATATGTACCTGCCTACGGAATTATGTCCCTGTAGGTAGGTTTTAGGTAGCTCACCTCAGCAAAATGTCCCACGCCGATCGTACTCGACGAGTTCAGCGCCGCCACGTCCCATCGATAACTATACACTTCCTGGCCGGCCTTGGCCATCGTCGCGGCCAGCAGTCGTCGCGGTGCCGCCATGGTTATGTCCCCAGCCATGGACTCGTATCGCTTATACATGGCTCCGAGTGACGGCCAGGTCTTGTTGCCCCATCCGTAGGGGCACCCGACAGCCGGGTCGTCAGGGTAGAAAGTCAAGAGTTTGGTGGCTTGCTTACGGTCAAGAACCCATCGTTTCGAAGCTTTTGAATCAGTCAGTTCCCTCCTTTAGGTATCCCTTCTATCCCGAACCCACTGCCTAGCTAGCTCAGGCCGATCGGGGTAGTAATGTCAAAAGAAAAGAGAACATACAAATCAACTGCTCCACACACTCCTCATCCGTATCGGTGCCGGTCGTACCGAAACTCGTTCCCTCGTCGGTGTTCGTGCCCAGCAGGATCGGCACCCTCGCGAATCGACCCTCCGTGAAACTGATCTGGGGGTATTCGCGGATGAACGTGCCGTCGATGGCACCGAACCATTCGAGTCCTTCAGAGGCATTGTCGTAGAGGGTTTGATAGGGCACGTCTCGGAGGCATTGTAGCGTGTTGGATGAGTTGGCGCAACTTGGCTCTGTCAGTTTGGTTTCACAGTTCTTTTTCGTTTACTTGGATTGACAAAGAATATATCAGAGGGCATAGAAGAAATGTATGTGCATACCCTGTCTTGTTGACGATTCGGTCATACATCGGCTGATACCACTCGGTGCCGTTCCAGGGCGGGCCTACTGCGTTTCCGGATTCCATGATAGCTGGGTTTTGACGTATTAGTTCAAGACATGGGGAGAGACAAACGTATAAGCTGATCTTACCAGCTCTAAAGAGACCTTCATGATCTCCTCCGTTGGCGACTAGATGCGCTCCAACACTATACGCTCCTCTATACCGACGTTAGCATGATCATGGCATTCCCCCTCCTACACCCTTTCGCAAGAGAGAATATTAAAGGAAACATACGCTGACTCCCCCCAAATAGTAACCCTCTCCGGATCACCACCAAAGGCGCGGATATTCTCCTGGACCCATTTCATAGCGACGCGCTGGTCACGCAGTCCGAGGTTATTGTTTCCTGATTCCTATACCATCTCTTGTCAGTGCCTCTTCGTCTTGGTAGGCCGGGATCAGGATTTTGAACTGCATATAAGAAGAAAGAGGGGCAACATACTCTGACCTCCTCGGAATCTAGGAACCCAAACGCAGCCAATCGATAGTTGATCGATACACCGAGCACAGGGGATCCGCTCTCCGCGCCTTGTCGGATGATATAGCTCATATTGTACCTTTTCAGTTCCCAGAGTCAGCCAAGCATCATAAAGTGTATAAGTAGGGCCACCTGATATCCACCGCACACGGCCTGACAGGAAGCAAATTTGTGAGGCAGACAGGCAGGTGAGTCTTCGATGCAAAAGGAACATATAAACTGTACCTCGGATCCCCCGTGGCACCCTGCTGCCACCCACCACCATAAATCCACAACAGGACGGGCAGCAGCCCATCCTGAGCAGAAGCACCGCTACTCCCACCAGCAGTAGCAGACGATGAATTTGCCGTTTCCCGCCACGGCCGAATGACATTCAGATTCAAACAATCCTCACTCTGCCGGATGGTACCGGCGTTGATCAATTTCGTCTGATCGGATCCGTAGCCGGGACATTCGAGGCCGTAATTTGTTGCGTTGTAGGTTTTCTCTTCTGTCGGTATCAGTGGTTGTTAGCATTTTCCTACTCTATTCCCTCCCCCCCTTTTTCACTTCTTTTGTGGTAGTGTTGAGGTATATGCGTATAAAATCTTAATAAGGCACGCGGCGCATTCATGTAGAAATACACAAAAGGAGATTGTCCGCGGGGGGAAGGGAAAACATACTATACTCCCTCTTCACCTCCGAAGGCGTAAACCGCACCGGCTTGTTAGCGTACTTGATACCCAGGAAGACATCTTGTTTGAATTCCGGGATTGAGCGGCCTTGGAAGACCACGGGGTGGGTATTCGAGTCGGTAGGGGAGAGTGTGACTTTGGGCAAAGAGGAATGAATTGTAGATGACGATGAAGGGGAAGAAGAAGAAGAAGAAGAAGAAGAAGAAGAAGAAGGCAGCGCAGATGCAATCAGGGGTAGAGAGAGGGAGAGGATGGAAGATGCGAGAAGCATGTTCAATAAGGGAGGATGGGTAGACGTGGGTAGTTACTGGGACATTGGGTCAATGGATTCAAGGGGCTGAGGATTATTAAATGGTAAAAGTCTGATTGATTTATCTAACTTTGGAGCAATAAAATATATGGGGAGCATCCATACCTTGTGGGGGAGCTGAATGCCTCAGGAATTAGACCTGATCTATATGATCCGTCATGGACTCGTTATAGGTGGAAATAAATCTCCACGACGCCATCACGGACTAGAGGCTAGGCATCTGTGGAGAAGAAGGTGGAATTTCTCCGTGACGAAGATCGGTCCCTCGGTATAAACATTGACATTAAATCTATCGGATACTTTCCGCTATACTTGGCCCTCTAAAAACATCCCTCGTCCTGCCCGTCGGTATATCTACTTATCCCGCCGGAGTAACACACGTTTGGGTACATAAATACAAAGAAACAGACACAAAAAGACAGGGGAACAAATGCAGTGGTCCCAAACACCCGCGATTATAGAGTAGATCAACCGCCAATTACTGATATCAGCCTCCTACCACCGGCATGTGTTCTGTCGCGCCACGCTATGCTGCAAGCGTACAAGAGCGTACAAGGTATCGTATATCGAACAAGGGTTTGGAAAGTATCACATCAAGCGTACGTCAGTGCCATGCTGCTGTCCGAAATGATGATCAGGGGAATTTTTGGGGCCAGGGAATAAGATGAACAGCAAAGGAAAAAGGAGATAAAGAAAAAAAAGAGAAAGGCGGTGGTATGGAAATGTGTTCGCATTATGGGTATGCAATTCCGTCAATCATCTTTATGACGGTCTCCAAAAGAACGAGGCCCGCTCGTTCCTTTGGCAGGGCTAGGAAACCGCTCCCTCACAGATGCTCCGGTGTGGAGACTGGACCCGGATCGATTGAATTCAGGTCTTAATCGCGTCTCGCCTAGTAACCCCGAGTTACTCCTGGACTCTAATCCGTCATTGAGCTCGATCAAGTCGCCGGTTCCCCGACGGTTGATTCCGGGGCCCAGTCCGCTGCCGGCAGGGGACGAGGCATCTTGCTGCAGCTCGTTGAAGCTCGCTTTCGCCCGAGTCGTCATCCTCCTGACCCAGCCTTCGACGGCCCCGCCGATGTTGTCAAGACTGGTCGTCGGCGTGTTCGAATTGGCCGTCGACGCGTTCTCCGACGTGCTTTCGAAATTTGGTGGTGCCGGAGTCGGAGCGAGATTGGGAAGATGCTGAGCAAACCATTTGCTGAGACCATCCTGAGCCGGGCCCGGGGCCATGACGTCGCGGTCCAGGGTCCCGACACCGGGTGCCGAGAGCTGCATGTTGCTGCGCTGGCGTTGATGGCGGTGTTTAGGCTTATAGTTAGAGGAGCCCCTTGATGCCGACGAATCCGCGTGCGGCCGGGTGGAGATAGCTGGTGACCAGGCGGGTTCAACGGGGGACGACGAGGAAGACGGAGTGGCAGTCCTGTCCCGGGCCGACCCCGACACTGACGGGGAACCGGAATCTGTATAGGACACTGATTTTCGCCGCGTGCGCGGGAAAAACCCCAAAGCGCGGCGAGGCACCCGACCAATCTCCACGGGCGCTGGGAATCCGTCAATCTGTACCCAGGACTCGTGTTTCCAGAGGCAATCGCCCTCCGCCTCCTCTGGTGCATCCAGGGTCTTGTTATCTTCGAAAGGGCGAGGCGAGTCCGGACCAGACACCGGGGCAATCGAGCTACCGTTCGGATCCTCTAAGGACTTTCGTCGAGCCTCCTCGTCATCTAGCAGATTGTTAACTCGTCCCGGAGGGCTGACAGGCCGACCCTTGACCGAGCAGGAGTCGACCGGGAGCAGAACGGTCTTGCGGCCCTGAATACTGTCCATGGGCCAAAACCCGTTCGCTTTTCTAAAGATTGCAGGCTGGCAGCCGTATCGTATGGTCACTCCCGTGATCGAATCCGTCGCCAGTACATGATGGATGTAAGCCAGAGCCTCCTCGTCCTGCTCCGGGTCAATGGCGGAGTGGTCCGTCTGGTCGCTTGAGTCTCGTCGTTTGTGCCGGGTGCTGGGGTTCCCTGGCTCGGCCGTATCTGCCAGCAGCAACGCCTCCCGTTTCTTCGCCTGCACCAAGGCCTGCCGTTCTTCCTTGGTGCCGACACCGATTTCTGACCCCGACGGCGCGGACGGACCCCAAGCGGCGGGAACCGCCGTGCGCGACGCCGTCCTCATATACGGATCCGGCCGCGATGGCTTCCGGGCATGTGTTCGAGCGGAACCATTCGTGGCCGCCCGAGCGATATCACTCCCCAGCACCGAGGAGGCCAAGCTCTGCAGCGACGACCACGAAGAGTCCAGAAAATCCACCGCCGCCCGCGACGAGTCGGCGAAATTGACCTGACCCTTCCCCGACGGGTAAAAGCCCCCAAGCGAACTATTCAGACCGTTGCGGCCGGGAGATTGCGTGGCACGAGACGGATGGCTTTTGGGGATCGGCGAGACGCCTCGAGATGGGAAGGGGGAAGGCGTGGTGCCGCGGGACCGGATCGTAGACGGGTCGCGGGACGACATGGCCGACAGACCGGTGGACTGCAGCTGTCGCCCATTCTCATCGTCGTCGTCATCGGTAAAGGGCACGAAGCGGCGTGTACGTGATCGGACGGTGGAAGTAGATCGGCGACTGGTATTTGTACTGGTCGTCCCAGGGCTTAAGGTGTCGGTAAACCCGCTCTGGAGACTCATCCCTGGCGACAAGAAAGTAGAAGGCGGAGGCGGAGGAGGAGAAGGTATTGCTGCTCGGGGAGGAATGGAGGGGGTGCGAGAGTACTGGACTCCTCCGAAAGGGGAAGGAGATTCAACTCAGGGTGTGCGATCGCCTAGGCAAATTGCCATCGGAGGGTCCCTACAACAGACCATGCGGCATTCAGGCTCCAGATCGCATCCGTGTCCTTTCAACGGGGCAAGTTGGGTGAATGGCAGCGAGAATGCGAACGGTGAGGGGCAAAGGGGGTAACAATCCCGAGGGGTCGAGGAGAGATTGGATCGGGTGGCGTAGGATTGATTAGGGGGTGGACGAAGTCAGAGAGCAGGATGTATGTAGGAAGTTGGAAGAACGAAGGACTGTGGTTGGGGAGGGAGGGTTTTAGCCTCAGTTGATGACGACCCCCCGGGGCTTTGACAGCCCGCGGGGGGGGGGGAAAAGCGCCCGTTTCACTTCCCAGCGCTGATCCGGTGGTTTTACGGGGGTGAATTGACTTGACCATGCCGGGAACCCTCCATTTCCAACATCCAATGTGCTTTTACTCTTTTCTATCGGTGTTCATAGCTGCAGAATACAGAGTACATACTTGTTTCGGTACGCAGTACTTGCCCGGTACTTGAGGATGGGTGATGGTTCCTTCCAGCCCTGCGTACCCTCGAGGTATCGCCCGCCACGTATCGATTCTCTTTCCCGTTCGGGAAGCCTGCGGGTGCCGCTTTAGCGAGGATGCGATTGGCATTAGTCACTAGTCAGTTGTTGTAATGATGATTATAGTAATATTGGGTTTAATTTGAACAGACTGGCGTTTAGAATTCCGAGAGGGCCTCGTGTTGCCTGCCAGAGGAATTGCCGGTCTGGGTACCTAAAAGAGCGGACTACGGAAAGATGTGGCAACAGAGCGCAGGGTGGCGGAGAGATCAGAAGCTCTTTAGCTCCCCCAGGCAAGGCGCAAGCTCATGACCTCCTGCTAGATCGACGACCCTCTCCGATCTATTCGATCTAGCCTCGAGGCTCGGCGGAGCATGCCGAAGCAACAAGCTCACTGCTTCCTAAACCGACTCGGCTCGTCTCGTCGAAGGGGAAACAGTCCACGGATATACCCTACCGTCGGCCGAACACGTCCGAGCGGGACAGAGTGTAGCCAGAAGGGATAAGAGCCAGAGAGAGAGAGAGAGAGAGCGAGAGCGAGCGTGACGGTAGGGATGGCGCATCCACGGAAAGGCCGTCATCGCCTACTCCCGCAGGTACTCTTTCCTAAGTAGGTAGTAGCCTCGCTCCTTTGTACGTCATTCGCCTTTGTATATATGCGACTCGTCCTCCCCGAAAAAAAAAAAAAAAAAAGATTGGAGCGAAAGAAGAGAACAATGAAAAAATATGAAGGAGTCTGTCGATCCTTCTTTCGCCTTTCAATCATCTCTTCTATCTCTGCCCTGTGCATCTCGCACTGGTTGGAGTCCTCGCCATCAATATCATGGCCAATCTTTCCTACATGTTAAGTCCGGCGCATGAGCAGATCACGACGCCGGCTTCAGCCTTTCAAACGGAGAATGAACTACTGTCTCAGATTGTGTCGCGGGTGATCCAAAGAGCTCGTCATAAGGAGCTGGTCTATACGGACGTCGAACCTGCTTGGGGGTCCCATATCGTCAAGTCGTTGAACGTCCATGAGGACGAGGAAAGCGCTTGCTCTCGGTCAGTAATCGCCCCCTCTGGTGCGCAATATCTGACTGGTCGCCGATACGATCAGGTTACACTATAACTCCGTCACCAAGGTCCTGTGGGTGCGACTCATGCCCACGGCCATCCACGCCTGTCATCAACTCTGGGTACAAAACGAGAATTACAACTGGATGGTGTCGGGCCAATTGACACTTGAAGAATTGAAGAAGCTGCGCACCAAGGTGGGAATGCGTAAGTGTTCTTTTTCCATCACGAGCATCTCATCGAAAGACTCGCCGCTCACTGCGATCTAGCCATTCGAACGTTCAAGCCCCCGTACGACCAATCGTGTAAAGAACCGGACCTTTTCATTCGTCCCGGGGCTCAGCGGCTGCCCTCCGTCGTGGTGGAAACCGGATGGGACGAGGCCTATTCACGCCTGCGGAATGATGTCGATTTGTGGTTGCTCGGTGGGAAACCGTATGTCAAGGTCGTGATGTTGCTGAAATGGACCAAAACCGCCGACTCCAAGGTTGAAGGCTCCATCGAGGTATACAGCCGCGACCTGACCGGTACGCCGGCCAAACGGCAAAGCGAGGTACGTGTAGTTCCCTGACTCGTGAGTTGCTCATCTTCTGCCGCAAGGTTACTGACGGCGACAGGTTGTCTTCCCTGCCGAGACAGAAGACGCAGCGGCAAGTCTTAACCTCACCCGTGGAGAATTGTTCGGGGAGGTCGACACCCCTGGAAAAGACCCGAACGATGTGTTCCAGTTGAGTATCAAATCCTTGCGTACGGTGGCGCGCAATGCTCTTCAGATTATGAGGCTGAGTCCGGCTTGATCGCCTTGCGTTAATGAGGATTCGGAACAGGAGCGTCAGGCGTTCATCGACTGTACATTTGATTTAGGCGTATTGGAAGGTAATATCATTCATTGAATAGTCCATCTAATGATAATACAGTGAGACAAAACAAGATCGGGTGCTCTATAGACAAAAACATTTCTCGTAGCCGTACTAGAACCCAGTCGTATACCTTTGAAAAAGAAAAAGAAAAGCTGGCGGGGAGATGCCGGTTATTATATTCAGTAAATGGAAAGATGAGCGCAGAAGAGAGGAAGAGGAGGACGCGGGCGATTCTCAGGTGTCGGATAGAAGTGTAGAAGTGACAAGATAGGAGTGTCAGGTTATACATTGCACATGGAAATCAGTCACTCCGGAGGCTCAATCATCTCTGCAGTCGGTCGCGCGTCCGCTTCGGAGGCGCCTTCTGATTCCGAAACCCATTCCTTCTCGGAGCTAGCTTTGCTAGATTGTGCTTGTAGTTGGCTGGGTGGTGGGATGACTCGAACGCCGCCAGCGCGAGTGAAAAAATCTTCAGTTCGAAGACCTCGGACCTCGCTGGGATTGACGGATGCCATTTGTTGACCATCCGCCTTTTTCTGTCGAATGAGCTCCCGAACCGGAACCATGGCCGCATCACGACAAGCCTCCTTGATGTCACTTCCCGACATGCCAGCCATTGCTTTGACCAGGTAGTGGAGATCGAAATTCTCTCGGTCCACCTTGGTGTCCTTGAGGATCAGGCTCAAGATCCGGAGACGCTGCGGCGCCGGCGGTAGAACGACCGGGAATTTCTTGGGCATCCGCCGGAGAATGGCTTCGTCGATATCCTGGATCCGGTTGGTCGCACCCAGGACGACCACACGCTGAGGCTCGCCGGAGGAATTGGCAGAGGTCAGACCGTCCCAGTGAGTCATGAACTCTGCTTTGACCATGCCGCTAGCTTCGTGTTCCCCGCTGCGTCTGGTTCCCAGCACGGCGTCGATCTCGTCAATGAAAACGATGGAGGGCTGCAGCTTTCGGGCCAGCGAAAAGACCGCATTGACAAGCTTGTTTGAATCGCCATACCACTTTTCGGTCAAGGTCGAGATATGCAAGTTGATGAAGCATGCCCCGCTCTCGTGCGCAAGAGCCTTTGCCAGCATGGTCTTCCCGCATCCAGGCGGGCCGTACAGCAGAACACCAGAGGGGGCTGTGAGGAGCGACGAGGTGGAGTGGTATAGATGCGGCATGGTCAGGGGGTAGATCACGGATTCCTTGAGTTCCTCGATGATCTCGCTCAAGCCACCGATATCCTCGAAGGAGACAGGGATGTCGTCGGGAGCCACCACATCCATCGCAATGGCCTGCTCATACTGATTGAGAACCAAGTCGCCTCGCTTCGGGCGGCGGTCTTTCTTTCTTTCGCCGCGCGGCGCATCTTCTTCGGACTCTTCGCCTCCGTCTAGTTTGCGCAAAATGGCGGCGGACTTGCGTCGTTGTTCTTCTTTCTTCTGGCTTTCGGGGTCGAAATCAAGGCGGGAGAGGAGGTAGCGAATAAGGAAATAAGCCGAAGCCGACTGGAATCATAGCGTTAATCACCGATTACTGATTAGAGGGCAGGATGACATACCGTGCCGGCGACCATCACCAACTCTTGCAGGAATTGCTGCCATCGCGGACCGCGCGCGGAAGCCATGACGGGGTCAGCGAACGAGGATGGAACGTATTTGGATGTAAGTTCTGGTAATGATTGACAAAGTGAGGCCAGCAGCAACAGGATATTTGTAAGAAGACCCCGGTAAGAAAAAGTCACCGAGACCAGCAACAGGATAAGAGGAGATCGATAAAGAAATAGAGAAGAATGTAACCAGCCGGGGGTCGGCGAGAACAGGTGTGGCGCTTGACCCCGTCCGTGGCTTGCCTCGGTCACATGCTCACCGCCGGTGTTGTTTGGTGGAGTTGACGCGCCGGCCCGTCATGCTCTGCTGAGGTATTTACTCTTAGCTAGGGTGCACGCAATTATTGCTGCACGGTTTATTCCCACGCAGCACCGCCAGTTGTTTCATATTTTGTATCAATTAATTTATATATACCAACCTCTATCCGCTCAACATGCCCAAGCGAAAAGGTGCCACGAGATTTTCCGGCGTGGCCCCCGGGTCCGATGACGAGGGGGAGTTGCAGGTCAACGAAACCCAGGAGGAACGGCCCACGAAGAAAGCTAGAGGAAGACCTCGCTCGAAGTCCACGGAAGCCAAACCGCCTGCAAAGACGAAGGCAGACTCAGCGACCCCCGCCCCGACCGCAGAACCTACGACGAAGAGAGCTACGCGCAGAGGTCGACCAAAGGGCTCTCGAACCTCGGTGCAGGCAGCAGAGGAGCAGGAGACGACAAATCAACAAGAACCAGACAATGCGACAGAGGAGGATGGAGACGCACAGGCAGAAGACAATGCCGCGACTGCCATTGACCAGGTAGATGGCGCGCAGGATGCTCCCAAGTCCAAAAAAGGCGCGAAACCTGCAAAGTCTGCAGGTACACGCGGTCGGAAGAAGGGAAGCACGGGGAATCAGCTCAGGACCGACGGGGAGTTCGAGTACACACCCACCGTGACGCGACAGACAAAATCCCCAGGAAAAGCGAAGGAACAGGCAGCGCAACCAGAGCAGCCGAAGAGACAGCAGCGGAAGACCCGCATGCAGACCGAGGCCGATAACGAAGCGCCCGAGACTGAGAACGAGGCGCCCGACGTACCCGAGGTGGTGGAAGAGACGATGTTGCAGGAAGAGCCCGTGCTGCCGCGTGCGGCTTCGTCCTCGCCCACGAAACGCAGACAATCGACTCTGCTTAGCTCCCCGTCAAAACGCAGAAGCGGGACCGCCGGAGAGGAGGAGAAGAATGGCGGAGAGCCGGAACTACGACGCCGGATCGGTGAACTTACACGGAAATGTGATACTCTGGAGAGTCGATATCGCACCTTGAAGGAGATTGGGATTGTGGAAGCAAATATCAACATGGACAAGTTGCGGAAACAGTGTGAATCAATGAAGACTGGTGTGTATTCTCTTCCTCTGACATTTGATCTCGTGTTTGCTGACACAGTTTCCAGCATCGGACAATGTAGTTGCGTCTTTGAAGGAAGAGCTAGGAGCACAGAAAGCGTTAGGCCAGCAAAGTCGAAACTTGCAGAAACAGCTGAGGGAACGCGACGCCGAAATTGCGCAGCTCAGAGCGCAAGCCGAAGAAGCCTCGTCCCAAGTGGCGTCGGCCCAAACAGAAGCCAAGGCTCTCAAGACTAAGCTTGCTGCTGCCCGGAACACCGCCGCGAGCCTGGAAAACGCCGCAATCAAGGTACCCGGTAGCGCGATCAAGGGCGGCGGTGCGAACCGGGCCAACGCAGCGGCCAATGCCGAAGCTGCGCAGGCGGCCCAGTTCGCGCAACTGAAGGAGGATCTCTATAGCGATCTCACGGGACTCATCATCCGCGATGTCAAGAGGAGAGAGGTCGACAATTTGTACGACTGCATCCAGACCGGTATCAACGGAAGTAAGTGTTCTGGATCTCGAGTCCAACTCCCACCCCGTCTTATCATGACAGGATATTGGTTACTAACCAGCGTGCAGCTCTTCATTTCAAGTTGGCCGTCCCTCTGGATGAAGCCGCCGCCAGTTTTGAGACCGCCGAATTCCAATATATTCCGCTGTTGGACGAGAACCGAGACCGCGAGCTGGTAGACATACTTCCCGAATACCTCACCGTGGACATTACGTTTGCTCGCCAGCAAGCATCGAAATTCTATACTCGAGTCATCGACGCGCTCACTAAACGACGAAACAGCTCCACTCGCTAACGGGTGGAGACTTGGTTTTGACACATTTTGCACCTCGTCTTCTCACCTTTCTCTGAATCTTCGATCTTCTCGCATGTTCATCAAATTGGATTTAGCTCGATCTGCCAATACTTCATTTGCTTTGCATTGGCAGGGGTCAGGACGGTCAAACGGCGTTTCTCGCCTGCCTGCGCATTTCCCTGGGATACGGGGGCGTCTGGTGCTGGAATAATAATTTGGAGATTGGGTAGTAATATGAAGTAATTGGAGTCTCCTATGTATGTACCTAGAGTTGCATTACGTGCCGCGTGGCTGACCGTAGTCCCCGGTCCGCATTGGGAGGGCGGTGATTGGGCGGGTGGGACAGGCAGCTCCCAAGTTCCCCGGAGCCACGCAGGAAAACACGCAAGACTCCCCCGTGCTCCGTAGGGCCATCTTGCGACTCCAAGCGGTGGGACAATCCTGCCTGCCTACCTGTCCATCTGTTCTCTTCGTCTTTCCCCCCTTTTATTATACTCCGTTAATTGTCCCATTCGCTTGGATCTCTTGTTTGTTCCGGCATTGGTCTTTCCCCTATCCAGTCTCCATTATACTCTGGAACTGGATTTCCTCCCAAGGAAATCATGGCGCGTCTCGGCCGCGTGGGGTTTCTTACCCTCGCGGTGGTATTCCACCTCATATATGCCTATTCGATCTTCGATATATACTTCGTCAGTCCGATCGTGAGTGGCATGAGGTCGTATCGAGTGGAGCGAGAACCCGATGCCGCAGCTCCAGCTCAACGCCTCTTCCTCTTCGTTGCCGATGGCCTGCGCGCCGATAAGGCATTCCAACCTTTCCCCGACCCAGATGCCTCCCCGGAGGCCGAGAGCGACGACCCGATCTATCTAGCGCCTTTTATTCGATCCCGCGTCCTGTCCCACGGCACCTTTGGCATTTCGCACACCCGCGTGCCCACCGAATCGAGACCCGGCCACGTTGCGCTGATCGCTGGTCTCTACGAGGATGTGTCTGCCGTGACCACCGGGTGGAAGTTGAACCCGGTCAACTTCGATAGTGTTTTCAATCGCAGTCGGCATACATGGAGTTGGGGCAGTCCGGATATCCTGGCCATGTTTCAGGAGGGGGGCGTTCCGGGAAGAATTGATGCGGAAATGTACAGCGAGTCGGTCGAGGACTTTACGTCGGATGCGACACAACTGGATATCTGGGTTTTTGATAAGGTCAAGGAGCTCTTTGAATCCGCTAAGACCGATCCCGAATTGGATGCGCGGCTTCGCAACGATAAGCTTGTTTTCTTCCTACATCTCCTCGGTCTCGATACCACCGGCCACGGCTTTCGTCCCTACTCGAAGGAATACCTGCATAATGTCAAGGTTGTAGACAAGGGGGTACAGGAGATAACCAAGTTGGTGGAGGAATTCTACGCGGACGACAAGACGGCGTTTGTCTTCACTGCCGATCATGGCATGAGCGACTGGGGCAGCCACGGGGACGGTCATCCCGATAATACGCGGACACCTCTAGTTGCTTGGGGCTCTGGCGTCGCCAGCCCGAGATACACGCAGGATGGCTTTTCGTCGGGACACGAGGACGGCGTTTCGTCAGAATACGGGCTCGACGAGATTCAGCGCCATGACGTCGCGCAGGCCGATGTTGCTGCGCTTATGGCCTACCTGGTCGGACTGGATTTCCCCACGAACTCCGTCGGTCAATTGCCATTGGATTATCTGGACGCGAGCCCCAAGGACAAGGCGCTCGCTTCCCTTGCAAACACGCAAGAAGTGTTGGAAATGTATCGCGTGAAGGAGGAGCAGAAAAGGGCCTCGGTGTTGCGCTATGTGCAGTTCGAACCCCTCGCGGATGACGGCGAAACCTCCGTCGAGGATTATCTCGAGCAGATTAAGGCTCTGAATGCCAATGGTCTGTACCAGGAGTCGATTGACTTGTCCTCTTCGCTGTTGGTTACGGCATTGGAGGGACTGCGCTATCTACAGACCTATGACTGGCTTTTCCTGCGAACTATCATCTCTTTCGGCTACCTGGGCTGGATCGCGTATGCGTTGACAACGGTCATTGATCTCCATGTATTGCATGGGTCCTCCGATTCAAACCGGACCCTGGCGAGCACTATTTTCTTCTCGTCCATCCTTGTCGCGCTCTACTCGGTGTTCTTGTACCAGGGATCTTCGTGGCGCTATTACTTCTACGGACTCTTCCCCGTCTACTTCTGGGAGGAAGTTTTTGCCCGCCGCAAAGCTTTGGTCGCAGGCCGACAGATTCTCCTGGGGCATATCCGTTCTGCCAGCGGTGTCCTTGGATTTGTTTTGCAGTCGCTGGCGTTTGTGGGTGTATTGGAGGCTCTGGTAAGTTGCGCTAGCTTTTGCTGATCGAATAAATTGCTGACATCGCGCCTCTGATAGGTGCAATCCTATTTCCACCGCGAGATCTACACGGTTTGCTTTCTGCTGGGAGCCTTTTGGCCCCTGTTCTACGGCCTCAAGGTTGTCAAAACGAACAAATTGCTTTCTGCCTCGTGGGCTATTGGCTGTGGATTGATGAGTACTTTTACCTTGCTGCCTGCCAATAAGGTGGAAGACATTAACACGATGTAAGTGAGATGAGCCGCGGAGGTGAAGTTGCCAAATATTTGATCGCTAATCCTGGGACGCGGTAGAACCTACGGGGCATTGTTGATGTTCTTCACCGGCTTTCTATATCTTCTGTTCGAAGACAGTATCTTGCGGCAAAGTAAAACTTCAGCACTGTCTGCCACTAGCTCCGGCTCGCGGACAATCATGGGCATTCAGGTACGAACAGACTTGTGGACCCCTACCCCTGGGGCTTTGCAGGGAGACACAGATCGATTTGCTGACCCTTTCCGTAGCTCGGCATGGTCTTGCTTGCCCTTATCGTTACTCGGTCTAGTGCCACCGCTCTCCAGGCTAAGGAGGGTCTTCCCATGGGGAACCAGGTGGTTGGATGGATTGTGCTGGGTAAGTGCAGGATTAAGCGATCCGTGGGATTGGTGCTAACATCTCCGTGTCATCTACTAGTGTCCTCGCTTTCTCTACCGTTCTTCCACCGACTCTATCCCAACAGCCACTACCTGCACCGACTGATGATTATCTTTCTTACCTTCTCACCGACCTTTATCATTCTGACCATCTCTTACGAGGGCCTGTTCTACTTCGTATTCTGCATGACCCTGATCACATGGGTTCGGCTGGAACATGCCGTTTACGAGACCACCGCCACGCCTCCTGCCAAGGAGCAGGGCCCAGGCAAAGAGCCGGAGGTGTCTAAGAAGCCTGGTACGGAATCCACAGCCATCGTGCAGGGCCAAGCCTACCCGTACCGGGCCCTTAGTCTGTCCGACGCGCGCGTGGCCCTCTTTTTCTTCTTCCTTCTCCAATCCGCCTTCTTCAGTACGGGCAACATCGCGTCCGTCTCTTCGTTCTCGTTGGACAGCGTCAACCGGCTCATTCCGATCTTCAACCCATTCAGTCAGGGGGCGTTGTTGATCTTGAAGCTGCTGATTCCGTTTGCGATCATCAGTGCCAACCTTGGCATCCTGAACCGCCGGCTGGAAGTGGCGCCCAGCGCTCTTTTCATGGTGGTGATGTCCATCTCGGACGTCATGACGCTGAACTTCTTTTACATGGTGCGCGACGAGGGGTCCTGGCTGGACATTGGCACGACGATCAGTCACTTCTGCATCGCCAGCTTCCTGTGCACTTTTGTGGCGGGACTGGAGTTCCTGAGCGAGGCCTTTATCAGCGGAGTATATTTTGGTCGGGACGCTGTCAACGGCACCGCGGAGGCTGCTTCCCCTGGAAAGACTGACATGATTGAGAAAAAGGCCCGGTAGGCAGGCCTTGGTTTGAATAGATCGTATATTAGCCTCCCACCACGACCGAATTTCGGACGAGTCGTGGGGCGGGCAACCATAATGAAATGTATGTATATGTGTGATATAGAATTGCTAGTTGCATTGGAATAATAGTTAAGTCTACGGCTTAAGAAGTGAGATCGGAGGCGAGTGAAGTACACCGGTGTATATGCATGGATATGCATCTGGACATGGAGAACATCCCGCGAAGGGCGATCATTGACAAACTCGTCCGCCCAGGCAGAAGCATGTACCCGGATTGTGTGTATTGACTATTTAATATTTCTAATAATTTATAGTACATTTTATGTATAGCAGGTGGTGCACAGCAGATTTGATGTTTTTACCGAGGCATCACGAGCTTCCCGCATGGCGATTCGCAAGCTTCATTAGGTACCTCCCCCAGAAGAGACGCTGCCAATGCGGGGAACCAACCACGCGGATCCTCGCTCCCTTAGACTGACGGTTAGTGTTAGTGTTAATGTTATCAACATATTATTCGCCGCCCAGGCACAGAAGCAAAGCACAGGAATCGCCGGCGGTGGCTGCGACTGACGTTCGGGTGCGGGGGAAAATCAGGCCTAAAACCCGGAGGGGAATGGATTGCGAGTGTCCGACTTGGCTGATAGGTTCTCCCTCTCCTTCTTTCTCCGTCATGAATCCTTACTGACTTATTTGCGGTGTACTTTACTTGCTGGCTGACTGACTTTACGAGTACTTCTCCGGATCCAATCCTTCTGCTGGACTGGGACGTGACCCGTGAGTTCCCGCGTGGCACCAGCGTCGTCGGAGAAAAGTCCCCAGGATCGGACCAGTCAGATACTTGAATTGAGAGGGATGTCTGGTCATATGCGTCCCGAGCACAAAGAAGTGAAGAGCGAATCCGGGGTTCAGATGCAGTAAACGGTGACCACGAGGAGGAGCCCGGGGATCATACTTCGTCCTAGTCCGTGGTCGAGGACTAGTCGATCCAGACTCACGACCAAAGGACTAGAGAGGAAGGACTACTCCGAAAAGAGTCATAAGAGGACCTTCGAGGCGAGCCCCAGCTAACTTGCTCAGTAACTAGCAGGAAACCTAAGTGAGTTTCCTGAGTTCCTCGCGCGCCCACAGATTTGGGACGAAAGTTCCGGCGACCTAAAAACTAGACCGGCCCTTTTGGTCCCCTCTCGCTGGTGCTTGCGGATCTACGATCGCAGAGGATTTCAGGTCGAGAGTCCAGATGACTTGGACTTGGATCTGATCTTCCCGAGAATCCAAATGATGTGTATATTCCTGCCTCTTTGTTTGAGATTGATTGTTCCCCGTCGTGAAAATAGCGACGGCATGCGCGCCTTGTACCCTACCCACGGAGCACATTCCTGATGGAAATAAGGGCAACATAATTGGGGGCGCATAAAGCCCAACGGACGAGTGGATTCGGATCAACCGGGTCCACCGGTGGAGAACCGGCGACCAGCACTGGAGGTGGAAATGCCAGGGGGTGCCTCCTCAGACGATATCCCCCCCCGAGTGATATTAAGGACCAAGGTGCCGCGAAGGAGATGGAAGCAAGCAACGGACGCGGTCGGGATGAGGACGCCGTGCAGGAGGCTTTCATGTAACGTATGTAGAGGTCTGTAGGAGAGTACGGCGGAGGACCGTACACAGCACGGAGGACGTAGCAGGAACAAGAAAGGCAACAACTGAACGACGACCTCAGCACGATTTATAAACCGTTTGGACCCTTTCTGGCGAGGCTGGACCGGGATTCCAGTCGAAGTCAAGGCTTCTTCTCCACCAAGACGATCCTCTTCGTTGATAATATTAACTGCTAAGTTGTTAACTACTATTGCCACTCCCCGCCGACCTGTTCCTGAGTCCTGACGCCTTCGTTATCGTTGGATCTGCCCGGCGTATTTTCACCCTCGCAACTCCTCTTCCCTTTCTCTTCATTTCCATTCTTCCCTTTGCTTCTCCGCCAACTTTCCTCGTGCCTGCACTTGACTATTGCCCTCAATTCCTGTTTTTGTTCTCTGGGATTTTCCGTTTTTCTTATTCACTCTTCTGGGTTTGAACTTCATCACTCCCTACCACTCAACTCCCCCACTTACTCACACCCCCGGACACTTTAACCCGCCCTCTTCGATCGCTCCGGACGTTCTTTACATCGCGTTTCTCTGGATGGATACCTTTTGGCCATGAGCACAGCAGGAGACATTCACACCGACTCTACGAATTCCAGACCCAGCCCAGCGCCGAGTGCTGCGGGCTCGACGGGCACTTCCGGCATTACCGTGCGCACTGGAGCAAACGGACAGATGAGTTTCAGAAGGTGTGTTGATAATTCCGAGCGAGAGACAGACAGGAAAAGAAGAGAGAAGGCTGCGCTGGTGGTGGGAGAGAAGGAGGATGCAGTTGGTCGCGGGGTTCTCAGTCGAGGCCTGAAGCCCTGAGGCGCACACCTCGCGTGTTCTGACGGGAAGGCGGATTCGGAATCCAAACAATTTCAAACGGGATTTAAGTGTCAACTTATAAATGCTAATCGGTTTTTTATCTAATCTAGACAACGTGCGTCGCGCGCTTGTGAGGTACGTTTCTCCTTTTTTTTTGGTGTCCTGAGGTGGACGCGACGGCGAGAAGCCTCGGCACCTCGGCCCATCCATCGTGCAGCTCATGCGATCGATGAGTGATGCTAACTGCTGTCTGGATTGCGTGGTGCAGACCTGCCATGCTCGAAAAGTAAGTGTTTTCTTATCATTGTTATATCGTATGACTGTTTTATCTTCTTTATATATTCTTGTGTCCCGTTGTTGTTGATCCTTTTGATCCTTCTCCACGGTCGCTACCAAGTCTTCCGCCGGTCGCATCGATCACCATCACTAACCATCATCTCTACACAGGTACGTTGCGATGCTGCCAGTTTAGGTGTTCCCTGCACCAACTGCGTAGCCTTTTCGATCGAGTGCAAAATTCCTACGCCGAAACGTAAGAAGAATCAGACAAAACCGAAGGAGGTTGACGGGTATGTGTTATGGCCGCGAAGAAACGCGACCGGTCAAACTCGGGCTGACGTGCCTGGTTACAGAAGCGAAGAGCGCAGCGAACAACCCGAACCGAAACAGGAGACGCCGGCGAGAGACAGCGGCAAGGATGCTTTTGGGTACCGGAACAATCAAATCGTCGACGGCATGCCTTCTCAGGCCGTATCGGAAACGGAGGCCGTGCAAGAGGCACATCTCAACAACGCCTACGCCCAATTCATGAAGCCCAAGTTCGCGCGGGCCCCGATCAAGGAAGCTGGTCGCGTCGCTTATCTAGGCGAGTCGTCGAATCTGTCGCTCTTGGTGCAGGATCGCCATGGAACCACGGACGTGGTGCATTACCCTCTGCCGCCCAATATCCGGGGGTCGCGATCACGAGTTACCGAGCTTGATAGCTTGGAATTGGACATTCTGCACCAACGCGGTGCCTTCCTGCTCCCGCCGAAACCGCTGTGCGACGAACTGGTAGACGCATACTTCCAATGGGTGGCGCCTGTGGTTCCCATCGTCAATCGCAGTCGCTTCATGCGGCATTATCGCGACCCCAAGAACCCGCCCTCGCTGCTACTTCTGCAGGCCATCCTCCTCGCGGGGTCCAGGGTCTGCACGAATCCCCAGCTGATGGATGCAAACGGATCGACGACCCCGGCCGCCATGACCTTCTACAAGCGAGCCAAGGCGCTGTACGATGCCAATTACGAAGACGACCGCGTTACTATCGTTCAGGCCCTGGTTCTCCTGGGCTGGTACTGGGAAGGCCCCGAAGGTGAGTTTCGAGTTCACCACTACTGATGTGACTCCATGATCAGTTGGATGCTGACGTGGTGCAGATGTTACCAAAAACGTCTTCTACTGGACTCGAGTGGCGATGGTTGTCGCACAGGGTTCAGGAATGCACCGAAGGTATGGTCCCTCTCAGGGTTGAGATTTGAAATTTAGATCTAACTGGTGTAGCGTGGAATCCTCGCAACTTACGAAGCCGGATAAAAGGCTATGGAAACGCATTTGGTGGACGTTGTTCACTCGGGACCGCTCCGTGGCGGTGGCGCTGGGACGGCCCATTGGCATCAATACGGACGACTCGGACGTGGGAATGTTGACGGAGGATGACTTCATCGAGGACGAGATCGATATTGCTGCCGAGTATCCGCCCGACCCCGTTCACGTGCAGTTCTTCCTGCAATACGTCAAGCTTTGCGAGATCATGGGTCTCGTTCTGTCGCAGCAGTACTCGGTGGCATCGAAATCGAGACGCATGAACGCCATGGATCTGACCCATTCCGATATGGCTCTGGCGGATTGGCTGCAGAATTGTCCCAAGGAGGTGTGTTGGCAAAGACAGCGACATCACTTCTGGGCCGCTCTTCTGCACGCGAACTACTAGTAAGCTGGAATCTCGCATGTCGATGCAACGCTTACTGACTCTATGTAGCACGACGCTCTGTCTTTTGCATCGAGCCCACATGCCCCCGGCTTCTTCGGTGCCGAGTAGTTATCGGGTCGAGGAGATGGCGTATCCGTCGCGTACCATTGCTTTCCAAGCTGCCGGAATGATCACCTCGATCGTCGAAAACCTGCAGAATCACCGAGAGATGCGATATACCCCGGCCTTCATGTGAGTGTGATTCATGTGTGCACGTTGATGACCAGACTTGCTAACCAAATGAACAGTGTCTATAGTTTGTTCTCGGCTTTGATTATGCACGTCTATCAAATGCGATCTTCCGTGCCCTCCGTGGTGGCAACGTGTCAGGAGAGAATCAACATATGCATGCAAGCACTGAAGGACGTCTCTAAGTCCTGGTTGGTGGCCAAGATGGTTCACACTTTGTTCGAATCCATTCTCGGGAACAAAGTACTGGAGGAACGTCTCCAGAAGGCTGCGGGCAGACGACACCAGCGAGTGCGACCCGACGGCACCAGCCAGCCGCAACCCGTCAGGAGGCCCGATCCGCCGAAGCGCAAATTTGACGACATGGATTTGGGACTGCCGAACGGAGGGCCCACGCCTCCGGTCTCGTATGAGCGGTCTCGCCCACAGACCCCGGCGCTCACTCCGTCCAGAGAGATGGGCCAGCCCGGCTTGACGGTGCCCCAGGGGTCGCCCACGGCGCCGCGCGAAGGCAATTCTCGCAGCAACACCAGACCGACCACGCCGTTCAATGCGCAGTTCTCCCTCCCTGCCACGCCACCCGACCTCTTCCTCGTCACGCGTACCTCGCCCAACCTGTCTCCGTCGTTGTGGGAGAACTTCCAGCCGGACCAGCTGTTCCCCGATGGCACCGCCATCTTCCCGGAATTGACGTCGCCGCAGACCAACACTGTGGACCCGCAGCTCCATATGCAGCCGCACCTTCAGCAACCGCAGGCCATGGATCAACGCTCTATGATGTCGCAACCTCCGCTGCCGTCGCGAAGCCTGTCCGGGGCCCAGGGAAGTCCGGAGATTCTTTCGAACATGCCGCCAGGGATTGGCTTACAGGGTCAACAACCGCAGATGTTTGGGCTGGAGAACCAGCACACGTGGCCGATGCAGGGACTCGATGCTCCCATCAGCGGGGCACCGATCGATGCAGCTAGCCAGGATGACAACTGGAGCAGCAGCTCTCGCAGTGGGCCTACAGCGCCCACGACTCTGAACGTTGAAGATTGGTACGTACTCATAGATAACAAACCACAGTTGTAAAGCTGGGGTCAATAGCTAACTGCTACCTCTAGGTTCCAATTCTTCGGCATCAACGGCACATTTGAAATGCCGACCTAGTGCTCAGGTCATTCGTTCTTCACGACTGTTACAACCGAGATCTATTGAATTATATATTTATTCCGTATATATGATACGCTGCTCAGTCCCATCTGCGAGGAAAGGCGTTTGGATTGCAATTGTGTTATTCTTACTGTTGTATACCTGGTTGGGTTTAATTTGTGTTGATTGACTTGGGCTGGGGAGGGGGTATCTGCTGCATAGTTATGGTGACGATCTCAAGTTCAGATGTTCAGATGAAAGGAGGGTTTACTTGGTTGGGCTGGAGGAAACCGCCCAGCATTGTTGGCGGGCGTTTGAATATTGATAGGAGGATGGCTGGATGGTGGTTTGTACATAGGAGAAGTAGTTGGAATGATCCAGCACTGGAATTGATGTCTTTGAAATTCTTTCCCGTGACACAACGAGTGAGGTCTGTTACTGTACCTCTACAGCGACTTCCGAACCGCCTCAACCCTAAACAAGTCAGCATCCAACAACATAAACCAAACTACACATCCACAGGGAAAAAGAGAGAGAGAGAGAGAGAGAACATACACCAAGAACGTCCCCGCCGACACAGGCACCGCTCTGCCCAACGTCGGCCCCAGTCCCCGAAAGAACCCTCGCCAGCCATCCACACACCAGATATGCCGCACGGCATCACTCATGCCACGATAGCGTCTCTGGGCCCCGAACCCGTCCGCCTGCATGGTGCTCTTGACGACATCGAACGGATAATTCATAGCCCAGAGGATCTCGCCGGTGATGGCACCACACGCCGCGACTTTCCACCCGGGGATTTGCACCTCCTCAGTGCCATTACCAATACCCTCCGCAGTCTTACCTCCATTCCTCTCCCTTCTCGCCCTCCTCTCCACCCCCTCCATCAACGCCCCATAAACCGCAAACCAAATCCCATAACTATGAAACTCCCTCAACACCGTCGCGGACTGTCCGCGATACAGCGCCCTCACACCCCCGCGTCTCAGGATCTGGCGCACGCAGTCCGCGGTCCCACTGTAGGTGCGTTCTGCCGGGTTCGCGGATTGCATCTGTAGACGGATCCGGATGTGTTCCATGGGCCCAGAGACGAGGCTGTTTGTGAGGCCGGCGAGGCCGCCGGAGAGGTAGGTTTGGGGGGTGGTGAGGGTGGGGATGGAGAGGGTTGATTTTAGGGTGGAGGAGACGAGGTGGTGGGTTGTGTAGACTATGCTTATCTATTTGGTATGGGGTTAGTTTTGGGTTGAGGTTGAAGTTGGGGTGACGTGGGAGGTGGTATGAGTGTATATGGGTTGAGTTAGGGTTGAAGTTGAGGATAGGGTCGAATGGTGTAGGGTTAAATGCTTCAAGGTGGGATAGGATGGGATCACTTACGCAGGCACCGACTCCTACGAACGGAGCGAGAGATCCCTGGATCGTTAGATACTCTTCACATTGCGAGATATAGAAATACTATATCAAATAAAATGTAGACAGGTCATACTTTATAAAACCCCTTCGGACCTTCCTGTTTCCATAAATTCCTTGCAATATGAACCGCGCCACCATCGACGCGGTTTTGCATGCGGACTTTGACAATGTCTAAATCGGGTCATTTTAGGGTTAGGGGCAGCAAGCACTAGGGTTGACAAGGATAAGATACGAACCGAAAGGTTGACCTGACAGGATGCATGTTAGTAACACTAAACCCAATCAGACAGAAGAGACTTGCCAATTAGCACCTGGGTGATCCCCCCGGCAGCTCCCACCACGACCTCCTTTGCGGCCGGGGAGATGCCGTTGTCGGAGGTCTGGACAAGGGGGCAGGGAGCAGTCGTCGAGAGTTCGGAGGCCATGTTCGTCTGGTCTGGTCTGTCAGAAGGAGAGGCAGGGAAACGATCTGAAGGGACACATACATACTACATAGTTCATTGTTAGTTCACTTACCACCGGGCAAGACATGACAGCCACGAGACATCGGCACGCCAGCCGAGAGCACGACGGGGCGGAACCCCGCGGCGGAGATCATTCTGGGGATTCCATATCTCGATGCAGGCATAAGATCCTTGCTGAAGGAATCTAGACAGTCGGGAGTCTTCCCACCGGATCCAGATATCAAAGACCGGCGGCCGGGAGAGCAACCGATGGTCGACCATCGCCACGGGGGTGGTATCAAAGGGAAATTGATAAGACAGGACCATGGTCGCTGCTTTTATAGATTCCCCGTCATCCCCAACTTGTCGAGGTCAATTATCATTGCAATTCTCTCCACATACACAATGGCTCGATTACTGGTGAAAGCCACTACTCGCCGGCCAGGACTCGTGGGACTTCCCCGGGCGAGTCCGACGGTGCTATACAAGCTCGACGGGGGGAGACGTTGGCAACACTACCGAGGAGTGGACTCGACCCTGGAGGTCAGTCCCTCCCACACGAATACCTCTTCTTCTTCTTCTTCTTCTTCTTCCTCCTCTTTATCTGCCTCTTCTGCCCCTCCATTGGCCGCCCTCCCCAACAGCGTCCTTCTACGCTCCCTCCTCGTCGCCGCCATCTCCTCGAAGCCCTACCTGCTGGGACCGTCGCTGTGGGCATTGTCAATCCTGACGCAGCCCGGACGGGGACTCTTGCTGGACGTGGACCGCAACCCGCTCCTGCACGGCATCCTCAAACAGACCTTCTACAAGCAGTTCTGCGCGGGCGAGAATCCCGCCGAGACGCAGGTGACGCTGCGGCGGTTCAAGGAGCTCGGGTTCCGCGGTACGATCCTGACCTACGCCAAGGAGACGGTGTTTGACCATAAGACCAACACGTCGCACGGGCTGGGGATTGCCAACGATCTATCGCAGGAGAAGGCGCAGTATTGTCCGACTATTGAAGCGTGGCGGAAGGGCACGGTGGAAACGATTGATTTGTTGGGTGATGGCGATTATTTGGCCGTGAAGTATGCCTCCCTTCCTTTTCTCTCTCTGTTCTATATTCTTAGGTCTACACTTTCGAGGGTAATCTCTAACTACTCTATAGACTGACCGGAGCCGGACCCACCGTCACCGAAGCGTTCTCGGCCGGTGAACTCCCTCCCGCGCAGATGCTGGATGCCCTGGAAGAGATCGGAAGCAAGTGCCAGGCACGACGGGTGCGTCTCCTGGTGGACGCGGAGTCTCAGCACTTCCAGGCGGGAATTCTACGGGTGACGCTGGACCTGATGCGGCGATACAACCGAGAGGGATTCGCCCTGGTGTACAACACCTACCAAGCATATCTCAAGTCCACCTCCGACACACTGACCAAGCACCTCGAGACAGCACAGCGCGAAGGGTTCACACTGGGCCTGAAGCTAGTGCGCGGGGCATACATCGCATCGGACAAGCGGTCGCTGATCCACGACACGAAGGCAGACACGGACCACGCCTACGACACGATCGCGCGGGGGGCGTTAAGACAGGAGATCGGCGAGTTCGGGACGCGGAAGGCGTTCCCGTCGGTGAATCTCTTCCTGGCCAGTCATAACCAGGCCAGCGTGGTGGGCGCGCATCAGCTGCATCGCCAGCGCCTGCAGGACGGGTTGCCCACGGTGCCGGTGGGATTTGCGCAGCTGCACGGCATGTCGGACGCGGTTAGCTTCGGACTGCTGAAGATGAAGGGCTCGGACGGCACGCCGGAGGTGTTCAAGTGCTCGACGTGGGGGAAGATGGGCGAGTGTCTGGCGTATCTGCTGCGACGGGCCATTGAGAACCGAGACGCGGTGGGGCGAACGGGAGAGGAATATCTGGCGTTGAAGAAGGAGTTGCGGCGGAGATTGGGGTGGAGGGCTGAGTACTAGACTACTAGTGTAGTGCGGGGGACGCTAGGATGCAGATAGTAAGGAATATGAGACACGATCATGACTTAACCGTTTATACTTTATCTTCTGTAACTAAACATTACTATAGTGGTGGAGTATAAATTAGGGCTTCCTGACGGGTGACTTCCCGATCTCCCCGCGTCGGTTCAACTTCCGTCTTCTTTCACTTCTCCCCACTGTACAACTCTGTACTCTGAACTATTACTCTTAACTACGCCTAATTCCTCTAGTAACACAGTAACAAGTTACACACCCGCTCCCACTTCAATCCACATAGTCATGGCCAACTCAACCCTCTGCATTCTCGGCTGCGGTAAGTCCCTCCCTCGCATCCACACCGAAAATGACCTCATCCCCTCCCAGGCAACCTGGGCACATCCATCTTAACCAGTCTCCTCCACGCCCCGCCCATTACCACCGCGGAGAATGCGCTACCATTCACCCGTTACGTCGCCTGCGTCCGCAGCGCCACCTCCTCGCAGCGCCTGACCCAGCGGTTCCCGCAGCACTCCCAGCTCACCGTCGAGCGGGACCCCGTGGCCGCCGTCACCGCCGCCGACGTGGTCATCCTGGCCATCGACCCGGCGGATATCCAGCAGGCATTATCCCAGCCGGCGCTAGCACAGGCCTTGAAATCGAAACTCCTCGTCAGCGTGGCGGCCGGGTGGACGACCGCGCAGCTGCACGAGACCCTCGGCGACTCGACCCGAGCGATGCGCATCGTGCGCACGCTGCCTAACATCGCGGCGCAGGTCTCGGAGTCGCTCACCGCTATTGAAGTCTCCCCTTCATCTTCTTCCGCAGAAGAAGAGAAGGCCCTCAGCCTGGTCGAGCAAATATTCACTCGCGTCGGCAAGACTATCCGGGTGGGCCCGTCGCAGATCGACGCCATCACGGCCGTGGGCGGATCGACGCCCGCCTTCTTCGCTATTATCTGCGACGCCCTGATCGACGCCGCCGTGGCCACGGGGGTTCCTCGCGACGTTGCCGGTATGACGGTCGTGCAGGCCATGAAGGGCAGCGCAGCCATGATGCAGGAGGGCGGATTGAGTCCGGCCGAGTTGCGCGATCAGGGGACTTCACCGGCTGGTTGTACGATGGCGGGCGTGATGGCGTTGGAGGAGGGGAGTCTTCGGGGGGTGTTGGGACGGGGAATGCGAGAGGCGGTGGGGAGGGCCAGGGGGATGGGAGATCGCGATTAATTTTCTTGCTCTCACGTTTGGAATTGGAGCATTTAGTATAGACCAGCCAGTCCTGTTACAATACAATGGAGAACGAATGTATGACATCGTGAACCCAGTTCATAGCCGTATATTTATCGATCTTTCTTCCATATGAGCTTAGGACTTAAGGATGTACAGCTGGTACATTACAATGGAGGATATAAGAAGTCCATAATCATAACTCTATATACAACCAAACAGAAATCTAAGCAAAAAACAACCTCAACTCCGTATTCACTAAACAACCCACCCCAAACGCCGGAATAATCCTCAAACACCGCCCGACCGTCGTCGACAACACATGTTTCCGAACAAACGCCATCCTCTCGGCCCAGCTGGCCGTTGGTCTTGAGAAACTATCCAACCCGACCAGATGCACCGGCGTGGCGACGACCTGCGACAGCACGGGAATGACCATTTGCGCGATGATGGTCGCTTTCTGCGAGATTTCATGCGGATGCGCTTCCCCCTTTATCTTCATCGCGAGGTCCTCGCGGGTCTCGCTCGACGCGGAGTCCAACATCCCCGACGTGGACAGGTACTCTGCGCAGCGCGGCGCCAGCGTAAACGACGCGACGATGGTGATGACGTCGCGTAGGAAAAAGGCCCCCGTGGCGAGACGTCCTCCTCCTACGCCTGCCGCACCGGGTTTCCGTGCTCCCGATCGCAGCATGCCCGTCTTCGAGATCTCCTTCCCGACCACTTCCTTCGACACCGTGGACACGGCCTCTTGCGCCGTCTTCGCTGCCGTCGTCACCGCCGTCGCACCCCCCGCGAACAGCTGCGCAAATCGCAGGTCTTTCCAGATCCCGAGCGGTACGTTCACGGCGACAGTGGTGGCGCTGGCCAGTAGCGCGGCATGTTGGTACTGGACTTGCGATGACAGCGAGTCGCCGGTATTGGCAACGGTGTAGGTGGTCGCGTAGAGCGTCCAGACGATGCCGAGGGGGCGGGCGAAAGAGACGGGGGGTTTGGGCTTTGCGGGGAGAGAGGGGGAGTTATTCTTAGGGATGAGAGACTTGTCTATCTAGTGGTTAGTCGGTGTGTAGCGTAGTGCATACACTAGATGTAGAGATGTTAGGGTTACCGATCAGAGCGATGACGGGCGAAATCAGCGAGGCGGAGATGGAGGCCGCGGCGAGATCGGGCCAGAGGGAGGTCATTCTGCTGGTTTTGTTTTGACGGGGAAGTTTTCCTCGGGGTACTTCCTGTCGTTTATCTTTTTATTATCTTATTTTATCATATCTGCATGTATACACCGAGCTTCTCTCCATTTTGTGGGGATCGGCTCTCCTCCCGAGTCGGATGCCTCCCCGGCCTTTGTTACGTCGTTGCGCCGCGGTTGCTGCAGGATAAAAGGCTGGCGGTGCAGCTGTTGGAGCTTCATTTTGTTACTTTCTACACTTACACACTTTCGTCTCATATCCTTCCTCTTTATCTCTCTCTTCACCTTACCTACACATCATGGCTAGCAGACTCATTGCTCGTCCCCGAGTTCTCCCCGCTCGGGCGCTGCAGACGCAGACTCGCGGCAAAGTGACGGCGCCTTTCCGTCTGCCCGCCGCGCGCAACGAGCCCAACGTGAGCTTCACTTCGAGATCTAATGGAAAACATCAAACTAATTGAACAGCCTACATACACCCGCGGCTCCCCCGAACGCGCCAAGGTCGAAGCGGCCCTCAAGGACCTCCGCGCCCGCCTGCCCGTCACAAGCGACGTCGTCTACAGCAACAAGGTGCAGGCCACCACGCAGTCGACCTCGCAGCCCCTGCCGGCCGAGCACGCCGTGCAGTTCACCAACTACCCCCATGCCTCTCCGGAGCAGGTGGCTTCGGCCATTGACGCCGCCCTCGAGGCCAAGCAGAGCTGGCAGGACACGCCGTTCGTCGACCGCGCCGCCATCTTCATGCGCGCCGCCGAGCTGGCCACCACCAAGTACCGCTACGAGCTGATCGCTGCGACGATGCTGGGGCAGGGCAAGAATGTCTGGCAGGGTGAGATTGACGCGGCGGCCGAACTGGCGGATTTCTTCCGTCTGAACTGTCACTATGCGGCGGAGATTTTGGAGAAGCAGCCTGATCGGGGGACGGACGGCATGTGGAGGTATTTCTCTCTTTCCCTGGGTCTCATTCTGAAGAAAGGATAGAGGAGGGTGTGCTAACGAGGACAGTCGCGTGGATTACCGCCCCCTGGAAGGTTTCGTCTACGCCGTCTCCCCCTTCAACTTCACTGCCCTCGGTGGCAGTCTCGTCTCCGGACCCGCTCTGATGGGCAACGTCGTGCTCTGGAAGCCCTCGCCCGCCGGTATCTACGCCAGCACGATCGTGCACCGCATCCTGCGCGAGGCCGGTCTCCCCGCGGACGTGATCCAACTGGTGCCCGGTGACGCCGAGGAAGTGACCAACGTGGCGCTGTCGCACCGCGAGTTCGCCGGCCTGAACTTCATCGGTTCGTCGGCCGTGTTTCGCCAGCTGTACGGCCGCGTGGCCCAGGGCATCGCGGCCAACACGTACCGGGAATTCCCCCGCGTGGTGGGCGAGACAAGCGGCAAGAACTTCCACCTGGTGCACCCGTCGGCGGACATCACCAACGCCGTCAACCACACCATCCGCGGCGCCTTTGAGTACCAGGGCCAGAAGTGCAGCGCCACCTCGCGACTGTACCTGCCTGCGTCCAAGGCGGACGAGTTCCTGACCCAGCTCAAGGCCGGCGTCGAGCGCATCACCATCGGCAACCCTGACAAGGACATGGGCGCGTTCATGGGCCCCGTCATCCACCGCGGCTCGTTCGAGCGCATCCGCCAGGTCATCGACGAGAGCAACGCCGACTCGTCCCTCAAGAAGCTGGTCGGCGGCACCTACGACGACTCGGTGGGCTTCTACGTGCAGCCGACCGTGTACCAGGCCTCGTCGCCGGACCACGCGCTCTTCGAGAAGGAGATCTTCGGCCCCGTGCTGGCCGTCTACGTCTACCCGGACGCGGAGTGGAGCGGGCTCCTGAAGACGGTGGACCAGTCGGGCGGTGGATTCGCGCTGACGGGCGCCATCTTCGCGCAGGATCGGAAAGCGCTGCGCGAGGCGGAGGACAAGCTGCGGTATTCCGCGGGCAACCTGTACCTGAACTGCAAGACAACGGCGGCGCTGATCGGACAGCAGTCGTTTGGTGGTGCCAGGAACAGCGGTACCAATGACCGCGCGGGCAGCTCGGATCTGCTGCGTCGGTTCACCAGCCCGAGATTGATCAAGGAGGAGTATTTCGAGATTGACGGGTTTGAGTACCCGAGCAACCAGTAATTGTACTATTTTCATGTCATGTCATACGATTGTCATTAGTTAGTTTGTTATTGTTATCAAAATGGAATCTAGAGCTATCTGAAGCTGTCTAGTAGGAGCAGATGAAACTAGGGCTAAGCAGACTCGGGAAGCTTCCCGGTGCGGAGAGTCTCCCGATCTCCCCAACTGCAGCTCCATTCAGAAGTAAAGAGCTGTAGACGGTATATAAAGACTCTCTCTCCCTGTAACCGCTTCACAATAATTCATAGTCATAACTCTCTCACCCTCAATCAGAACAGTACTACCATGGCCCCTCCCATCATCATCGTCGGCGCCGGCGCATTCGGCCTGTCCACGGCGCTGCATCTCTCGCAGAAAGTGTCTCCCGGCGAGATTCTCGTGCTGGAGCAGGACACGCAGATGCCGCCGCGGTCGTCGGCCGCGAATGATTTGAATAAGATTGTGCGGGCGGAATATGAGGATCCGTTTTATACGGATTTGACCTTGGTATCTTCCCTTTTATTTCTCTCTCATCCTTTGGAAATTGCATACTCTGTCTTCCCCGCATTGCAATGAATCTATACTCCACATCCCCACCAAATCACCCAACATAACCGCTATTACAATTGCCAATTACAATCCACTAACTGCTAACCTCCTCTGTCTCAGAAAGCCATTTCCGCCTGGTCCGAAGGCCCCTTCGCCGGTCACTTCCACCAGACCGGATTCCTGCACTGCGTCTCCAGCAAAGCCCCCCAACCCGCCATCGACACACTGAACCGATTCCGCGCGTCCGCCGACTCGCACGCCGCCATCCACCCCCACGTCGTCTCCCTGGGGCACGACGATGCCGCGAAACCCCACCTCATGGGTCCCTACCGCGGCGCCATGCCCGGCTGGCACGGCTACCTGAACAAACTCGACGGGTGGTGCCACTCCGCGAAAGCCCTGGTCGCTGTCTACGAGGCGGTCCGCAAGGCCGGTGTACCTGTGTGGTTAGGCGCGGGGGTTCAGGAACTAGTCTATGAGTCCACAGGCAAGGGGGCAGCAGGCAAGAAATGCACCGGCGTGAAACTTACCTCCGGCGGCTTCCTCCCTGCGCGTCAAGTCATCGTCACCGCCGGCGCAGGCGTCTCTCCTCTCCTCCCTTCCCTGAACCGCCAAATCACCGCAAAGGCCTGGTCCGTGGCACACATCCAACTGACGCCCACCGAGGCGGCCCAACTCCGCGGTCTCCCCGTGACATACGCGCGCGATCTCGGCTTCTTCTTCGAACCCGACACGGACGACAACCTGCTCAAGATGTGTCCGATGGGCGGAGGGATCGTGAACACCGACTCTACCACGGGCGTCTCACGCCCGGACTATGAACCGTTCCTGCCGCGCGAAGACCAAGCGAAGATGCGGGCGTTGTTGAAACAAACGTTCCCTGACTTGGCGGATCGGCCGTTCGTACGGCCCATGCTGTGCTGGTTCGCGGATACGAAGGATAGTGATTTCATTGTTGATTATGTGCCGGGCAGTGAGGAGAGCGTGGTGGTCGTTTCTGGGGATTCGGGGCATGGGATGAAACTGTTTCCGTTGGTTGGGGAGTGGGTGGTTGATTTGCTGGGGGGGAAGAAGGTAGAGAGATGGGCGTGGAAGGAGCAGGATGGTGGAGAGTGGAAGGGGGAGAGTAGTTGGCGGTTGGGCAGTTCGATGGAGTTGAGGGATTTGAAGAAGGAGGGAACTCAGGGGAGGGCGAAGTTGTAGATCTTATTTCTGTTGATGTTTGTTTATGTGGATTATGTGGTTGTTGAATTGTTGGATTAGAATGAATACATGTTTGTCTTGATCTCTTGTGGACTCTGCTCTCCTACCATGACTATGACATAGACAGATATTGACATTGCTGTTGATCTCGATCGATATTGGAAGACAGACATGATATTGACAACAGACAAAATGCTAAGACATAAGACATCATTCATACCATACATACACCCAATCTACATCCATGGATACATCAATCTACATCACCAAATACTATTCTCCGTCACCGCATGCGCTATCCAATCCACATCCCCGGTGTCGATCGACTCTGCCACCGCCAGAATCTCCGCCGTCGTCAGTCCCTCTGGCATCCCGCACTCCATCTGCGGCGACGGCATACCCGTGCCGTCGTCCAGCTGTCCCAGCGTCCCTCGCAGCTGCTCCAGCTCGCCGCGATGGAACGCCGCGATGCGGTTGCCGCGCGCCACCATCTCATCAAGGATCGGCGCCCCCCGGTCCAGCCAGCTGGGCCCCGGGTCGAGCAGTCCGGCTGTCGCGGGTCCCGCAGCCAGCAGGATGACGCTGGATACGAACGTCGATTCGAGGTCGAAGGGGAGGAAACTATCTGTTCAGGATTTCAATTAGTTTGACGACCTTCTATTGCAAAGGGAGGGGAGAAGTACCGAGGAGGTTCTGTTCGTGTAGACTAGCCAGGATATTCAGCATCTGTTGCGCCGAGTCCAGACACACTTGTAGCAGCTTGCGCACCGTCGGCGACGATTGCAGCGCCATGCAGCGCTCAGGAGACTGAAGGCGGATTTTGAGAGCGCAAAACAGTAACGGTCGGGTGGCCAGGACGATGCACTGATCCGTTAGACATGTCTTTCTCGAAGCATTCAAGGAAATTACCTGATGGTAAAGCAAATGTAGATGGGCTGACAGCCTCGAAACACCGCTGATAGATGCCTCCTCCAGCCGCAAATCGTGTGACTGTCGCAGCTCGTTCGCGAGGTCCGCCGTGCTAGCCAGCGCCGTTTTGGTGCGCACCAGGAATTTCCGATTTAACCGACCGTCAGGCCCGTAGACCGCTAATAACGGTCAGAAACGCATCTTAGAAAGACACCGACAACAGACTTACTACGGTTGATCTCCGCGATGATTTGACACATCTTGATCTGCATGCTCAGAGCCGCCGCCCGCTGCGGCGAACCCGGGTACGACGGCATCAGATCGTACACCTGGTCGTCCTGGATGGACTGTGGCAATCCCATCAGCGAGGTCATCTGCCGGTCCAGGATATAGATCGTCCACCAGATACGGCGGCATCGCTGCACGGTAGCGTACCCGAGATGCTCCGGCATGTTGGTGTGCATGCCCTGCGCCAGGGCGATCCGCAGGGCTTGTCCAATCTATCCGGTTAGCTTCTAGTCGACGAAGCGGAAGGTGAAACAGAACATACATAGTCATACGCGCAGTTCCGGAAGTCCATCGACTGTAGATACAACGCGATGCAGCAGAGGATCTCGGTGGCGACGATGGGATCGCGAGACAGCCGCGTCGTATCGGGCAGCAGCTGCAGCGCCTTGATGAAGAACTCACACCCCGGCGGACGACCGTCCTGTGCCTTTTGCACGACAAAAGCCTTGCCGAAGCCCAGGATGAGCAGGTAGTGGATATACCAGAGCCCCGACGTGGCCATCTGCCGGTGCGGGTCCTCGTGGAAGGCGTATAGCCCGCCCATAAAGGTCTCCTCATCGAACAGATGGAACAGCTGGCCGGCGTGGAACTTGACGGCCGTGATGAGGTACAGGGAGAAATCGAGGGTGGGGGCCATGGGCAGCTCGGGTATGCCCAGTCGCATCCCGTCCCATCCCAGATCATACGCGGTCCCGTCGAAGTTCAGACTCCCCGTGGGCAGTGGGGACTGATAGAGGTGCTCGTGGGTCATGCTGAGGATCTTGCGGGCAAAAGACCAGTTGGAGGACGTTCCTAGATAGACTGGACGGTGAGCTGCATTTCTACGAGGGGTTACAACGGCAGGAAGAGACTTACAAGTCCGCCCGGTGGCCGACGTCATGAAGGTCGACGGCCCGCTGGATAGGGGGTTGGTCAAGTCGTTGGTTTCGATATTAGGCGGTTCCGTGAGAATGGTTTCTACGGATGTCAGTATGCCATATGTCAGACTCCAGGGGACGATGGACGGGACCTACCATCATCAGGAATCGGGTCGGGTTCGTGACTCTGCGGACTAAAAATCTCATCGCCGCGTTCTAACTGGGCGACGCGAGCCTGGAGATCCTCGATGTACCCCCTGGTTACCAAGACTTTCTGCTCGCGGTCATCAAAGGTGCAGGTTAATTTGCGTTTGTTGCACGTGCTACAAGGCTGCGAACCCGAGCATTTGATCTTCTGGCGACGACACCGTTGGCAGCTTCAGTTGCAAACGACAAGGATAATTAGCGGTGAGGGAAAAACCGGGAGAAGAGTAAAACAAAAGCCACGTACGCATTGGATGACCGCTTCTTGACCCTGCGTGATGCCTCCATGGCTCTGGAACGATGAATGAGAGTCATTGTTGCGACCGAACACCTTTGAGATGGCGATGAAGCCATTGAGCGGCGGCGATGGGAAAAATGCGGGGTTGGCGATAGACCGTCTCCGCAGTGGGTCGGTCGCTGCGTCTTATCTCGTGTTACTTGATAGTTACTTCGCTTGTCCTTGGTCCTTGGTTCAAGATTGTAGGGCCGGGTTCGTATCCGGTCGCTAGATCTCCACGTCCTGCAACGTCGGGGGGCTGGCCGAGATAGCAAGGAGATAATGCGTAGTCGGCGATCCAATCCTTGGCCTTGCTCCAGGATGCGTTGGCGTCACTAAAGATAGCCGATGATGGCCATGGCGCAAAGCCCCCTTCCGGGGAAATAGATTGCGCTGCCGGCTGTTGAGGGATTGACATTTGGCAGCGTGGAGAGTCGATCTTCCAAGGACATTTTGCGGGGGAGTCATCACCTGACAGGCCAGGACACGTTGTCTTTGGACTGATTTATTTTTTAACCTGTACATACCTCCTCCGGTGTACACCGTAGTGTTTTTGTTTGTTCCTGTTGTCTTACATAATACTTGGTTTATTTGTTTATTGGTCACAGATTGGACTATAAATCTGTGCATTCGGGAAATTGATAGAGGGAAGAACTTGGATTTCAGATTCCTAGTAGTAATAACACCCGATGGTGCAATTTGAACTCAGGTTTGCATAATAACCCTGGACCTACGTTCTATAGTATCAATCCTCCAAAAGTCTGTCACCAAAGATCTTATTCATACAAAAAAATCAACACTGAAACAATGTCTATCCATAAATTCGCTAGGATGTTACATTCGAGACAAAGCGAAGCTAATTGTAACTAGGACATGCTTGACCATTCTCAAGTCGATTGCCGTGAATCCGGTCGATTGCCAGTCCACAACATCCCCCACTGGAGATGACAGTCAGACTCGTCGGTCTTCGACATATACCTCAGGAGGCCGACGATCTCTCGCATCGATAAAGACACTGCCACTGGCAGGATGACCGCCCCCGCCTCGTCTAACCTCGTAGTAGACGATCCGGGGTTGAGGGAGGCCGTTACGGTTCAGTTCATCGGCGGCGGTGTCCCGGTGATTCGGCAATGCCATTCGACCCTGGTACAGAGGCACAACAATATAAGTCCTACTGTAACTATGCGGCAGAGATTGATAATAACGGTAGTACTCGTCCACAAAGTCGTCCATTCTGTTGCGCACGTTATTCAAACCGGCACGCGGGTCCCGAGTCGGGTAGGGAAGGGGGGGAATGTGGGCGAGCACGGCGGCCCAATCCGAGACCATCAGAACTACAAGTCCACCGTTGAGGTTACTGGTCCCGATAGAGTTCATCCGATGAGTTTGGGAGAATTGCATGGCTACCACCCGATTTGGGTTCACTTGGAGTGCCTCTCGCATATACAGCGCATCTTGGAAAAGCGAGGCGGGGTAGTCAGCCGAGCGGCGGCGATAGTTAGGCATGATGGACGGTGGCAGGTGCGGTGAGTCTTCAGTTGTGGGCTTGGTAGCCTGTTTCCGTGACAAATCTGATGTCGACCTGGCAGTGCATCATGCGATTGAGTATGGAGTGTCATCTTACTTTTATGCACCATGGTAGGAGAGGCAAACAGGGATCCTGGATATCCAGCTAGACAACATCTTCCGGAATGAAGTGAAGAAGTAGCTTTGTTCCGGTAGAAGATATCAGGGGTGGGATTTGCGTGGAGGACAACGTAAAAGTCCGATAACCCGGGGCTGCCGATGGCCAGCACCGTTGAGTTGGTGGTCGGCCTGTTCGAATGCATTGCTCTGATATCAGCTCCATACTTGGAAGTTTCTGTTGGAGTTAGCTAGGAGATGAAATTGATAAAACATGTCGTATACTGCTATACGGAAGAGTCCCCTTTGGTGAGCTAGTTGTATGATATGCTTCCTGTCAGGGAGGATACCGGGATTTGAATAAGGACTGCCGTATCGAGGGGTAATTCCCGCGTGTTGGTCGACATGTTGATAGAGCGACTCTCTTGATGATGCTTGCCTGAACGGTAGGAGAGAGGAAGTGCGAAGTGCCTCAGGTATTCGGGCACCCTGCTGCCTCAGGTGTACCTCATACCCGAAAGAGCACTAGCGGATGACGACATCGCCTTCCTGGCCCATACACCAATCAGGTCAGCCCTGGTGGGCCCAACCAGCTACAGTCCCGTGATTTGACTCCGGGGAAGACAATTCGTGATTCTTCTTCTTCTGCCATCTTTCATTCCTGCATTCCTGCATTCCTCATTCATCCTCTCCTTCATCCCCTTTTTACGGCCATTGTCTCTTCTTCCCGTCTGCATTGGTGTTGCCATCCACCTCCCGTTGAACTCGTCGTGTCTCTGACTCACTTCCCGTCCCGTCCCCGCAGCGATGTCGGCCTCAGGATCCGGTGCGCCTCTAAAGAAGGCTTATCCTCACGTCGACCTCGAGGGTCACAATCTCCCTCCCTCGCCGGCTCCCTCCAGTCCGCATGCCGGTAGACGCTATAACATCGCGACGGAGTTAGTCTACACCGATAGCAATGACCAGTACAACGCCAGCAGCGTTCCCATCTACCAGGTATGTTCCGCATGACATGAATGGCACCGATTGCCTGGAAACTCTTTCGTTGTCGATCTCGGTCGGCCATCCTATCGAATTGATATTAACTGTGGCTTGAACAGAGCGCCACCTTCAAGCAAACGTCCGGCGACGGCGGCGGCGAATATGACTACACCCGCTCCGGAAACCCCACGAGAACGCACCTGGAACGGCACCTGGCCAAGGTCATGTCGGCCCAGCGGGCTCTCGTCGTCTCCTCCGGTATGGCCGCGTTGGATGTGATCACCCGACTTCTGCGTCCCGGCGACGAGGTGGTGACCGGCGACGATCTCTACGGCGGCACGAACCGTCTTCTCAAGTACCTGTCCACGAACGGTGGAATCGTCGTGCACCACGTCGACACCACGCGGCCGGAGAAGGTGCGCGAGGTCCTGAGTGAGAAGACCACCATGGTTCTGCTGGAGACGCCGACCAACCCCCTTATCAAGGTGGTCGACATCCCGCAGATCGCCGCGGCAGCCCACGAGGCCAACCCCGCCTCCCTGGTCGTGGCGGATAACACCATGATGTCGTTCCTTCTTAACCCCTTGGAGCTGGGCGCGGATATCGTGTACGAGAGCGGAACCAAATACCTGTCGGGCCACCACGATCTGATGGCGGGTGTGATCGCCGTCAACGACCAGAAGCTGGGCGAGCGACTGTACTTCCCCATCAATGCGTCCGGCTGCGGACTGTCGCCCTTCGATTCGTGGCTGCTGATGCGCGGCGTGAAGACCCTCAAGGTGCGCATGGACCAGCAGCAGTCCAACGCGCAACGCATCGCCGAATTCCTCGAGTCGCACGGCTTCAAGGTGCGCTACCCGGGTCTGCGGTCGCACCCGCAGTACGACCTGCACCACTCCATGGCTCGCGGATCCGGGGCGGTTCTCTCGTTCGAGACGGGCGACGTGGGCGTGAGCGAGCGGATCGTCGAGAGCGCCAAGCTCTGGGCGATCAGTGTCAGTTTCGGGTGTGTGAACAGCTTGATCAGTATGCCCTGTCGCATGAGTCATGCTAGCATCGACGCGAAGACGCGGGCGGAGCGCGCGATGCCGGAGGATCTCATCCGACTCTGCGTGGGCATCGAGGATGCGGATGACTTGATTGATGATTTGCAACGAGCGGTAAGTTTTGACTTAGAGGTCGGATTGGCATGAATGTAGGCTAACGTGTTGATAGTTGGTGCAAGCCGGAGCCGTCAACGTGACGCTGGATGATTTCCAGGCCAACACGACTGTTTAACGGGCGATGTATAGATGATTGGGATTAATGGCGTTGGGGCGAACAGCAGAAAAGAAGTTTTTATATATCGTACATACAACTCATTCTCATATTCTCATATTCTCCTGTTCTCATGTTCTCATGTTCTTCTACTTCAATCCTGTTCCTGAAATGTAGAGGGATATACGCTCAGCCGCGGCCAATCAGAGGCGGCTGATTGATCCGGCATCGGAGCGACTCCGGCTTATTCTCGTCCGTCATTTTGTGATCTCATTTCCTTCCTGATTGTCCTTTCTGTCAGTCCTTCTTTGTGTTCTGCTTTTTCGTTTTTTCTTTTTCTTCTTGTTCTTCTTTCTTGTATAGACAATGCCCCAAAATGCCCTCTCAGATACCCCCGTCGTACCCGCCCTTTCGCCCAGCTGGAACACTCGCCAGCTGGGGTCGCGCTTTGGCGTCGACGTCGCCAGCGCCGCTACGGCTGGAGCTTTGACGTGTCCAGCCATCACCGTCATCGACCGGTATTATTATACCTCGGATCCAGAATGTTGATCTTTCAACGTAAAAATCAGAAACTAACGCTTTGGTTTTACAGTGCCATCATCGAAAAAGCTGCCAAAGGCATCCCCATCCGTCAGACCATCACCTCCTGCTTCCGATCCATGATCTCTCATCCCGGCGGCTTCTTCCTCAGCACCCCTTTCCTGCTCATCTACACCCTCTACACCTCGACCTACCTGACCGCCAACGCCATTGACACCGTCACCTCGACCCTGCGCAACCAGTCTTTCTCGACAGTGTTCCCCGGGACCGCCAAGTTCATCACCACGACCACCGTAAACATGGGGATATGCGTCTACAAAGACGCGCGATTTGCTAAGATATTCGGCGCCAATCCTCCTCCCTCTTCGTCCCCGTCCACTGGACCGTCGTCGTCGCAACCCCGGTCGCCTCCCCAACCACGCATCCCCCAACAATCACCGGCCTCCTGCCACCCCCCGGCCAACAGCACGACCAAGGTGCCCCGGACCTCGTTCGCGCTGTTCTGCCTGCGCGACAGCATCACGATCTTCGCGTCCTTCAACGTCCCGGCGCTCGTCAGCCCCTGGATCCCCGACATCGTGGCGTCCTCGCCGCGCGCCAAATCCACCATGGCGCAGTTCGCCTGTCCGGCGCTGATGCAGTTCGCTAGTACCCCTATGCACCTGCTCGGTCTGGATCTGTATAACCGGCAGGACGCCCGGCTGGGGTGGCGGGAGCGAGCGTTGCGCATCCGGCGCGACTACGTGCCCAGTTGCTTCGCGCGCATGGGCAAGATCGTGCCGGCGTACGGGGTAGGCGGGGTGGCAAATGTGCGGTTGAGAGAATGGGGGATGAATTTGCTGGAAGGGAAGTAATGCCCTTTACTTTCTCGCGTTTGATCTCCAATGCACTCTTTGGGTGTAGGCGATCGGGGTGCGACGATGATGATGACAGGTGTGGTTGGTGAGTTGGTGATTTAAACTCTCTACTCTTTCTTACAATTCGTTTCACATACTCTTGGATCTAGGGATTGGGTTAATGGCGTTTAGACATGACTTGACATGGTTTGGCGTTGGTGGGTGCATATATTCATTTTCATTGCTTTCTTCCCTTCGGGTTCAAGTACTTTATATAGTACCATCTTACTTGGCACAGCACAGAGCATAGGTAATCAGTCATGAGATAGATTAATAGAATCTAGACGAGAGGTATCTCATCATACCATATATCATATCGGATTTTTTCAAAACATCCTCTTTATCGAAGACAAACATTATCCTTCCACTACATACAAATCACTTATATACTATGCAAGATGAAGAATGATCACCACGAAAATGTCTCCGTATGCAAAACCACATCTCCATCCCCCCGTCTCTGCGCATCCGCCGCTGCATTCCGGACATCAAAGAGCATCGACGCCGGTCCGCACGCATAGATCGCCACCTTCTTGTTCTTCTCCTGCTCCAAGACCTCTGCAATCCGCGCCGGAAGGTCCGGCCGTCCGGCGTAGAACATCCCCGTCTGTGTCGACGTCTCGCGATCCGTTCCTCTTCCTGCGTCCTTCCTGTCGGCGTCTGTGTCGTCCGGCGCGAGGAGCTCGATGTCCGGTTCTAGCTCTTTGTCTCTTCTTAGGTCTTGCTCTCTGGCCCCATCAGTTTGAGTCTGTTTCTGGGCCTGGTTGCCCTGATAGAGAGACGAAGAAGTTGATGAAGAGAGAGAGGTGGAGGAGGAGACAGAGGTGTCATGGATATCCACAACCACATTTCCCTCCTGCTTCAAATCCCCAGACGAAGAGGTGGAAGATGATGATGAAATCAAAGCCTCGCTCTCCTCCCGAAACCACCGCGCCATGGCCGTCGATCGACACGCAAACACCACTTTCACTGTTCCATTCGCTCGTCTGGAGGATGATGAGCTCAACCTCAAGGCTTCAGCTAACATGCCTAACGCGAACCCACCGCCGGAACCACCTGCCACTATGACCACGCTATCGCCCTCGGCATTGGTATCAACATCAGCATCATCTTGGCTCCTAATCCCAACCCCAGTCCCACCATACGGCCCTTCCAAAAGCACCGTACACCTCCAAACCCCACCCGTCGCATGCCTCGCCAACGCCTCCAACCGTGCCGTGAGACCCTTATGCGGTCGAACAAAGAACACCAACTGCGAAGGCTTCCCCAGGGCATCCGGAGCATGAGCCAACGAGGCGATGGTGAATGGGTGCGCGGTGAGAGCGTGTAGACCGAGTTTGCTCGGGGCAAGGAAGCGCAGGAAGAGGTGTTGGCCGGGTCGCCAGGTCGTGAGCGTCACGGTGGGGATGGTGATGCGGAGGAGACCGCAGGGGAGGGGGGTGATGGTGGCGTGGTGTCGGCCGTGGATGAGGTGCGTGCGGATTTGGGCGGAGAGGAGGGAGAAGACGTAGATTGCGCCGGTGGCGATGAAGTAGTCCCTGTTGGATTCATCTTGGGTTAGAGTGGGAGATGCTGGGTAGAAAGTATAGGAAATAGATGGATGGGACATACCACGAAGAGAGACGGAAGTCGCAATGCAGAAAGAAGAAGAGAATGAAGACAAGACCGGCGAGGAGATGCGTGGCTTTGAAGAACTCGTAGTATCGATTCCTGTTTCACACTATTAGCACTGACTATTCGTCCCCGTCCCATACAGATTGCCCTAGATGATAGATGGGTTCAAAGAAAGCCAACATACCGAATCGAGGGCAACGACATGACCGTCAAATAAGTCTGAAAGATCAACGCCACGACACCCGTCCAGTAAGCGATACTCGTGTTATACTGCTTGACCATATCACCCTTCCAGATATGGAAGATGATGAAGGGGAACGTGTGGATGAGAGCCAGCACGAACATGGCGTAGCTGGTCCAGTGATGAAAGACCTAGATATGCCATTGCCACGAGTCAGTCCTAGTAATTCTCTAGATCCAACTTGCCCTCTATCAACATACCTGGAGCTTCTCATGCGATACACCCGTCAATGCCGATATGAGATTGGCTTTGGTGCTCAGAGCCCTAGATAGCATCAACATCCACCATCCATCCATCCCTCTATCCCCTATCCTCAGGATCAACTCACAACACAAACGGCAACAAAGCCAACGCCATCCACCCCGTCCTCGTCGCAATAGGCGGACTACTTCCATACGAGAGCTCCCTCGTATTCGGCCAGTAGTAGGGCTTTGGACCCAAAGTCATCGCTAGTAGATACTCAAGTCAACACTCAAACCAACACCACACATATATCAAGAACACTACCCCCTGGGCAAACAAACCAGCAAAAAACACAAACCCCACACATCCCAACCCGATCACGCCCAACGACGGCGACCAGTACCGCAAAACAGGCAGTCGAAATGACCTATATGAAAGATAGCGGCCCGTCGCGGTGGCCTTCCGCCAGGGATAGCTCCATCTGAGGGAGCTCGGGGCGTAGAGAGATAGGAAATGTAAGATGGTGAATAGGCCGACCGTGGCGATTAGGAAGTAGACGGTGTTAAGTGCGTAGACGTGGTCTGCTTCGTACCTGTTCTCGTCATCTCATTTCATCTTGCGTTAGTTGGTCTGCTTTGTGGTTGTCGGGTACTGATGGGGAGGAGGAGACGTACCAGTATCGCCAGTGTCCAGACCGATATGCACATTGTTCTGGAGTCAGTTCACACTCGTCTGCCCGCGACGAATGTAGCCAGACCGGTTGGTCCAGCCATGGGAGGCCGGACCCCGATTCGTCCGCATGATCCATATGCATTGTCGATGGCCGTCTGTCGTCTCCGGACTTCGAGAGTGGCCGGCCATCCAAGGCATCAGGCACGGATCGTGTAGAATAAAAGGCAGGATAGACGGTCTCTCAAATCGTGTCATCGTGATAGGCAGTCGTGCTGATTGGCCGATGGCTGCTCGCAATTGAGCAGATTTCTGGAAAGGTGGAAACGGACTAACAGAGAGCTAAAAGAGGGCTAGCAGAGGGTGTGAGCACATTTGCGTGCATTCTGCAGGGGGGAACGGGATCATTGCCAAGATGTCATTCAGTTACTATAATCTAACGGGGAATAAAGATATTCACTCATCATTCGTCGATGCCACTGCCTTTGCTGTCGGTACTAGTTACTCTGCAGCGACACCATGGCCGACACTGGCATGGGATACGACGCCTGCTCCGATTCCTCTCCACTATCACCCCATATGCCGTGGTCGTGCAGGGCCTGATACCCTCCCCGGAGACTGTCCGCCTCGATCCCCTTAGCCCGCAGCACGCTGGTTGCCACTCGGGCCGTGTCCCCATTGTAGCAAATCACCAACACATGATGGCCTTGCAGGGTGCTAATCACGTTAGCCTGGGCGTCCGTGAACAAGGCCTCTAGCTCCCGCCACTGATTCTCAAGCACGCGTGGGTTGGAGAACGGTTTGGGGGTGTGCGAGTCTAGATTCTGCAGTGGGATGTTCACCGATCCCGGCAGATGCCAGGCGGAGAAATCCACCGCGGTTCTCAGATCGAGGACGCAGCACGCTGGCCGCAGGGCCATGCTGCTCAGCAAACTCTGTGTCAGCGCCTTGGGAGGCTCGTAGAAATGAGTGAAAAGAACCACCGGGCTTCGCTCCCAGCTCTCGTCGTATCGGTAAAGATCCACTTTGGTGAGGTGCTGGACAGGAAATCAATCAGCATCAGTAGCTACAACAGACATGGAAGAACGTACCTCATTTTGGATAGGGTGGAATTTATCCGCCCCAAGATTGCTAAAGTACTCGCCAATGTACTGATATGGCAGGTCGCAGCACAGAAACACGCAGTGGACGGTACCATCAGGGCCTGCCAACTCGCGCAGGGTGCCGGCAGCCTGACGCTTTTCAATCATCTGGAAGAGTCCCTTCAAGTTGAATCCCGAAGAAGGTCCACACACGATGCCCTCCCGACACAAGTCCAAGGACAGCGAGAACGAGTCAAAGGAGTTCACTTCTTCGATTACGTCGACTGCAGACTTCCAAGGGAACTCGACGGGTTTCATGAGAGCAAAGGATCTTGGACCAGGCACCCGATCTCCCGGGGCAGTGCAAACCCCCAGCCGGAGCACAGATGGCTTGGTGTCCTTGAAGTATGTCCCCAGACCCGTCATCGTTCCGGATGTGCCCATGCCCGCGCAGAGCACCGTGATCTCTGGCAGCTGCTTGTATATCTGTGGCCCGGTCCAACGAATATGGGACTGCCAGTTGTCGTCATTCTCGTACTGGTTGGGGTTGAGGATCTGTTCGGACTGTAGGGCCCTGTTTCGGGCACTTTGGATGCCGCCTCGTTCGTCGAAGGGCTCGGGTTGCGAGGGACCACCAAACAGAGTGATGTTGAGACCGAAGAACTGCATCAGTCTCAGCTTGGCCTCGCTGGTCTTGTTACTGAGGAAGGCGCGGGTGTCGTTGATGCCATGCATGACCCGAGCGATCATTGACATCGAGATCACTGTGGAACCGGAGCTGTACTCGATGATGGTACCCGTTTTGCCCGGTACCACACTCGATTCGAGCATATTCATAGCTATGGCCCGCTAGATCAGTATGACGCTATCGAACGCTCCGACAGGTACATACCGGGCATTGCTTTGACATTATTGGCCGGGTGCATGGTCATCATCTTCGCATAGATGCGTACACCATCTTGACGGTAAGGGTTCAGATGCTCCGGCAGCTCAACCAATGGTAAAGGAGGCTGCGAGTCGGGATCAAAGTATTTCTTCAGTGAATCCGGACCAAAGTACACATTGCGTTCGTTGAGATTAGACATCGTGGCACATAAGCACTGGATGCAAGGGAGGGAATATCTGCAAGGGCTCCGGTGACAGATCAATCATGCTACATGGAGGGGCAATGGCCTCAAGTTATAGTTCTGCAGTAACCCCTCCATGGTGCATATTGTTCCTTCGTGACGGGCTGCGTGGTGGTCTGACCCACATGCCAGTAGACTCCTGCATCGTATAGTCACATTTCCCCTAGAGGAGATCCCCGGGGATGAGGAAGCGCCATTTCCCGCCTGACAAAAGTAATCAGAGCGCCATCGAGGGTGGGATATTTCTCAGAGTGGAAGCCGTAGCCGAATCAGGATGGCGAAGAAAGGGGGAATAAAGTTAATTGCCGTGTCCTCAGGGTGTCAAGCTGGGTGGGATCTTCACAGTCCGGCCTCCTATAGACAGTAAGTCAGGCCAGGACAAGTAAGATCTACGCACGGTCATACCGCAAGGTCCTTGGAAAGACACTGGATAGCACTTTCTCACCACAGGTCCTCAAAAGCCACGCCAACCCATGTCGACATACTTCCTTGGCAAACCATGCATGGCGAGTACCTTGTTGAGTCTTTTTGAGCAGGTTTGCGGCCGGGATGCTGATCCCTTCCAGAACCCTAACCGGCCGTATCAACACGTCTAGTCCGAGACCCTCTTTCACTTGGCGGACTCTTCAAGGTTGATTTGATCTTCATGAATATTCTCGCTTAGCATTGCTCAACATGTTCCCACGGGCCGGCGGTCCTCACGGACTCCCCACGGACTCGCGGTCTTAAAGGAAATAAATGGCCCTCGGCAATACAGAAGCTGATCACTCGCAAACATCGGGCAAGTGAACCCAACAACAACGATGACTGGAACTGTTCTCGAGCCCAAGGCAAATGCGTCCGACCTGTCGGACTCGTCTGCGACTGCTGACACAGATGATGACTCCAAGCCTTCTGTGCACGTCTTCAATGAACAGACCAACTATGTGCCAAAGAGCACCATCATCACGGTAGGTAGCCACCAGGTCCCTAAATCAGCACTTGACTGACAATTCAGATATTTCTGGCCTGTTCGACCGTCGACCTCATAGCCTTGATGGATCAAACTACCCTAGCCGCCAGTTTGTCTATCATTGGCAATGCTTTGCATGCCAGTGACCAGACTTCGTGGATATCCGGTGGTTACTTTGTGTAGGCCAACCCTTCCCACCGCGAACAGAGAAGATATTATCTGACATTCGTTAGTACATCCACCTGCTTTCAACTTCTGTATGGTCGACTCTCCGACGTCTGGTCACGCAAACTGGTCCTCTTTGTCGGCCTGGGTATCTTCTTTTTCGGATCCTTGGCCGCCTCGCTGGCTCAAACCGCAACCCAGCTCATCATCTTCCGAGCTTTCACCGGTGTCGGCGGTGGTGGGCTCATGACCGTCGCGCAGATGATTGTCAGCGACGTAGTTCCGCTGCGTGAAAGAGGCAAATACCAAGGGATTCTTGGTGCGGTGGTCGCCATCGCCAACGGTATCGGTCCGGTAATTGGAGGTGCCCTGGCCTCAATCAACGAAGATTCGTGGCGGTGGATCTTCCGTCTCAATCTTCCCCTCACTGCAATTACTACCCTGAGCGTGCTCTTCTTCATGCCACTGCGCAAGGTCACCGGTGATTGGAAGGTCAAACTCAAGGCGATTGACTTCTTCGGCGTCGTTCTCGCCCTCGGTGGCACCGCCGTGCTGCTGCTGGGTTTGACCTGGGGCGGAGGCGAGTATCCCTGGCAGTCGGCACATGTAATCACGACTCTTGTTGTGGGGTTTGCCATATGCGTTGCTTTCGTCCTTTGGCAGTGGAAAGGCACATCGGTGCCCCTGGTGCCAATGCGGATCTTCACTTCGCGCATTGTCAATGGCGCGTGTCTCACCATGTTCGTGAACGGGTGGAACTTTCTCGTTCAGGTCTACTACATACCGACTTTTTATCAATTGGTCTTCGAGTATTCCACTGTAAAGGCGGGTGCAATGCTCCTACCCATCACTCTGATGCAAAGTAACTCACTCCCTCTTCCACCCCCTTCTAAGTACGAGTCTGACATCCTTAAGCCGTTAGCAGTACAGTCTCAGGACTCGTGGTCCACTGGGTAGGCCGATATAGAGAATGCATACTCTTTGGCTGGATGGTCTGGGCCGTTGGGTTAGGCCTCTTCTCCACCTTGGACAAATCTTCTGGGCTGGGGAAGCAGATTGGATATGGTATATTGACCGGCGTGGGAGTGGGAAATACCTTGCAACCGTGAAGTTTCGACCTGAAAATCGTCGCATGAAACATGGCTGACCGGTACAACAGTGCCCTCATAGCAGTACAGGCTGGAGTTGACCGACGAGAAATGGCCGTTGTCACTTCATTCCGAAAGTATGTCTGTCCTTCCCCACTACCGTGAGCCACCAATGTTAACCAGCTCGACAGCTTCGTCCGAAACCTGGGCGGTACGCTTGGCCTCGCTATTGCCGGGACAATCATGTAAGTGCTGGGTATTCCAACCGACAGATTTCAAACACTCATGGACTCCAGAAACAACCTCATTTCGTCCGCGGTGTCTTCTCTGGGTCTAAGTGACTCCGAAAAACGGTCGTTCCTGTCGAGTCCCCAGAACTATCTATCCCAACTCCCTGCCGAGGAAGCCGATCATGCCCGCGCCTTATTGATACCGGCGTATCAAAAAGGATTTCGCATTATATTTATTATCGGTGCGGCTTTATCAGCACTAGCTTTTGTCTTGGCTGCTTGGTTAATGCCCCAAGTGTCGTTGAATCGGGATGATGACGAGAAACTGAAACAGGAGGGAAGAGATAGGATCAAGGGAGAGAGCCCAGACGAAGAGAAGAGAAACTAACGCGAGAAGATTGAATAGAAAAGCAAATTGTATTAATTCAGTGATGAAGGCAGCTCGAGTCATTATCCAAAGGATTGTCATATCTCATCACATCATCAATGTCAGTCCCAGGCAACCAAAAGAAAAGAGAGTAGAAAAACATCCAACCCCCTCTTGTTTACCCCATACACCATAAACGCCAATACTATGATAGAACATTAGTCCAAAAGAGTTGTGTGGGGAGGTCAGAATCATTAGTGTGCCCCAAAGGCAGAAAGAAGGGCAAATAACATATGCAAAATTAAGACGCTAGAACGTAGAAACCTCAAATGTCCTCGATGACAATCGTTTGCTCAACGAGCCAGTTGACGAAAGCCTGTCCTTCTATTTTCCACCGCCCTTCATGCCACACTTCATTCAGCCAGTAATTGCAACCCTTCCCCTGCAGTTTCAGAATTCGGCCTTTGCTTTCTGTCATTGTGAAGTCGTCGTTGACATGTAATGCACCGACGCCGACCCCTGAGGTGTCTTGACGCATATTCCATTCACGTTCTGCTTTCTCACCAGCACGGCGTGCCACATCTTCTTCATCCACGTCTTGGTAGAGCTCGCATTTAGTGCATTCCGAACACCGAGATCCCGGTGTTAGCCGGAAATGTTCGCAGAAATGACTGTACCCTTCTCCTTCAGCATCGTCTTCATCCGGATCCAGTTCTTCATTCTGTGCTTCAAGCCTCGGTGCTCCCCTCCCCATAGGAAAGATATTTTCTTGATTTAACATTCCTCCTTCCTGACGCCGCCCAGCACGGCCCCATCGAACCACCGAATTCAAAGGAGGATTCAGGCCCTTGCGGCAGAGATAACACATCGAATAGCCACACACGCAGGTCAGCTTGTTACAACCTGAAGACTTGACGAATGACATTCCACACCGAGGACAGGTGCGCTTCACGGCGGCCGTTCGAGCGGCTTCCACGGTGGCGCGTAAGTCGAGTAATAATGGCTCGTGGCAAACATGCGGATCGCGCCACGGTTTCTGACAGTCGATACAACTGATCCGTCGACAGGCCGGGTATGAGCAGTTGAACGTCTTTCGGCGAGCTTTCAAAGACAGGTTGAGCACAGCGTTTCGTAAGATCATGGAGAGAAGAGAAGGGTGGATTAAGAAGAGAACGATCACCGGAATCAGGAACACGGGTATCAGATCTAGTAGTATGGACATCAAGATAATCGTATCACCGACATTCTGACGGCGAAATCGCCATTTAATTCCTTCGGGTGAAGTATGGTAGGCGGAGTCAACTTCTGCATACGAGCAATAGGGGCAGCGGATCAATTTCAACTGGGACTTGAGAAGGGCTTCCGAGGCAAGTCGACCTTCAAATTTGAGGTAGGTCTCAGCCCCCGCCTTATCCAGAAGGACGGCTCGTTTGACAATCTCAGCGTTCAAGTTCCCATGACAAGCCTCGTGGCCAAACGGCGCGAGGCATTTCAGGGTCGCCTTTTCGACGTCCACAGACTTGCTCCATCCCTGGCCAAATATCGCCTCTTGTACCGTTCGCCGGATGCAACCATAGCAAATAACATGCGAATTGTCCGAACAGGTCGAGATACGTTCGAAAGTAACATCCATCAAACAACATTCGCACTCGTAGATCGCATTAGCCGCCGTGGCCTCGACTTCATTCAACTCCTCCGCCAGAGACAAGTCTCTGGCTTCCCGTTCCTCGCGCCGCATCCGGAGCATCGGCGCCAGCAAAGCCTCATGCAATTCTTGGTTCAACTCCCCGCACCCGGTGTCTTTAAGAATAGGTCCCAGCTCACCGTCCGGCTGGCGCTTCCAGAAAACGAGAGGGTGCTCTTGTTTGTCTTTCTTACTTCTGAAGGGAAGAATGTTGTTGAAAGTCGCTCGCCACGTCTTGCTCGCAAGGCCACGCAAAATTGGACGAGCTCGAATATAACAGAAGTTCACTTCGGCCAGTACCGCATCCACGGCGCTCCTGCTCAGGCTGCTGAATTCCTTGGATAGAGCAAGCTTCACAGAGGCTTTGTATTCATCGGTTCGAAACTGCTCGTTACGAGGAACCACCACCCGCTCGCCGTCCACGGGGGAAGGAACGACGGCATCGTCCCCGCTCCCCGCAGACCCCGTCGGCACATTCCATCGTCCGGCCACCCATTCCTCTTTATGTCGCAGCAGTTGATCCACGCACACCTGCAGTCGACTGAGTCCGTCGAACCGCACCAGGAGTTCTCGGAGTACTTCGATTTTCACGTCGGGGAATATCTGGGCCAGGATTTCCAGGGCCTCGTTGAGCTCCTTTTGGTCTTGCGTCTTGTCGGCGGAGGAGGCTGTCACAGCGGTAGCGGGACGAGATCGTAAGGGTATTCCGAACGGATTATTGCGCAAGGCTTCGGTGATGGTGGCGGATTGGTGGTTGTCGCCGGCAGGATGCGGGGGGGAGGTGGTCGACGATCTAGAGAAGCTAGGGACAGATAGCGAGAGCACCATCGTTGCGTCGGAGGAATGAGGAGGCTTTGCTACATGGTCGTTCCTGAGACGCAACGAGGTCAAAGGCAGATGCAAACAGACCGTGTAGATATAGAAAACACGTTCAAAAGGACAAGAGAGGGCTTGGTAATAAAAGGTGAGGAAGATGAAGGGAGACGGAATGGAATGTTAGCTTGGAGTTGGTCTTTTCGGAAGTCCCCATCGGTTACATTACTGTATCTGACAATACCACGGCTCCTCCTCGGCCCATCCCGGGAGCTTCCAGTCGTCGGACTAGTTATTATTCTACAGGGTGCAGATGGAGATAAAGATCGGAATATGTATCAGTCTGGTAGCTAATACCCACAGGTACACATGTTATCCATCAACATGAAACAAAAAGAAAACCAATTCAAATAACAGTCATAATCTATTTACACAATTTGATTCACACTGCCCATACGCGTAGTGGGACGTTATTAGTTTACAATTTGGCCTTGGCTCCCTCCAGCAACTCGGCACCAGCACCGGTGATGGCAGGCTTGCCGGTCTCCACGACGGTGGCCTGGAACAGGACCACGTTGCCCTCCTTCCACATCTCCGTCTTCAGGGTCTGGCCCGGCAGGACAACGCCCGCAAAGCGAACCTTCAGGTTCTTGAAGGCGCCAAACTTGCTGAACACGTGCTTGCCGGCGACACCCAGAGAGCAAAGTCCGTGCAGGATGGGGGTCTTGAAGCCACCAACCTTGCTGAACTCGGGATCGATGTGGAGAGGGTTGCGGTCACCGTTGAGACGGTAGAGCGCGGCCTGATCCTCAGAAGTCTTCTCCTCGACAACCACGTCCGCCTTGCGCTGGGGAGGCTTGTAGGCGGCAGTGGCTCCCTTGGGGCGAGACGCGGTGGGCTTGGGCGAACCGCCAAAGCCACCGCTACCGCGGATGAAGACGGTGGACTCGTTGTAGAAGAGGTCCTCGCCCGTCTTCGCATCCTTGGTCGTGTATCCCGCAACTACCAAGGCGGCATTTCCCTTGTCAACCACGTCAATGAGCTTGGGGTAGGTCAGGGTGTTGGCCGCGGTCGGGATGGGGAATTTGCGGACTTCCATGTACTGCTCGCCGTGCAGCAGCATCATAGGGGAGAAGTTGGCGACGATGTCCTCCATGTTCCAGGGGGTGGCAGTGTTGAACCAGGGGATCACACCGTAGGTGGGAAGAGCCTGGAAATGCTCGTTGTTCTCGTACACCAGGGGCAGGTCGGTGCGCTTAGCACCCAAGCTGAGGTTGTAGAGAATGATGTCGCGGTCGACATAGTCAAAGGGAGTTCCCTCGCTGGAGCTCTGCTTGGCCTTCTCGATCGCCTGCAGAATGTCATTGCCACCCTCAGAGGCCCCACCCTTGCGGTTGCTCATGTTCGCCATGATCTTCTCGGCACCGGCCTGGCCGTCTTCGGGGTGGTCGGCACGTCCGTCGTCAAAGTTCGCAATCTCCTTCCAGTGCTTGACAACCTCCTCGGGAGTCAGCTTGACGTCCACGGGGAATCCGTGACCACCGGTACGCTGCCAGCGAGTACGGGTGAACCAGCCACTGCCGCATTCGTACAGACCCTTGGTGGAGGGCTCGGGCACAATGTCGGAGCAAAGAAGCACCACGAGCGGAGCAACGTAGTCGGGCTTGAAGGCCTGGACCATCTCCTCGGGCATGATGGTGCGGGTCATGTTGGTACCCGCGTTAGGAGCGATCGTGTTGACCTTGATGTTGTATTTAGCGCCTTCGAGAGCAAGAGTACGCGAGAAGCCGAGGATACCAAGTTTCTGAATCAAATTGTTAGTGAGAGTACAGGAAATGAGATCGCAAGGAGTCTTACCGCCGCAGCGTAGTTAGCCTGTCCAAAGTTACCGTAGATACCGCTGGTGCTAGCAGTGTTGACGATGCGGCCATACTTCTGCTTGAGCATGTGGGGCCAGGCAGCCTTGGTCACCTTGTAGGTACCACGCAGGTGAACATTGACAACGGAGTTCCACAGGTCGTCGTTCATGTTGGTGAAGGCCTTGTCGCGCAGGATACCGGCGTTGTTGACCAGGATATCAATGCGTCCGAAAGCATCGATAGCAGACTTGACGACACCCTCGCCGTCCTCGCACGAGGCCTTGTTACCAACGGCCTGTCCACCCAGCTGCTTAATCTCCTTAACGACGGGCTCGGGGTCGACAAGGTCGTTCACCACCACGGAAGCGCCGAGCTTGGCGAAGAGCAAGCAGTATGCGCGACCGAGACTAGAACACATTAGCATCCATGTTTCATCAGGTTGAGATTTGTTTGTTCAATACATACCCGGCACCACCGCCAGTGACGAGGGCAACCTTGCCCTTGAAGTCGGGCTCCTGTCCCGGCTGTGCGCTGGGAAGCTTCAGGCCATCCTCCAAGAAAGACATGAAGTCGGCAGGACCGGTGGGGTATTCGGGTTGCGAGAAGTTGTTGACGTCGTTCCACTTGCGGGCAATAGCGCCGGGGGTCAGCGACGCATCGGTCTTCAGCAGAGCACCCTTGGCCCGTTCCCAGCGCAGCTTGGCCACATGGCCACCGCCGACCTCGTAGATTCCGCCAGACTCGGTAGTGTTAGAGGAGTGGACCAAAGCGGCCACCAGGGGCACAACCCAGTCGGGCTTAAGGTTCTCCAGAACGTCGGGGGGCATAACGGTGGCCGTCATACGGCTAGCGGCTATTTATTTGGTTAGCTTTCCCATGCTGCTCGCCACGGATGAGCTTCGCTCTCAACATACCAATAGGTGCGATAACGTTGGCGATGATATTGTACTTAGCACCTTCCTTGGCGAGGGTCTCGGTGAATCCGACCTGACCGAGTTTGGCGGCTTCTTCTGTTAGCTCCACGACCGGTGCACACATTCGATGAGTAACTCACCGGAGTAGTTGGCCTGTCCGAAACTGCCGAAGAGGCCGGCTGCAGAGGCAGTGTTGATAACGCGACCATACTTTTGTTTCCGGAAATGGGGCCATGCAGCTCGTGCGCACTAGAGATTATACGAGTCAATCTGTGAAGGTATGTATGAGAGAAGTAGCAGCAGGAATATTTACCTTGTAAGCACCATACGTGTGTACCCGGTTGATGAGATCCCAGTCCTGGTCCTTCATGTTCTTGAAGCTGACATCCCGCAGGATACCGGCGTTGTTGAGGAGGACATCGATGCGACCAAAGTTCTTGATGGCCGTCTCGATGATAGCGTCACCGTTCTCAACGCTGTCGTAGTTGGCAACGGCCTTGCCTCCAGCAGCTCGGATCTCTTCAACAACGACGTCCGCGGCCTAAGATCAGTCCACAAGTTAGCTTATCACGTGTACAAGCGCATGTGTGACCACCGGATCGGACGTCCACCTTACCTTTGACGACTTGCCGTCGCCGGCATGAGATCCACCCAGGTCGTTGACGACGACATTTGCACCTCTCGAGGCAAAGAAAAGCGCATATGCCTTTCCTAGTCCACCACCGGCTCCCGTCACAACGACGGTCTGATTGTCAAAGCGAAGCTCAGACATACTGGACAAGAATGAACGGAGAGAAGGAGGGGAGGTTTGAGTTCAGTCGGTATCGGAAGGAGGATAGGGGAACAGGGATTAATAAAGAGGAGAGAATGAAGAAGAAGAAAAGGAGACGAAGCTGATAATGATTATAAATTGGGAGGAGAGAGGGAGATGATAGAGACGGGGGAAAGTCTGGGGGAGAACAAGAGTAGAAGAAGACCTTGGGATCTGAGGAGACAAAACGGACGGTCGCAGGGCTCGGCAAGGTGAACCTCGGCATCTTTGCAGGTGAAGCTCGGAGGTTTGGGTCCCACGGCGCCAAGCGAATTTGGGCCAGGCAGATGATCCGCCTTCACATGCCGACGCTCTGCACCATGATCTAATGGAATGCCTGAGGATTGTGGCCAGACAAAGCTACCCCGGGAATCGAATGATTACTGGTTACTCCGTGGTCCGTCCATCTTGCGGAGTTGACTTTGACCTTGCGCCGATTCTAACCTCGGGGGACTTTGACTGCTCTCAAATCCGTGATCCTCCCATCTCACCGGACACTCCCAACAAGACACTAACAATAGCAACCACGACGACGTATTTGGTAGCGATCATCGAGTAACCGCACAATAAACCACACACTTGAAACCCCAAAAGAGATAGAATAACCCAACTAGAACAAAGGGTGAAATCGCACTAAATGTACACCGGTGTAGTCTTCAGGTTGTTTCATTACATAAAAATTGTCTGGCTACGGAGTGCACCGAATGACGCCGAATGACCATCCAAGATCCTGCAAGAGAAGAATGGGTCCGCACTAAATGCTCGATCTCCGGGGTTCCGCGATGCACTACCTGGTCATGTGCCATTGCCGGGAAGTGCTTGTGCAAGGAGTTTGGATAAATGTTAGTAATCCTCTGCATAAGTCCATCTATGTACTCTGTACTTTGTGTGCATACATGTGCACTTCAGCAGAATGATACTATCAAACCAAGAGTTTGGTATGTCAGACCTTTCAGAACATCCGAGGAAATCAATTGCTTGGGCCCTCTACTACGAGGTCTATCCATTCGCGTTAGAGGCAGATAGGAATACGCATGTCCATGTTACCCAATTGATCTAATCAAGTCTTCGACTAAACATGGCCCTACACATTTAGTCGCTGGCCTGGTATCTCTTCCGGTACTCCTCCAGTCTCGTGAAATCGCCCTCGTCACCCTTGTTCTTCAGCAGCACGATCAGATCCTCCAACGTGACGATGCTCGTCGTGGGCACACCGTACTCGCGGCGGATCTGGCCCATAGCGCTCATACGGGGCTCGCCGTCATCAATGCCCTCTTTCTCCTTGGGTCCGGGCATCTTCTCCAGTCGGTCCAGCGCGACGGCAAAGCCCACGACCTTACCGCCCTCCTTGGCCACGAGGTCCAGCGTCTCCCGCATAGCGGTACCCGCGGTAATGACGTCGTCGATGACCAGGACGTTCTTTCCCTTCAGGGCGGCGCCGACGATGTTGCCGCCCTCGCCGTGATCCTTCTTTTCCTTGCGGTTGTAGCTGTAGGATACGGACGCCCAGGTCTCGGGGTCCAGGCGGTGGAGTTCAAGGAGGGCGGCGCAGGCAAGAGGAATACCCTTGTAGGCAGGACTGAAATGGGGGTTCCAGTCAATTTACGTTTCCACGAGGGGTCATAATATGGGAGAACTCTATGGGCTTACCCGAAGATCACATCGGGTTTGGGGATGGAAGGGTTGGCCGCGAGGAAAGAGACGATGGTGTGGGCATAGGCGGTGGAGAGGGCGGAGAGGAGCGCAGAGGTGTGGAAGGTGCCGGCGTTGAAGAAGTAGGGAGAGTCTTGATCCGGAATATCAGCAAATATTACGGCGGGGATTCAAGAATTTGGAAGGACATACGACGACCGGACTTGAGGGTGAAGGTGCCGAAGGTCAGGACATTGGCGGAGAGACAAGACTCCAGGAAGGCGGTCTTGTAGGCGGGGAGAGTGGCAGCCATTGTGGTGGTTGATATGTATAAGTTTCAAATGACCAGGGGATCTATGAACAGCACATACACTGAGAGGAGCAAGTCAATCGCAGCATACGGCGGGGTATCTAGAAAAAAGAATTGACTGCCCGCGGGTGACATAAGCAAGGCCCCTCGTGCGCTAAGTCTGGTTTGGGTTTAGCGTATCTACCAGGTCATCCGGTGCCTGTCTCTATACTACTATGACAACAAGTATATCAGTATTTAGTAGCAATGATGCTCAAACTGCAGATGGAACACACAAAAGGCAATTGGCTCTGGCGCTTTTATCCCGATAATCAGACCTACGTTGGCATCGCCGTCTGAGAGGAGCATGGTGCAATGTCCACCGAGTGCCTCTCGATCAAACGAGTACAATTCATTCATCTTTACAGAGTGACTATTCGCATGGATTGGTTCATATAATTGTGAACCAGAATGAGAAAGCAACTTCGGCCTGACATAGTCCGCCGAGCGGCCTCCGCAGCGTCTCGGACGAGATCTAGTCCGGCGGGTGGGTAAACGCCGTGGCAGAACCTTCTCCAGATTCCACCCGCTCGGCTATACTCCGACGCATACATCATCTGTCCTTTAGTAAATAGCAGTTTATCAACACCGCGCATTCTTCCGACTTTATAACAACCCCTCCAGATCATTAGATATTTTAAAACACTCTGTTCCGTCGCGCATAATGCCCGAAATGATCGATGACAAGTCACAACACTGTATCCCCTTCCTCCTCGAGCGATTGAAAGCCCATCAGGCCCGATATGGGGACGACCCCGCCAAAGCCCCTCCGTTCTTCCTAGGCCTGAACGGCGTCCAAGGCGCTGGCAAAACCGTCCTGGTATGTCGAACAAATTTCTATATCTCAGTGCCATGCACGATGTTCTTCATTCAACAGTTCCAATTCAACTAATCACCGTCCCTCCCACCGCCAGGTATCCACCCTTCAATCAACGCTCCGATCCCCACCATACTCCCTCGCCGTCGTCACCCTCTCCCTCGACGACCTATACCTCACGCACGACGCCCAGCACGCTCTCGCACAATCATTTCCCTCAAACCCCCTCCTCCAACACCGCGGTCAGCCAGCGACACACGATCTCCCGTTAGCGACACAAGTCTTCGAATCCCTCCGCGCCGGCCGCCCCACAGCCATCCCGCAGTACGACAAGTCCGCGTTCGCGGGACAAGGCGATCGAGTGCCCCAGTCGCAGTGGGAGATCGTCAACCAACCGGACCAGGAGGAGATCAAGGTGGTCATCTTCGAGGGATGGTGCGTGGGGTTCCGCGCGTGGGATGAGGCAACCCTTCGCGAGAAATGGGAGGCCGCGGTTCGCCAGAAGGAACAGAGCGAGTATAACGGGCGTCTGGGACATGTGAAGTTCGAAGATGTCAAGACTGTGAATGATGCGTTGCGCGCGTATGATATGATTACGGAGTAAGTGGGTTGGTTGGGATTTCATTCCCTATCTTCTATGACAAGGTCAAACGGATTTGCTAACCACCGTGATGTGTCTACATGTAGCCAGTTGGACGCTCTGATTCATATGTACGCTCCCCTTCCTCGGTACATATATTGTCGAGGCTAACCATATCAAAGCGACGCCCATGACTCGCATTACGTCTACGACTGGCGACAAGAACAAGAAAGGACACTCCGCGCCGCGAAAGGAACGGGCATGACGCCGGAGCAAGTCACTCATTTCGTTGATGGCTGTATGCATCTCCCCGACCTTTCTCTCTGTTTCCCAGACAACCCCGAATCCCGTCTCCGTTGAAATGAAAGAAACAAGCCAGAGCCAGTAACTGATTAAATAGACTACCCCTCCTACGAACTCTTCACCGAGACCCTCCGCGAAGGCGTCTTCAAGCCAACACCCCATGCGACAACCGCCACTACCTCCTCGTCTGCTAACTGGCAGGGCAGACAGCTTCGGTTGGTGGTTGATAGGAACAGGCGGGTTCAGGAGGTGATTAGGATTTAGATCTGGGAGGTCGATCATGGGGGGCAAGGGTGGTTCTTGTAGATAGTCAAGTAATTACATATATTCTATGCTTGCATCTATATCCATGTGTAAGCGTTTTCATTTTGGGTGCTTCGTGCAATCCGCCAAACCTTCGCTAAAGGCAGGTTGCGAAGGCTATGTAGTGCAATTCTCCATGAAAATCGGCCATGAAGACCACGTGATATTGGAAATAAATGGGCTTATCTTGGCCCCTTAGCTAGTTGTTCTGCAGCGTCATCATTTCATTCAATTCCTTCCTCTGTAATATGGACGATTCGGGTATCTGTATAAGAAATGGCGGTTTCTATCGTTCTGGCCGTAACATTTTGTATTCGAGCCGGTAAGCTACGTATAGTTAAAGAGGAGGGAATACTGGTGGCTGCTCGAGGCTGCCGCGGCATACTATCGCCTGGGGATCTGGCTGATTATTATGACTGAACGAACGGCTAGCGAATATATAATCGGCTACCGGTAATGGCGAAATGTAGTGATGGACGGCTTGACAAGTTTTCGACTCCATGTACACGGCGCCTGGCGGCAATCGGCACCTGACCCGCGGTGAAACTTATATTACACTATATGGGGACGATTGGTCTCCGGCCTCTCAAGAGTCAAGACGAAGAAATGACTCACTCTATCGAGTGGATATTTAATAAGTCCTCTCTCACTGTATAGTAAAACCGCCTACCTACGTATTTACCTCTCCTGGCTTGCGGGAAAAGTGAATCCTTCCCATGGTGGCAAAATATAGCCTACAAAGTACAAGTTATTCGTGGCAGATAGTCATTCAGTCACTCGATCATACGGCTTTAGCTCTTCAAAATTCTGAGATAATTCATTATGATCACCTCTGTTTGATGGAATAACTTGTCTCCTTTGCGTACATCTCTCCGTTGACCTATATTCTCCTCTTTTGGTTGAGTCATTCAGTGAGGTAGAGGCCCTGTAATCACTACAGTAGTAACCTAGGTGTCGTAACAAAAGCACTTTTATGCACAATATCACGGTAGTTACCAAGGCTGGTCCGGAAAGTCTTTTTTTTCATGAGTAAACTCGGCGTCATACTTCTTCCTTTCCCACTCCTCGAACCTTCGCGAACCTCAACATATCTGTCTTCCATCGCTGAAATGCCAATACCCCCTGATAGTTGCTATCGGTTTAGACCTCCCAACCCAGCGATTCTCATCTTGGCTCCTGCCTCCTAGATCTTAAGATGTCTACTACCAGGGCACAGTCCGCGTCTCGGGCTTCAAGGGGTTCGGAGATGGAGGAAAGTTATGCATCCCCTCAGTACCCCCACCTCGTCGGATCCGGACCGTCATCCTCAGATGGTAGGAAGCGTCGCAGTCATGGCTCTTCAAATGACGAGGAGCATGCTGTCAAGTGGGACGGCTTCTCCGACGAAAATCTCCGGGTTGGAGGGCCTTATCTATGCGCCATCCAGTCAAAACTACCGGACTCACAAGAAGCCATTCCTGCTAAAGCCGTCAATAGCCAAAGCTACTCTCTCCCAAGAAAAGATGGGCGAGGTGTTTCTGGCTGGATGGAGGATTATGGGATCAAAAGCTCTTGGGTCCGCGAGCTCAACAGATACACCAAGGACCCCATTGCTGATGAAAAAGGAGTGGATTGTTCTTGCAGTTGTCATCCACTTGTCGTCAATGGAAGACCTGTTGGCGTCGATGTAGAGGGTGAGAGTCGGTGTAGGTTCTGGGTCATAAACCGACGTCCGGCCGCAAAAGCCCATGTCATGAGATCTGATTTCGGCCGTTGCCAAGATATCTCTTACTCCTTGATTGAGTGCGGCAACGTTCTCAACGTATTATTCACCAATGGACCACACTGGGTTGCTACGAGATCACCGCTCCCGGAGAGGAGAAGCAGGTAACAGTCATAGTTACGGTCGACCCGTCAGTGGACAAGGATTGGCGCGGCATCAGAGAACACCCTGTTCGGATCCTTGACAGCTTTAAGCTGTCCAGTGTGGCAGTTCGGATTGTCAAAGATAGAGTCCTGCGCGGAGGTGGATTTAGTGGCCCAAGACTTCTATTAACAGCCCTAGCATCTCCTGCCCAAGTCGGGCAGAGCATCGGTGTTCAGGGAATTGACCACGCAATTGGAACTTTTGGCGGCTGGGTCGAGATGAAGGATGGCAATGGGAGATGGGAACAGTTTGGACTAACTTGTGCACAGTGCGTGCTACACCCCCCCGATGACCTTCTCTCGGCCGAGCAGCAATTAGGTAAAGGCAGCAACTTCCCTGAAAGTACTAATGGTTCCTTGCTAATGAACGTAGCTGTTGCACGGTGGCGGATAAAGGGAATTATTCCCGATGATAGGGTGGCCGAATCTCTGCTTAAAGTCCAGCAGCCGAGTGTCCTTGATTTAAACCGAGCCATTCAAGAATGGGATGCCCAGGTGGAGGACCTGACCAGAAGTGATCTTCACCAGAAGGTCAAGAATTATCTTGAAAATGACGAGTTTGTGAACCCTCGTGACATGAGAAACTTTCAGATCAATCAACAGGCTATCGATTATGCCGAACAAGCGAAAAATAGGACCCAGTCGTTCCGTAACCTACGATCCAACAGCCTCGGACATGTTTCTGCGTGCTCGGGACTCAAGTCGGTCGTTCTTACCACTATAGCCCAGGGGGCCAGCAACCTCTCTAACATGGATTGGGCGCTCATAAAACCTCTGCCCATGCGGAAGGGGACAAATGAAATTGCAACATTCGAGCGTCCGCCTGTTGGAGGCTTACCATTCCCTTTTCAGGCCGGTAGTGTACGGAGATTCCGGTGCATTGATCTTCAATCGAGACCTAGAGGTTGTCGGAATAATTTTTGCCATTTCCGAAAGAAATATGCGGACTTATTTCACTCATATTGATGACCTGTTTCGCAACATAAAGCGTGTTACGGGAGCGGAAGTTGTGAAGATCATGGACTAGCCCATGGCTCGTGTGGTAGGGTAGCAGACCCAAGCAATGCCCAGAACCAGTACACCATATTGACCCGCCTCTACGCCAACCTTGGGCGTATTCTGGGCACCGAACTATTTGATACGATCACTATCCATTTGGGGGCCGAGCGAAAACGGCTCCAGGTCTCATAATACCTACTATAGGTCAAGTTCCTCTGCCTGCGTGATATCTTCCATACACGTAACGCTATACCCTCTCGTTATCTGGGTCTTTTTCTTTATATATACCGGCAAACGTATTCCCCCACAATCCCTTGACAGTGGGCGCTATGGCAGCTTCGCAACCACAGGAAAAAGAACAAGAGATGTGACTAAGCTCTCTCACTAGTTAACGTATTTCACTACCGAGCGGCCACCCCCTACCGAGCGGCCACCTCTGTATTCCCATAGAAAATGGCTATTTTATAGACCTGAATAACACAACCACAATATATTATTCAAGGTTTAGGAATTAGTATTATATATTATAATACTTCGTATAATGTATAAATTTTATCGTTAAGTCTTTATAAAGCCTAATAATCTAGGTAATATAAATTACAGTCGTAATTCTGTATTTTATAACAAAGGTAACTATATAGGGTTTGAAAAAAAATTTAAGATTCTTAAAAAAACTCTTTTTATACCAAGGATACCTACCTATATACTATACTATTTATATAGAATCTAGGATTATATTGTGGTTGTGTTATTCATGTCTATAAAATAGCCATTTTCTATGGGAATACAGAGGTGGCCGCTCGGTAGGGGGTGGCCGCTCGGTAGTGAAATACGTTATATACAGTATAGTAGGTCAGCTTACAGGGGTATAGATTTTTACGGGCAGACCGGTGGGCAGGCACTAGGCAGGCACGTAGGCAATAAGAACAGAGAAATACTTTAAAAAAAAGCATATCGATAAGGCCATACTCTTTTTTTAACTGCAAGATCGTGTGTTCAAGCCGGAAAGCTTTATATCACTGAAATAAAGAAACCTATTGACTTCGTATTCTATTTAATATAAATAATTATATATAAATATGTCATTATCAGAATAATAATCTTCAACTCATAAAGTTCTTGATCAACTTTACTGCTTCCAGTACCCTGTATTCTAACATTTGGCAGCCTACCTACCCCCGCACCTCGAATTCCTACATCATGCATTCGAGGTTACAGGATGGTCAACACGAGCTATTATATGTGTAGATTCATCGAAGATACGGTGCAAAACAAAGTTGATAGAGCAAGATTGAATCATATTATGATTCAACCAGCATATTGTTAGAATACAGACATTAAGTATTAGCAGGTTGATCGGTTCGTCCACTCGCATCTCAGCCGAACCGTCTGTCTCCCCTTGACAGAAAGTTCTTCAAGGCTAGTATAGTAGACCACCACAAGACTCGACAACATTGGGACATACGGACAGCTGTGTGCAAAGGAGTACAAGAACTACGCAGAGAGAAATTGACTGGAAGGTTGTCTAAGCTTTTGAATTTTTGTGTACCTGGATCCAGACCATTATACTGCTAACCGAGAAAATGAGCCCTTAACCCAGACAACCTAGCAGCCATCGCCCAACAGGATGAAACAATCTAGTTCATCTGGCGGATGAGGCCGTTGATGTTCTCCTCACGGTTACCGTAGTCACCACCCTCGATGAAGTGCTTGAACTTGCGGGTGTGGAAGCCACCGGTGGGGTTGGAGAGCTTGAAGGGCCACAGGAAGTTGTTGGCCTGCTTGAAGTTGGGGCCGACGGTGTAGATCTCGTGGATCAGATCCTCCATACAGACGATGCCGTACTTGCCGAGGTTCTCCTCGATGATCTGGTTGTCGGTGAGGGCAACACGCTGCTTGTCAACCTTGCCGTAACCGCGCTTGTAGACGAGCTCACGGACGGACTTGAGGTTGGGGTATCCGTAGGCGATGTAGGGGTTGATGATGGTCAACATCTCCTGGGTAGCCTTGGAGAGACGGATGAAGGTACCGTTGTTGATCTGGAGCAGACGGAGCAGCTGCAGGATCTTACGGGGCTGGGGAGGGATCTTGTTGATACTGGACGACAGTTAGATTGTGATGCGACCATGTAGTGTGGAAGATAGAACATACCCCTTGATACGGATAACGAAGACCAGCTTAGCCTCGTCCTCGACCTGGAAGTTACCGTCCTTGCGGGCAACACGGCCGAGACGGATCTTCTCACGCTCAGCATCGCGGTACTCCTTGACGTAGGACTCGGCGCGCTTGAAGATGGTAGCACGCTTCTGCTTGTTGGCCTAGAGGTTCTCCGTTAGTTGAGAAGAACATTTCATCAAGTTGATGCAAAACAATTGATAAAGCAATGTGTCTCATCCCCGAAAGATGGTTAACGAAGCGACAGCATCGACCGTGTGGTCTAGTCGCGTAGCGGTGTGTTGTAATCATCGAACAAAAAAAATGGAAAAGAAAAGAAAAATTTTCAAAATACTAACCTCCTTCTTCTTCTGGGCCTCCTCACGCTGAACAGCGCGAGCCTGCTCCTGGCTCTTGCGCTTCTTCAGGAGGGTCTCGGGGACCAGCACCTGGTTGTTGGTGGGGACGGTGCTGTTGGAGGTCAGTTGAGTCCGTCCATGGCAATCAGACAAGGCCAAAACTTCGCCGAGTGTAAGAACTGCAACTATAGTGCCACATTCTCATACTGAAGGCTAAATGAAAGCACTCGACGACATCAATTTAATCGGTGAGGCAAAAGGCTGAGGTCATGATCCTGGTCAAGCATATTCCAGCATTGCCATTGCGGACCCATTGAAGACGCAAGCTCTTTCTTAATCCTCATCCGACAAAACCCCAAACAAGATGTTCGGGAATTGTATTGACGCTTTTCGCTCCCATCTCGATAGGCCGGAGAAAACTCAGACCAGAGACGGGAAGCGATAGCCGACAACAATGATTTTTAGAGAGAAGGCAGCATGGCTTTCAACTCCAACACCCCTGACCCATTCTCATTTCCAATCCTTTGCTTCTAACAATCATGTATAGAGGCGAGCTCATGGAGCGAGACGGTGGTCGCGGGAAAGATCGAGCTGGTGCTTAGCAGGTTTTTTTCAAACTGCAGCATCTCCAGCGAGAAGGACGACTATAACCCCAATCCTTACAGACTCGTGCGACGAATCAACCGGAAGGGATCATAAAGGGAAGCATACGTAGCAGTCGAGGCCATTGCGACGGTCCGTAAGAGTTCGCGAGTTGGGCGGTTGGCGAGGGCTGTCGGGGTGAAGAGAATTGAAAAGGAAATCTGCTTTAAGAGAGAAAATCGGTTGTGGGCGGTCGGGTAGCACTAACCTCTGTACGGTTAGCCTAGTGGGCCTAGCGTTTTCTTGGCAATTCGTGCACTTAGATAAGCCGTGCCCTTATCGACCCAGGGTAAGTTGGGTCAGCTGACCGTAACTGAAAAGAGTCCCCGGACGGGCTGATGACCGCATCCTCAGTATAGCGGCGATGTTGTCTAGATAACACCGCCAACCCCGCAAATCACACATCAACGTCTCAACCATGTCCTCCCGCCGAGGTGTTGGCCTCGGAGCCTTTGCAAATCGAACCCAAGCCAGCCAATCCTATGCCAATCATGGCGCCAACCTTCGCTCCACCCACCTCTCCTCGCTCCAAACGCAACTCTCCGTGTTCCAGTCCGTCCTCCACAGCTTCGCGCTGGAGCACAGCTCAACCATCAAATCCAACCCCACCTTCCGCGCCGAGTTCGCACGCATGTGCAATACGATCGGCGTCGATCCGCTCGCCGCCAGCAACGTGAAAGGGAAAAATGGCCGGAAGGCACTGGGCGGCGAGACGGGCAGTTTCTGGACCCAGATCATGGGCGGGGACATGAACGATTTCTACTTTGAGGTTGCGGTGCGCGTCGTGGGACTGTGTCGGGATACGCGCAGTGAAAACGGCGGCTTGATTGGTGTCGAGGAGTGTCGGAAACGTGTGGGCAAAGGGAAAGCGATCGGGAGTGGTCTTGAAGTTACGGAGTATGCGCATCTTGAACCCTTCCTTTCCGTCAACATCTACCCTTCCTTCTCTTTCCTCAACAGGGTGGCAGTAAGTGATTGGGTCGTAATGAATACTTACATGTTCTAGTGACGACGTCCTTCGTGCTGTCAAATCGCTTGAGCCTCTAGGGTCAGGCTTTTCTATCGTCCGAGTCGGAAGCAAACAGTATATTCGATCGGTTCCGAAGGAGCTGAACACAGACCAAGCCACCGTTCTAGAGGCTATACAAGTTCTCGGATACGTGAGCATATCTATGTTGCGGCTGAACTTGAACTGGGAGAAAGCGCGGGCCCAGACCGTCATTGACGATCTGCTGGCCGACGGTCTAGTCTGGCTTGATGCCCAGGCTGAAGAGAATGAATATTGGTCACCACAGAACTTGCTTGATGATAGTGGGTGAATCGGTAAAACTACTTTCTCGATCTATGGACTATAAATATTGTGGGGAGGCATTCGATAAGTGCACCCGCGGATTCAGCGGACAATGTTGCGAGCGCGTTGGTATATATATATCGACCCACCCCTGTCTTCAACATTTGTTTCCAGGCCCCAGCCTAAGCACTAGCGCAGGCACTGCAGAAGAAGACGTGGCCCATAAAAATATTGATGGTTCAGTGCGGAGTATCGAGATTCCATGACCTTATAGTACACTGGAGCTTCTGACCGCTAGGGCCAAAGACCACGAATTACCCCTTCAAATGAAGCTACGATGCGTCACACAACGAACATCGCAAATGACTACCTGGCTACATAGCATGATACCCTGGACATTTCTCGAAATCTATTTGAAATTTTTATTCCCGTCCTTTTCATTCCCTCATATAATTCAATAAGACTCATCTGTAATTTAGCAGTACTGTATGCAAGACGGAAAGAAAAGAAAAGAGTTGAGGACATCCTCTGCCGTAAATGAAAAAGATATGGATAAGGAAAAAAAGAAAAAAAAGAAGCCATAATGGATAAAAGCACATGGAATCATACGCAGTTAAATTCCAAGAGAAGCATTAAAACCATGAAAAGATATGAATGCCATTACTAACATTTTTTAGGCCTTGATAGCTCCACCCAACGCACCACCGCCGAACTGCTGTCCACCAGGGCGACGACCTTGTTGACCGCCAGGGATTCTGGGGCCACCACGGGCCTGGCCCTGGCGAGGACCACGGCCACCACGGGCGCCGGCGCCCTGATCGCGCTGGAAGGCGTTGGCCATACCTTGAGTGCGCTGCTCGAGAGTCTTCTCGTTGGCCTCCAAGAGGTTCATCGACTTATCGGCGAGAGTGACGATCTGCGACTGGAGACGAGACAGCTCGACACCCTTGCGGAAGACAATGGCGCCGTTGACCTGGTCGAGGGCAGCAGCCAACTCCTCGTGCGAGATCATGCGGCTGATGATAGCAGCAATCTTCTTCTCGGGGAGCTCGAACATGTTGGCCAGAGTGCCGATAGCCACGCTGTCGTAGAAGGGAGCGTAGGTGAACAGGTAGGTCCGCAGGCCCTCCTCCTGGATCTGCTGGGACAGCATCTCCTTGATCTTGTCGGGCTGGGGCATTAAGTCCCAGATCTTGATGGAGCCAAGCATCTCGGCGGCCTTCTTCCAGTCACCAGCGGCAAGGAACTTGGCACTCATGATGACACCATCGCGAGTGTTCTCGGCGGGACCGGTGAAGACCTGTCGCTCGTTGTAGTCCAACATACGGCGGAAAGTCTTGGAGATGATACGGCGCTTCATCTCGGGGGAAGACGAGGTCTGGGCCATCAGGGGAACTTCCAGGAACATGCTAGAGGTCAGGTAGATACATTCAAGGAGTTCCAGGTTGATGTGCATGTGGAAGGGCAGCTGGCGCTGACGCTCAAGGCGCTCTTGCTCCGGCGACACGGTGGAGTAACGCTGGAGAATGATGCCCTGGGCAAGGAGCTCTTTCTGACGGCCGCTGCCGCAGACTTCGGAGAGGGTGTTCTGAGCCTCGTAGATAAGGCCGGCCCGGAAAGCACAGAGACCAATCTGGACCAAAGTGCGGTTGAAAAGAATCTGGGTGCTGACGTCGAAGTTCGAGATGCTCTCGGTAAGGTGGGACATAAGCATCAAGTCACGCGAGCGGTAGTACTGATCGTGCAGGGCAAGGAAGTAGATCTGAGAAAGCATGGCACGTGCTCTGATGATGCCATCGCTGAACTTGAAGAGGTAGTTGCAGAGCGTCTGGACGAGGCTCGTCACATCGCCGGTCTGGCTGCGAGGGGTGATGGCCGAATCCAGGCTGGTGTCCAAGGTCTTCCAGGTACCCTCCTCCAGGATCGTAACGACCTGGGAAGGCTTGAAGTAGATGTGTTCCAATCTCCTCATGACCACCCGGTTCAGGCTGTCCTGCCGGGGGTCGCTCTTGTCAGACTTGGTGAGGCCCTCGACATAAGCCTGGGCGCGGACAATGGCGGTGTAAAGCTGCTTCTCATCGCTCAGTCGCTCGATATACTCGGAAGTGTGAGGGTCAATATGTTGCAAAGACCGGGTGAGTTCGTCATCAAGTCTCTCAACGTAGGAGACCATGCTGCCGGGGATGTAGACCTTCTCGCCGTCGGTGGGCTGGGGCTGCTTCTCATCGTCCTCCCACTCTTCGGCACCCTCGGCGACAACGTAGTCGGGGTTGCTCTCAAGGACGGAAAGAAGAGTGGTGAATTCCTGCTCAGCGAATTTCCACTGATCGATGCTCATGTAGTTCGCGGAGGATGAGGAGGTGAGGTCAAAGCGGGTCGAGATGAGGGTGAGGTAGACACGGATGCGCTGGTAGGGAGACTGGGAGACTTCCAAAAGCTTCTCCATCGTTCGGATCTGCTCAAGGCGGTCTGTGTTCTTCTTTCCACGAGATTCGACAATCACACGGAGATGCTTAAGGATGCTCTCGGGGGTGTACTGGAGAGTCTTGCCACCACGGCCAACGGTAGCGAAGCCGTCATCGTCGGCGGCGGAGACGGCAGCAGGCGCCTCAACACGCTCAACCTTGGTCTTGACGGGCCGGGGGGCGGCGGCGGCAGGCTTGGTGACCTCCTCGTCGGCCTCCATGTAGGAATCCTTGTTGGCGCGGTACTTCTCGACCTGAGTGGCGTACTCCTTGTTGTTCTTCTTGATGCGCTGCTTGACGGCGTTGAATCCCTTGGCGTTGCTGGTGTTCATCTTCTTGTTCGAGGACTTCTGCTTGACGATGGTCTCGTTGACGAGATCCTCAAGGTCCGCAACGGTCTTGACGTAGATCTTGGGGGTAGGGCCGGACTGAAGAACCTTGACGATCTGGCGGTTCAGCTTGTCGAACTCTAGAGTCCCATGTTAGTAAAATGCACCGCGTTTTTCTTTCAACTTCTTCCCCGGGATTCCCCTCCAAAGAAAATAAACACGCACCGGCGGAGATGACGGCCCAGTCGTTAATCTTTTCGGCATTTTCGATGAGCTTGACGGTGCCCTCAAGTTCCTCCAGCCGCTTGTCCTTAGCACTCTTGACGACGGTCACCTTCTCCTCATCCTCACTTTCCTCGCTCTCCGAGACGTCCCTCAAGAAACGGTTGGGACCGGTTTCACCACCGGCCTCGTCATCGGAATCCTCCTCCGAGGAGTCCTCCTCCTCGCTGGACTCTTCCTCCTCCGACTGCTTCTCTGCCTCCTCACGATCGCTGTAGAGCTCCTCCTCGTCGGACGAGCTGCTGTCGCTGTCGCTACCGCCACCGTAGAAGAAACGCGACATTTTGGCTGGTTTATCGGGTGATCGGATCGAGAGACGTCGCGAAATTCAAATAATCGGTCGCCTGAGACGCGAGCGTGACGCACAGTCGAATAGAGATGGTCTAGGCGATTCCCTTAAACCAGTTGGTTGGCTCTTCGCTGAAGGAAAATCAAGTTGTGAGGTTCGGGAGCCGCAGATTGGTCTGCGCGAGCCACACACGAAATTTAAGCGAGTTGGCGCCTAACCGCATGGGGCAGGTGGTGCCTGAGGCCACGCACGGCAGAGTCATCGAGACTCCGCCTCCATCATGTTAAATGTGGAGATGCCATCCCTCGCTCTGGACTCTATGGAGTAGGGAGTTGAAGCAGAGCGAGGTTTGGGGGATTTGCGGGCCTTGTTAACCGTTTCCCACTCGGATCAAAGTACGCCGCGTTTAGTTCCAGACAGCGAAGAGGGTCAATATTCCATTCAAGTATCCAAACTACAGTAATGCTCTTGCTCTTTGTATACGGGGCTAAAAAGGAAAACAAAAGGCCAAGGTGACATAAACGGAGTGCAATGTCAGCCAGTGCCCTATGTAAGAAAGGAAGAAGATAACATGAGATTCGACATCGTAATGCAGTAGCAGTGACTAAGACAAGAGTAAAAGAGGGGGTGGGGGTGGAGAAAGTTATAAAGATAATTTAATCGCGGTCTTTCCAAATACTCCAAGCTATGCCGAAATGAGACACACACACGAATATGAAGGAGTTGCGGGGGGGGAAAAGTTGTAAAGCTAGAGATGAGCATACGAAAATCTGAAAGCTCAAATATAGAAGCAGGAAGACGGCGGTATCGTCGAGAGGCACCACGGCGACGAATACTCGCAAAGGGCAAGTTTCGCGTCATTCGACACCGTGAGAGGGTTGAAATGACATTGCGCTTCAATGTAATTCAACATGATGCCATCCCATGCGCCCGAGGGCAATAGGACGGATGTATCTCGACAGTCGGATGTGAAACCACCAACTCCTTCGTCAGCCATGGGCTGGACGGGCAGGACTTGATAGCAGAGAAACCTGCTAGAGGCTCCAAGCAAAGTTTCAATCACCACAAGAAGCCGACGACATTTTGGAGCAGCCCCGCGTTAATCACCCAAGAAAAACGCGCTCGGAACACTCTTGTTCAGAAGTGTATGCTGGCTATAATACAATCTTGATGCACCTTCGGTGCCGCTTAATTCTGGCCTAGAATCAGTGCGTTCAATGCCATTGGTTGGGCGCGGCGTAGCCGTCACCCCCCAACACGCCATCCTCAAGGGTGCGAATGAAATCCCGGTTACGGGTGCCACCTGCACGGCTTCCTCGACGACGCTGGTTAGCAGCGTTAGGGTCAGCGTACCCCTCAGGAGGCGGAGGGTAATACGCGGGACTGGGTTGCAACCGAATGGGTGCATTAGGGTCCAAATGGCTGGCGACTCGCTGAATAGTAGGCGGAATTCCTCCTCCTTGTTGGTCCATTGTTGAAGCACGCTGGCGACCGGCCCTCGTAGTTGCCTGCGCATACAGACTTTGAGACGGCGCGTATTGAGCCGGGGGCATTTGACCCGGCATCATGTTCATCTGGTGGCCGTACCCGGGAGGCTGAGTTGGATATGGTGGGGGAGCACCTTGCTGATGACCGGTAAACATGCCGTTGTACATAGGAGGCGGCTGTGCATGAGATGGCGTGTGGAACTGATTCATCTGCATCGAGTACGCATTCTGCGCCGCGGTTTGTGCCTGGGCCGCCTGGGCCGCCCTCTGCTTACTTGTCGCTTCCGCCTGTTGTTGTTGCTGGATTCCAGGGGCGACCGGTTTGCTGAGGGCCGAGTATTTCAGGTTCATCGGCGGCACAAAGGGTCCCGTGAACTTCTGTTGAGTAATGAAGGGATGCAATTTGGCCTGTTGAGGCGACCACCGCTCGAGCGGGTTGATGGTCAGTAAACCTCGGACGAAATCGATGAAAGCTGTTCGGTTATTGATTTCTGATCGAAAACATTAGCAAATACTCGGTACGGTTGGTGGGAACGCTACATACCCCGCTCGATTTCCGCCTGTTTCATGTTTTTCCGTGGCATTGGGTAGCTCCGGATTATTTCTTCCAGCGTTGTAGCCTGGAAATACTTCTTGCTTGGCTGTTCCTTCGTGTTATGTTCTCGAGAATACTGCTCCAGACTCTTCAGACGATACGTTTTCCTTCCAAATTCATCGTGAGTCTTCTCGAAAAACTCCCCGGACTGTTTACCCATCTCCAGCATCCAGGGAGGAGGCAAGCCCATCATGTCTACAATGCGGCACACCTGATTGTATTCGGAAGATCCCGGAAACAACGGTAGACCGAGGAAGAGCTCGACAACAATGCAGCCCAATGACCACATATCGATCGCAGAGGAATACCTGGAGTGAATTAGCAGGTGGGGTTTGCGGGGGACTAAAGGTAGATCTACGTACGGCAAGCCAAGTAAAACCTCGGGAGAACGGTAGAATCGCGACTGAATATAGGTGTAAACCGTTTGCCGTTCGTCGCAAGCAGATCCGAAATCAATGACTTTAATTATGGGGCTCTCCAGGCTAGAAGGAGCTGGGAGATTAGTCCTTGTAATGTATGACACGGGGGAAGGACAACTGACTTCTTCAGGAGTATGTTCTCCGGTTTCAAGTCACAGTGGATCAAGTGCGCCTTGTTCAGAAGACTCAATGCATTGAGCAATTGTTGAGCAAACACCCGTACCAGCGTTGTGCTTAACCCTCGGAATTGGTTTTGTTTGATGAGTTCGTAAAGGTTAACACTGAGCAATTCGAAAGTCAAACAGAGATGCTGTCTGTGGATAAAGGTGTCCTTCAGCCGGAGTAGATGGTGGTCGTCGTTTTTGTCGTATCTGCTGTTGAGCTGCGGTGCCACAGGGTAAGCTATGGCCCATAAGAGGACGACGTAGAGGAACGTACCAGGTCCAAAACAGAGACCTCCATCATACTCTGATTGAAATAGGCAGTTTTATTTTTGATGACCTTGACAGCGACGACTTCCTGAGTTTTCAGGTTCTGGCATTTCACGACCTGTCCGAAAGTGCCTTGACCAAGCACATCAAGAATGAGGTAGCGGTTTCTAGATCAGTGGTTAGCACCATTACACACGGCGAGTCTGGACAAGAGATGCCGAGGCCTGAACGCACTTGTGACCAGCTTCCTCGCTCCCCAGGATATCATTCACATATAAGATGTAGTCGCTATCTTCGTTATCGTATCCATCATTCTTAACACCCTTGCTGGGTTTGGTGAGTACTCGTCTCGGGTTCCTCGATGATTCGTAATTGAAGCCCGGGTTGCATATCCGATAAGTGGCGGGCAGATGCATCGTCAGAGCTTGAAGGGGCTGCGCAGATATTAGGGAAAGTTACAACGGCCCCGGGCAACTCGCAAGAAACTTACACTAATGAAGCCGCCTTCGGGATTAGCTCTTCTGTACGGGGGCTGCACATTGATGCGAGGCTGAAGCTCCTGAACCGATTTGATTTTCTGGAACTTGGGCACCGGTCCGCGGCCTGGTTGCTGGCTGGCGCCAGACATGGATGTGGGGCGTGGAGACCTTCCATCTTGTCCAAAGGCCGCACCGAGCTGAGATCCTGCCGAGGGAGGGTAATATTGATCGAGGCCCAGGTCTGTAGACTGTAAAGGAGGGAGCCTAGGGGGTCGCGATCCAGTCGCTACGCAGGGGTTAGTCACTGAGCGTCATCCGACATAGCACGCATGCAAGTATAATCAAACAACAAGGGCAGGGGCTCACAGGGAGGCGACTGATATGGTTGAGGGGGCGAAGAGTAATTCGGCATTCTCGTCGGCGAGCGTCGAGTCTGGTTGGCGGCGGGAGGGTGGACGTAGGTAGCGGGACCCTTCCCGGGACTCGAATTATACGGCATCGTGGGTGACAGGACGTTCATCGGGGAGTACCTGCGAGCCGCCGAAGACTCTTCGTGAGGGAAGTACTGGGAAGAAGGCCGGCTATGGTGAGTTGGCCTGGCGGCAGAGTATTTCGCTCGATTATACGGGTCCGCGTCCTCCATGGTGGTGTCGGCATCGGTGACATAATCGCGGCTACGTGGCGTCGCGGCCGGAGATGATGCCATAGAAACCGATTTCGAGTTGGCGGTCATGGTTGGAGGCTTGGCCGTCAGGGCGGGTGTTTGAAAAGCCTCATAGGTATAGCCAACAGGAGCCTGTTGTGCTTGTTGTGGCTGACCACCGTACTTAGCAGCAAGCGGCTGCCCGTTATTGAACTGCGCGGGACGGCCCATTAAGGGATCCTGATAAGGCTGCCACTGCGAGTCCATCTTTCATCCGCACTCTTTGTGTTCCTCTCTCGCGATGAATGCCTGGCCGGGGGGTGGGAGGAAGAAGGGAATTGGATAGGATGATCGATCGTCTGTTGCCGTGGACAGCGCACATGCACTGCGACCGGGAGGTAGATAGCAGCGGGGACGGCCGACGCAATCAGGCGGAGACGCGGAACACGAAGCGAACCCCGATGCAATTCGAGGGGTGGGAGGCGAGAAGGAGGAATTGATGCTAATTCCGATTTGTGTGGCACCTCATTATCCGCAGGGTTGCTTGGTAAAGGTAGAGAGTGACGGACGGTGGGAGTGGGTGGTCCAAAGGGCGAAGGTTGCAGAGGAACGGGGGGCGGTCGCAATGCACAGTGGGAAGGGAATGGGTATCGACACGCCAAGGAGGCTGGGGGGGCAGGGCAGAAGCCAGAAGGACTTGCTGAACACCCGGAGTAGCGCGGGAAATCCGGGCAGTATGAGCAAGTCCACGGTCCAAAATGAACAACCGGAAAAGTAGAGAAAAATTAGATGGTGGGAAACACAATTAAGAAAAGGCGAAAAAGGAAAAAGGGAAAAGGGAAAAAATTGGGGAGAAGGTGGAAAGCGACGCCCAGCGAGTTGAGCGAGTGAGGCTAATGCGGAGGGAGGAGGAGGGGGCGAGGAGGAACGCGAGAAGAGAAGAAGAGAAGAAGAAGCAGAAGCAGAAGCAGAAACACCAAGACGAGAAGACGAAGAAGTGGAAGTCCTGAGGCCGGCCGCTTTTGGGGGCCTACCACTGGATGTTACGCGGTTTCCAATAAGGCAGTAAAGCCAAGTTCCGCGTAGGAGTAATAATGATGGTGATGATGACAACAACAAGGGATCAAATCATGTGTCAAATATGGATCGACTCTGAGCAAATACTGCTGGTCTGTACGATGTAGGTGATTATTATTGTGTAGGTAGCAATCAATAATCAATCAATCAAACATAACACATCTACTTGCAAGTTCCTTTTTTAATTTAGTTCACAGTGATTTAAATACCCGGCGTTGCTGTCTCAAAGTCAACAGTCCGGAGTACAACCTCAGATCTAATTTTACGTGCATGCGCAAGTCAGCTCTGAGATGGATGGATCTCGTCTAGTCTTTCCCTAGTCTTTGCTCCGTGCCACGGCCTGCCTCTTGACCAACCTCTTGGACGATCAATCGCCCAGTGGAGCCAAGCCGCCCCCTTACAAGCGAGTTAGCGACCGTCGGGCTTGACTTTTCTGTTGATCCAATCTCCAGTGTTGCGACTACTGGGAAATTGCCCGATAACTATCGTGATATTCTTAGACACGCCGGTTATTCGTACTTGACCAGCCAGTCTGCGATCCTTACCGACTGCAGAAACCGAGAGTAATGATTTCATCTGAAGTCTCGGGACACGAAGTTAGAGCCAGCCACGGTAAAGTCAGAGTAAGAGAGAAGGATAGCGGAGAGACTCGAGACCTACAAGTAGTTACTACTCCGGAGAAGCTTACAGTTGCAGCCCAAAGCGGTGACGGTGACGTGGGAGGCGAAGGATGGGGGATGACTCAGGCCGAAGGCGGTGGGTGTCAGGCAGCCGTCGGTGAGTCTATTCTGCCGGCACTTCTGCCTTGTACGGAAGGGTATCGTCACTTTCGTCAGGGTCCTTCGGCGCAAACCAACGGATCCCTTTCTCTTCCCCTTTCTCTTCTAACCTGTCGCATCGAAGCAGTGGGCGCGCACAGTGTTGGGGATTTCGCGCACATGCTGGCATTAAGTCTAGAATCTCTCCGACATCCTCCAACCTCTCAATGTTTCCTTCAGTTAATCTCACCTCTTTTTGCTGACCGTGCCGTCTGCGACAGTGGCAAAAGTGACCTCTTGGATCTTTTGCTTTATCTTCCTTCTTATTTTCTGTATTTATACAACTATAATTTTTGGTTCGCATGATTTGCGCAGCTTATGAAGAACTGAACAACGCGCTCAAAGAATCACCGAGACTCCACTGGACCTTCGCCGAACCTTCATCACCCCCTCAATCATGGCTCACGACGGGACGAGTGATGTCGATGCTGCAGTCCAGGACCGGGATCCTCAATTCCGGAATCAAGAAGACCGACCGGGGTTGTCCGAAGGCATCAGTACTCCCAACACGGCACCTTTGTCGGGCGTAGACGAAGCAAGCCGCCTCCGAGAGCTGCAGGCCGACGTTCGAGACCAGGATGATCTCGAGAGAGATATCTCACGCCAGGTATATCCCAACCGTGAGAGAGACTCTCCGCCAAAGTATCAACTCTTCTGACTAAAGAAATAGGCCGATAAGTTGCTCCTGGAACAGGCCGATGAACGCGATAACAAGCGACTAGAGAAGACTAGTCAGGAAAAAGAGTATGACTTCAGTTTCCTCCTGTCTGTCAGAATTCTCATACTTCTACCAGAAAGATCGAATCGCAGATCTTAAAACTACACCAGCGCCTGTCACAGCCAGTTGGTACTGCCGCCCGTGTTCGCATTCAGAATGACATGCAAAAATTAGAATCCCGCAATGCTACGTTGGCAAGCGACTTGAAAGAAATCCGGCAGCGCATGGATGAGAGGCAACAGGGGAGAGAGCCTGACGTGCAAGAAAATGGGACGGGAAGGCTGCCTCACGAGTCTCGGAGAGACTATCTCATTCGAACCGGAAAAATTACGCCTTTCTCAACTATGGGTTCTGGCCCAACCGAAGGGCCCTTATATAGCCTTCAGGATACACTGATCGATGCCGAAGATGAGCGCGATGAGAAAGATGCACTCGAACAAGTTAAGCAACGCTCGGCTGTCTCTCATAGAAACCTGGTGCGTCCAGGTTTCGGGTTTGACGAGGCCAGCGAAAACTCTTTTGAAGAGAAATTCGAGCGTCCTAAAAAGAGACGGAAGCTAGAGAAAGAGGTTCATGCACGAGATGTTTCGCAACCAGATGATCCAGACCTCACGGCAGAAAGCCCGGCGGAGGAGGCTGCTTCTGACGATGGATCGGGGAGTTATGTGGCATCCGAAGGAGCAGAATCTCTGTCTTCTGACGAAGAGGACTTTATAACCGAGGAGAGAGCCACACGACCGGCAGCTTCGGGTAAAACGAAGACAGCGGATGATATGGAAGACTTCAGTGGGGTAGATGATGGAAACGAAAAGGTCTACCAGTCCAGGCTTCAGAACTGGGTCGAGCGTAGGAGTGCTGCCCGACGACGCACTCTGCAGGCGCAGGAGACGAACATGGAGCCCGATGCTGGCCATGAAGAGCAGGAAGAAGAGTGGTTCAAGCCACACCCCACCGTCCCCGATCTACCATACGATAATTCCTATCGTATACCCGGCGATGTCCATCCGCTTCTGTTTGATTACCAGAAGACTGGAGCCCAGTGGCTATGGGAATTGCAGCAGCAGCAAGTAGGTGGCATAATCGGTGACGAGATGGGACTGGGAAAGACCATTCAAGTTATTGCCTTCCTGGCAGGACTCCACTATAGCAAAAAACTAACGAAGCCGGTCATCGTCGTATGCCCCGCTACGGTCATGAAACAGTGGGTCAATGAGTTTCATCGATGGTGGCCACCGTTCCGTGTTTCGATCCTACACACCTCTGGCAGTGGTATGGTCAACATACGGAATGAGACCAGCAGAGAAGATGCGCTCTTGACGCAGACGCGAGATTCTCGCGGCGTCTCGGGCGGCCTGAAGGCTGGCAGGAAAGTGGTCAAGCGCGTTATAGAAGAGGGTCATGTGTTGGTGACTACGTACTCTGGTCTACAGACGTACGCACCTCTTTTGATCCCGATAGAATGGGGATGTGCGATCCTCGACGAAGGCCATAAAATTCGGAACCCGAACACATCAATTACTATACATTGCAAAGAGCTTCGAACTCCCCACCGCATTATCTTATCCGGCACCCCGATGCAAAACAATCTCACGGAGCTTTGGTCGCTATTCGACTTTGTTTTTCCCATGCGCTTGGGGACGTTGGTTAACTTTCGAAATCAGTTCGAGTTCCCCATCCGCCAAGGAGGCTACGCCAATGCCTCCAATCTACAAGTTCAAACGGCCACCAGGTGCGCCGAAACCCTCAAAGATGCCATGAGCCCGTACCTGTTACAGCGATTCAAGGTGGACGTGGCGGCAGACCTTCCGAAAAAGAGCGAGCAAGTATTGTTTTGCAAGCTCACAAAACTGCAGCGGCAAGCATATGAGGCCTTCCTGGGCTCGCAAGAAATGCAAGCCATTCTTAGAGGACGCCGACAGGTCTTGTACGGAGTCGATATTCTACGCAAGATTTGCAACCACCCGGATTTACAGAGTCACAAGTTCAACTCTCATCAATCGGGCTATGGAAATGCTACCCAGTCCGGTAAAATGCAAGTGGTCAAGTCGCTGCTAGAGTTGTGGAAAGACACCGGGCACAAGACTCTTCTATTTACACAACATCGCATCATGTTGGACATTCTCGAGAAATTCATGAACTCACTTTCCGGATTCAATTACCGACGAATGGACGGAACTACGCCCATAGCTCGTCGGCAAACCATGGTCGACGAATTCAACAATGACCCAAACCTGCACGTCTTCCTCCTCACAACAAAGGTGGGAGGTCTTGGCGTCAACCTCACCGGGGCAGATCGAGTCATTATCTATGATCCGGATTGGAACCCTTCCACCGATATGCAGGCACGGGAGCGAGCATGGAGGCTGGGACAGAAGCGGGAGGTCACCGTCTACCGACTCATGACGGCTGGAACGATCGAAGAAAAGATCTACCACCGACAGATATTCAAACAGTTCCTCACCAACAAGATCTTGAAGGACCCCAAGCAACGGCAAACATTTCAATTGAGTGATTTGCACGATCTATTTTCTCTCGGAGACGAGACGCAAGGTCCGACTGAAACTAGCAAGATCTTTCAAGATGCCGACGTGACCTACGAGGGTGGTGACAGCCCTGCTCAAAAGTCCAGCAGATCACGACGTGGAGGGGATCGTGGTAGTGAACTTCCAGAGAAACTGAAGAACAACGAGGTCGGCAAGGTGAAGGGCATTGCATCGGTCGAAGAATTCCAGGGCGATCCAGAAAAGCCGAGCGAGCAGGATGAAGGGTCCTCAACTCCGAAGTCAGAGTCACGTCTGATGGAAGGCATCTTTGCTCGTTCCGGAGTCCATTCCGCTCTGGAGCACGACCAAATCGTGAACGGTAAACGCGTCGTCCGTGCAGATCCCAAGATCATCGAGGCTGAAGCCAAGAAAGTGGCTGCCGAGGCCGCCGAGGAGCTACGACGAGCAGGCGAAGCCGCCCGATCCGTGCCAATCGGAACACCAACGTGGACTGGTCAGTTTGGTCTCGCCGGAAAGCCCGCGGAGCCGGCTTTCGGTGGAAGTAGCAGCTCGGCCAGACGAGGGCCGGCCGGTCCGTCGTCTGCTAGTATCTTGGCCAATCTCTCGGCGCGCACGCCCTCGTCTCGCAGCGCAAGCAACAGCCCTGCGCCAGCAAAGGCTACCAGTGGGATCGACTTCATCACCAGGATCCGAGATTACATCACATCTCAGGGCGGGTCAGTCTATACGCAAATGTTGATTGACCACTTTAATCGTCTCTGTACCACGCCTCAGCGGTCGGCGGAGTTCAAAGAAATGCTCAAAACGATTGCGGTACTGGAAAAGGGCGGTCGCAACGGACGAGGGAAATGGTCGTTGAAGCCTGAGTACGCCCAAAAAAGCTCCTGATCATCTCTCACGGATAGATGGAATCATTCGACTCCTGTTCCCACTGGATCCAAGGGGCGATGGTGTACCGCGGACCAAAGGGAGACATAATTATAAACATATATTTGACTGTACTATGGGAGACGTTTGTCTCATTGCTTTCTTATTTCATGTTGCATTTGGGTTTAGGTAGGGAAATAGAGTTGGAACATGGCGTCAATCATGAGGTATGAGACCGGATACTTTGTTAATGCACGTGTACGATATGACCTAAGGTGATCGACGAGTGAAACCGAGGCTGTTGAATTGTAAATACCGCAGTAGACGTGGAGTAGTTGACTCCTTTCATTTCCCACATGCATAATTGTTTTATTCACCCCTGAAGTGATGTCAGTCGGGGTGTGTACCAGATCGCGAGAGTCAATGGAACTGATGATCGTCACGATATGAAAGTGTTGGCACTTGGAGTTGAGTGCAATGGGAAGTAGCCCGACATGACAATGACATACTGGCTAGCTTGTGTTTTAGCCATTAACTTAAAACTAGATCGAAGCTATCAACTCTAGTTGATGTGAGACGCGCTGTCCAGGGCAGATTCTAATTAGACGTTCGATTATATTCTACAGACTGCCCTTATCATGGATCTAAGTGGATAGAAAAATCTCCGCCAGAGCACAGTAGAAGAACATGTCCGATGGAGAACGATGTAGATCGTCATCCCAGATTAACCATGGATGCCCTGCTTTTTATCTACCCCTGACAACTATTTGTTTGAAGATCGACGCGAGACAACAAAAATAGCAACAAGGTATCTTGACTGTATCGGCACATACATGCCGTGCGGGAGAAGTACCTTTGCGGTACCAGGTCTTCACAACGATGACTTCTCGCTATGGATTCTTGAATGATTGCTACTGCTCTGTATAGCTTCATCTCGTTCCTTATCTCCGATCCCGACGCGATCTCCCTGCCACTGCACGCTTGTCACATTCTCCAGCCGGGCTGAATGTCTCAGTGTCCCCCGCCTTCATTCCCCGGCTGACCGACGATCGTCCTCTGAAATTCGCCGCCCATGGTTACTGATCCACTCGCCAGTGGAGATCGACTTTCGTGGTTGCTGCGTGCCAAGTCAGAGTTGTTGTACCTTAAGGTCCTGAACTCTCGACAACTGGGAATCGGCCGGTCCTCACTTCTGCAAACTCTTTTTCCAGACTAATTTCCGGTGGAAATCAATACCATTACATACAATCCACCGCGGGGAGGGAAAATCGACGAGAGATTAAAGTTGCCCTGACCGAGAGGCAAAAAAAGATATATAGAGCCTCTCCCATCCGCCCTCTTTGCCACCTCCCACCTCCCTCCTTCCTGCATCCCTCTCTCTTTCTCTCTCTCTTCACCTCTCGAGCAGGTTCCTACGCTCTGTTCCTACAAACTCTCGCTACTTTCTTTCCTTGTCTGTACTCTCTACGAGACCATTCTTTCACCATGAAGCTTCTCTCTTCCCTTGCCCTGCTGGTCTCCGCCGTGGCAGCCAACCCGATGGCGCGGGCGAGCAACGCCAGCGACACTTTCCACCTGAAGACAGCCGGGGCATCCGATGCGAAGCACAACGATCTCTACGTGTATGCCTATCACACTGGTGCCGGATTCAACGACGCCGTCCTGACCTCGGACACCGACACGGCCAACCCCGTCTTCCTGAACAACACGCACGCCCAGTTTGCCCTAGACACTCCTTTCCCGTGGGGACTTAACATGCCCCCGCACAACAACTATGCCGGTAAGTACTTTCCCTGGAAGCGCATAGATTCGGAGGAATTGAGGCTAACTTTTTTGCCTTTCCACCTGTTAGCGTGGGAACCGGTCGAGATCAACACCGGATACGGGACCGACGGGTTCTTCATCGATGGCACCGGATTGCAGTGGTCAAGCAACCTCTTCGGGGGTTGGTTGGGTAAGTTTTCCCTCGTCATGCGTTAGACTTCATTGTCTGTTAGAACGGGAATGAAATCATCTCTGTTTAGCGAATTTGCCACTAACGGAACGCCCCAACCGATATAGTGTGCGACTGGTACCACAACGAACCCCAGCTTTTCTATCTGTACCGCCCATACGAAGCCAAGCTGCCCTCGTCCTGCAGCAAAGTTAACCTGGAAGTCGAGCACCTTTCCTGAGAGAAACAACTCGGTGCCACCCGACGAGGGCAATGGTTCAATGACGCGCATGGCGCAAGTTGATGATTCATACGGACGATGTACCGCTCGCTTCTCCCGGATTCGTACCAGAGTCAATGAAAGTTAATTGACAGGCCGTCGGGGAGATGCCGTGCGTGCATCCGGATAACGATAATTTTCTGTAATGACTGCGATGGCCTTGGAAATATTATGGCGGACGGCATGGTTGGCTTCGAGATGGATAACGGGTACTTATTGTATTTCTTCTTGACGTTTGATAATATTGGTTGCATGTATGTATCTTGATCGACGGAAATGCGACAGACGATATACTTTATCCAGCCAACGATCACCCAAGGGTCGTTGCCAATAATTGCCAATAATGCACGGCAGCTGGCTCGGTCGGTCCGCCGAGCGACCGTGGAGCTGCCTCGGAGACGGACGAAAACCTGGAGTCGGGACAACTCACCACCGAGGACTGCGACGGAGTAGTCCGTAGACTCCAGAGTCTACACCGTAGGGAGCGTGGCAGACTGAAGATGAAGGATTGCGAGACACACTGTTGGGTCTGTGAGGCACGGTGGACGACCAACGCCAAACCAGGCCAATCAATGTGATGCCTCAGGCCGGCAGCCAAAAATAGACGGTGTCTCACATGTTGAGCCCAATGGGGCTTAGCGCTGTTGACTTCTTTCTGGTCTTTTTCACCATTTCGCCTTCTGCCGGCCACTTCTCAACTTCTCACGGCCCTCGCTCGCTCTGCGTCTTTGTTTCTCGTTTTCTCCCCATCTCGCCGTCCCTGTTAGATATCTTTCTGACCTCTCGCCCGTTGTTGTCTACCCTCGTTGCGCCGTTCCGCATCCCAGTCACTCGCTTTACATTGTTTACCCACCCGCCCGCTCTCAGTCTCCTCCCGGGCTCCTTATCACCCGATCTGCAGGTTTCAGGGCCCACCGCGCTGGAATAATAATTGGCCTGGTTTGCATCCCACTTGACTCTCCGTCTCCTGAGCAATTCTGTCGTCCGTCTGTCTGGGCCTGGGGCAAAAAAGCACATCCGACATACTTTTGTTGATCCCTCACTCGACTTTTCCCTGATCTTCGTTCCCACTCACTCGTTTGCTCTCAATATTGGGGAACACTGGGGAAGATTGGATCATTCATTGGACCATCGATCGGAATCGAATTTCTCTATCACGGGATCTGGTTGAGCTGTCTTTTTGTTTTCTTATCCGATTCGTTCGACCGTTGAGCAACGCCGTTGAGCTTCTTTCATCATGCGGACAACCGTCTTTATTTCCATCGTTTACCTTTTCCTCGGCCTGGTCTCGGCTTCGTCGAATGGCTTAGACCTGGGCCACGGTGCTCTGGTTCCTCGAGCTGGTTAGTATCATCGAAACCCATCCTATATCTCATATAGTCCACTCATGCTAATCGTCTTCGGTTCTTCAGATGAGACTACCACCGCTGCTGACAAGGCCACTACGGGTGCCGCTGCGACCACCGAAAAGACCGCCACGAAGACAGCGACCGACGACGCCACCAGCACGGGCACAAAGACTGGAAAGGAGACCGACAAGGAAACCGGCACCGCAACTGGCAAGGAAACTGGTAAAGAAACCGGCAAGGAGACTGGAACGAAGACGGGCAAGGCCAGCAAGACGAAAGATGACAAGAAAACCACCTCGACCTCGATCGATCCTCGTTCGCCCGCGGGTGGTGTCAAGATGCTGACCCCGTCGACCGGTGCCTCGAGCTACTACAAGATCGGTGAACACGTCACCTTCGTCTGGAACTACACCTCGCTGATAGTGACCCCCTCGGCCGTCAATGTCATTGCCTCTTGCAGTCTGAACAGTGCCACCTACACGATTTCGAGCAACATGAGTGTCGAGGAGACCGGAAAGGTGGTGTGGGATACCAAGAAGTACCAGGCTAACGCGACCGTCCCTCTCCTGACTGCGACCTACACCTTGGTCATCTACGATGCGGATACCGAGATCGGTGACACTGCCGGTCCCGGTCACCTGAGCTCGCAGAACCAATTGAACTTCGGGATGTATGTGCCGCAATCATACACTCCCCTGAATGGTAAGTCTACGTCTTCTCCCACCCAGGATTCCAATATGCCAAACATCTAACTTGATTCAGAATATCACTGCGTAACCTGCAGCGGAGCTCTATCCGACATGGAGCGCCAAGCCCTCAAGTTTGCCGTCGGAATGGTATTGATAACCGTTGCCTCCTTCACTTGGTTCGCTGGAGATTTTGGCGTCTTCTCCACATGATCCTCTCTTCTCTCCGGACCCCAACACCGGCGATGAAATACACCAACCCTTACATTTAAAAAAAAAAGAACGAATATTGATTGCATCGAACTGAGCGGTTTCTCGTTTTCAGTCATGACGATAGCGTTACTCTCAGCAAAGGAACTTGGCCTGGCGTTAAATGCGGTATATTGCTTGGGATCTATTTTATTCTGTTGTCTATTTTTCATTAGTATTGTTGCCCTACAGCACCAGCGGGAATTTTTTTGAGTATATTATCAATTTGCGGATGATTTACCTCATGTCATTTTTTTTTTGTTTTGCTTGTATAATGAGCTAGTTGATTTGATACATAGGATTAATTCTGATGGATATTGTACATGGATCTACTTGCAGATTTTGAGTGTGACAAATGACAAAGGATTGAAATTGGACAGAACAGAAATGAAACTGCATATCTACTCTACACCTTATGATTCCAACGTGATCTGTTCATCCTCCACCATATATCTAGTCGATAAACCAATGCGATCCATTCCAAGTAAATCCACAGCATGATGCGCTGACGTACTGTACATACATACATAGACAATGGCACTCTCTACCTTGCAGTCCCACCGTTGGCAACATATAGCAGGTAATCAGCCTACCATTCTGGTTTTGTTTATTTTATTGGCTATTATCGTAGTGGTTGTTACAAATACCTAATGGGCTGCTGTGGGGCGTGGCAATGGAAGATAAGTATACTGGTCGGCGACCACCCATTTATCTCCCCGGCAGCACATTCGTAATTCTAAGCGCCGATTTCCTTCCCTTGTTCTATCTGAATTGTAATAATTCATTAGGGCTTGTTGGATCTCGTATGCTGATATTTCTTCATAAGTATGCATTTCAAATCTCTCTATTATCCGTGCCTTCTATGTACATAAACATCCTCAGGTGTTCAAACAGGTCAAGAAAAGAGAAAAGCCCTCCCAACTGGCCTAGGTCTGGCCTGAAGGACCCTCGACAAGGAAACTCAACTCAATGGCATCGGCGACGGCGATTCATTGACGTCGTCACGAACCGTGAGCCGGATGTCTTCGTGCGTAGAAACGACGCCGTTTACCCAGACGAGACGATTGGTCTCAATGGAACAGCACGGAGGTGAGAGAAAGGGTAAGGGAATGAAATGTGTGCGGGTGTGAATGTGGGCATGGATGTGGTGTGTGATGTAGGAAGTGGGGTATTATTGTGAGAATGGCGATGATAATCGAAAGATACGCCGTTTCCATGGGCGCTTTAAGAAAAGAATTGGGCGAAGAATTTGGGATCTTTGGACGAGGAAGTATTAGGTTCCAGACAAGAGCGCTTGTTGGAAGTGCATAATTGTGGGTGTGAGGGCCATGCGGCTTTGGGATCGAGATGGGCGGAGTACTCGGCTTGTTGGCAGAATGATCTGGTATATCGGAGTATTAGACGGTAGTGATGGCTTAATGAAGGGCATCGGGTTTGATTGATCTGAATCTGTGGATGGTGCTGTGTGCCTTGGTAACGGAGTGTGGGCCAGTGATTGATCAGATGCAGCTGGCATGATAGGCTTCCCAGGTTGAAGAAGGCGGCTGTCCTGCCGTTGGAGAAGGCATGAGTTTGTGCTGGCGGATCGTTGGTAGTTGAGTTGCTGCGTCGGTCATCTTGCCGCATTTCACGCATGGGGTTTGCTTGATGCTGGAGTAGGCAGATATCATGTCCTAGTAGTGGTAAGAATCTGAACAGTCCAAAAGTCGGCGACGTAAACTTACAAGTAGATGCGCAAGATCCCATTGCCGAGGTCGTGCATTCAAGCAGTCGGTAATCGACTTCTCCACCTTTGTCTGGGAATGTCCTGGAGCCGCCTTACTCGTGACTTGCCATTCAGGCACATTATTTCCTTCCGTTCCACCAACAGTGTGGACATCGAAGACCATCCCCGCCTTGCCAAGAGCAACGATGACAGAGTCTTCACTCTTACTAGGAATCAAACGCACACCGGGCACATTCCTCTGGGCGAAGCCGTCCACGACCGCTCTCCACCCGCCCTCGGCCGATCGGATATTCGACCGCTCCTGCTCCTCGCCAGCTCTGCGCTGCTGCTCGTTCTTCTTCTCTTGCTCCTTGAGCAGCTCTTCAAGGATCGTGTCGTAATCCTGCTCCCAAACCCCGGTAGGCTGCAGCAAGATGCCGCCATTCTCCTTGATCTGCGCATCGACATGCTCCCAAACGGCTTTCATTTCAAGGCCGCGCCACATGTTCTGGAATGCCTGGACTTCGGCAGCGCCATCCTGAAAGCATTGAGAAAGCTGCTGAAGCAGAGCCCCTGGCGACTTTGGCGCCGACTGAGCCTTGGGATTCGAATTTGGCGTCAAGGGATCCAGTAGGCGTTCCGGAAGCAGAGTCCGGAGTTGATGAACCTGCAAGTGTTTAAAAACCATACATTTTCTAGCGCATGCACACCAACAGGACGCGAAAGGGGGGCACAACATACCATGGCCTCCAATTTCTGGAGTTTCGCCAAAGAAGATACAAGCTGCATTTCGGATTCCGAGATCTCGGCACTGGAAGCCCAATTGTCGACCACGACCGGGGCGATGTTCCCCTTAGTGTCGGGTTGAGGCTGAGGCCGAGCGACGGCGCTCGTGGCGACATTAACCGGGTTGAGCGGATTGCTCATGGCGCCGATGGTAGAAGGTGTAGAAGTACTTGGGTTATTATTATTGACAGGATCCGGTTTCGCAATTTTCGATTTCGAGGGATCGGAGCCTTGCAGTGGGGCCGCGGTAGACGGGACCTGCATTCTGGGTACGACGACTGCTACTGTGGGAAACTGTCTGGGGGTTTGCTTGGAGGGAGAGGGCATATTTCTTCGGGATAATTGTTTGGATGTAAGAATTGGAGATGTGAGTTCACCGGAAGCAGCACTCTATTCCGACTTTGCGGCTGATAGAGAGGGTCCAGAGATCAATATCGCGAAGCCTTGTGGAACCACTTCTCAGAGACTGGGACCAGTCAAGCCAGAAAAGCGTAATGATTCCAGTTCATGAGAGAAGAATGGGGGACGATGGTGTTCCAGAGCTAGAGATCCTTGGTGGTTGAACATTGAAATGCGGATTAATTGGGTGAGAGTCGCCGGGTCACGGGGTGCGCCACCGTCTGGGCCAACGCCACAATGGGGCTGAGCTGTTCCTTACGGGGATGGTGCCTGAGGCTACCATTGGTTGCTTGTTACTTGTTACACCCGCTACAGGTTTGGATGATCACCGCTAAACCTTCAATATCATTATCACATGGAACAATTTGTGCTTGTAGTTGTATCAAGAAAGTCTGACTTTCACTCCCCGGTCATGCGACATGGTAAGAGTCGAATGGATCTTGGGCACCTGGATTTCCGGATCGGCGCATTCTACAGTTTGGAATTTCTGAGCCAGCTTGACCAATGTGTAGCTTGCTTCGGTGAGTGCATATTGCTCTGTACGAATTAGGGTTGTTAGCAATGCTAGAGTCTCGTAATTGGGCATACTGGGCCATGGTGCCCGGGTCAGAAGGACTTACGACCAAGACAAATGCGCGGTCCACCGTTGAAGGGAAGATAGTCCCAGCTGCGGCGGCCATTCTCTTGCCAACGTTCCGGACGGAAGACATGTGCATCAGGGCCATAGAAGTCGGTCCGTCGATGCATGGCGTAGACACTGTAAGTGACCAGCATTCCCTTTGTGACGTAGATTGGAGATTTGCGATCCGGCCCTCCTCCCACAGGCAGCGAGGTGTCCTTAGTAGCGACTCGGAAATTCAAAGGCACGGGCGGCATCAACCGAAGGACTTCATTCAGGACGTATCGCAGGTACGGAATGTCCTTCAACTTGGTCTGTGTGATCTGTTCTCTCGGGTGCTCGCTATCTCCGAATTCCTCCACGATTAACCCCCGAAGCTTTTTCCAGACGCTGGGGTTGCGAGACATAAAGAAGAAGGCCGAGCTGAGTAGACTGGCCGTGGTATCACGGCCGGCCAGCAAGATGTTTAACATGTTATCACGAAGAACTTTGGGGTCGTCGTTGTCCTCGGCCAGTGCTTCAGCGAAGATGTATCTTCCCTGCTCCTTCTTTTCGGGGTGTCTTTTGGATTCTATCGCGAGGCGCACATAATGATCCACCACCTCGTGGACACGCTTGACGGAGTCCTGAAACTCCTTCGGATTCACCATCCAATAGAAGTCCACTGCTCGAGATCGCGACGCAAGATAATCTTGGGCCGTGTTGAATGCCTCCGCAAAGCCCTGCGCGTTGCCAACCGATGACTTCTCCAGAAGACCCGCATCGACGGAAGAGTGCATCGAGCCCACCGACTCGCCGAAAAGGAAGTGGGTCGCAGAGTCGATGGTCAACAGGAAGAAAAGGCGCTGAATATCAAAGGGGGATCCGTCCTTCGGAATGAGATCAATCATGCGGGAGACATGGCCATCCATGAGATTCAGGTCGGCTACCTGGTCTCGCGCGAACTGGGGCCGCAAGAGGCCCCGCGCATGAGACCATCCTCCCCCATCGAGGGTGAAGATGCCATCACCAAGCAAGGGGTAGAACTCGCGGTGCCGGGTCCCCAAACTGAAGTCGGTGAACTGGGTGGCTAGCAGAGCTTTGATGTTTTCTGGGTCAATGGTGGAAATCATTCTTCGACCCATGACCTTTTGCGTGAATGTATTCCCATACAGTCCGTACTGATTAGCAATGTATTCAACCCATCGCTTTTCCTTGGCTGCGCGAGACAATCGAAAGAAGGACCTAAAGCCGAAGATACCGGGGGAGCCTGGGGCGGCCGGTTGGCAACGTAGGGATTGTGCGTGCTTGCGATGCTTGTATAGTTGCTGGATGTATTGGAGGACCAAGAAGGTCACGTACAGGGCGCCACCGAAGACCACCACGGGGGTCAGCATGGTCACAGTGGGGATTGAGCTACTAGGCGGAGGATAGATAATAAAGGAAGAAAGGCTCGCGGCGAGAATCAATGTAAAAGGTTTCTTCTCCAAGCACTCGTGTCTCGTGGTGGGAATCGCCTGTAATATATTCCTGTGGGATGCTAGTCTCCGGGGTCGCCTCGGTCGAAACGCATGTGAGGAGGCAGAGTATGACGGGACATGCCTCGATGGGCAGAGAGAGAGAGAGAGAGAGAGAGACAGAGGGAGGGAGGGAAAACAGGTAAGGAACGGGACAACAATGACCCAAGAGCCAAAGACGAGGAGATGATTGGAAAAGTGAGGAAGAGCCATTCCACCTCGGAACGGGTAGATCGCAAGCATGTCCCAAAAGGGCTAGTGGACTGACTGCCTGAGGAAGGAGACGCGCTAAGCCCGATGATCTCCCCTACTATTATGTATTACTATTACTATCGTCTGTCTTGTATGTACTGTACACCGCAAATGCTAAGGTACCTAGGATGCGCTTCCTTCTATGGGCCTGTAACATTTCAGCCACTCCTTCAGGGCCGCCTGGAACAGCTCACGTGAAGCCTTGCCCGGCGTGGACGTTGGCTGGAAGTCATAGCAATGCATCGAATTTTTAAGAATCTGTCCAAATATTGTGTTCGCCCTTGTCACCCCGCACTCGGGGATCTCGGTTGTCCAAATGACATCTTGTGGCGCGATTTCTTCGGTCGAGACAATGGACAACGTGCGCCAAGGGTCGAATTCTCCGCCGCTAAAATAAACATTGGAAGGTCGGATATCCCACCCACCGAGCTCCGCATTGAGTGCATCAGCCTGCGGATGTTTTGGGATCATACCGGGGAACTGTCGGTCGCAGATCCATTGCTGGTACTCCAGCGTTTGGTAGCGAGATAGAAGCCCGTGGGGTCCGAAGTTGTTACTTTGAAGGAACCCCCATTCCGTACAATACATCCAGGTCCAGCTGATAGAGTCCGGGTCGGTGAGCGGAGAGTTCAGTTCGCAATCCAGGGGAAGTGAATCGTTGTCTTTCCTGCAGTTGGCCCCCGTGTTAAGATTGACCAAGGGGGTGAACACAGGCCACGAGGCCCAGCGCTCTGCCAAATGTTTGTTCCCGAGGGTTGGCGCCAGTCCCTCTGGGCCCGCCGTCTGGTTGGTTTCCGGGTCAAGCTCCAAGTAGTTGCAGAAGTCTTCCAAACTTCCCACGCTGGTCCCGGCTGTCCCGTAGTTTTGGAAGAAACCATATAAACTGCCTAGGGCCGTGGTGAAGTCCTCGTTGCTATTGTTTTCGGCTCCATCGCCGAGGAAAAGCTTCTTGATAGAGGCTGATGTTTGAGGCTCTGCTAACTGCTCGTCGATATACTCGAGAGCCGCATGGATGTCTTTGGTGCAGTTTTCAAGCCCGTTGGCAACCATTCCCCGATAAACCGGCTCGTAGTATATGCCCATATCAACGCGAGCTTGTACGGGAGCGGACGAAGAAAAGGCAGCGAAAATAGTGTCTGGATATTCGTTACGGGTGAAGGCAGCCCGAGACCCGGCATATGATCCGCCGACCATGACCCATGGCGTGGACTTGGGGGTTAAATCTAGATCGGGGTGGCTGTTGCGGCTGAATGTTTTCGCAAAATGGGGAATGTCTTGCAAGGCCTGCTTAGTGGTGTGATACTGTAGATGTTCCGCGGGTGTGTTGTTGTTGACAGGAAAGGGAAGAGAGTCCCCAAAGTAACTGACTCCTGTTAGCCTTGCGCTCTGCTCGGCATGCGGAATACAAGACCAACCGGTGCTCCCAAACAATTCCTATAGCTTGAAGGTCCTTCAGCATTCTCCGAAAAAAGGATAGATCCGACAACAAGCGGGATTGGGCTGTCGCTTCTGCGCCGGACTCCCCAGCGTCATACAAGATAACTGGACTTCCGGGTACGAAGAACTCTTCATTTACCCAATATCGATTGTTGTAAGTTCCGACAGACAGATTGTAATGGTCGATAGGGATCTGAGAGGCGATGTCAGGAGATGCCATATTCGCCGGATTATACAGGGGACCATACCTCGACATATTCTGCTGGCACCGCAGGCGCTATGTTCGGACCGTGAGATATCAAAGAATGGAAAGTCGAGCGATCATTCAGATATTGTCCCGGATCTATGCCTAACTCGGCCGCGAGGTCAAGTTGTCGTGTGAATTCTAGATTGTGCAATCCTAAGCCCATTACAGGACTGGACAAAAGCACCAGGGAGAAAAGTCTTGAATATGTGAATGTAAACATGTTGCAAGGTGTGTCTAGAGGAGGGGCGTGATGACTCAGCCCTTAATCGGCATTGACATGCACCTGAAGGTATACACAGAGTGCCCCGTACGGAAAGACTGTCTGTGTTATATACTATCAGGCGGACAACGCCGCCGCTCACGGACAATGGCATGGCAAGATAGTTATCATGCCGACAATGACATGTCTAGCAAAAACCTGAATACCAGGAAGTGGGTCCCATCTCATTTAGGTCACGACCTATGTGCAGCAGACACAGAAGTATGTTGAACAACAGGTTGCCCAATGCGGATGACGGTTTGACGTCTTCCGGAAGGGCTCGACAGGGGCGGGTGGCGCTGCCCGGAACGACGATCGGAATGCTTCCAAGGGGTAAACCAGCCTCCAGATAGCATGATCCGGATGAAAACAAACAGTATATCAGTGCCTGTGGTAGGTTTAAGTTTTCACCATGAATATCTGTCATGGAACACCGTTCAACGAGCTGGGAGAAACATGCCTGACGCGGTGATAAATGAAGGTATTCCGAAAGATTTCGATACAGAAGGGTCCATTTTCAAAAGGTCGACTGTAGAATCGAGTTGCAGTGTTTGTGTACATATGCAGTTGCATTTCTGAGTCGCTAGCTCCGTCAGAAATACCAGGCACTTTGGTGTCGGATTATTTCTCCGGCGAGTTGTCCATGATCTTGACTGGCGCAGTTAGTATCTGATCGGGGAGTCGGCCTAATAATGCCATAGAACTGACGAGAAAATAAGGCACGATTTGGGGAGGAACCGCGTGCAACGAAGAAGTTGCCCCATGGACTGAGGAATTCCTGTGCCACCTCAGAATACGCGCCAGTTGGAATGCGCATGTTTCCCAACAAGGCTAGGTTGATGCCATAGGATGATGATGATGCTGTTGGATGAGGCTTGGCAGTGTTTTCTCCAGAGAGAAGGAATGGCTGACAGCATCGCTGGAGCAACTGAGCTGTCAGATACAGAAAAACATTGGCTTGATGCCAGATTTCAGAGCAAGATAGATAGATAGATAGGAAGAAAGAGGTTGCTAGATTGCTCGTATTAATTAGGTCTGTGAAATAGTCCAAAGAGAGCGAGCGACTACAATTTGCCCAAAATTGTCAAAAATAACGTCGGCGGAACATCAAAAAGTATATGCTGACAAGAAGGGGATTCGAACCCCTGTCCCTTACGAGATCCGTGTAACTACCTTTTTCAGGTAAGGATATAATTGTCATTATATATATATATATCACTTGAGACGGACGCCTTAGACCACTCGGCCATCTTGCCGCTTATATAAGCATCTTGACAAAGTTTAGCATTATTATTAACTTGGCAAGAGCACAATTCGGGGGGGGGGGGGATAATAAATTCTACTGATTGCTCTTTATAGAAATCAAGGGAAAATGATCAAGGATTGACTGGATCGACCTCAGGCACTCATGGGCCACCGAACTTTCCTTCCTATTAGTTCCATCTATTATTGCGTCCGATTCGGGAAAATGTTGCTTCTCGCCATTGCCTGCCAGAAAAACCGATGGATCAACTATAGCACTCTGTTGCTTTTGTCATTTTAGACATATTGTCACACTATCACATGAGGTGCACTGGACTCCGTCGGAAGAACTTATTGTCAAGGGCAGCAGCTGATTATTTCTTCGAAGGCAAGTGGGACATTCCACGCTACAGATGGTTGACAAGAGTTGAAGAGGAATTGGACCCAGTCACCCACTCAACAACAGCCGGGCCCACCCAGAGCGTTTCATGGCGAGCTCGTTGGCGAGTCCTAAAACAACCCGCTGATCTTGGCAACTCAGGGCCGCAAAAACATCGGCACAGGGTGACACTAACAGGATGGGGTGCAGGATTGAGCACATGGTAGGGCTAGGGGATCAAGGGCCATCTTAGGCCAAATTCTACCTCCGGCGGGGCGGACTGCCATTGCTAGAGACAGGCCAGGTTGACTGGTTAGTGATGTGACATTCCACGGAGCACCAAGTAATTGATGGACATTTTGCATGAGCAAAGTTACATTGATTCCATCCCGTCAGCCTCGTTACCGGACTCCTCTACACAATCTACCGATCGATGGGCCTGAAATGCAATGCTTCGTAGCAGCAGGCTAGCAGGCCTCGGACCCTTCCCACATAAAAGGTCCGATCAGTTACTCTTTTTGGAAATGCCACCAATCTACATCTGGGATAGAGTATGGGATTACTTAGTGCTTCTATGACGCTTGAGGAACGAGATCCGTGGCGTGGAGGGAAAGACGCGCTTTTCGAAAACGAGTGAGCGACCAATGATCCGATCAGGCTCAACCTCGCTTCGATCACGGTCAACTAAAGATATCCGTCCACCATTGAAAGACAATCAGTGACAGAATAGCCTTTCTTCAGCATGCTTAAGTTGGATTTGGACGGGTGATCAGCAGTCACGAACTCGGATTTTCGCTGTAAAGAAAGCCGATTGTCGATCGCAATGTGACAGTGCAAGGACGCTCCGCTCGAAGAATCGCAAATCGATGCTTGATTCAATTCTACGCATCAGACCAGAAGATCATGAAGTCTCATCGTACCTGACTAGTTGACTACATCGAAAAGTGGTTGTTGATACTCGGACTCGTCTACCGAAGCTAACGGCTATGTGGTTTCCCCATTCTGAAGAAGGTGAAACGGCCATCAGCGCCGTCGGATTAAAGGAGCATTCAGTTAAACAGGGGGTTCTTGGCCCAAGCCGGTGTGTATTCGATGAATTCCACTTCGACGACCAGCTTTCTCCGCAATCACTGGATATTAAAAGAAATATCGATATTAATAGTGGATGCCGTTATGGCTTTAGTGCCGGTCGCCTATGCTCGGTAGCCCCGGTCTTACGGCCGTGTCGAGTACTACATGGCGTGCAAGTAAGCTGTCGCTTGTCAGATTGGTGGAACCGAGTCATGGACAGGATGTTAAAATGATCAGGGGCTGTAGGATGCTGCGAAAGGTTCGCTGTTGATAGTTCATACTAGCAAGTCTGGGCACTTTTACTCGCTTTTATTTTTATTTTTATTCTCTTAGCCAGAAGAAACTCCTGTCCGCGAGAGACATAAATGGCTTCGCTGCCCACCAAAATGTCTAACCTGATATCCAGACAACCGCAATCTACTCAAAATGTGGTCGAAAGCCTTATTCCTGTCATCGCTCTCGCTTTGGGCCAGAGTCGCTAACGCGGCGTTTGGACTCACCACCAGCGACAACTCCTATGTCATTGACGCAGGATCACCAAATTCGCTGGTATTTACCGTGAGCCGCTCCAGCTGTGACATTACTTCCATCAAGTACTACGGCTCCGAATTACAATACCCCAGCCAGGGCAGTCATATCGGCTCTGGTCTCGGCAGCGCCTCTGTGTCTGCGGTGCAGGATGGTTGGTGAATCCACACTCATAGGGCTCGAGATCGACTTCTTACTGTGTATAGGTGATTACATCAAGGTCACTTGTGAGGCGGGCACTCTGACCCATTATTTCGTCGTCCACAACGGAGACCCTATTATCCACATGGCGACCCATATCACTGCGGGTTAGTACGCTTATTGTCGAAGCTATGATGGCCCAATCCTGACATAATTCAACCAATAGAACCCTCAATCGGCGAGCTACGATTCATCGCACGTCTCAACTCGGACCTGCTTCCTAACGAGGAACCTTTTGGTGCTGTCTCAACCACCAGTGGCGGCAGTGCTATCGAAGGGTCGGACGTGGTGAGTTACTGCAAGTCGCTGAGATGATAACGGTTTCTAATTTCAATATAGTTCAACGTCAACGGCCAGACGCGCAGCAAGTTCTACTCCAGCCAGCGGTTTATCGACGACCAGAGACACTGTAAGAGGGCGAGGAAGGCCACTTCGCAACGCTTCAAGCTAACCATGACCAGGTATTTCGGGAAGTGCTCACCGCGTCTGCATGATCCTCAACCAGTATGAGGGTTCGTCTGGCGGACCTTTCTTCCGGTGAGTGACAAACCAATTACTAGACAGCGATCAGCACTAACGGCCTTTAGTGATATCAACACCAACAACGGCGGTAGCTACAACGCTCTCTATTGGTACATGGTATGTTATTCATCCGGATCTGGATCAATTAGCGCATGCTCATTCGTATAGAACTCCGGCCACGTTCAAACCGAGAGCTACCGCATGGGTCTTCACGGCCCATACTCGATGTACTTTAGCCGCAGCGGAACTCCCAGCACCAACATCGATACCTCCTTCTTCGGCAACCTCAACATCAAGGGTTACGTCCCTGCAAGTGGACGAGGAACCGTCAGCGGTACTGCATCGGGCGCTGACTCCAAATTTGACTGGGTTATTCACTGGTAGGATGCATGCCTCTCCTGCCGGAATGGATCAAGGACACTAACGCCAGAGAAGGTATAACGATGACGCTCAATACTGGACCTACACCGGGTCGGGTGGTGCCTTCACCTCCCCGGCGATGAAGCCCGGTACCTACAAAATGGTTTACTACCAGGGTGAATTCAAGGTTGCCGAATCGTCTGTGACGGTGACTGCGGGAGGAAAGACAACCAAGAACATCTCCGGCTCTGTCTCTACTGGCACTACTATCTTCAAGATTGGCGAATGGGATGGACAGTGAGTTTCCTTTCCCCCATACTAGCTTCTCACTTACTCACAACTTCCAGACCAACTGGCTTCCGTAACGCCGAGAAACAGCTCCGCATGCATCCTTCCGACTCTCGGATGAGTAGCTGGGGCCCGCTCACGTACACGGTGGGCAACTCGCAGCTGACTGATTTCCCCATGGCTCTGTTCAAGTCCGTCAACGACCCTCTCACCATCAAGTTCACCGCCACCTCTGCCCAAACTGGCGCAGCTACTCTGCGTATCGGAACCACCCTTGCTTTTGCAGGCGGTCGTCCTCAGGCAAAGGTATTCCCATACTATAGAGTCTCATACGGAATTGAGCCATGCTGACCCAAACTAGGTCAACAGCTGGACTGGCTCTGCTCCGTCCGCGCCCACGAACCTCAACTCCCGAGGCGTCACTCGCGGCGCGTATCGTGGCAACGGAGAGGTCTACGATGTTAGCATCCCTGCCGGAACTATTGTCGCAGGGTCCAACACGGTTCGTCTTCCCTTATCATGTCAATTGATTGAGCATTGAGACTAATACACACTAGATCACCCTGTCCGTGATTTCCGGAAGCTCAGGGGCAGACTTCCTCAGCCCTAACTTTGTGAGTACCCTGTCGGCCTGGCTTAATAGAGGTGGCTCATTTACTAACATTGCGGATAGGTCTTTGACTGCGTTGAGCTGTTCCAGTAGATTACAGTCTACTGAGGTAGTAGGGAAGAGTTGATCTCGGACCTAGGTGCTGCATTCCTGGCTGTTCTTCACAAGCTTGGGTAGTTGACATCGAACATCTGTGTCATTTTCCATAGTACAGTTTTTTTTATTGGTCCTTCGTAGGGCTTGAGTTCAGCCCACGATGCTTTGCTTCTCTTCTCCAGGGGTCGATTTCACCAGTAACTAACCATGACGCTATTGTACATATGGTATAACCCAACCTAACACCCTTCTAAGTATGCATGCACTCTATAGTATATCCATCACCTTAATCTCCGCAACGCAAAGGAAGCCCCGATAGTCACCGCACCGACTCCCCAAAGCCAGCTCCAGGAAGATGAGCCCCAAGCGCTGCAATCCTTCTGCAGACTACCACCCCGTCGATGGACCAGTTTCCCACGCACCCACACAGCACGGACATTCCGGTCATCGCCATTCCACACCCACTTCTCGACTTTCTCACCCCAACTCTCCGTCCCGAAAACATCGACTCGATTTTCAGCCCCACCTCCTGTCCCCAACCCGGAGACATCCCCACCCAACGAAATCAGCTGCGCATCCCAGCTCATCCCTATATCAAAACCACCCACCTCGTCTGCCAAATCCACGAGCTCAGCACCGCCCCTCGTCGCCAAATACAGCGCATCACCAACACTCAGCGCTATTCTCTGCGCCTCGTCATCTGTGATGCTCGCGTCCGTATGCCGATACAGTCTCGAGACTAGACACGCCTGACGCACATTCTCCAACACACTCGCATCATACCCACCGCTCACATCAGTCCCCAAGCCCACCTGGATGCCCGCATCCAAGAGCCCACGCACCGGACAAATGCCCGACCCCAGCGCCGAGTTCGACGCCGGACAATGCGACACTTTAGCGCCGCGGGCACGGACCGTCGCCTTCTCCGCATCAGACAAATGGACCGCATGCGCGAGGATCGTACGCGGCGTCAAGAGCCCATGCGTCGCGTACACATCGGCATAACTCATCCCATAGATCGACTCGACGGCAGCCACCTCGTTCTTGTTCTCCGAGATATGCGTCTGGATGTGCAGCGGGGGGTCGAATTCCTTCGCCAACGCAGCGACCCCGTCCATCGCGTCTTCCGAGCACGCCAGCGCAAACCGCGGCGTGAGAACCGGTTTCACGAACTCGCCGTTCGGATCGATGGTGTGGATGTGATTGATCACGTCGCGAGTGAGAGCCACCGACGCCGCGGGGCTCTCGTCCCGATAGTCCGTCGGGGTCTGGTCGGTGCGGTCCATGCAGACGCGGCCGATGAGGGCGCGTTGGCCGGCGCGCTTGCAGAGGTCGGCGAGGAGGTTCGTGGCGGGGACGTGAATGGTCGCGAAGTACGAGGCGCAGGTGGTGCCGTTGGCGAGGGTGCGGGCGATGACGCGGTTGTAGACAGCGCGGGCGCGGTGCGTGTCCTGGAAGGATTTCTCCATGGGGAAGGTGTATGTTTGGAGCCATTCGAGGAGGGTGAGGGAGCCGAAGAGGCCGGCGTTGGGGTATTGGGGGGCGTGAATGTGGGTGTCTGGTTTTGAGGAATGAATCAGTCGTTTGTTTATGAGAATTTGGACTCGAGAACAGAACAAAGATAATGAAGATGTCTGGCGTATAATTAACGTACCAATGAAACCAGGAAAGAAGAACTCATTCCGTTCCTCCTCCGCCTTGACGATCCGGACTCTGGGTCTTTTGGAGAACCCAGACACGCTCGAACCCTCCACCACCCACCCCTTGCTCGTTATCAGAGCCAGTAGATCCTCGTCACTGTGAACACTCCAATCGAAGCCCTGAATGCGACCGTCGGCATTAGATACCCAGAGCGCGCCATGCTGGATCGCGAGCTCGTGGTTCAGCCCCGTTTTCTCCCTCGGGAGGTGAACAAATGTCCCGAAGTAGAGGGTATAGGGCGGTGATGTCATGGTTCATAAGACCTAGTGTTAGAACTGGTACTGTGGTTGTGTTTAAGTAACCTAGAGTAATCAAGGACTTAAATGAATAGACCTGCTATGAAAACGTCAGAATGCGCCAACAGTCAGATACAGCAGCACCAGCTCAATATTCAATAAACACCGGACTTATCGGTCTACCTACTCCAATCAGACCAGAACAGCGGTAACTGGGGTGGATACTGGATTGCAGGTGCAAATGCAATGATCGACCGGCAGGTGGGACACGAAGGGGCGAACACCGATAGTCTACGGGGTTCGAAGCCTTATAAACTGCACGAAGGGTGAGGCGCATGTGAGAGAGGAGAAATGCGACACAAGGAAATCCCTCGGGGCGAGAATGGCGAACTCCGCCAATGACAAGACCGAATAACGGCCGGCTCCGATGCTAAACTGGGTTTAGCGTGAGGAGATAAGATATCAGCCTGATAAGATAAAGGCACGTGGTGATAAGGCTAACGGTTGATGCATACAAAACAAACACCCTCTCTTGCTTGAACTATAGCTATGGCTTCGACTCGACAAGAGCTCTTCTATTACCCGGTCAATTCCTTGGAAATAGAAAGCTTAGATTCTACGAAGCCCTCACTGGAACTATAGCTATCTGTGGGCGCCGCTAAAGTAAATAAGCTTGGTCTCTACTAGAGAATCAAAACACCACATATTTCCATATTATACAACCCTCTGAGACCATAAACACTGTAAGTAACTTTTGAGAATAGATAGAATGCTCATGGTTCACTCTTATTACATTAACTGCATAATATTGCTGTAAGTAGAGCCGTACAAGACACTTGCCATTTCTACTTGTTGGTTGAGAAGTAATAGAGTCACAAGAAGAGGTACCGATGGGATGTTTTTAGCATTTACTGATATCATAGCGAAATGTACGTTCCGGAATTCTGAAATTGGCGTTATACACTGCCTCTGAATATTATCTAGGGTACGCGAAAGATGCCCTCCGTTTAAGCTAACCACTTGCAAGATATATTACTTCACTGGTAGTTATCCGTGCCAACACAACCAAGGAAGCCCCCATACAGCGTAACTTCTGTAGGCTCGCCGAAAATATAAACCATTAGATCTTTATTAGACAAGAGTACCTCGTGTTCTTTTCATAACCGTGGTTAGCTATCTGGATGTAACCAGAGCGTAACCAGCTTCTAGATTGCCTTGAACCTATCTTAGGAAACATCACGAGGTTAAACACATAACGAATGAAAGCATTCGATAAATAACTCATAGCAAATTGGGAAGCCAAGGTAACACAGTGCGAATCACCCCGCTGCCTAGGCATGTCTCAGATGAATGTAACTGTCCCAAACATGGCATTCAAGCCCTATTCAGTAATTGGGGCCATTTGCCGTGGGGGCCAAATGGTAGATCCCCCCAACTACTAGAACTAATTTCTGTTTTATCGATCTTGGCCCCAGGTTTAGAGGTTAGTACGATAAGTCCGTGCTATTCAATCCTGGCTGCAATCAACTCAATCATCTCTAATGATCATCTTTAACTTTATAGTCATAGAATCGGACAGAAGCCAATGTTCAGACCCTAACTGGTATAGGGATGACCTAGCTTAACTTTGTAGCGTATAGGCGCGATTTATCATATAGCTAGTTCCTGGTAGCTTTAAGTTGGAGGCTTTATAACTCTCATCATTCATGATTATATCCTTCTCTTACAGATGTAGTCATAAGCCCCGAATCAATCAAGTTGTTGGCCCATTCACGAAGGAACAGGCGACTCACCCTTAACCAGGTTATATCCTCAACAGTTGGCTGATGAACAGTATCTATTGGCAACTTGCTCATCCAGAACAAGAGGGACCCCTTGGCGAGTTGGTCGCCAAGCGCCGGTCACGCTATGGTCTTCATCCAGATGCACTGCTACAGCACTAAGCAGGGGAATAGATCATTGCTCCGTGCTTAGATGGACGCTATACGAGGTGTAAGGACTACTTTCAACGGATCAGGCCCGGAGGATGAACCCCCCACCCCACAAAGCTGACACTACAGCCACAAGGCACAATCAGATCCGAGCATGCTTGGCTGTATCCCTGCTCTTTCCATTTTGAAATTAGACTGCTCGCCAAGGATACATGGGCTCGGAAGCCATCCGCCTTGCCAAGCCATCTGGATGTATCTGACCTCAGCGAGTATGTAGAAAGACAGGTCCTGATGGGACTGCTATGTGAGCCAAGAGGCGTATATACCCAAAAAGGACGCCGGAAGCTCTCATTGAGCGCGAGAGGATCATGGTATGAGAGACAGAACACCATCTGATGTACTGTGGGGGACCAACATTCGGACCAAGAAGCGTTTATACCCAAAAGGGCCATCCCTTCATCCTAATCTTTGCAAGTGAAAGAGCATCGCAGTGAGGGTGAGATCCGCGCTCTACATATGAATTGGGAAACGTATAAGTAGCACCTCGAATGCCGTCCTAAACTCGATCATACCAGCACACTTACCTCCACACTTCAAACCGTCAAACTATAACTTTTCTCCCCCCATACCTCAAAAAGCATTGAAACGTGCCAAAATGGTCTCATTCGTGAGTTTTCCCTCCCGGTATATCCACCACAATCACGCATCATATATAACAGAGACATCCACAACCTAGAAATCCCTCGGTGTCGCTCTTATCTACGCCCTACCCCTAGCCACCCAAGTGGCATCCACTGCTCTTCCCAACGAGAACGCAGAAACCAACATCGAAACTCCCGAGCTTGACAAGCGGGCTTGCCTTGGAGGGAGCCTTCTTGCCTGCCAGCAGTCTAAATCGGCGGCTTGCACGGGCCAATGCGCTGTGGGAAGACCGCGTCGTCAGTTGACTTGCTTGCATTCCTGCCTTGGCAATGCCGCGAAGTCCTGCGGAGATGAATGCAAATAAGTCATATTTGGGGGATAAAGCACTTGTGCACAGTTGCTGTGGGGGTAGGATTGCTGGGCAGGGAGGCTGGGCAGAGAATACTATGTGTGTGCATATAAGTTGAGGTACAGATGGATGAATTTAGGGTGATCAATTTTGACATTGGAGCCCTCTCGGCCTCTACTAGTTGCACCCATTGCCTCATATTCGAGCATTATTCTCTATTAGAACAGTGAAATGAATTGCCCAGACAGATCTTACTCTCCAGCCTTTCTTTTATTTCCAACCGTCACGTACTCCTTACCACTTATTCCAAATTGGCGGGTGAAACATCAGCAGGAACAAGCCCCAAATACATATGGATCTACTTCTCCCCCCCTCTCTCCCTATCTCCATCAATCCTTACCCGCGCGCCCCGTATTCATCAGGAGATATCCCAACCAACATCATGAGCGCCTAACGACCAGCTTCATGCCGCTCATTCGCCTGCCTGATAAACTCGTCCCGATATTCTTTCGCCAGGTCCCGGCTATTGCGATACGCGCTCAGACCCTGTTGATAGGATTCCGGACTCCCGATCAAGGAGTAATGCCCGATCTGGGTCATCACGTAATCTGTCCGACGGTCTGCGCCAGGGTTGATATGGCTCGGAGTCCGCCTCGGATGGGTCGCGTAGATGCCCAGCGTGCCCTTTTGGAAGGTAGAAGCGATTGTATAGGCGCGGTTATCGTGAGTAGGACCAGGAGCAGGTGCAGGATTGGAGCAATTGTCGTCATTCTGTGGTTGGTTGCTGCTGCGGCGGCGGCGGCGGCGGCGGCGGTGCCCCTCTTGCGTATGTCCATATTTCTGGAGGGAATACATCGCTCGGGCGCCCAGAGCGCTATCATACAAGGCCTGACGTTCCAGCACATACGGCGAGCCACAGTGACCCTTTGCCTCGACAAAGAAATTAGGCGTGATGGGACGGCTGGTCTGCCGGGTCGGGATGATCTGGTCATTGAGCTGTTCCCGGACACGAGGATGCAGCTGGCAAGGCGGCGCGCCGTGGTACATATCAGGCTTAGCATTGGCGAGGGTGCCGTTCGTGAGCGGCGCCAGATTCGTGAATGGGTGGTTGCCGCCATCATGGAAGGACGATTGTTGCGGACCATTGAGGATTGGAAGGATTTTTTGGACCACGAGCTGCTCGTCGGAGGTCCAGTTGTTTAGTTCTCTAAATTCTGTATATTCTTTGCGCAGGGAACCTTCAGACAATGCGAGAGACGGACGACGGGCTTGTAATTGTCTTTGTATATCGGCGATATTCTCCGGTTCGCCGACCTTAGTCCCATCTGAGTATCTAGCATCGGGCAAGAAAATACCGTGGTTGGCCATATGACTTTCAAAATGTCGGTCATAGACAGTCGTGTTTCCGGTCTTTGGAGTTGGTCCCCTGGAGCTGGAGTTGGTAGGATCCATGGAGTGCTGACTGAAGTGGGCTGGGGCGGGATACTAGAAACAAGTCTTGCCTAGTTAGTATGCTATGCATCTATGTCATCGAGAAGCGTCTTAGGGGAGGGGGATAGAGCGACTAAACCAACGTTTCTAATATCTGATAGATCCGGCCCTCCACGGCGGGAAAGCTTTCTGATCTCTTGTAAACAAGTAGCTGAGCAGTTGCGCAAGAAATCTGGAGCGAAGGTGTAAGAGCGAGGAGACGAGCTACTCTGATCTAAGGACAAGAGATGGTATCGTCGGTCAGCTTCTCGTAACGCGCTCTTGGTCAACCACAGCTTCGTGAGATTCGCCCAAAACAAGGGAGGAGGATGGAACGTGCGACGCTTCCGTCGTCGAGGCTGATGCTTGGAGGACGACATATAGGAACTCTGTACAGGTAGAGCAATCGAAGAGAAGACTGTAGAGATCAAGGATCCGGACCTGTTGGTGGGAGGCATTTCATGAGCGCCTAAGATAAAGAGATTACTGTGAAACAAGCATGATCGGGCTGGCGGTCGGGCTAGAACAAAGAGAATGGGTAGCATCACCACAAAGCATCCTTTATCCTGATCCCTTGATCATTTTCCATATCACTATCTCAATGCGCGATCTAGGTGCCATGCAACAGCCAGGATGATTTGTATAGTCGTACGCAGGAGCTTCGCGCCATGAGGTCAAGGAGGAGCTGAGATCCGGCGAGATACCGTAAGAGTGCAAGTAGATCAGAGGATCGGAGGGCATCGTGTGCTCAGTTTACTCCTCGGTACTCTAACCCTGCAACTAGGGGTTTGCCGCAGGCAGTTTCAACTATGTCGAGACAGGGAGACATGTTATGCTGAAATTATTGCGACCGAGAGCGATATTTTGTGGCGGAGCGAATCGGTGAACTCTAGAAATACGAGGTGGTGTTTCTAGGATTTTGTTTGAGCCCCTCTGAATTACCAGAAAACCATGTCTGAATATAATCAATCTTCCGGTTTCTAAGCAACGAAGGGATATTTTACCAGCCGTTTTTTTGATTAGTGATGGAGCTCGTGAGGTGTGAAATGCTTGAATTAGATGAAGGTCTCGAAGGCCGCTGACTAGCTATATCCACTGTGGGACACATGCAGACTAACTACAATAGGTCCAACAAGTAGGAATGTATGTTTCGGCCATGATGTGGACAAAGCAGAATGAGACAGACAATATATTTAGATAAGAGAAGCCATGTATATGTAGACTCTAATAGCGAACGCTGATAGTAACTATTTTGGCGCGGCTTCGGTGGTTAAATTACCCTACGATTTATGCGCCAGACAATCCTCATTCTACCGGGGATCAACAATACAAGGATGTTTTCATCGCTGGTGGCCAAAGGATGGCATAGAGAACAACTTCGTCGTCTCTTGGACGAGCTTGTTACATTTTGTAGTCTAATATATCTATTGTTGATGCATAAGTACATAAGATACATTATGCTTAGAAGATATTGAATTATATATCATTAATATCATACTAATCTTTATAGATATATCCCCTTGAAAATCGAAAAACAGTGTCAGCTATTCTTCGCTGAAACCCTGTTTGTGAAGGAAAGGCTAGAGTAGAGAAGCTGGGTCACATTCTACGAAAAAGCTGAGATTGGCAAAGAAGATTCTTGGAAGGGGAGAATACCGATAAATCGAGCTGAGGGAATGTGAAGATAGAGATGAAACACGACTTTAATAACTTTACCAAGGAACCGACCTTTAATCTGTATGAACACTGCTTGTTAAAGTTTGCCTACGGAGATAAAAACGCCTAGCTTTGCAAGGTCTTATAGATTGATATCTATGATCATACATGTACGAGCTACTCCGTATGTCGAGAACAGTGGAAGGCTAGTAAGTGAGGGACAAGGTCCCATAGCTCTTGAATCATGCTAGGTATGTCTAAGGAATTAACGCCCACATCCCAGTATCTATCAGGATTATGTTGAATTTTGCGTGTCGCCACAGCCGCGACTATGTCACCCAAAGTCCAACCAAATATTCAGTGTAAATGTTGAAGAGAACAAGAAAAGGCAGGTCAAAACAAACAATTCGTAAAAAGTAACATGGGTATCATATCTAGTCGGTATCTTCAACGGGTCCGCATGTGCAGAACAGGTTCTGATCACCATAGGCTGTACAGTCGTTAGTATAGGTTATAAATTTGGTTGGTGAGAGATGACTTACCATCATCCACTCGCGTGACCGACGGCCAGAACTTCTTCTCCAGAAGCCACGACACGGGGTACGCGGCGGCCTCCCGCGTGTACGGGCGGTTCCACTCGGTAGCCAGAAGGTCACGTTGCGTGTGCGGTGCCATCTTCAGCACGTTGCCCTCGCGAGGCTGGGCGCCGCTCTCGACGGCGGCAATCTCCTGGCGGATAGAGATCAGGGCGTCGCAGAATCGGTCCAGCTCGGCCTTGCTCTCCGACTCCGTCGGCTCGATCATCAAGGTGTTGGACACGGGCCACGACATCGTGGGCGCGTGGAATCCGTAATCTTGCAGACGCTTGGCGATGTCGATCGCCTCCACGCCGCAGGTATCCTTGAATTTGCGCACGTCGAGGATGAACTCGTGTGCGCAGCGGCCGTTATCGTTGGTGTACAGAATCGGGTAGTGCTCCTTGAGGCGGGAGAGGATGTAGTTTGCGTTGAGCAAGGTGATCTTGGTCGCGTGCGTGAGACCCTTGGCGCCCATCATGTTGATGTAGTTGAAGGTGATGGGCAGGATGCTGGCGCTACCCCAGGGGGCGGCACTGATCGGAGGCGAGGAGGATTCCGAGCGCTTAGACACCAGGTACTCGCTGCCGGGGTGGGAGGGGAGGTATGCGCGCAGGTGCTCGGCAACGCCGATGGGCCCAACGCCGGGGCCACCACCGCCGTGGGGAATACAGAAGGTCTTATGCAGGTTCAGATGGCACACGTCGGCACCGATCTCACCGGGGGAGCAGAGACCGATTTGCGCGTTCATGTTGGCGCCGTCCATGTAGACCTGACCGCCGTGCTGGTGCACAAGCTCGCAGGCCTGCTTGATGCCGGGCTCGTACACACCAAAGGTGCTGGGGTAGGTGATCATGACGGCGGCAAGCTCGTCCTTGTGCTTCTCGCACTTAGCCTTCAGGTCCTCGAGGTCCAGGTTGCCCGTCTTGGTGTCGCATTTGATGGTGACAACTCGCATGCCGGCCATAGCGGCACTAGCAGGGTTGGTTCCGTGCGCCGACACGGGGATCAAGCAAATGTTGCGCTTGGAGCCTCCGTTGGCCTCCTGGTACTTCTTGATCACACGCAGACCGGCAAACTCACCCTGGGCACCGGAGTTGGGTTGAACGGTAACTTCAGCCATACCCGTGATGTCCGCCAGCTGCTGCTCCAGATCGTCGATCATCTGAGTGTAGCCCTTGGCAACGTCCGAAGGCATGAAGGGGTGCATCTGGGAGAATTCAGGCCACGAGATGGGGATCATCTCGGATGTCGCATTGAGCTTCATCGTGCACGAGCCGAGGGGAATCATGGAGTGGGCCAGCGACAGATCCTTGGATTCCAAGTGGTGGATGTACCGGAGCATTTCCGTCTCCGAATGGTGAGTGTTGAATACGGGATGGGTCAGATAAGGCGAGGTACGCTCCAAGCTGGCGGGGACGGGGGCCAGGCCGAGATCCTCTTCCAGGGTGACCTCACCCTTGTTGGCATGAGTGGCAAACACCTGCAAAATGGATTTCACCTCCTCGCGTCCGACCGTTTCGTCCAACGAGATACCGACTTTGTTGGGGGCAACCTGGCGGAGGAAGATGTGCTGCGCGCGAGCGGCGGCAACGATGGCCTGCGCCTCCTCGCTGCTGGGAAGCTCTACGGTGAGGGTGTCGAACACAACACCGCCATCGGCAGCGTTGGTTTTGATGGGGACGTTGAAGCCCAGGGCCGCAAGCTTGGTCTGCAGAGTCGTGGTCATAGACATAATGCGCTGCGCAATAGCCTTCAGACCCGTAGGACCATGGTAGACGGCGTACATGGCGCTCATATTGGCCAGAAGGGCTTGGGCCGTACAAATGTTGCTAGTAGCCTTCTCACGACGAATGTGCTGCTCTCGCGTCTGCAGGGCCAATCTCAAGGCACGGTTGCCCGACCGATCTTTCGAGACACCGACCACACGTCCGGGGACCTTCCGTTTGTACTTGTCCGCGCACGCAAAGAAGGCAGCATGGGGACCACCGTAACCCATCGGCACACCCAGTCGCTGGGCGCTACCAAAAGCAATGTCGGCACCGAACTCGCCGGGCGCCTTCAGGACAGTCAAGGCCAACAGGTCCGTGGCAACGCTGAAGGTACCGCCAGTAGCGTGGATGGTATCACTCAGCGACTGGAAGTCGTAGAGACCACCCTCGGTGTCGGGATATTGGGCGAGCACACCAATGAGGTTGTCACCCTGCTCCTTGACCAGCTTGAAATCGTTCGCCAGAATATCTCCGACGACCAGGTTGATACCGAATCCTTCGGCACGAGACCGCATCACCTCCAGAGTCTGAGGGTGGCAGAGATGAGAAATGACGTAGGTCTTGCCGGGCTTCTTCTGCTTCGCCATGGGAAGAGTTGCGAACGACATGGTCATGGCTTCCGCAGCAGCGGTGGCTTCGTCGAGAACGGAGGCATTAGCAAACGGCAGACCCGTCAGGTCGGCTGTCAAAGTCTGGAAGTTCAGGAGCGATTCCAGACGACCTTGACTGATTTCGGGCTGGTAGGGGGTGTAACTGGTGTACCAGGCCGGGTTCTCCAGGACATTACGGAGGATGACGGGGGGTACGATGGTGGGATAATAGCCCGTGCCCAGGTATGTCTTCCCCGACACGTCAATCTGTTTCCGGTAGGTATCCAGCAGCTTCAGCATGTCCGTCTCTCCCAGGCCACCGTGCACATTGTCACGAGCCAGCTTGGCGTTGGTATGAGGAGCGCTAACGTCGAGGTCCTTCTTCGACAGAATGTCGGCGGGAAGGACCTGTTTCACGAACTCGTCGAGCGAAGCCACCGGAGGGTCTAGCGTCGCCAGCATCTCCTTGGCGGCGTCCGGCGAAGGGCCAATGTGCCGGCGGGGGAAGGTATCGAGGGGCTGGAAGACATCGCGAGGATGAGGATCACCATGGTCCGTCACCGAGCTGGTGTAGACGGCTCTCCGGGCGGTTGCCGATTGTTCTGAGGTGGTGTGCAGGGCGCGGCGAGCGGAGAGGAAGGGCGAGGATCTGCGGAGAGCCACAGGAGGCAGGGAAGAATGCAATCGGGTGCGTAGAGCCAGCTGGCGAGCGCCTCGAAGGGCGCACCAGGTCGCAGCCATGGTCAATTATGGAGGAGGTGCCAATGGACCGCAGCGGTGTTGGTTTGGCCAGGCCAAAGGATACGCGGGAAAGAAGGGATGGGGATGATGGGAAGTGTGGAGGAGATAAGACACGGTCTCTCAACTACCACACAATCAATTCTTGAAAGGGAAGAAAGAAGAGGAAGCAGGGATGTAGAAGGAGAAGAGAAGAAGAGAGGAAAAAGAGGTCATAAAAAAAAGCTCCCCTCTTGAACCACGAGAATGGACGAGATCGGATTATCGTTTGGCGGGCAAAAACCGCGGGCGATAAGCGTCGCGCACGGGAAACTGCGATAACACGCGCCTCCGGGCCAATCAGGGAGCGGCCGGGACCCGCCCGGCGCTACTCCCCGCGACCGATAAGGAATCGTTTCCCGCGGGAAAGTCCGCGGTGTTGCATTAGCAGGTACGGTATATAACTCTCCCCCTCATAATTCTTACCTACCTTGGTATATATGTTCATGACCAGTCAGTCCACCGCGCTCCGGATGGGCGACCGCATCTCATTTGATCGGGTGGACCTGGCACGGATGAGAATAATCCCACATCGTTTCCACTGTCGGAGTACACTTGGTCTGGGATGGACTTGCGGGGAGGGAAAGTCGGCGAAGAACTCCGGGTGACTCGACTGGTCCGAGCTCGGCATCTAGATCCCTCTCCGTTCTCGCCCTTTCTTTTTCCTTTTCCCTCCCTTCCTCTTCCCTTCAATCGTCAACACCGATAAGCATCACTCGCCTCCCCCCTTAAAATATCCCAAAGCGACCTTGCATAACCGCAGATGGAAGGAATATTTCCCTCCAATATTCTATTATCGCATCGCCCGTTGCTTATCTGCCCACACGCATCTTGATCAGTTGACTAGCTTGTGTACCGTCGAAGCTTTGTCCTGGCTTTGTACAACCTGTATGTCATCTTGGAGATGACGAGTGTTATTGGCGACCTTCCAGGTCCTGGATGGGAGCCAGGTCAATGAGGGGAAGCTATTAACCATGAGCCATGCCATTGTTCAATCACTGCCATGGTGCACAGCGTTTCATGTTGATTCAAGAATAGGCCGTGCAACAGACCAGAGCAGAGATCGTATGACTAGTGAGTAGTGACTGTCCGTCCTGTTGATCTCCATAATTGAGTCAGGGACTGTCGGTATCATTTCTTTGACATGATAAGACCTATGGCATATTGAGAGAACTTCTAAGGCAGACTCAACTCGACAGAGTGAAGGCAAATGGAAGAGATTCCGTGAATGCCTGCTCAGTCAGGCAAGTGGGGAAATGATGCCTTACAGCTGAGGCCGGGAAGTTGCAGGAAGATTCTGCGGTCTGTGTGCCTCCTTTAGCGCGTCGAACTTTTTTCAATCTTTGGCTGGCAACGTGGATCATTCCGTCACTGTTATCCATCAGCCCTTTCAACTATATCTTAGGCCCTTCATGGCATGGGCCTGTCCGCCACTCAGCGCGCGAGATTTCTGTTATCGCCCTCCGAAACTTGGCAGGCACACCAGCTTTTGCAGCATGGTCTGGAGCTCCCTGCTTCAGCTTTAAAGGCTGGCAACCCGATCTCGCTTGCCTTGCACTTTTTTTCTCTCCTTCCTCCCACCAACTAATCTTATTTCTCAATCCCATCCATTTGATCCGGTGTGCAATTGGTGCATCCGTTGATTCTCTTTCTCGTCCTTTTGTATCTATGTCATATATTTCCTCTCAATGCTAGTTGTGAATCTATATCATGTCCCTCGTACAGCATGTGTCTGCCATTGATGGTGTCGATCGCGAACCTGAGCCCGACGACGACACGACCGATACTACGGCAGTCTCGGCCAATTTGGATGGACTCGCTCCCATCCGACGGAAGATTAGCTACGATGTGTTCCCTCCACCTGCTCCGGAGATCGACGATAAGCACGCGACCGCGGCGTACAAGGTGTCGGACATAAGGCGTTTGGGTTAGTTACTGGAACTGCGGTTTCCATGCATTGGTGTGCGGAATTGAACATTGCTGATTTCTTCAGCCCAGGTAATTGTCACTGTCCTTGCTTGCTGGTTTGCCTCGGGCATTGTGTTTGGTTTTGCGGCGTTGAAGCCCGTTCTGGTCGAAGAGGGGGTCTATCGCAACCTGTGTACCGCCGAGGAATTGCAACGCGACGTGGAGCTTTGCTATAAACAAGATTTGAAGTGTGTTTTCTTGGACTGGATTCTATTTCCGTGGTGCTAGAATCTAACAATAATCAGGTTGAATCTGTTTTTCACGGTCGGATCGATCACGGCCAACATGTCGGCTCTTCCGGTCGGAACCATCTTGGACCGTTACGGCTCGCGCGTTTGTGGCTTTGCAGGCTGCGTCGCATTAACCATGGGTTGTCTCTTTATGGCTGCCTCCTTTTCATGGCCGGAATTCGATGGCTACATACTCGGGAATCTCTTTCTTGCTCTCGGCGGGACCTTCATTTTCGTCCCCTCATTCCAGATCGCCAACGCCTTTCCGCGGTATGCCGGAACCATCGTCGCTCTGGTCACCGGTGCGTTCGATGCCTCTGCGGCGATTTACCTATTCTACCACCTCATCTACGAAGTCGATCGTCAGAAGTTCAGCCCGAAAAGGTTTTTCCTGACCTACCTGGTCGTCCCCGCGATGATCTTCGTCTCGCTGCTCACCATCATGCCGGCCCATGATTACCAGAGCTCCCGCTTGCTGCAGTCCAAGATCGAGAAGGCAGCGGACGCAACGCGGGATGTACACGAGTCGGACGAAGACATCGAGAGTGACTCCGAGCTTCGGCGCATTCGACGGGAGCGCGCAGCCCGCCGACGCGACAAGATCGACAAGATCAACGAGGTGCTGGGCGATGAAGACGAGCGCAGACAGCGTGAGCTGGACGAGGAGGACCGCCACAACGTCAGCACCGTCTGGGGAGTTCTCCACGGGCAGCCAGCCCACAAGCAGATGGCCACGCCGTGGTTTATCTTGATTACGCTGATGACGGTCCTGCAAATGCTGCGGATGAATTATTTTATCGCCACCATTCGGTCGCAGTATGAGTACATGCTGCATTCGGAGCTGCAGGCCGAGTGGATTAACCGCTTCTTTGATATTGCCTTGCCTGTCGGCGGTGTCATCTCGACTCCTTTTATCGGATTGATTCTCGATCATTTCAGCGTCCCGGCCACACTTCTCGTCATCGTTGTATGCACCACGGCGATTGGCGTTCTGAATTCTGTGCCAGCGCTATGGACTGGCTATGTGACCATTGCACTGTTTGTGCTTCTCCGACCGCTATATTACTCGGCTATGTCGTAAGTATTTGTGTCTTGACATAAGTCTTGATACAGAATGTCTTGCTAACGACTTCGCAGCGACTACACTACCAAAGTATTTGGATTTGCCACGTTCGGCCGCGTTTACGGCACGATCATCTGCCTGTCCGGTCTGGTGAACTTCTCCCAGTACGGACTGGACTCGCTCACTCACGGGCCGCTCAAGGGTAACCCCATCCCAATCAATATATTCTTTGCATGCGCGGGATTCGTGATCGGCACGGCACTGGTGGGATACGTGTATATTGCCGGACGACGCTTGAGCGAGAAACAACTGGAAGACGCCGAGGACGAGGAACGGGAGCGCTTGATCCGGGAAGAAGACGAAGACGAAGACGAAGCGGAAAACGAAGTTTAATATCCACGATCATCCCTGCTGTCAATATCGATAGGAATAGATAGAGGTCGCGCTATTCTTACTAGGGGATAACGTAACGAGGTAATTATCCTGATTCATGAAGTCATCCTGCCAGGAGAGTGATTTTTAGTCCACCAACATGGTCAACCCCTCGCGTAGAGCATAGAATCCCACCGTAGTTCCGAGGCATAAAGTTCTTATGTTTTATGGTCCATGGTCCACGGTAGGTTTGAAACCTTCGCTCAGACAGCCAGATGGACTTTCTTTGTTTGCATCGGGTGGAGAAAACCTTCTGTTCGGCGTCTCCGTCTACTATATACTTCCTACCTGTATACTACCTACCCATTTATCAGCGCCACCAGAACCAGCAAGCCACATTACACCGGAGCTACCAACCACCGAGAAATATGAACCAAGGTAGTAAGACACGGACATACCCCGAAAGACTCTACCCCAGAAGTAGAAGAACACCGAAAACGTCAGCGCCAACAACAGTAAATTAAAAAAAAAAAAAAAAAAAAAAAGAAAGAAATAAAAAGAAAAGAGTCCGAGTCAACACCCCAAAGATCAAGCTTTCCACGAGAACCCGACTGACGAGACGATGATGTCTTCTCCAGCTTGCCGGACAAGACATCCTTGATTACCGATCCATAGCCAGATAGTAACGCATCAGATCGTCTGCGCTAGGCGAAGAAGGGAAAGAGAGCCGTTAAGATCGGCTTGCAAAGGGGAGATGGAGTGGACGGGAAGGCGGGGATAGGATAGATAGGACGGACAATGGATGGTGTGTCGATCTATTTTGGAATTTTTGCGGGGGAAGAAATTGGCTTGTATTTCTTTCCTTCTTTTATCTTCCACTGGGTTAATTCGAATGTCTATGTTTATCATGAAGTTATAATAGTTAGTACCTGCCTACACCGGAGTAGGTAGGATGTACTGGGTAGACTTATGTACTGTAAATTGTATAGACATACTCGGTGTATACCGCAAAGGAAGTCATCGGAGATTACGGAATAAAGAGGACAGCACAATGACGACTCCTATCGGCCGGAGATAGACAGGAATAAAATCGACCGCCACTTTGCTCGACACTCGTCTCCATTAAAAAGCTCCCACGAACCACTCAAACCGCCCAAAGAGATAACCCACCTAATCTGAGGGGGATCGACCCCCCCGCGCAAGGAAAGAGCACCGACCAGCCCGGGTTCCATAATCGATACCCAATCTGCCAAGCGAGCAGACAGAGAGCATCGGATGCATCGTGCTCTCGAAAACAGATCCAGGAAATAAAGACCAAGAAAGCTAGTCGGCCCAAAGCTAGGTACCGACCTCTCGGGACTTGGGAGCCCCCAGTAAGAAGGCGAGACGGGGAAACCATCCGAGGCTCAATTGCAAAAAGAACAGTAGGGACTGGGAATGCTGGGAGAATCTGCCGAAAGGGACACGAACAGCCAAGGAAAATAAGAGCGAATACGCGCATTGGCACGGGAAAAGACGGGCGTGAGTGACTCCCAGTGCACGTCTGTGGAACGGTGGCGAGTTGATCAGTTGGTCAGGCCGGGACGGGGCGGGTTCTGGAGAGGTAGCGTGATATACTCTCAGTCTGTGTAGTTAACTCATTCACTAATGGGAAGTAGAAAGACTGGCTCCGAGTTTCGAGTGACCACCTTCCGAGACGAGGAAACCTAGACGAAGGAAAAGAGGGACCGACCACGAGACAACGGAACGCCATGGCTAAAGACAGGATTCCATGCACTGGTTCCGGCCGGAGGAAACCAAGCCAGAAAATCTCGAGCAGGCGAATGGGCGACAGTCGCCAAGCTGCCAAGGAGGATGTCTTGATGTCAGTTATCACTAAATACGTAGTAACTATCTTCCCCGCATCCTTCGCCTTCCCCACAATAGACCGAGCTGGCCCCAAAAGCTGGGGAAGGATTGTCCCCCGTAGTCCAGTGAATGACGCCCATTTCTTTGTTACGCTCCCCAGGCCGAGGTACATTCCTGAATTCCAATCGGCTATTGCAAAGCCTGGGCTGGTCGGCACTTTCCGTGGTCTGAGAGCGAATCATTCACTAATTAACCCCGTCTGTTGAACATGGAGGGGTTACCTGGTTTGGTTTCGAGATGCCGTTTCGTTGCAGGCCCTAATGTGCCACCCTGGTACCGCGCCCTGTTGTCCACCACGTCCTGCAAGAAATACATATATCGCCGACCCTGCACATCGCTGATCTTGTTCCTCTTCTACTGGTTTTCTTTTATCAACTAATTCTTTGCACATCCATTGCGACGTCTCAACATTCCCAGCCATGTCGCGCTCAAATAGCGAGAAGGCGGTTCCCAGCATCGACAAGATCGAGGACGTGAACCAGCCTGCCCTGAACGATGTCGACTACGATGAAGAGTACTCCTACGCCGAGCAGCGCAAGATCATCCATCGCATTGACCGTCGTCTGGTCACGATGACCGGTCTGGCATACTGCGTGTCGCTGATGGACAGGACCAATCTCAGTATGGCTGCGGTGGCCGGGTAGGTCTTGCGTCGACGGTGGTGGTCGAATCCAGATGCTAATTGGGGAATAGAATGACCAAAGATTTGGAGCTCTATGTTGGCCAACGCTACGTGAGTCCCCTGGCCCAAGTCAGAGGAGCTTTCAATTAATCCCGAACATACAGTCCATTATCGTGCTCATCTTCTTCGTGCCCTATGTCATCTTCCAGCCCCCAATGACCGTGATCACTCGTAAGATGGGTCCGACTTTCTTCCTCGGAGCTATCGTGGTATCTTGGGGCGCGATCCTGGTGGTAAGTGGTCTTGTCGCGGTTTATTGTGCACGCTCTGACAAATATCTCTAGGGAATGGGTTTCACAAAGAATTGGGAGCAGATGGTCGGGTGTCGCGTGCTACTCGGTCTTCTAGAAGCAGGTCCGTACAATATGTCTAGCGTGTTACCGACCACGAACTCATGGCTATAGGTTACTTTCCCGGCTGCGTGTATCTCCTGTCTAGTTGGTACACTCGCTGTAAGCTCCCTGCAACACCCGCTCTCTGTCCTACATCTGCTGATGGTCCCAGTCGACGTGCAAAAGCGATTCTCGGTCTTCTATCTCATCGGCTGCGTTGCATCCGCCTTTGCCGGTATCCTTGCGTTCGGCTTGATGCAGATGCAAGGACTCCAAGGTCTTGAGGGCTGGCGATGGATTTTCATCATGGAGGGAGTGGTATGTCACAGCGGGCACTGCGGGAGTCAAAATACTAAGTCTGCCAGATCACCGGAATCATCGGTATTTTGACCCTGATTTTCCTGGTCGATTTCCCCGACAGGGCCCACAAATCCTGGCGCTTCCTCACCGAGAAGGAGAGCTCGTTTATCGTGCGACGTATCAACCGAGACCGTTCCGATGCCGACGTGGAGCCGTTTAATCTCAAACGCTTCCTCACACCTGCCTTGGACTTGAAGATCTGGGGATTTGCCATGATTTTCTTGTAGGCCTCCATCCAATCGACATCTCCCAGGTTTATCTCTCACTAACGCCAACCATTCCAGCTGCTCCACCACCGTCACTTACGCCATCGCCTACTTCCTCCCCATCATCCTCCAACAAGGCATGGGCTACGACGTCGGCGCCGCCCAATGCCTCGTCGCCCCGCCCTTCGCGCTCGCCGGACTGGTCATGTACGCCACCGCTTGGGTCGGCGATCGGTACCGCGTGCGCGGCGCCATCGTGGTCTTCAACGCCTGCCTCTGCATCATCGGCCTCCCCATCATGGGCTTCGCCAAGGGCAACGCAGCCCGGTACGTAGGCGTGTTCTTCAGCGTCGCGGGCTCCAACTCCAACGTCCCCGCCGTGATGGCGTACCAGGCCAACAACGTGCGTGGACAGTGGACTCGCGCCCTGTCCAGCGCCACGCTGGTCGGATTCGGCGGCATCGGCGGCATCGTGAGTAGTTTGGTTTTCCGCACCGAGGACGCGCCGAATTATCGGCCGGGTATGTGGACGACGATTGCGTGAGTTCTCCCCCTGGGTGTATATGTTGAAGAAAGAAAAAGTAGGGGAAGGCTAATCAGATATAGGTGCAATTTGTTGATTTTGGTGATTGTTGGTCTGATGAGTTTGTGGTTCCGTCATTCGAATAAGCAGGCTGATCAGGGGAAGAGGGTTATTGAGCAGGATCCGAACTTCCGGTATACCTTGTAAGCTTGACAATATGATGATGATGATTGAACGATGGAGGTTGGATTACATGGATCTGGATGTGATCATTCAGGTAATCAGTTAGTTAATTGAATAGCAACCACATCCAACGATTTACATGCCAACCAAACCGTCCTAACAAATCCAATAACCCCAAGCGCCTATCGATCTGTCTCTCTACCCATGACCCTTCCATCTGCTCAGAGGAAGAACATTTCATGAATATAGAAGCAGGAGAGGGGTCTACGGTGAGCGGGCAACCGAGCATTACATGTACCCAGGGTGGGTCGAGAAAACCCCAGCAACTACCTCTCACCAAGACTCGTAAAACCAACGGTGCTGAAGCGCTTCTCTTGCCGTGATCCGGTTTGTCGGGTCCAGACTTGTCATCTTACCCACTAGATCCCGGAGGTCCGGCTCCACGTAATCCCAATGCCGGAAAGGTTGCCTCAGATCCCCTGTCACGAAACTGCTGGCGAGAGACTCTAAGCGATCGTAAAACGGGTTGTCTTTTCCAATATGCTGAAGCAGCCCATAAAGACCATCTTCATCAGCAAAGTACGATATATGTCTACGGAGAATATAGCGCCAGGAGTCTGGCGCATTCAATTGGCTATCATTGACGCGAAAGACCATTTCACGGACCATGACATAATTCATCTCCCAAGGCATTAGCGAGATATTAGACTGACGTAAATGCACTCCATACCGTGAGTGCGAGAAAAAACATCCGAGGCTTGATTTTGACGGGACCGTCACCAGCTTTCAGGGCTCCTCCAGATGGAATTGCCACAGAGGGGGCCTCTAAGCCATTTCCCAGCTGGGACGATGACCGTATCCTCTAAATCGGAGATCTGGACTGCTTTCACCGTTTATTGACTCTCGGGGCCTTCTTCGTAATTTACGAAGATATTGTTGGGTTTTATATCTATTGAAGGTTAGTAATGGACGACGGTCTTAGCTATTGGTCACTAAAAACTTCCCATTATGGAGAATCTCTCTATCGTGCATATCAGCCAGACCACGTAAAGCGCTTCGTAGAATATCGCGCCGCGTACTCTTGGACAAGGTCTTTTGACTTGAACGGAGCAAGTCTCCATCTAAAAATGGACAAACGAACAAATCGAGGTCTTGGATAGTATCGACTACCGCCCGCACATTAGGATAGGCGGACAGTCGCTTTTGCAAGTCGAGCTGATATTCAAATTCTCCCGGGATCATGTTCTTCAGAACATAGTTTTTCCCCTTAGCCCTTCCCGCCACCGTGTTAGTGAGCTAACTGTCCTCCTAGTATGAGATACAAATTCAACTTACTTGGCACGATACACACATAATAGGGGTTGTCGCCGATCGGCCAGAGATTCTTGTATCTGATACCTGCAGCCCGAATCACTCTTCAGCAGTGTACCCTGAGCAATGGGCTCTGTACGACACAGCGTCGCAGTAGACATTCTGTATCTCCGAGGGGTTTGTCGTCCAAACTGGCGGACCAGGAAACTCGGTGGTTTTATTCTGCGAAAAAAGGCTAGATTCATTGGAAGGGATCTAAAAGAAAGTAGAGGGAGATGATCTCAACGTTGTGGTGGTCGATTGTTGTTATGCCCCAGGCGGGTACGGAGTACTGAAAAACGCAAGAGACTGCAAACCGAGCTCGGAATCAGGTGACTCTCGTCGTCTTATCAGTCCAGTCCAGTGCCAGAGCGAGGCTCTTGGATACCTGTATAGTAAGCAGGAAGCCCTTTGGGTTCGTTCAGTGGACGTTTTGGATGAGAAAGAAAAGCAAAGTGGAGGCCTTGGTGACCATAAATACCACAAATTCGAGAAATATCTTTCTTATGCCTCCCGATGTTCCTCATTTCAAAGAGTACACCTAAGAGTCTATAGAACAAACGCGCGGACGTGAGCTATCTCATTGATAAATCGAACTCACGCATTGGTATGTACAGCTTCCTTGAGAACATGGAAATGAATCTGTTTAGATAATATACAGATAGCAGTAGAGCAAGCTTTATTTCAATATATTCATCAATTATTTTTGGGACTACCGCTGAAATAGTTAACTTCTAATTGTAGATCGGAATTTTATAATTTGTGTAGCTCTTACATTGAAATAAAATCAACATGTCTGTAAAGCTGTAAAAACGTAGAATTCCGGATATATATCAAGTGAATCACAACTATAAATCCCACCCCCAGATCAATGCACATACCTAAACCTCACCACCCCATCAACCAACCCACCACCATCCCTCTCCCCGCCCCCCCCTCTCTCCACCCTCTCAATCCGCGCATTCTCCTTCTTCAGATGTAATTTGATCGCCACCGCCGTACACGCACATACTAAACACGCCCCACTCATAACCCCTCCACCAGCATAATATCTCGGTTTCTGAGAATCCGGAAACATGTAGGAAGTGTAGAAGTGCGCAACACCAGCGCCCATGAGGTTTACTATGGCGAAAGCCGCGGCGCGTTTACTTTTCGGTCGCGGCAGCGTGGAGCTGAGCCATGAGACAACGAGGTTGTAGGGGCTGTAGGAGCCGGCGGTCATGAGGAACATGCTGAAGTAGCGGGCGCCGAGGGAGGGTGTGAACATTGCCTTTTTCATTAGTTTGGCGTCAGCTATTGTATGATGTCTTTTGTCATGGACTTGTGGAAAAGGAATGCGAGAAGGGGCAAGGAGAAGAAGAAGACAAACCAGCAAATTCCCCAACAAAGCGAACGCCAACGGCACAGCGATATGCAACCCCCGCTCGTTAACCCTGGCGCCATGAAACGAGATACAGATGGAGCAGAGGAAAGCAAAGAAATACGGCGGCGCGGTGAGCAGCAAGGTGATGGTCTCGTTGTAGCCCAGGGTGCCGACGATCGAGGGGAAGAAGTTGTTGAAGGATTGCGCGGTGAGCAGTGACATCTGCAGCACGATGAACATGTAAAGTTTCGGGTCGAGGAAGGCTTGCTTGACGCCCCAGAGGAGGGATTCGGGGTCGTCGTCGACGATGCCGGCGTTTTCGTTGCGGAGACGCCAGTCCTTGGGTTTTTGGTTAGTTTGTATCATAGGGGTGGGTAGGTAGTTTGGGGAAGGAAGTACTGCAAGTAATTGATGGTCCTGTTTTATCCACCACCGCGTCGTCGAGCCAGGGTAATCCGGGATAAAAGGGATGACAAGCAAGGCGATAGCGATAGTCATCGATCCCTCGATGATGAACAGCCATTCCTATGTCTCCACATTAGCCTCTCAGTCCATCCCTCTCGCCCTAAGGGAGATGAGAACCCACCCAAGCTGGCCTCCCCAGTTTCCCCTCCATCCTCGCCACGATACCCGCAGCAATGAGCCCCCCAAACGCACTCGCCAGCATATTTGCGCCGTACAAGAACGCGATCCGCGGCGGTAGTTCCGACCGCTTGTACCAGCAGGACATGAGGAAGAAGACGCCGGGTAGGAACGGACCCTCGACGAGACCCAGCACGATGCGGCAGATGAACAGGCCTGCAAAGTTGCGCGTGAAGGCCTGGCACAGAGACACGAGGCCCCAGGCGGCGGTGACGAGGCCAATGTACAGGGATGGTTTGACCTTTGTGATGATCATGTTGGAGGGGAGTTGAGTTATTATATCTTTCTCGGTGGTTAGCTTGAGGGGGTTATGATGAATGTAAGGCAAGAAGAAGTGTACATCCAACGTAGAAAATCATCAGACAGGTGTTATACTGTGTATTGGAGATTCCCAGCGTAGTCGGTAGCCCGGCGATCTTTGCATTGGCGATGTTATTCCTGCTTTAGATTAGCCTCTACCACAATGTACAAGTCAGACGAAAAGGCGAGGTAACCAACCGATCCAAAATATTCATCAAGAACAAAATGATAACCGCAGGCAGTAAGCAGCAATCCAGTCTCTTCACCAAATCCCTTTCCAGAGTTTCTATCTCCCCGGGTTCTAGACTCGCCAGTTCCACCGGCAATGGAAGCTGCTGCAATGGACCCGGCTTGACATTTTCGATGGTTTCGACATTGCCCTTGCTCTGGGTCCGGGTGTCTTTGATTCTGTCGTCCATTGTGAAGATGGCGGCGGTCAGTCGACGAGTGGGGAGCTACAACTGCGGGGGCAGATGCAGTAGAGCCATCTTAAAGGTTGAAGACTGTTAAGCAGGCCATTGAGTTTGCGGTAATCAGCCCGATGTCTGAGTAAGATCGGCAGGTTGAGGTCGGGGGTTTGCCGGAATCTGGAGAAATGCGGAGAAGGCTGCAGGGATAGAGGTATGGCCGGTCTTGACTCCTGGTTGTGTGGGCTATCTGGAGATTCATGTTGTGCTGTACAGAGCGGTAGTTCTATTCAGACGACCGTGACACCTATAAGCCGTAGATTAGATAGATATGAATGTTTGCATATTTCTGGTCGATGATATTGAGACCATTATGAAGCTAAATTCCTCGATCATGTCGAAAGTGTATTATAATGTCTTTTATGTAGTATTCCGACATGACCAAACGTGAGAATTACAATCAAAGATTGACATCTTCTCTATCTATTGCATATTGTTCAAAGTCTCCCTAACAGCCTTCGCATTCACAGGAGTCAACGGCTCCCCAATCATCCCTCCATCCTCCCCCACCACCGCCAGAATATTCTTCATCGCATTCAACTCAAAGTTGATCCTCGTCTCCAGCGCCCCTCCCCCAACATGCGTCGTCAACGTGACATTCTCCATAGCCGCCAACCGCTTCGAAACCTGCGGTTCATGATGATGCACATCCAACCCCGCCGCAGCCAACTTCCCACTCTCCAGCGCCTCAATCAGCGCCTCCTCGTCCACCACCTCCCCCCTCGCCGTATTCACCAACCTCGCCCCATCCTTCATAGTCGCAATCGTCTCCCGATTGATTAGATGCCTCGTCCGCTCATTCAACGGCGTATGCAAACTCACACAATCCGCCCCCCTCAACAACCCCTCTAGCGAATCCACATACACCACCCCCAACCTCTCCTCGTCCTCCTGCTCCAACCTCACCACATCAAAATACCTGACCTCCATCCCAAACGCCCCCCTCGCCTTCTCCGCCACCCGTTCACTGATATTCCCCAGCCCCACTAAGCCCAAGACATGACCACGGGGGTTCCGCGAGATCGTCGCGATGAGTTTATGTGCAGCTGTAAAGATCTCCGGATCCGCGGTCCGCGCCGCAAGTTGCGACCTCGTGAAGTTGCGAAACACGCTCAGGATCATGAACAGCGTTGTGTCGGAGACGGCGTCATCGGAGGCCCCGGCGCCGTTGGCGTACCAGATGCCGCGCGCGGCGAGAGCGTCGACGTCAGCCCAGTTGAAGCCGGCGCCGGCGGAGGCGAAGATCCGGACGGACGGAGGGAGGAGGGAGATGAGGTCTTGGTTCCAGGGACCCATTTCGCCGCCGGTTTGGAAGTGAGGGCGGAAGATGGCGGAGAAGGAGCCGTATCTGGTGGTTTCGTTAGTTCTTGAACTTGATGGAGGTTGGTAAAGGGAAAGGGGGCGGGGGTACCGGTTGGATTTCAAGGCTTGGATGAAGGATTCACGATCGGGGGCGTCATTGTGGATGACTTGGTAGCGGTCGGAGAAAGGGCCGTTGTAGAAGTCATGATTGTATTTGATGGGGTCTCCGAGATGGAGGATGATAGGCTTAGGCATTGTTGAGGTTGATAGAACTTGACTGTGGCTAGAACGTATGTAGTTGCTGGAGAGGTATCACACATCGCCATCTTTAAGATGAGAACTGAAGCCGTTCAACACAGGAGAGAAAGCCGTTGGTATCGGGAGTGGACCGGTCTTTGTGGTGCGGGGAAATCACCCCGGAATGCAGCTTGCTTAGTTTGACAGCAGAGTCTGGGGATGAAATAGCTTGATTTAATTGATTGAAGTAGAAAGCTGCTTGGGGTCTTCTTGAGTGCCTGGCAGCGCATTGGACTCTCTGGTTGTAGACGAAGGAGCTCAGCCTATTAAGATTGGTCAACTATATTTATAACTATATCTGCATCAACCTTTTAGACCTGGGGTAGCTTTAAAGCTCTTGCTTGGTACTTCTGGGGGATCATTTCACAGGGTAAGACATGGCATTCAAAACATTTAGATCATCGATAATGATAACATAAAATGTTTATTCTCCTATTATTGTGGGGCGAGTCAAAAATCTTATTGAAATAGAAATAAGCTTCGAAACAGATAAATAAGGATAGATGGATGTGACACATTCGATTAAATACACGAGTCAAATCAAGAGTGTTTGGAAGCGAGCTCTGGAATTAATTTGCCTGGTTTATGTCATAGCAAATGGATCTAGTCAGAGGTCAACAAAATTGAGGTACCCTCGAGTGTCAACCGTGGATTGCCCCATCCATCACCAAAACAGCAACGTCAGACCAGGCACGACAGCCCCCGAACCATGGAACCACAATGACAGCTGGTAAGAAGTCAACAGATCTCCCCATTTTTAATGGTCAAGGAAATGAAATTAGTCAATGTACTTTTCCGTTAATTAATATAAAATGGCCCCGTCAGATGATGCCCAGCCGTCCTGCAGCGATGACGTAGTGGCGCCGAGTGACAAGGACAATGACGTATTGCCGTGCATCCTCCAAGTCAAGTCCAGCCGATCTGCCACCAGCTTTGCGACTGCTTCCCTGCATCTTTTTTCTCTTCTCCTCCATTCTTATTTTTATGGTCGAATGTACCTATCTCTCTTTCGATGATTCACCGGATAATTATTCGAATCGACCCGGTTCTAATCTAATCACACCTATCTAGCAAAGCGCAAAAACACATACTACGATGGCTAGCATTTCCATTTCCGCCCCTGGTGCGGGTGGCTTTTTGTATAATTCCGGCCATAACACGGCTCGATTGTGCGTCACCGCTGAGACGCCGGATTTTGATACTTCGCTGTTACGCCGCTGGCAGGATGAGGGTCTCGATGTGCAGTACGTGCCGTTCAACGGCGGAGGAAAGGACTACATCCTGCGATTGAAGTCGGTGAAGGAGGGGTTGGGAGTCGGGGAGAATTATGCCGTTGTTGGTGAGTTTCCCTATCATCGGAGATGGTACCTAGAGGGAGAGATGAGGTATATGCTAACACCCCTGTAGCGTTCGGCGACGCCGCCTCCTTCTGTCTGGACTACTATATCAAACCCACCACCTCGAGTCGTCTCTGCGCGCTCATCGCATACTATCCGGCCAACATCCCAGACCCCCGGATGCGCTTCCCCCCGACGCTGCGCGTCATGACCCATCTGGCCGGCAGCACGGTCGACGTGACGACCACCCCGACCATGCTGGGTCTGCAGGGCAAGAGACGGACGACGACGCGACAGATCAACCCCGGCATTGGCACCGGCGAGCGCCTGAACATCGGCCATCTGGCGTATACGTACGAGCACGCGCAGCCGGGTTTCGCCGAGACGGACCTGGACGAGTATGATCGGCTGGCCAGCGAGTTGGCCTGGAGTCGCACGCTGCAGATGTTGAGGAAGGGGTTCGGCAAGGATCCGGACATTGAGGAGAAATGGGAGGAGCATCTAGAAGGTATCCTTACCCGGTGTCTACTTACAGTAGCCCAACGAGCAAATCGCTTCAGATAAGATGCTAACGATGATTCACCAGCGAGATTCTTCTCCATGAACCTGTCCGACACCATGGCTGCTTATACCAGCCAGGTCGCTCCCACAGTGACCTACACGCCCACCGTAAGCGGCGGAATCGGCACGCACGCCATACGCCGCTTCTACGAGCACCACTTCTTGAAAAAGCTACCGCCATCGATGCGTCTGCGATTGATCTCTCGCACGCAAGGCACCGACCGCGTCGTGGACGAGCTCTTCGTGACATTCGAGCACACGCACGAGATCCCGTGGATGCTGCCCGGCGTGCCGCCGACCAACAAGCGCGTGGAGATCGTGATCGTCAGCATCGTGAGTCTGCGCGCCGGCAAGCTCTACTCCGAGCATGTGTACTGGGACCAGGCCAGCGTGCTGGTGCAGGTGGGCTTGCTGGATCCGAAACTCGTTCCGCAGGGCGCATCGTCGTCCGTGGACCGATTGCCCGTCGTAGGCCGGGAAGCGGCGCGGCGGATGCTGCAGGAAGATCCGGAGCTTGATGGCAGGGACTTCCACAATCGGCTGATTCGCAGGGCGCGGGCCAAGGCGAAGGGGAAGGATGGTGAGCCGCAGACCCCGGCGGTTGAGGAGTCCGGCGCCGAGGGTAAAAGTGAGTTGGATACGCCGTTGAAGGAGCCCAAGGGGAAGGGCAAGGCGGTGCAGCAGGAGTCGCGTCAAGCTGGGCCGCAGCCAGAGACTGATGCTGAGGGTGAAGATGGAGAGGACGGTCAGAATGGAGATGGTCAAAATGGCCACGCGGATGGAAAGAATGCTGCCTCTGTGGAAGATGCTCAGGATGAGGATGATTGATTGGCTGATGATGAATACCCAGCATCTTTTTGATTTTACTTCTAAATTGCATTATTTTTTTGGGCGGGAGTTCAAATTTAGGGCAGCTATATAGTTCCGTTCTAATTCTATTCGTTTCTATCCTCAATGCTGTATTGTCGTCCAGATCACCACCCCTTCCACGGCACCCAAGTCTCCCGAACTATATCCTCTTCATCAACCACGTAGTAAACATGGAACGCAGCGGCAGTGATGCACGAATGCTGGCAATACAACGTCACCTTATCCCCGACTCGAAACACGTCTTCCACCTTCTCCTGCTTCTTCGAACCCCCTAGTCCGAGAATCCCATGTTCCTGCGACATCCTCACAACAGACCAATTCGGCCGACCAGCAACGTATCCAAATCCCGGCACGGCACTCGTCTCTTTGGACAGCGCAACCGTACCCGCATTGACGAGCGCCTCGTTCCGCTCCGGATACACACTGCAAACCTCGGCCAGAACGCGGACAGCCTGCTCCGACTCTCCCACCAGACCGGTTGACACCTGCTGAAGATCATGCGCAGGATAATTACCTAGCGTAGATGTTAGCCTCACTTTCCAACCTCGATTTCCCCCCAAGGAGGCCGCGACACTAACCAGCATGTAACTCCAACTCCAAATTCCCCGGCAACTCCCCCCTCAAAGCTTTCACTACATGGGCTGTCGGCGTCGATCCAATTGAAACAACCACCCTCCTAGTTCCATCCCGCTCCAGATCCAAATACCTCGACGCGGAAACTACGCCATCCATCTCCGCCCGAAGGACCTCCACGGCCTCATCGCGCGTGCGACATCCATACGAATGGCCACCGTGACAATAGAACCCTTCCAGAGAAGCTGCGCCTGACGCCTCAACTCGCGCCACTAATCGCTCCAGCGCCGAGGACGTCGTCTCCACGCCCGCGCGCCGCGACCCGACATCCACTTTAATGAAGACGGGCCAGGGCGCTGCGGTCCCAGAGCTGCGGGTGTACTGCTCCAGAACATCGACATGCTGTTCGTTGTCGAGCATGAGTGATATCTTGATGGATTTTGCCAGCTCTGTTAACTGGGGCAGGACGCTGGGGTAGATGGGGATGCCGTAGAGACACTATCCTGTACGGTTAGTAAATAGCTAGTAGATGGACTAACTAGGTAGCCAGGTTACCAAGCAGGAAACAAGTAGTTCTCAAGGCAAGTAGAGGGGCATACCTCATCTAAAATCCCGTCTTTCACCAACGGCATCGCCCCCCGGATCTCGCACACCGTGGACGCCACGATCTTGCGGTGGAGGCCGTTCGCGAGCATTTTGCGCGTGACTTCGATGGACTTGTTTCATTTCGTCAGCTACACTCATATCGAGATGAGGTGATTGAAAAAAAAAAAATTGACCATACCTTTAAGGTTTTAACATGCGGTCGAAAGGAAATCTCAAGGTCCTGGACATCTTGTAGCAATTGCTTGATGTTTCGCTCTAGGGTGGGTTTGCTGATGACGAGGGCCGGGGTGGGGAGGTCATTGATTGAGCGACCGAGGAAGGAGGCGTGAGATTGGAGAGAGAAGTCCATTGGAATTGATTATATCGTGGAATGACAGAATTGGTGGAAGTAAGAGTAGAAGGAAACGAATTGGAGAGGGAGTAGGATGGGATTGACGGGACCTAAGACGGCGGAGGGGCGTTTTCTACGTTGGTCCAATGCGCTCCTTTGCTTTGTACAGGAGGACCCTCCTTGTTCGGGAAATTTAGGATATGGTAGCGCGGGGGGAATGGACAGAGACAGTCTTTATAGTATTACTACCTATTTATATATGTTCCACCTTTACCCTAGCCACTAACTAAATTATATAGAGGACAAGTAAGTGGTGGGAGAAAAAATAGCTCTGGAAGTCCTGAATGAAATCTTCAAAGAAAAAAGAATATGAAAAACCAAGAAAGAAACACAGGCCCGAGCCGCGGATCGAGCGGGACCTCTCGCTTGGGTTGAAACCTTAAGCGAGAATCATGATTAGCCCACCCATCTTGCTACACCACGAACTATAGAATCAGCATTGTCCTTATGGCAACAGATAGTTGTTCTAACGCTCTCCTATAGTACAACGGTCACAAGGAATGTAATCTTCAAATTTGCAAATTAGCTTTCTGATATATCCTATCGGTCATTCGGGAATGGCATTGAGCAATGCAGGAAGTGTAAATTTCATAAGGTGTTAAAAGAGCCTCGGGGAAGGAATTGATAAAATATAAGAACCTTTGAAACTATTACCAAAGACACCCGCCATTAAGGAGACAGCTTTCCAAATTTGGACATCTTGTGCGTGAAAGGCCGTGCAAATACCCCATTAGTTTGCCCCAAGTTTCGCTAACCATCACAGCTACTCATTACTCCAGAGAAGAGATGAGGGGCCCCGAGACGGGACCCGCATGGAGTCATTCTGCCCCTCCCCACCCCCCGAGACGAGGGCGACATTAGATTGCGGAAGCAAGAATGGATTCGGCTCTTGACTACAACAACTCCAGCTCGGCTTGGTCCGATTCCACCGTAACGATGCATTCGCGATCGCCCTATAAACGGCCACGTGTGCGAAAGTCCCGCGGTCGCGGTCTTCGAACAACAAATGGATGGTGAGACCCTTGCGTCTGCAGCGCGTCGTGCTCTACATAACGTGATCAATATAGCACACCATGCCGGAAACGACACTTGAAGTGTGACGAGGCCAAGCCAATATGCGGCGCATGTGCCAAAAAGGACAATCTTTGTGAATATGATAGCTCTGGTCGTCGCGGCATCAACGTGGCAGCCTCGAACGGGGGTGTTAGTGCGGCTGTCCCTCAGTCAAGAGGGCAACAGACCCCATCGCCGGCGGAGAATAATGGTCACCCACAGAGTACAACTCATACGAACTCCGGGCTCTTTGAAACTTGCGAAGTTACTGGCAGTGCCTGGCCTAGCTATGAGGGGGAGACTAATTCCCCTCCGCCTGTCCAGCTTGATCAGCTGACAGGGAGTCAAATCACTTCGAGCCAGAGCCCGGTAGCGTTTCAAGATACCTCTTCGCCATCTAATGCATCGTTTGCAGCAGTACGATGGTTCGGGCTACTAGCGAATGATGCTGCTAGGGACAGTCCACAACTGTCAACCATTCATATTTCCTTGGCGAACCAAAATCTTTCGCTGGATCACTCTGGTTCTGATGGCCAGACTCAACTTAGCTCGCTGCAACGTGCGACTCAGGTACTGGACAACGCTTCTTCCAGTTACACAAATTATTACCCAGCGCGCCTTGGTGCTTCAGGAGGCCATCCACCTCGAGAAGAGCAAATTTGGCAGTCGCGGGTGCCAATCGAGCTTCTGCCGGCCGAGTCAACATTGTTTGAGCATTTTATAACCGAAGTGAGCCCTTGGGTATGTGAAAACTGCCAAACCTAAGACTTGGACATCTTTGGCTAATAATCTCCTTGATAGATTGATCTCTTTGATCCCACAGCTCAATTTTCTACATTTGTTTCACACTTGGCCGTAAACTGATCTTTATCTTGCAAAAAAGGATGCAGCCGCAGGAAGACTGACATATATTCTTCAGATATACAATGCGGGCCTGATGAATGCTATCCTCGCCCTTGCATGTCGACACCTGGCCTTGAACCCTCATCTTGGTGACTGTAATATGCCCAATAAAGAGGAATCGGCTCTTCAATACTATTACCAGACCCTCCACTATGTGCAAATGGCTATGCAATACTCTGGCTATAAAACAAGCTTGGAGCTGCTTGCTACCACTTTGATCATTTCCGCTTACGAGATGCTTGACAATTCCACCAATGACTGGGAGAGGCATTTAGAAGGAGTCTTTTGGATACAGCGATCCCAGACAATACATGGAGAGTCTGGGGGGCTGCATTCGGCCGTTTGGTGGGCATGGCTTTGCCAGGACATCTGGGCGGCTTTCCGTGAGAAACGCAAACCCCTTACATTTTGGGTGCCGCAGAAGCCTCTTTCTTCATTATCACCACACGAACTGGCTACACGCTCAATATACAACACTGCCAAGGTGATAAGCTACTCTGCCGATGTCGTAACTGAAGCGAACATCGGACATCAAGTTGAGGAGGCAGCCCGCCTTCGCGAGATGCTGGACGACTGGGAACGACATCTGACCATTGGGTTTTCCCCCTTGCCACTCAACCCACCCCAGAGCACTTCTTATTTTCAACCGATTTCGATCCGCCCTCCTGAATTCGGTATGGATGAAACCCAGACAACCACATCGTGATCCTTGGGAAGAACTAACGTAAGAACGTAGCCGTGGCGGTTCAATTCTTTTGCGTGTCCCATATTCTATTATGTGCTCATGAACCCAGCCTGGGAGGCATAGAGAAGTACCTCAAGCGACAGGGCGTAATTAAGCGCTACGTGGGGAATATCTGTGGTATTGCTGTGACAGTGAAAGATAACCCATCCAGCTTAATGTCGTCGCAAGCCTTGTTTATTGGTAAGTTGCTCAATGCATGCTATTTTAGGAACAGGGCTAACAGGAAAACTAGCTGGGATGTTTACTCAGGATAAACGTGCCCGAGAGGCTATATTAGGACTGCTGGAGTCCTACCGTGAGCGAACTGGATGGCCAGTCCGATCTTTGGGTGAGGAGCTACAGCAGTTTTGGGAAGACTGTGAGCCAGCAAACAAGGCAGCTTCCAAGAAATTGCGCAGATAAAATAAAAGACTTTGATGTAATGAATTTCTGTATGTTATTCATCTTATCAAGAAGTCTTACAATCTGCATATGGAACCATGCCAAACGTCAACATTCTTCATTGAGAGCATCATTGCAAGTTTAGAACAAAGCAAATATTTTCGAGCAGGTTTCCGATCAATAATTGCCTTCAGAGTAAGACCGAAACATATTTGGCCTGATTCTAACTCCCCATCTAGCCAATACTCCCACAACTATTGCAAGTTACTGAACATTCCACCATCAGCCAACAGTCCTGTCGCATTCACATAGCGACTCATCTCTTCACAAGCTAAGAACACTGCAGGGCCTGCCATGTCCTCCGGGTCACCGATCCGACCGAGGGGTATGCGCGCCTCGAGAGTGGCCTTTTTGGTGGGGTTTTTCATGTCATGATCAGCCAGCTGGGTGGCAATGGTTCCAGGCATCAGTGCATTGCATCGGATCTTCTCTTTTCCCAATGCAATCGCCATGGACTGCATCATGGACAGAATTGCGGCTTTTGTGGGGGTGTAATGGGTCTGGAAGCCACCGCCGACCAAGGCGCTGACAGAAGAAATACCAATGATAGAACCGCCGTGCCCTTGCTTCACCATCTGGCGAGCGGCAGCCTGGCAAGAATAGAAGCAGCCCTTGACATTCACGTCAACACTATGATCAAGAAGAGATGGCTCGATTCTGGATGGGGTATGTCAGCGTCTATGATCCTTGGTTTCGATCCCGCCCTTTTTCATTCTACTTACCTGAGAAGCTCTGCTGGCTTGAACACACCCGCATTAGCGACGAAAATGTCCAATCTGCCCCACTGGGACACAGCCTCTTTCACCAAGTTGGAGCTGGTCTCCGGGTTTGTCACGTCGCCGGACAGTTCCAGGATATTGCCCCCTTGAATACCCTTGTTCTTGATCGCTTTGACCTCCTCAAGAAGGCTATGGCGATGCTCGTCATCCTGAGGCGTACCCAAGTGGTTGACAGCGACATTGCATCCTTGCGTGATGTATGCCAGAACAATCGCGCGACCGATTCCTGTAGTGCCACCAGTGACGGCTGCAGTTTTTCCTTTGAGGAGATTCCAGGCGGGAAGCGCAGCCATTGCAAATTGGGCTATAGCGAAAGCAAAAGCGAGACAGGCCGATAGGCTGTGGATTGAAGAGGATCAAGATTCTGTTCAGAACATGCTTGACTAGGCTCCATTTTGAGCTGGAAAACGACTTTCCAACCCCTCCTTTAGCCCGTGGTCCTCCTGCAATGGCCTTCTGGTCTCGACAGGCAGTGGGTCAGCTTGCGTCGTCTCGGGAGCCAGGCCTACAAGCGCCAATTATTGTTGTCCCCGTCTCGGTCGATCCCCCGACTCGAGACATGCGCAGTGGGGAAATTGGTTGCAACTAGATCGTGTGTAGTTCGAAGGGGAACATCGATGTCCTGTTGTCCGGTTGCTTATAAAAAGCATTTTACTTTTTTTCTTCACTCATCGGTCTCTCTTTCCAAGCTACTGTACATGCTTTGTCTTCCTCGTACGCGACTCATTCCAAAATGGCACAAAATACACCCCAGACCCAAGTCAGCCTTGGTGGAAAGATTATTGCTAGTATGTACATTGCAAGATTCCAGAAGGATTCGGAACTGTGCCTAACTGATTTTTGAAATTCCTTAGTTACCGGTGCCAACCGCGGCATCGGTCTCGGTATCGCCGAGTGCTGCCTTTCCAACGGCGCGGCCAAGGTTTACTCCATTGATATCGGGAAGACCGGAGAAGACTTCGCTGCTGTGTCCAAGTGCTATCCCGGCCAGCTCTTCGCTGTCACCGCTAATGTAACTGACGAATCGACGATAACCGCTGCGATCGATAAGATTATTGGGGAAGCCGGTGCCCTACATGGAATGGTGGTTAACGCTGGACGCACACACCATAAGGCCGCTCTTGACTTCACCAAGGAGGATATTGAGAACCTGTTCAATGTTAACCTCTTCGGGGCGTTCTACACCGCACGCGCCGCCGCCCGTGCATTCATCAAGCTCGGAATCAAGGGATCTATTGTCTTTACAGCATCAATGGCGTCCTACCGCCCCAACAAGGTACTGGTTTACAGCTTCCATATGTTCTAGATAAATCGCTGACGTTGCATTTCAGCGTGTTCCCTCCACCCCATACGGTGCCTCGAAGGCAGGCGTGCGCAACATGACCCACACGCTGGCGATGGAATGGGCACAGTATGGAATTCGTGTGAACAGTGTATCACCTGGGCTGGTCAAAACCGCCATGACATACTGGGTCCCTCAGCAGCCGGACTGGGAACAGCAGCTCAAGTACTACGGTGGTTTCCCTAGGTTGGCTGAGGTGCAGGAACTTGGTGGTGCTTACGTGTACCTTCTAAGTGAGGCCGCCAGCTACACTACCTCCATTGACATTCCGGTGAACGGCGTGATTGGCAGTAAGTGTATCCCAGCTTTGTCCGAATTGACATCCGTATGCTAACAGATGAAGTTTGCTAAATGATTCGCGGCGCAAGAAAGCTGACCGGGCTTGAATTGTTTTTGTATATGTGAATATGATTAGACTTGGTATAGTAGACGATTGCTTATTTTGATTCGCGGAATGAATGCTTGTACCCGGTGTTTGGCTCCTTAAACGCCCATCACTTGATTTGGACTCTAATTAGAAAGTTCACGGACGAGTAAGAGAAATGGGCACCTCAACTGTCTTTCTGGTTTCATTGGCAATACGTTACAGATAGCCACATAGGGGACTCAATCAATCTTCTCGTTCCTCTACCATGGATTCATCTACACTCCAGACAGGTATTTTCCTGGAACTGCTGGCCTGACTCAACAAGTACCTTGAAAGCTCGAGGATCTGATTTACTTGAGTTAGGATAATTCGGATAGGGGATCGCTTATCTCTCGTGCTAAACGCTTCTAGTTGGTTTCAACTGGCCAGATTATGAAAAGATGCAATTGCTCTCAGGGTGCTATGTGGTATAGACAAACTTTACCGAGAAGGCTTGTCTTCTAGTAGCTAGAAACAGTCTCTTCATGCTCGGACCTGGCAATTGCATGCTTTCTCAGCATCCTCATAAATGCTGTTTCGCGTACGAGTAGCACCAAAATTTGGGTTCTCTGCTATCAATTTCGTGGAATTCGACTCGACCCCCCAAACAAATGGTGACTTGGAAGTAAATAGCTTGTCAATCTCCTCAAGGTACGCTACTGACATTCGTACATTCGTCAGTCCGGATCCGTCGTAACAAGAAAATAGACGATCAGTTTGTCTTGCTGGTTGGGATGCTGATAAGACTCACCGCACCAAAAACGTAGAGTGTATTTTTTCTGATAGCGCCCAAAATGTACGGAAGGGCCAGGGTCAACGATCTGATACATGTGAGTATGCCTTGGATAGAACGGATCATGTAGGAAAAAAACATACCCATTTCACACACCCCAGCCAACGACACCCCAAGCGTTACCCTTGGCTCGAACTTTGAGGGGGCAGATTTCTGCTGGATACCTACAGCCATGGTACGGTGAGCCAGGTTGCACCAAAGACGAATGTATAAGGATAAACCATCTCGCACCCCAATCCCATCCGGTGCACGTACGCCCGGGAGTCATTGACTCCACCCATCACATACCCTGGTCGTAGCCTGCGCGCTTCGTCAGAACAAGCCATTCCAGTAGGGCTGGAACAATTACTAGGAGGCTCACCGAAAAAGAAAATTGCAAGGCCAGCGAGAGCGTTGACAGCTACCAACAGCGATCTCTTTTCTAGCCTGGAGGTGATCTTCCATTTCGCCCACTCGTTGCCCAACATTGCGAACATTATGCGCCATGGGAAGGAAGACAATATAGGTGATGCGGTCAAAAGCAAGAAAGGATCAATGCGTTTTGATGCTCTCTTGAGTAAGTCGAATAACGAGGGCCCTGTCCCTAGTTATATGGTTCCCTTAGGCCCCCCTATAACAGATACGTCGTACATCGTACGCATCATATTCGTTCTGCCGCCTGGTGCCAGAACTAGGGTTAGGTTTCCCCCGATCCGAAATGGGGAGAGGAGATGTGGTAGTCCGAGCCGGGGTAAGGCCTCGACTCGGGGACGCAGGACGCGAAACGGGGCCGCGTCTGCTGGCCGCCAGCACGTCTTAGGATGATTTTCCACGGAGCATTCCCGAATGTGGGCATTGGAGGGATTGATGTAGCCGTAATCCGAGACGTAAACCTAGTAATAGTAAGACTTTGCTACGAAGGTGCGCTTGGTTCGCTTATTCCGAAAGAAATAGCATCCTATTCATATGAATCAATCCATATAACACTGCTTTATTCCATACAATATATTTGACTATCTGAAAAGCAGTGGCAGATCCCAACTGGCGGGCTAGTTTTGATATCCTATTCTGTAGTGTAGAGTCGCTTATTCACAAGTTCCCTGTACTCACGCTGCTTGAAACACATATCCCCAAATACCCCATACTTGGCCTGGAGAAGCCGTTGTTCGTGCACATCGGCGGTAGGGTCCACGCATCTAGTGAGTCGCTCCTCTCATAGTTCCGTCGATGCCTTCCAGGTCGCTATACAAACGCCATTCGTAGTCCAAGCTTGGATCATTGAACCTAGCCTGGGCATCCAGAGTCGCGATCTGAGCCATGTCCTCAGGCTGCAACTCGAAATCCGCTTCCAAGTTTTCTTCGATTTGCCAGTCGACAACACTCTTGGGGATGACAGAACGACCACTATTGATACCCCACGCAAGTGCCACCTGCACGGGACTTTTGCCATATTTCTGGCCAATCTCCTTCAAAATGGGCTGGTCAATAACCCGCATCATGTGTGCAATTTGCTTCGACCATCCAGTCTGTCGGTAGAAGTCGTTCATATTGCCCAGTGGGCTGAATTGGACAACGTGAATCCCCTTCGCCTGTAGCCACTCATTGAATCCTTTCTGCTGCAGATAGGGATGAACTTCCATTTGATGAACAGCTGGGACCTATAAAATCAATCAGCTTGTCGTAATTCCGGGCCGGGTAGTAATACTGACTGTAGAAGTCTCCCTGAGCAAGGTTTCAATCTCGCCCCGGCTGAAATTCGACACTCCAATGGCTTTCACTTTGCCAGTATTGGTCAAACTTCCCATCGCTTTCCAAGTTTCCACATATGTAGTTTCACCCCGAATCATTCTGCCTTCATTATCCCGAGGGAATCGATCAAGTCCCCGCTTGAAAGTGCACGGGTAATGCATCAAGAAAAGGTCGACATACGGGGTATCCAGGGCACGTAGGGAGGCATCTAGCGCACGCTCTACATCATCTGGATGGTAATCATTGCACCATAGTTTCGTGCCGAGGAAAATGTCTCCACGGGGAACTCCGCTCTTCTTGATTCCTCTTCCGACTTCCTCTTCGACATTGTAAACCCGAGCTGTATCAATCAGGCGCATACCCTTCCGCAAAGCCCGGCTCACGGTCTCTTCCTGAGAGCCAGGGTCTTGAAACGTGCCGAATCCGAGCGCCGGGATCTTCGCACCGGTGTTAAGCTTGTAAGAGGTTGCACGAGTGGCCAGAGTGCGCGAAGGCGATTGTCGAGATGGGAGGAGAGGCGTCCAAAACGTCGGAAGCCGGGTTGCTCTGGCTGCAGGAGAAGCCATGATGGGAGGTTTGTAGGCTGACCCAACTGGTGAAGTTCACTGAGATGCGCACGGGTATTATCGCTGGGGCGTGTCCCGCAGCCTATTTCTTGTCCTGCGACGTTCCGCAGGACTTTTTGACAAGGCTTTTGCTCAAGTGTGCCAAAGATGAGACAGAAGTAAAGAACAGCAGGCCAATGGTATATTTCCTCGAATTGTAGCACTTCAGTGGGGGTTAAATATCTCACCCCGGGCAAGGAAATGCGGAGCACCCGTGTCGGCGCGGTGGATAGGGACACAAGACGGGGGTCAAGTGCCAAGAGCATCCCCTCACGGCAGATCGACGTGGATGGCGTCCGAGCGTTCATGTGAGCACAGTAACTGGTCATAAGGACGCGAGACGAGGACCAAGAACCAAGAACATTCAGACAGAGCATGCTGGTATAGCGTCAAAGGAGCAAGCCCACCCCAATATCACAGTATCTGGTCAAGCAATGCCAGAACACTATTCTCATCCATAACCTCGATGGCCATGCAGCGTTTGCCCGTTTCTGTTGATGCCCGCGCGCGGAGGTCCTTCTCTACCTCCTCGACCTGTTTCTCCCACATAAAAAGATCGATCCCTGGCGCAGTCCCGCGGAAGAACTCCGTTAACCCGCCTACCACCTCAAGGATGACGGGGGAGGGTCGTTGTTGTTGTTTCTCCGGTGCAGTCTCGGAAGAATGTCGACCGATTCTGACAAAAGCGTATCGTAGGAGGCTGTCGTCGCCATCGCTTGAGTTGCGGCTTCGTTGGTCCACAAGAACCACCCAACTGCCGGGGTCTATATCTCTGACTCGGATCCTCGACTGATCATTCGTCTCGGGAGGAGGGGCAAAGTGACCGGCAGGAATGGGACTTACAGCAAATCGTCCTGAGAATGACGATTGCGGCGGTGAATTGTCGTCGTTGTTGGCGGTGCCAGTGGTAGTGGTGGGTGACGAGGGGGCTTTCTCGTAGGCGAATCGCAAGACAGCCTTGTCGGAGCCCAACCCCAGGGAACGGAGGTATGATAGAAAGCGGACGGCAAAGCGCTCGGCGGTGAGAAGGGTGTTACTCATGTCGTCGTAGTAACTGGAACCTGAACTGTTCTGGTGTTCATGGAAGCGGGGGTCTGCATGATCGATAAACGTGAACATATGCATCACAGGAAAGGCTTGGACGACGGGAGAAGTCGAGCTAATAGTAGTCGTTGGTAAAGGCGATAGTAATTGAGAGCTGCATAAAGATGATGAAAAGGCGCAAGTTAGATAGATAGTTCTATCGCGGAGCTTCCATCGCTGCTGCAGCTGCGTCCAGAAATGAGCAGAGGCATTATCGCTATCCCTATCCGGTCTTTGTAGAAAACATAGCTGTTTAAGGCCCGTGGACTGCGATAGGGCCGCTTCTAGATCCTCGAGGCCTCTCTCGTTCCCCTCTAGCTTAAAATTATCGACGCAGAGGCTGAGCGCAGATGCGCCCTGAAGCTCATCGGATATAATAGCGGCAGCAATCACGCTCAGTGGGAGATTGCTAAACATAACCCAGTTAAGATGCATAGATCCAGTGTACGCAACACGTAAGATATGGCTTGAAAGCTTAGACGGGCCTAGGCTACTAGGAACATCTTCAAGCCGCCTCCGCATCTGCTCGCGGAACTCGGCGAGCTTTTGGAAGCTCCCGATATTTTGATCGAGGTGGAGGTCAGCGGGATCCTGTGTGAGAAAAAGTAAATTATCGATGGCCTGATCCCTATGCTCCTTTCCCGGCGGCTCGTCCGAGATGGTCCAGCCCGGGCCTGGTGGGGATATATACTTGGAACGGGGAGTGGGATTTGGAGGCCAGAAGTCTATCTCATAAGTCAGCAAACACACCAGATGTGCGTGAGGATGGAAAAGGGCGATTAATTCACAGACAGTTGGAGATGCTTGAGATGACACCTTGCGAAGATTTTTTAGCTTGATTTCTAGGCTCCTGCGGGCAAATGTCTATCATTCCCAAGTTAGTATATGCGTTTCATTGTGACCCGGTAGATAAATACGTGGCGTGGGAACAGACGTACAGTTCAAAACACTACGATGAACAAGCGGACTCTTCTCAAATCCCAAGATCCTCGGATCCTTTGCCCGGGAGAAGTAGTTCTCAGGCAGCCACTCAGTGATAGATAATGGCTCTTGAGGTTTTAGGCTGCGGAGTACAGTATCAGGCTCCTTCTCAGGCGGGGGGTCCCCATTGGGACTCCAGTCAAACTCGACACCATCGTAAAAAACGTCAGCCATATAATGCACTTCAAAGGCAACAATACCGTACTTGACGTTGTCGAGGTCGGAAATGTCGAGAATAACGAGGCCATACTCTTTGCAGTCGCCACGAAATATAGTGGATAGCGGCTGCAGCTGGACATCGCCGGGGCGCACGCTGTTGCTGTTAGTTGTATTGGTATCGCCATCCCCATCGTCGCGCAACAGCCCCAGCAGAAGGCACGTAGTTGTAAAGGGGAACTCGCTCAGCCCATCATCATGCCACGGCAGCTCAGGCAATAGTTGCGCTTGCTCCGCGCGCAACCCCCAGCAATAGGCGTTAGGCATGACAAAAGGTGGCTGTGGTGTGTCTGGAACGCTGGGCCGCTCATTAACCTCGGGCTCGTTGTCCCCCTGAGACCGACGATACCAGTCTTCTGCAAGCGCCCTCTCCGCCTCAAGCGGAGCGCGGTTCGCAGGTTCCGAGAGAACTTCGACCGTTGTAATAATATCTGCCATGGCATGTTCCTGGCGTGTCCAATAACCCTCTTTGCTGTTAGTGTCTCTGCCCTGGCGGTAGGCCACGGCCAGAGAGCGGCTGGCGCCATCGGGGCCGACATTAGCAACGACGCAGAAGAGGAAGGAGCGGGGGCTTTCGGAGGCTACACTGGTGTATCCAAACGTCCTCATGATGTAGAGGGGGGTGGACACGATAGAAAGGCAAAAGAGGGGCGGGTCTTTGGCCAAGGAGCTCATATGCTGCTGGTCACATGCCGGCTAGGGTCAAAACGCTAAAGATCATAAACAACGACATGTTGACCTGGCTAGCAAACCAAGTACATTTCTAAGAGCTGTTGATGGAAAAAAGCTCGAAATTTTGACATCATGAAAAAAGCCCAATTGTGTCACAACATTTATATGCTGTTGCCTTGGGATTCTGGCCTTCAAGTCTAGCTCAGTAGTTAAACGCTGAGCTTAGAAATAGGGGCTAGTGGTAGAAGTGCAACTAGCTACTAACAGACCCCACAACAAATCGGCTTACTTGATCTTTGTCGAATGATAATGTTCCACGGCTGCTTTGAGTCATTATTTCACTGGCCAGATCTTGTTAATAAAGAGAGGAAACTATAGTGCTATGAGGAACCTTCCAGCAGGATGTTAGAACCTTCTATTAGGAATTTCCTGGTTCTTAGTAGAATCATATAACCTTTATCTAGTGATTTATATAGAAGCTTTAGATACAAGCTGAGCTAGGGGAAAATGAGGTGGTGAATCAGTACAGCCCCCGTTTCTCATAACGAATAACTAACAGTGGAATACATTTCTCTATATTCTTCTATTAATATTCATGTAATATATATAAGACGTAGAAAGAACCAGCCTGGCAACTCTCAATGACAGAGGTGTGCCATGTTCTTCCTACCACACACTTATTTATCCCGTTTCAAATAGCCAGGATTCAATGTGGTCATTCACTCAAGACCATTTGATGGAACTTGAAGCTGATCAACACTTTCAAGAAGTAACAGATGTTCTCCACAATGGATGAAAACTGTATGGTTACACACTCCGATACAAAAGATACATTGTTTAATTAATTCAGACAGGTAGGGTTGAGATACTATTGATACTATTTACAGAAGATGTATTCTACCATGTTCAAATGTTGTACTCTATACTCGGCTGAGTCGCTACACAGTCTCGATGTACCGTTTGAATTCCCTAAGCGCGTTAGCAAATCTCCTAAGTCCCAACACATGGACTCCGATCAAACTCACCAATCAGTCACGGCTTCTCTCCACAGTCGCAATTCATGCTCGCGCGTGGCGGTAAAGAAGTCGACAAATTCGTCTTCCAGAATCTCGCGCGCCACGCTGTTGGCCGCACTGAACCGCTGGATCGCCGCCTCTAACGTGTTCGGCAACAAGTCCGGCCGGGGACCATCCGGCTTCTGCGCTGACACGGGCGGAACTGTGAGCTCTAGCTTCTTTTGCACGCCTCGCCAGCCCGCGGCTAGAATGACGCTCAGCGCATAGTGAGGGTGCAGGTCCGCGCCGGGAATGCGCACCTCGAACCGTGTGGCGCCGGGCTTGCACACTGGCGGTGTGATGATCCGGACGGACGCCATTCGGTCCTCGAGACCCCAGGTGATATTCACAGGGGCCCAGAAGTTCTCTACTAGGCGTTTATAGGAATTGATCGTAGGCGCAAATAGCGGCATAATGTCCGGCAGGGCCTCGAGGATACCGGCGAGGAATTGACGACCCAGATCCGACAGTCCAGCTGCATCGGGCCACGGAGCGTTCGGGTCTTGCGTTTCCCGGGCGAAGAGGTTTTTCCCGTCGAGATCGCAGAGCGAGACGTGGATATGACCAGAGCTGCCTGGTTGGCCTTGAATGGGCTTTGCCATGAAACAGGGCGTGACTCCGTGATCCATCCCTACCGATTTCGCAAGAAGTCTAGGTCGTTAGTCGCTGCGTTACCGTCGGAAGGGAAGGACACACTTGAACAGGGAGACTTTGTCGGCCATCTCCGTGACGTCGCATACTTTAAGGGCCTGATACATGAGTAATGATCCCACATATGATGCGAACCAGGCTTACCGCTTCATATACGCCCGGCCCGCCCTCGGTGTGCCACCCCTCAATCCCACAGTTGAACTGAGCGCTCGTATTGAAGATGTCGTAAAAATACTTCTTGTGCGCGACCGGTCGCGTCGAACTGTACGAAAAGCTTCCCGCAGTCAAGGGACGAAGTGCGCCAGGGGAATTCTTCTCGAGAAAGGCGGCGATATCATGCGTCAGGCCATGCGCACCGTATCCGTCCTGTGAAGGAGTCTGGAAATTCATAAATTCCAGCTCGACTATTACCTATTAGCAATTTCGTACTTCAACGGAGATCTCGATAGTGAATACATACCACCAGCCATACCCTGGCAATTCGATGCTGCCAGCTTGTCGCAGATGCTCTTCAACATACTCCGACCATCTGCAGACACGGGCTTCTCATTCTGCACGAACCGCACCAAGAAGAACGGAATATCCTCCTCCCACGGTATCCGTCGAAAGGTGCTCAAGTCCGGCACCGCAAGAAAATCCACATATCCGGACTCCGGGGGCGCAATCTTCGCATCGGTCGTGTACAGCATGTCCTGCATATCCCAGCCAAAGACCGCGGAGCTAAACCCAAACCCCTTCTGCGCAATGCCCAGAAACTTCTCCTTGGACATTACCTTGCCGCGCAGGATGCCGTCGCAGTCCACGCCGGCGACCTTGACCTTGATGTCATCGGCCAGAAGGCTCGGCAGCTCCTCGATGGTGATATGTTGCGATGTCATTGTCATTATGATGTTGAAAAAGTTGCTCAATTGGAGATGGGGAGAAGGAACGAGTGAATTCGCTCAAGATAACGCTTTAAAGATGCAGGTGGATCGCACTTAACCATGCTGTGACGGAGATCGTCATCGCGATACCAGAATTAGCCACTTCTATCTGTTCCTCGGAGAACGACGCGCTGCGATGGAGCTGATGAAGCAATTGGGGTGTTTACCGCGTTGGAGAAGAAGAGCGCGCTGCGGGGAAGGGAAAAGACCGCGCTTATCGATAAGAAGATAAGCTCCGATAAGCATTACCGCCAGGGAGATTGAGTAAATAGTTCTCATAATGAGTTTACTCTGCCATTGGGGACCTTTACCTTTGGAAGTCGAGAAACACAGGTCTCCAATCGTTGAATATCCTGCACAGAAAATATGACACGAATTGCCATCCTCGAATGTGACACCCCCATTGACCCCGTCAAAGATCGCTATGGCAGCTACGGCGACATGTTTCAGAGGCTTCTCAACACTTCTCTTGCTTCACTTGGAAATGCGAACACTACGTCTGAACTGACCAAATGGGACGTGGTAGAGAACTCGGTGTTCCCTGATTTTGAAGAGTTTGATGCATTTCTATTGACCGGAAGCAGTGAGTCAGCCCTCGCCAAAGTACTGATGAATGTCACTGACAGCATAGAACACGATGCCTTTTCAAATACACCATGGATAGTCGAATTAACCAACTACGTGCAACAAATCCATCAACACAAAAAACCCATCATTGGAATCTGCTTTGGCCATCAGATCATAGCCCGTGCGCTGGGTGCGCGAGTCGGACGGAGTGACGCCGGATGGGAGGTATCAGTTGAGCAGATCTCCCTGAGTGGTGCGGGCAAGGAGCTGTTCTCCAGAGACACATTCGTATGTTTGTAACCAAGAACCCCAGACAGAAATCTCATAGATCTAATACCTCTCCTCTCAGTCATTGCATCAAATGCATCGTGATATTGCCTACGAAATCCCTGCGGGATGCGTGAATCTCGGCTCGACGCCCATCTGTGAGGTGCAGGGGCTATATATGCCGGGTCGCATTCTTACGGTTCAAGGACATCCGGAGTATGATGGGTTTGTGATTACGAGTTTGTTGGAGGCTCGGTATAAGACGGGAATCTTTGATGAGGGGACGTTTCATAGTGGGATGGAGAGAGCGGGAAAACCGCATGATGGGGTGTTGTTTGGGGAGGCTGTGTGGAGGTTTATTTTGTCTTGAGAGCTTGGGTAATATGAGTTAGGGGCTCATATTATTGGAGTCTTCTAGATTAATTCCTGACTATTGATACTATGTTGTTTGTATGTCAAACGATACATGTACTTTCCACGAAGGGAAGCGCTGGCGAGGAAAGACTAAATAGTACCGAAGAAGACCAATGCTTTTCAAATAAAACACATGAAAATGAAACTAATAATGGAAGCCTGCCTGAATCAAATTGGGCCATAGTAAATATATTCACCTCCGTACAGGTGGTCAAATGGCGCAGATATCCGAGCAATTACTCGGCCTCGCAAAGCCGAGAAACAGGACCATCAACGGGCCGACCAGAGTACATAACATAGACTGTGAATATATATTTAAGACGGTTCTGAGAAAACACAAAACCAAACAAGTCATCCACTGCAAAAAACCCACGGCCAATCTTCGGACCATAGTCCGAGTGTAGTATTTCGGCACGCGACTCGGCAACGGCCCGGTCATGCCATGCCATCATTTACACTTGTGTACGAGAGCACCCAATTTTTGTGCCCATTCAACTGCATAAGCCATACTCATAGTCGGCCAGCTACGGATCCCTAGCAACTCTGGTGCCCATTCCGGGTATTCCGACTCCATCAACAAGTGGGAGCATTACACGACCCGAAAACCAAGGAACCAGTCAGGGTTGATAACCCCGTGGGGACGGCCTCCGCAGACCGAAAAAGCCCCTCGGGATGAAGCCGAGAGTGACGACACCGGCGATAGACAGGGCCATTGAACGGGTTCGGCGTCGAGTTGGGAACCACATCGTGCCGATATTGCGGGTCTTCTACTCTTCGGCTAAGGCCTTTGGCGGGACAGTTCGGGGTGTCGGGGTATCTGGCACCGAGAGTAAATTGTTCATAACCAGGAATGAGCAACTTCTGGCTTTGGGTATGACGATGTCCTTTGGAACTTGAATCGTAGGAGAACCGTGCTGTGGGCCGGTGTGAGAGAAGATTTAAGTGTAGGAAGATCCCTGCCCAAGGAACTACGTAGGTCTGTACCCCCAGTACTGTAAGAATGAGGGTATATTCTCTGCCAGTTTTGGCGACCGCCGCTCTGGCGGTTCCGTATGCCGACTACATTCTGGCTCCTTCTTCAAGAACTCTCACTCCCCCTGCTATCTATCGAACTGAGGGCTCCGTGTCCCACGCATCCTCCTTACTGCACAAAAACAGCACGACCCCCGCAACCTTTCACGGAAAGTCCTCCGTCACTTTCGACTTCCAGAAGAACATCGCCGGTCTTGTTTCCGTCGATGTCGCGAATGCCTCCACATCCGACGCCTACCTCGGCGTCACCTTCTCAGAGTCTAGCCTCTACGTGAGCAGCGAAGCCTGCGATGCCACTGCCGACGCCGGCCTCGATAGCCCTCTCTGGTTCAACGTCGGCTCGGGGGCCGGAGAGTACACGGCGGAGGAAAAGCACGTCCGAGGCGGATTCCGATACATGACGATCGTGAGCAACACGACGGCAGACGTGTCTCTGAACAGCGTAACGGTCAACTTCACTGCCGCGCCGAAACAGGATCTCACGGCGTATACGGGATACTTCCACTGCGACGACGAAATGCTCAACCGGATCTGGTACGCCGGCGCGTACACCAACCAGCTCTGCACGATTGACCCAGAGATGGGCAACTCGCTCGTCTGGTACCAGATCATCAACAAGACGCAGACCATCGACCTGCCCGAGACGGTCCCCTGGTGGAGTAACTACACCATCTCCAATGGGTCCAGCGTTCTCACGGACGGCGCGAAGCGCGATCGTCTAGTCTGGCCCGGGGATATGTCCGTGCAGCTGGAAGTGGTGGGCGTCAGCACCTACGACCTGTATAGCATGCGCAACGCGCTCGAGCGGCTGCTAGTGCTGCAGAAGGAGGATGGACGACTCCCGTATGCCAGCCCGCCGTATGCTGATACAGTCAGCTTCACGTATCACTGCCAGAGTCTGGTCGGGGTCTACTTCTATTACCTGTACTCGGGCGACCGGGCTTGGTTGGCGCGTCATTGGGGCCAGTTCAAGCTCGGGGTTGACTGGGCTCTGGGAAGCGTTGACGATACCGGACTGGCGAATATCACAGCCAGTTCGGACTGGTTGCGATTCGGAATGGGCGGACACAACATCGAAGCCAACGCCATCCTCTCCTACACCCTCCAGCAAGGCCTAGCCCTATCGACACTCCTCAACGACACGACCCCCGTCCAAAACTGGACCCGAACGGCCTCACGCATCAAAACCTCCGCGAACTCCCTCCTCTGGGACGCCTCCGCGGGCCTCTACCGCGACAACCAAACCACAACCCTCCACCCGCAAGACGGCAACGTCTGGGCCATTAAAGCCAACCTCACCAACTCGACTTTCCAAACGCGCCAACTCACCCACTCGCTCCGGTCCCGCTGGGGTAAATACGGCGCCCCGGCCCCAGAAGCCGGCGCCACCGTATCCCCCTTCATCAGCAGCCTAGAACTGCAGGCACACTTCCTGGCCAACGACGCGCAGTCGGCGCTCGACCTCATGCGCCTTGAATGGGGCTTCATGCTGGATGATCCGCGCATGACGAACTCGACTTTCATTGAGGGGTACAGTGTCAATGGATCCTTGCATTACGAGCCGTATGCGAATGATCCGCGCGTGTCGCATGCGCACGGCTGGGCGACGGGGCCGACGAGTGCGTTGACGCACTATGCGGCTGGGTTGAGGATCACGAAGGAGGCGGGCACGGAGTGGGAGGTTGCGCCGCAGCCCGGGGATTTGAGGAATGTGGATGCCGGGTTTGAGACGGTGAAGGGGAAGTTCGAGGTGAGGTTTGAGAGGGAGGGGAATGGTACTAGTAGTGCGTATCGGAGGTTCGAGTTCAAGACGCCGGTGGGCACGACAGGTCTGGTGAGGTTGCCGGGTGTGGAGGGTTCGTTGGTAAGTGTGAATGGGACAATGGTGAGGTTGAGGGATGGTGAGGCGAGTGGGTTAAAGGGAGGAACTTGGAGATTGGTTGATTATGCTTGAGTTTGGGTAACGGTGATGGTCGTGGAGGGACAAGGCATTGTTCCATAATTAAAAATCTAGCTTCTTGACGAGTCATATGAGAATCCTATATTGTGTTTTTAATCTCTCATTCTTATCACTATCGATCTCAATAGGGTCTAAGATAATGATTTACTATCTATCGATATCGAAACATAAAGGACAAGCCTTGCTGGGTTGCCCTAAGCCTTAAGAGGTCGTCCAAAAGGGCTTGAAAATCTCGCTATGATTTGCTTTTGATCTGGACTGAGCAGTTAATTTTTACAGAACCCACAATGCTCTTGCCCTCTTTCAAATATCTCGTCTCTTTTTCTACTTACCCCCTTGCTTCGCCAGCTCATCCAACCCCTGTCCATTGCTCATCATGCGATCCTGCAGATCTAATTAGTCTCACAAACAAAGCTAATAGAACATACACATCGAATTCAAACGGAGAAACGGAGAAGGAAAAACAAACCAAAATGATCGCAGGACACCACCGAGAAAGAAACTTGACTAAAGCACTGTACGGTCCCTTCCAGACCACCCCGCCAGCGGTGCCCAATACCTCATCGACAATCGAGGCCGCGAACTCGTCAGCGGAGCATCTCTTGAGGTCGTCTCGTCCGGTCGCCCGGTCGGAGATCATTTGTCGGATCGCTGCGTACCGCGACGTCGGGGGCAAGATCACCTCGGGCTCGTTGGCGTGGAACGCGCTGGTGACGGTACCTGCCATGATGCAGACCACGCGGACGCCCCAAGGGGCGAGTTCTAGGCGAAGCGTTTCAGATAACTGTGTGATGGCGGCTTTGGAGGAGGAGTAAACACCTACAGTAAGGGGGAGTTGTTAGCCGGACTTATGGTTAGTCGGATTCTAAATCCATCTATCTATCTTGGTTGGATCAAAAATCGAGAATCAGGAAGGAGTCAAAACGCACCAAGCCAGGGAGTATTGACCGCAGCGCTCGCACTGCTCATATTAATGACCCGCCCCTTCGAAGCGATGAGTAGATCGCCGCATGCTTTGATCAAGCGCAGCGGCCCCCATACATTCGCCTCGTACAAATCCATGGCAAGATCCATGTCCGTGTCTAGTAGAGGCATGGTATATCCGGCGCCGGCGTTGTTGACTAAAACATCGAGACCACGGCCGCGCTCGGTGACTGCGCGCACGGCGTCCGCGATCGTGGAGGGGTCTCTGACGTCCAGAGGCAGCACTTGCACGTTCTCTAGGGAAGTTAGTCTCCCTGGGACCTTTGTTGGAGATCGGGCGGTGGCGAAGATAAAATGACCCTGCCGGGCGAGGTTCAGGGCCAGTGCTGCGCCGATGCCATGGGCCGAACAGCCGGTGATGAGGATGGTTCGGGGGTTGGAGGTCATCTTCAGGTGAAGGAGCCTGTATATCTTTCTGGTGTGGGGAAGAAAAGAGTTATGTGGAGTGCACACGAAAAGAGAGTCGTAGAGACAGATGAAAAGGGGATGCCTTGTCTTTCGTTCTCTCGCGAATTTCCCCTTCTGTTCTGTCTTTGTTTGGGGCCATCAGCAAGTTGGCACTAGACCCACCCCGGATTAGAATCCAACTGCCAGAAGGATCGCCTAATGGGGGTTCCTGATTTCCTGTTGATCTGTGGGGCTCGAAACTAGCGAATAGTCTTTGTCCCAGCATACAGTGCAAGCTCGAACAAACATCCATCCGCCCTAATTTCTGAACAAAGAACTGAGAGAGAAGCGCGCTACTAGCATGGCTCGTGGGTTACACCACCATTTTGGCGGTCAGACTACTTAAGTATATATGGAGGAATATAAAAGCAATCCATGATCGCTCACAGTCTACACAATTGAATGAGTATCCTGCTCAATGTTCACCTCCCGGTTAATCCCCCTTTCCGCATGAATACTCGTCCTTCGGCTTCCTGCATGAATTTGAACCGCCACCACCGACTTGGGCACGTCCCCAAGCTCGTGCATCTGATTCGGAGTGTCCTCTTTCAGCAGATTTCTGCGAGACTGTTTCCAGCCGTTGCCCTCGGTGCTTGACTGCTCTATCAGCGATCCTTGCACGTACGCGGACCGGTTCGAGCTACGTCGCAGAACCGTCAATTTGGACTGCAGGCTCTTGAACAGATCTGTCTCCAGGATGTGCTTGCGGAGGAAAGACGGGAAGAATGGCATCGAGCTGACGATGATCGCGACGTTGTTCTCGACAATGCTGAGACACGTGAGATAGGGTTCGATCCCCGAATGATTCTAACGTTTGGCAGCCCAACTTACATGCAGATGAAAACCGCACTCTGAACATACGCCGTATCACTCGTCTCCAGCAGCTGTACCCGAAAGACGAGTGCGCAGACACTGGCGACGACACCCCTGTTCGAAATTTGCAATGTCAATCTCCTTATCTTTTCCAGACGCTTTTCCAGACGATCGAAACAAAAACATACATCAGAGCTGTAGAGAAGATCACAAACAACTGTAGCCGCCGGCTGTTCGGCATCTGCAGTTGCGCCAGCAGCGGAAGCGGTAAGATAAAGATGTAGACGTCCAAAACCACCGAGCATGCGCCCTGGACAACGGCCCAATAGGGCAAGCGATGGGGCCTGCCGTTGTAGAGTAACTCTTCCCATGTTTCGCCGGTGTGTGGTGCACTGAAATAGGTCTGCACAGGAATGCCTGCCCAGTATAGGAGAAAGGTGAACACCATCCCGACCCAGATGGCGATTCGCATGGCCTGGTGGATGGTGAAGATCTCTAGATATAGGAGAAAGATGGAGCACTTGGCGAAGAATATTGTGGGGCATAGAACAGTGCTTGAGGCGTATAACATCTGGTTGTCATTCTATTAGTGAGCTTCGAGATCTTTTTAGTTGATTGTTGGTAGGGAGGGAAAGGCCCGTACCTTCATGTATGCGCCATTGTACCAACAGGCGGGAATATCCCATTGATGCCGGGCGAACTTCAACACTGTAGCGAGCTCTGAGCATCTTTCTTGAAAGCTTCTTCACCATGTCTACTTACTTGCTAGAATCATCCCCACATATGCTGCTGAAAACACCAAAGCTATGATCACGAAGTCTGACCCGCCGGGTAAGTTAGCACTGACGCAGCCAAGCTCGTCGCGTAAAACGCACAATCAGCCAAACCCAGCTTGCGAAGTCTAGTAGACACTCTGGCTCCCGTGAGAGCTGTGGCCCAGACCAGAGTCACCGTCGTCACCGCGATCGTAGTCGCAGCTAATGAGGGTGGATTCACTAGGTTCGATGCTTGGAGGCCCGGTGGCGTCCCCGCGGGGTAGGCACACAGATCTACTCCTGCGTCGGCGGAGGCCATGATATCTATATCCAATCTTCACGTATGCGAACTGCCATAATGGTAGCGCGAGGTGGGAGTTGCAATATTTTAAAAGAGAAGATTGATAACCCTGGCACACACACACCCGCCTAGCCGGCCGATATCCGGCCATGAGGCTTCTTCGCCCCCACCGGCTGTTCAAAAACTCGCATGTTTCTTCATTTGAACCAGGTTATCTCGATTTCACTCCCCTGCAATGGGGCTGAATCAAGAGGGGTACGCCTGCCTGAAGGTAGCGCTGATGCAGCTAGCGCCGTCAGCCGAGTCAGTTCATTCGGCGAGACGGGATAATTAGGCCTTGATGTTAGGAAACAGAGCAATGAATGGCTTCAGTATGACAAGTGAACGAAATCTGCAAATACTGAGTAAGTATCAGCCGGGCAAAACTTTCGGTTAAAACTAACCCAACGATTAGGGCTAGTACAACATACGCGAGCATTCCTACCTATCGGTCAAACATTTTGAAACCGATTATTTCAGCTTTTTCTTGAAGCGGTTTGGTGCAAGCGGCTGAGTTTGCTGGGATAAGGCTGGATTTAGTTACTACCTTATGCATGTTTGATTGTGTCAGATTTTAGGTCCTGCAGTCATTCGAAATTCATGCAGCGGCAGGAGCGGCGGCACCTATCAGGCCATACGTGCTATTATCGGAATAGGGTAGCTGATATGAAGATCAGTAATTGGCCAAGGAGCTGATTTGGGACACCTGAAGAGCCAATTCCTGATTTCTCCTGAGAGCTCAGGTACAGAGGCCGTCGAGATGTTGGAGAGATTGATACCAGGTGGGGTCGCCCATCGTGGCCCCCGGGGAAGTACAGACCTTAGGTTGAATAAAGTAGTTAGGGCTGGTACCTACTGTAGATAAGGAAGTGGTGTGGTAAGCATACATACACGTTCAGATAGCTGCAAACACCGAGCAAACAAACGTGCACACCCACAGCAACAGCCCAACACGAGGCACAAAATATACTGTACAACAGCCTCCTAAATAACCAGATATGTAAAATTGTAAAACATAATCGAATTTCTTTAATCAGTGGATTAAGCCTGTTGTTCTTTGATATGGAGGCTCTTCAACTTGTAAAACGCATCAAAACCATGCGGTCCCAACGTGCATCCCAATCCCGAATTCTTCCATCCGATCCACGCCAGATCCTACAACCCATCCATGTTAGCAATCATTTACACTCCAACCTCAATCTTTTTCTTTTAAGGTGAGACCAAAACATACCGGACTCGGATAATCACACCGATTCACAAACACCGTGCCAGCCTCCAACTTCTCCATCAGCGCCTCTCCAGCGCCTACATCCTTCGTCCAGATACTCGCTGTCAAGCCAAAATCGGTATCATTCATCAGCGCCACTGCCTCATCGTCCGACGCAACTTTCATGATGGGCATCACGGGCCCGAAGGTCTCTTCGCGCATGGTCCGCATGTCATGGGTGACGTTGGTCAGCACTTTAGGCGCGACGTAGTTGCCGTCTGTTGGGGGTGTCGAAAATGTTGCGTTATCGGGGGTGGCGTCGACGGCGCCCTTGGATAGTGCGTCGGCGATGTGCGCATTGATGGTCTTGACGGCTTGTTGGGAGATGACGGGGCCGGTGGTGGTGGTTTTATCGAAGGGGTCGCCGAGTTTGTATCTTTCGACTTCATGAGCTTTTCTGGAGCGAAGAGTATTGGATGAAAGGCTAGGGGGGGGGAAGAACATACGTCGCCAATTCCTTCTGCACCTCTCTAACAAACGCATCGTGGACATCCGCGTGCACGTAAACCCGCTCCACGGCGCAGCAGCTCTGTCCAGAACTGAACACTGCGCCGTCGACTAGCTGCGCTGCGACGTATGGGAGGTCTGCGTCCGGACGCACATAGGCGGGATCATTTCCGCCGAGCTCTAGGTTCACAGGAACGACGCGACGGGCCGTGGCTTCGCGGATGCGTAGTCCGCCTTCGGTGGAGCCAGTGAACGAGATGAGGTTGATTTGAGGAAGGGCGACGATCTGGTCGAGCACGTCGAGCGAGCCGCAGTGGATGAGCTGGAAGAGGTTGCGAGGGAGGCCGGCCTGCGTGAAGAAGGATTGGAAGCGTTCGCCAACGAGAGGCGTCTGAGGGGATGGTCTGAGGAGAACGGCGTTTCCGGATAGGAGGGCGGGGACGATTGTGCTGATTGTGATGAGGTAGGGGTACTATAGTAGGACGTTTATTGTAAGTAAACGATGCACTACTTTCCAATCAGACGGAGTTCAGGGAAAAGAGGACTTACATTCCACGCCGTCGCAATAAACGCCACTCCGACGGGTTCTTTCTTCAGGAACCGTCTGAACCCATTCTGTGGCTGACCGGGGAGATTCTTGAGACTCTCGTCAGCAATCCCAAGAAGGTAGTCAGCGCGTAGGCGCAAGGTGTCGATTTCCTTGGTTGTGTAGGCGATGGGGCGACCCATTTGAGTCGTTAGCTCTTCCGCGAGAGCTTGCTTATTAGCATCGATCAGCTCCAGCGCCTTGAGGATGATGGCCTTGCGCTCCGATAGAGGGACCTGTTTCCATGATTTTTGCGCATCTTGGGCGGAGATGGCGAGCTGGCGGGCCTCGTCGAGAGAAGTGCCCGGGTGCTCGTAGAGGAGCTTGTTGGTGGATGGAGAAAGGGTGCGGATTGCGTTAGACATGGTTGTGCTGTGGTGAGAGTATGAAAAGTTGGAGAAGTGACTTTCAGTCAGATAAGAAGTAGTTATAGGTTAGGATCCTCCGTACCAGGCGTGACGCAGTTGATTAGAAGACCGCGCTCGAAGTATCAGGTGGGTCGGTGGATTGTGATGTGTTGACTCCGCGAATAACCATCTCATCCGCGGTGAGGAGCAGCTTGGAAATGGGCTATCTTTCCTATACCACCCGAGAGTTGGTGTTGGCCTACTTTCGTGAAGATTTACGGTCTTTGCTGCCCGGCCAGTCGATAGCCTTACGAACCAGGCATCCAGGGTTGCGAGACCACTTGGTCTAACAGCTCTCTCTGCATCTTTTTCCAGAAACTTTAGAAGACATTTTCGAAACAGTCCCAATTGAAGTCAATAAACAGTCGAACTTCTGCCTATTGCATCAACAATTGTCCTGGCAGCCCAAACCAATGCCCGATTCACGATTCATGCTCTAGACCCAAATAGTGAATAACCCCTGAAGAGTCTCCTGGATTCCCCGGTAGATGAGAATAGAAACAAAAACATTCATTATCGCGACTCCATTCCATTCGCAAGCTTTCCATGGAAGCTCCCAGCTACCCCGCGGTCGACCGCCTAAACAGAACCCCACAGCGCGGTCCCGGACCGCGCTGTCGATCTTATCAAGACTCGCCTGCTATCCGCGCTTATCGAGCCTGCGCTCAACCAAACCGAGGTCGAATTCGAGTTTGGTAATGTGGAAACTCAGATAACAGAGGGTTGGTCAGTCGGTCGCAGCTTAACCGCGTGGTGGGATGCAGGGGAGACCATATGAACGATAGCAATGGTGGGGTTATAAAGTGCTTTTCTCTTCAGCGAATCCCTATAACAACTTGACTAGCATTCGCGATCTTTTTCTCTGCCTTATTCAACATAATATACCATCTTATTCGTCGTACACAAGAACATCACACAATGGTTGGAAGACTCGCTGGAAAGAACGCCCTTGTCACTGGTGCTGCCGGGTGCGTATTTCCTACCCCCGCTGCTAAGCAGGCTTTGCTAACGAATTCAGTGGCATCGGTCTCGAAACCACGATCCTGATGCTGCGCGAAGGCGCCTCCGTCCTCATGACCGATATCAGTGCCCCGGGCCTTGAAAAAGCCCTAGCGAAAGTGAACCAGGTAGTCCCAGAACACGACGGAAAGGTAGAATTCCGTGTGGTCGACGTTTCCAAGGAGGCAGAAGTAGAGGCGGCCGTCGCGCATCTGGACGCATGGGGTGGTTTGGATGTGATCTTTAACAACGCTGGCATCATGCATGCGAAAGATGGCGACTCGGAAGAAACACCAGAGAGTATTTGGAACTTGACCATGGACATCAACGTCAAGGGCGTGTGGTATGGATCCAAGCATGCCGTCAAGAGTTTGCGGAGACACGGGAAGAAGAAGGGCAGCGTGATCAACACTGCCAGCATGGTCGCTCTGGTGGGGGCCGCAACTCCGCAGTTGGCCTACACTGCCAGCAAGGGTGCGGTTTTGGCCATGACTCGCGAACTGGCAATTGTGCATGCGCGCGAAGGTGAGTTGATTCTCATGTCTGCGGTGGCCATTACTAAAACGACCAGGATTCCGCTTCAATTCCCTGTGTCCTGCACCCCTCAAGTAAGTCTTTCTCTCATCCCAATTCTTTGCTGCTCATCTAACCGTTGCAGCACCCCCATGTTGCAGGATTGGCTTGGAGACGACAAGGAGAAGCGATTCCGCCGCGAGGTTCACTTCCCCTCCGGTCGCTTTGGTGAGGCCATTGAGCAAGCCCATGCTGTCATCTTCCTGGCCAGCGACGAGAGCAGCTTCGTCAATGCGGCCGATTTTGTGGTTGATGGTGGCTTGACCAAAGCATACGTGACTCCGGAAGGACCAGCAACTGAGGCCCCCAAGAATCTAGGCCAATAGACTCTCTTGCGAGGGCTATGATGAGGACAATGAGATGCCGGGAGGAAAGCATGAATGATGACCGTACTGTATGATTAACATAGCCATGATTCACTTTAAGCAAATGAAATCCAGATTTGATATTTTTGCATCGCTCGACATATATTCCATGGTCCAGCTTCTTCGAGAGGCATCTGCCACATATGCTCAAGTAAGAGAAGCGTTCGATGCATATTCCCTAGGCCGAATGTGTTCACCATTGTAGTTAACCGGTCCCGTAAATCTGCCTGATGCTCTTCTTGAGATAGGCAGGATCCTATCACGGCGATAGGCCAGCAGAGCCCAGAGTTGATTCGCACTGTCGCAGAAAGCTGGTTCAAGTACATCATTCCTTCGGCAATAGCGGTGTTGATCAACCCTTGGTGCATACCATTCTCAGTGCGCGAGAATGAGCTCAAGGCTGTGTATAAGTAGAGAAGCATGGCCTGTTGGAAAATGCGACCCGCCAGAAATACCTCTGGGGTGACGGTAGGGTAGGGTGACCACTGTGAAATTTGTGTTTGTAGTGAGCCGTACATGGCGATTTCGTCTGCTGATGGCATGGTTGGTTGTGCATCGTACATCATCCATTGCCTACCCAAGTCGAATATGCAAGGAATTAGAAGCAGGAGTTCCAACCAGCAACCGCAGAGATTGCCCAAATACTGAGAATCAAGGAGCTGGCGAGCTCGATGCTCCAACTCAAAATTTAGCAAAAGTTGATGGCTGACCCTGGCGTCAATAGAAATCATGCTGACTGCTGCCGTATAAGTGTAATATTCGATAACGAAATCTTTCAGTTCTTTAGGCACAGCTGCGTCACTAAGAGACAGTAGGCGCGTCAAAAGCGTGTTGGCCGCAGACAGATGATCAAAGATTGTGCCATTAATATCTCCTTTAGCCGTCTAGCAAAGTATGGTCAGTCGAGGTTCTTCACCGGTCGCACATGGTGCATACCTCTGTAAAGCACATGACAAGAGCCCCGACAGTCAACATCAATGAATTAGATTCCTTGCCACTGATGAATTCGTTGACACCTTTGCGGAACAACTGCAAAGCTTTCGTATAGTGATTCTGAGCAATTTCATCGGAATCATTTCGGCTTCTGAACGCACGATGAGCAGCACTTTGAGTGAGAACGAGCTGGAGAAGAAGGTCACTGGTGAAAGCAAGCGGGACTATTTGTACCAAAAATGGATTGACGGGAGTTGTTCCATTGGCCATGCACTCAGCCGTGGTCGCCAGATAGTGGCTCAGTAATTGAAAGGATTCTTGACTGTAACCTGGAAGCATCGATAGACTTCGAGGCACCAGGCCCCCAACGGCCAAAGTAGATAGATCTGATGCTGAGCTGTCCCTTCTCGGGGCAATCTGTTCAGGAGAAACATGTTCTTCGATCCGTAAGGCAGCAGGCTCGGCGGAGTCCGAGGTGCACGACAGTTGAGCGGGAGAAGCGGCAGATGATTCGGGTTCTAATGAAACAACTGATTCGCGATGCCCTTCTTCTGACACTGGGCTAGATGTTTGGCCCTCGAGTTTGTGTTGATTCGTGGTCGTAGTATCTGGAGCATTTGCTGCTGCTGCCAATGGATTCTGGGGTACACTGGATGGCCACTGGCAGGAGAGTTTATTGCGGACACATCCTCCGCAGGCGGGCCTGACTTCATCGCATTTTTTCTTGCGGCGTCTGCAAGTCCAGCATCCAGTCCTAACCCGAACAATGGGTTCCGTACGTAACTTTCGAACTGGAGGCATCTGAACAACTGAGCTGAAGACCGAGACTACTACTGTAGTAGGTACGGGCGTTGCCACCGGGAAGATGAACGGGGAGAAGGCAGCGTGTGGTGGAGCCGGTCACGGGTGATAAATGCCCGCTTTCTTATCTTTATTCCTTCCTCCCTCTCTCTCTCTCTCTCTCTCTTGTCTACGACCATCTTCGTGATCATCTCAATTTCCTGATTTCATTCATTCCGATCATCACAATAGCCATCCCCTGCATCTATCTCTCCATAGAATAACTGCTTTGATGCCTCATCTCCAAATGGCAAGACACCGGGTCATTCACTACACACGACCGTACAAAAACAATTTCCGAGGCTGAAGCCACCCAAAATAACTCGGAAAGCTAGCCAGTGCATCTTCCGATCCATATACGCCCTCCTGTTCTCGTGCGGCCTTTCGTTCAATCTCATAGAACTTCCACGATCGCAAGATCCAAAGACTAAGGGCGCCCAAAATGAACATGCATGCGATATACACTTGGGTATTCAAGTAGCCAGAGCTGGCCACCAGGCTGAGAGCCACGGGCTCAGCGACGGTGGTTGGAACAACCAGCATAAGGCAGATCATAGAAAATGTCGTCGGAAGACGGCTCAATCCGACTACCTCGGCTGTCACGGGTGTTATTGTTCCCCAGAATGTCCCACTGACCATTCCCGATAAAATAGCGAACACTAAAAGGGGCGCATACGACTGTGCTGGGATCCAGATGGCAAAACAGACAATGGCGCAAAAGGCTGTCATAAACGCCGAAACCGTGATTCTGCCGAAACTGTCGCTAATGTAGCCGGTCAGAGGCCGGCCAATTGCTAGCCCAAGGTTCAGGATAGCACCTGCTACCGATCCTTGCTGTGGACTTAGCCCGATTGAGGACGCGTAATGCGGCAATGAGTATATCAAAGCAATGAAACCCAGCTCCGTGCTGACTCCCCATACAATCATCAGAAAGACTTGAAAATTGAGATCGCGGAAATTGAATGTGCGCTCAGCAATAGCAGCCCGAGATTGCTTGCGGTCCTTCAGCAACAACGAGCATACCAGATTGGACCCCAGCGCGCAGAATGCCAGGATTTTGTAAGTCATCTGCCAGCCCATGGTTTCGGTTGTATGACCTGATGCCAAACTATAGACAAGACCGCCAATCCCAGAGCCGGAGGCGGCAATGCCGATAGAAAAGCTCCTCTTGGTTGAGAACCAAGGAGGAAGAATAGCCATGGCAGTGAGGTAGAGGAAGCCCATGCCGAAGCCAAAGCACACACCTTGGGACAAAAACAAATGCCATATCTTTGTGGCATATGATGCACTGAAGAGAGAGACAAAGACCAGTGCTGTGCCAAACAGTAAAGTCATTGTGGTTCCCACAGCTTTGTATGTCTTGGTGACAATGGGTCCAATCAACAAGCATTGGGAGATAGACAATCCACCGATGAATGCATAATCCAGATGACCAGCACCGGGAAATGTCGAGTTGGACAGGAAATAGGCAAGGATTACTCCCCACGCGCTGTTCACGCCCCAGGTGTGCACAGTAATCATAAAGACGCAGAATGTACACACCCAGCCATACCCGCCATCAGGAGTGATGTCCTCGAAGGCATCTACATTGTAGTTTTCCGCAATGTTTATCTCGCCTTGCTCGGTAGTCGGAGTTTGGAATGGATCATTGCCTTGCCGAGAAGTGGTTCTTTCGAGGTCGACACCATTCATTGTCAGGCCCAGCCAAGATGATATTGACAATAAAACCCTGGATATCTCAATCTTTGTGAGAGGAACGCAATTTAAGTAAGTGTGAGGATGATTGAAGCGAGGTGGGGTGAGAAATGGAATCATTCTAGCCCTGTCTTGTGTGCGCAAGCATTATTGGATCGTCGACCAGAATGACCCAAAACTGCCCTAAAACATTGGACCCTGACGATCAATCAGCCCTGAGGTCCTAACACCCGACATGTCTATCCCAATCAATTAAAAATCCCTTACTGATATCACTAATAAGGATATCCAATCCAAAAGGCGATTTGTATTTGGCACAGTTAACTAACTTACTGCTGGCCAAATACTGACCGAGCTTTTCGAACGTCTTATGACTTCACACAAAAAGGTATAGCGACGACACGACCTTATAATCCAGAATTTATTCTTGAAAACGCGTCCCGAAAATCAGAAGATGAGCTGTTGGAACTTAAAGAGATTATATGGTAAGGGCTGTTTTCTCTTCAGGTGGACCTTCTCTCGCCCGATCTTTGATCGCCACATTCTCCGCGTACGCGTCGACGTGATACCTTCCAAAGTTTTTGGTTGGCACTCCGGCCGCGAACATAATGTCCAGTTCCTCAAAAGTCCGCCCTTTGGTCTCTGTGAGGCGAAAGTAACCCCAGACAAACGTGAGGAAAGCAGAAACGAACCAAAAGAAGCCCGTTTTGCCTCTCCAATTCCATGCGACCGGGTTCATCATGTATGGTTCAATGACATTGGCCACCACAACGGTAATGTAATAAGCATTGCGGGCCAGGCAGATCGTCTTCGAACGCAATCGCGTCGATGAGACCTCTGGTGCTATAGACCAACCCATTGGTCCCACGGTCATTGAGAAGTTAAACAGCCAAACTATGCACAGAGCAGACTGCGCCCAAAGGAGATTGTTGTTATCCTTCGGAAGGGACAAAAAGCCGATAATGAGAAGATATAATGCCATCAGTCCCATGCCACCCAAATACATGGGTCGGCGACCAAATGCCTTCATGAGAAACCAGGAAAGAACTGTTGCCACGAATGCAACCGCAGTGCCACCCAATCCGAGCTTGTATGCGGCCGATGGAGTCATTCCCGCTTGTTCGAAGAAATATGTGCCTGTGTATGCGAACTGGCTGCCGGCCAGCACCTGTCCGGCAAACGTCACGCAAGCGATTTCAGTGCGTCTCAGATTGCTCCCTCGGAAGCAATCCCAGTACGAGCTGCCGGCCTCGATTTCTCGTTCAATGCTGTCTGTATGGATCATCATGGCAACTATTTGTCGAGGGTTAGCCCTGTTTGATACGCTGGTTAGGCGACGGACTGTCTTCTGAGCGGCATCGTATTTTCCATGGCGCACCTGCCACCAGGGCGATTCAGGCATAAATATGGCTACGAGAAACAGCGGTGCTGGCCAGACCCATTGTATGGCATACGGAATACGCCACGACCATTGGTTATCCCGACTTAACAAACTTTGAAGCACACCGGCGCTGATGAACTGGCCGATAACGAAGCACATATTTGTGTAGGCTGTCAAGTATGATCGCAGTGCCATGGGCAATAACTCCGACGAGTATGCCGGCCCGATTGTCGCAAAAACGCCCCACGGAATGCTATAGAAGCACTGTCAGGAAATATCTTAGTAAATGAAAGATTACACTCACCCGCAAAGAACCTGCCCAGTCACTTGAAGGCCTGCGGACTTTCCAAAGAAGGACACGAATATAAAGCCGCACATGAGCACCTGCGCCCCCATGAATACCTTCTTGAACCCATAATGCTTAACCAGGTACCCGTTCAGAAATGCGCCGACAATGCAGCCCACATTACTTCCTGCTCCTAGAGCTGACTGCCACGCCTCGGGAACCTGATATCCGTCACCATGCTGGATGCCGAATTGCTTCTGGAAGGCTGGATATCCATAGAAACTGCCAATGAGATTGGTGTCATATCCCTCCATGATGATTGACATGGAGATGGTGAGTGACCAGATCACCGCCCAAGGGTAAGATCGTAGGGCCTGCCGAACTGTCATGTTATGTTCATTGGTGTTTGCCGTTTTGGCTTCGTCCACGCTCATATGCCATGCAGCATCTTTCTCGGCACAGTGAGTGTCATCGTTGGAGTTTTGCGCCTCCAGGTGGGCCGATGACGGATGATCAGTCTTTGACGTCTCCATTTTCTATCGGTTGAACGAACTATTTCCGGGTAAGTAAATACAACTGCCACCGGCACGAAACAATGCAAGTTCGTTTCGCCGAAACCAACACACAGTGATCTTCTCAAACACTACCCAACAAGGCATGTATCATATGGGCCCACGCTGGATTATATACCAATAAACACACCGCTTCGGCAACAAACACAAACCAATAGATAAGCACATGTTTCCGAGTCGAATCCCCGAGAATGGACCCTTATTTCGAGCTATCCCTTGCATCCTTATCACTGCAAGGGACAACGACGAACACATGACTCAGTTGGTCCTATCCCGCTACCTGCAGTCTTCAGAAAGACGTTTGAGACATTCGAGACGAGTCTAGAGAAGCGAACGAGGGCCTATAAAGCGGGTTTGGTGCAACTTTAGGATGCCGCAGCGGGGATTGCCAGTTGTTTGCTCATTGGAATGCTCTGTGTAGGGCAAAGTGTGGAGAAAGGTCTATTTTTTGTAGTGTAAACCGGGCAAAGGACATAGTCTCTTTTCTGGTTGGGTATGTCATCTAGGTAATTTCAGTATTTCAAGGTTTATATTGTCCAAAAGTGACATGACCAGTCAAGAGAGGCTACCAGATCACGGGTTCTTGGTAAAATATCTCTCTAACGATCCTCGACCTCAGGGAACCAATACTCGATAAGACACTGGAGGTTCCACTTTCAATAACTCGACATCAAACTTCAGAATTTGTCCCCCAAGTCACTGTGCATACATGGGCCATTTCTATCCACGTCCGAATTAAATGGCCAATTGACATTTACTAATGTAAGAAGAAGCATCAACCTCAAGACAAAATGACCTTCAGTAATCGAGCCGCCGTATTCGAAGGAATAACAACTTTGAGCAAGCCCTCAGGTCTCTCCCATGATACTTCAGTGGGGAAGGAAGCCGGATAAAGCAACTGAACACTGGTTTTGCGGCCGCGGAACGCCACAAGGGGGAGCTCAACTGACTCAGGTCCCCCTCGCCTCCAAACAGAGATGTAACAGTATTCTGCATCTTGCCCTTCAGGGGTTCGAGCCGACATCCCGAGAGCTGTCCAATCATCATGCCAATGAGGAAGGCCAAGTGGCCAGAATGCAGTGGCTGTTCTTAGGTCTGATCGGATGTTTTTATAGACGTCCATGCCTTCTTTGATCAGGGCAAACTGATGAGGTCGAAGGCGATCCAGCCGTCCACTGAGATGAATGCGGCCGAGTAAACTGTTGACGACAGTCATTGCGTTGATTTCGCCATCCCATTCGGGCTGGGGATACGCCCACACGGCCCCTTGTTCGGGAGTCACGGCCGTTGGAAGGGCCGCGGCAATAGCAGCATATCGATCCGGGTCTTGCTGGTCACTGGTGGATTGGAGCGCGTGGACGGCTAACATGGCGTAGTCCATGCGCTGAGCTCCACTGGAGCAGTTTTCGATAACAAGCTTGGGGTATTTATCGTGCAACTCGCTAACCCATCGTAGGTAGGCCCTGTTGTGCTCTAGTTGACCCGATCCAGGGCTGGAGCAACTGACATCAGTGCCCTGCGTGACTTCGATGTTGTAGTCAAATTTAAAGTACCCGACTCCATAGTCCGTTACGAGGCGATGGATAATGCCACCCATATGGTCTCGCACAACCTGTTGACGGTAGTCGAGTTGGTATCGTCCCTTTTCGACAATGCGGTGACCGTCTCGTCGGAAGAAAGCGTCTTCGGGGAGCTGCTGGGCAACGACGCTTCGAATTCCGACTACCTCTGGCTCTATCCACAGACCCGGGATTAGACCTCGTGTTTTCAACTGGGACAGGAGCTCCTTGAATCCCATGGGAAACCGTTTCTTCGAAGGCTCCCACAACCCGACATCGTCCCACCATCCCGAGTCGTCGGCGTACCAACCGGCGTCAATCACAAAATACTCAGCCCCGGCCTCAATTACGGGTTCAATGAGAGACAGGATCTTCTGATCTGTGGGGTCACCCATGAGACAGTTCATGTAATCGTTGAAGATGATCGGCAATCGCTCGTGGTCCTCCTGTTGCCGTCTCATTTCCCGTCGGTACCGCGTCATCTCAGCGAACGCCTTCTCGTAGTTGTCGAAGACGTGACAGATTGCGACGGGCACCGTCGTGAACTCCTGTCCTGGGAAGAGCCTTTCTCTCCAGTCGTGGTCCGCCTCCACAGGTCCTCCAGCTGCCACATAGACGCTGTCTTTCCAGTCGCCGATTTCCCACCGCCAGGACCCGTTGTTCTCCACCTGCCAAAGCCACGTTTCTGCGTTGTCATTCCGCTTCAACAGACCCATGGGTAGGTAGCCTTCTGTTGAGAAGCTTCCATGGTTGGAAACAGTATAATGAGCCAGACTGGCCGCATGTGCCTCCGGGCGGCCGTAGACTCCGTAGTCATCGATCCCGAGACTGGGTAGATCATGTTCAATCCATTGCGCCTCTCTGAACCATGAATTATTAGCTACCGATAACTTGTAATCGAACCACCACTTCTCGGAACCTGTTGTCAGTCCCCCAAGGACGAGCGAGCTGAGCTGAGTCACCACAATGTCCTGGTCGCCATCATTCCGAATGGTGGTTGTTGATGACAGAACCGGAACGGACGGGTGTATTTTGAGGTGGCAGATGACGGTGATTCTGGAGAGTTTGTCCACAAGAATAACATCTAAAGTTTTGGTTCCAGCTTGCGTGCTGATGTGGTGCGATTGGTATCTCAGCCGCGTTCCCAAATAGCTTCCAACGAGAGACTTGGAGGACTTATGTTTCTCAGTGCCTTCGCCTGCGAGACGCACTTCCACTAGTGGAGCAAACGAATTTTCAAAGTACTCCGATGCTGAAGGGCGAGTCGAGCCTGGAACCGGGACAACTTCTTGTAGAAAGGCTGCTCCGTCTTCATCAATGTGAACATTGACTGTGAGAGCGTCGCTCTGCACCGATATTGTGTTTGGGAAGGTCATATTTCGCAGACAACTATGGAGTTGTAGTGAAAACGGTGAGTTGAGCGTTCGATTTTAACTAGATCAAGAAAGACGTTTCGACTGGAAAAATCCCCATTTATGATGCCACTGGCAATGGAAAAACAAAACCAACCCCTCTAAAACGGCCATTAGATCCCCACTCGGCAGGTAGCATTGCTATCTCAGCGTGCATGGATGAAGGGAGACAGACGGTTGGTGGGAAAACGTAGAAGGTCCTTGAGTGGAAATATTTCCCCGCATTCCCTAGTTCATTGCCCATTCACGCGCTTGATCACATTCATGCTTGCACATCTACTTACAAGACTTCCTTCTTTATTGTTGTTTTACTTAGAACTACATAGTGTGTAAGATGACCGAAACTCAAAGGGCTTCGAAATGAGAATGCTGTGCGTGAAATGGAGACCTGTCTTGGGCTAGATATCGCAGCGTATACTGTAAGTCAAGCAAAACTCGGTAGAATCTGCAGTTTTCAAAGATCAGTAGTTGCTGTTTCGCCGACCTGTTCATTACAGGAATGCGTGTGAAGGACATTTTATATGCTGAAGACAGACTGCCCTGGCAGCCTTCCTAGAATGGCAGCCAGGCGCCTTCTTAAACGGAGTCCACAGGCGCGATTCACTGATCCTTCGGTTGGCGCTCACTTTCCATCTACTTTGCTACATCTACTCGGAACCCAAGAGCGATCAGGAAACGGCCAAAGCCAAAACTCATTCAGTTGACCAATTCAGCCACACATAGGAGATTACATGTTTGATTACATGGAGAGCGAGAAAAGATAAAAGTGGCATCAGCAATGACCAGAGATCCCATGAGGTAAGAACAGAACTAACTGCTTATCAAACGAACGATTCCTAATCCTCCACGCGAGCAAGCAGTGCGCCGAGAAGAATACCAGTCATATGGTCCTTACGCAGCGCATCATAGATGATTGATATCCAAGCTCCGATCGTCTTCTTGTCTCTTCCATTGAGGGAATTGGCCGCGTTCTCGTCGCACGAAAGATGCTCGATAAAGCCTTGATGAAATGGGATACCCAGTTGGCGCCGGATATACACATAAACCAGCTTCGACCCAATGCCCATGTAGTCATGGGTATTCGGCTCTTCACAGAACTCATCAAACACCTCCTTGTAAGCCAGAGTCAGGTTGTGCGCAGCGAGCTCTCTCCACTGGTCAATCTTAACGAGACGATTCACTTCGGGGTGACCAGTCGGGTGGATCTTGGCCATTTCTCTCACCACTATGGGCAAGGAGTTGTCGACAACATAACGGCAACGTTGTTTGGTGTCCAGGCGGGAGGTCACGGGCCAGGTAGCTTGAATGGAAACGATAACTTGTTTGAACATTCCTTCGATTTCATTTGCGGTGAGGAAGTCATTGAAAGCAAAAGTCATCGACCCAAAGAGAACTGTGTCAATTTTCCCATAAAAGTTCAACTGCAGAACACGCAGGTCAAGGGCCTGGCACGCGACATACAGCGAGCATGCTGCCATCATGGAGACTAGATCAACCGCTTTCATAGTGTACCGTGCTGTCACAAAGGCTAGGGAGTTGACAGCTTGATTATGCATCTCGGCAGTTTGGACATGTGAGCTGACCGGGTTCGCGAGATAGGCCAGCTCTGACATGTACGCAGCCATGTTGATATCGACTCCCTTCATAGTAAACGACACACTAGGCTCATCAGCAGCCAGGTTAGTCGGCAGGCCGTTGCTCAGACCAGGGTCTATCATCTCGGTACACTGTGCAAAAAGCAGTTTACCCAGCATCTGCAGTGCCAGACGAGTCTTTTCCATCGCCGATGTCACCGACGTGGCTTGGAAATTTCCGCCACAGTAGTATCGTGATGCCGAGCTGTCGATCAAGGGATTGTCGGTGGTGGAATTCAGCTCTACATCGATCTGGCGATCGGCGAGCGCGAGGTCCTCCAGCTGGGGACCAATCCACTGAGCAGCTGTTCTGATGGAATATCGATCCTGAATCAAACCTGCATACTTTGTCTGCACTTCTTCATTTCCCTTCGCGAGATGAGAGCCCTGAAGCACGGCGAAAATATTGGTAGCAGCCTCCATCTGGCCCTCGTGGGGGCGAGTCAGATGAATGAATGGGTGGAAACTGTTCTTTGAGCCAGCGAGGGCCTCCACTGTAATTGCAGTCACGATCTGGGATAAAACGGCAAGTTGATGGGCCTCATACAAGGCAAGACTAGCCAAGCCAGCGGCCGCCGCAGTTCCATTCACGAGTCCAAGCGCCTCCTTCGGGCCTAGGGTAATCCCTGGGATCTTGTGTGCGTTGAGAGCTTTCTGTGCGGTAACGAACCGACGTTCAGGGCTCTTGCCAGTCTGCACAAATATTCCAGGGTTTCCTTCCGCGGCCCCAACAATGTAAGCGAGAGGCATCAGATCCCCGGAGGCCGAAATGGTGCCGCGAAGAGGCACCACGGGGACTATTCTATGGCGGATCAAGCGTAGGATTGCCTTGATAGAGGCCACGGATACAGCCGAGTGACCTCTAGCGACAGAATTGCAGCGGACCAACATGGTTGCTTTCACCCATTCAGGCGCCATGGAATGGTTTTCCAGCGCAGACCCCTCATCCCCGATGTCACCGTCTGTCAAGATACCACTCTGAAGAAACTGCAAGAGGGATTTCTGCAACGTGAGTACTTGGGTGGTTCGAGAATCCGCGCTTCCTCCGAAGCCGGTGTTGACCCCTGCATCCATCAGTCATCAACTCATCGTTACGGGGAATGATTCGATACCCTACCATAAATGAAGTCTCCTCTGGCCAAACAGTCAGTCAAAACGCTGACGCTTCTGTTGATGCTCGCGATTCTCTCAGGGTCCTTGGTCAGATGAGGACGACAGCCAGCTCTGATCCCATCGTTCGTTAGTCCCCAGCTTCGTTTTGCAGGGTGAAGTGAAAGAATAAGCGCTGAGCTTACTTGGCAACTGCGACGACGTCGGCAATAGTCAGGCTGTCTCCATCGATGGTAACCTTTCCAGCTTGAATGTTGGTCTGCACTTTCTCCCAGCGGGCTCTAGCCACTTCAAGGTGGCTCTGAAACTGGTTGTAGCTAAACATCGTGGTAGCTGATGGATGTAAAGGGTTAAGAGAAGGACAAAGAGGTATATAAGGAATGGATTCAACAGAGGTAGTGTCTCTGCAACCTCTCTGTGCGGTGTGAGTAGGGGGGAATCTTCTCGCTTAGACGAGGAGCTGACCTGCACGCGTCTGTGTCGGACGACAACCTTGGAAGTCACTGGGCACTAGGGCGCGTCCGGGGATTCACGGGGTCTCATAGGGACTCACTGTTGCTCTTTTTGGGACTGCCTACACCCGCCACCGGGCCTGATTGGCTCCGAGGGATGTTCTCACTCAGCACGGTGAATGACACACAAATTTTGTCTTGTTTTGAATCTCAGCGTTCCTGTGGAAAGAGCTTCTGTTCAAAATTCTGACTTATACTCCATGAGCTCTACTCTGTCGCAACATTTGAACTACCAAAAGGTTAGTGATGAAGCAGCCATCTCGGAAGAATCCAATATGCTTCTTGAATACTACGATGTCACCTGGTCACGCTGAAAGAAAGCACGGTCTCATGACTTCAAGCACATTTCTAGTCCTTTCCTATGAGTTGTCACTCGAAAAGAATATCTTTGGCTTCATGAGGCATGTATTGCATGCATTGCTACGGACAGTAAGAGCCAAATTATCTCACATCATATTCTCCAGACGCTATCGTTCTCTTTTCCTTCTGTCCAGTTTCATGTGGAAAGTTTGAAAGCGTCCAAATAGGCTCTAAGGCTTTAATCATTGGTTATAATACTCTATCTTGCTTATCCTCTCTATTGCTGTTCTTCTTCGAGGCATAGCCTTTTGGTAAAGCGTGCCTTGGGTCTCTACAAGTCTATTTACGTCATCATGACAGGGTCAATTTCAATATAATGAGAGATGATCTTTCTTGTGAAATAAGGTGATTATCACAACTTACTATGTTTGTTTACATCTTAATCTAGGACAAAGGGCCCTCCGGTGACTGTAATGACTAGATACATTCATTTTATGTTTATAACTCCAGTCTTCCTATGCACGCAAATAGGATGGTTGATTCAAAAATCTGTTGCTAACCCAGGAGCTTCTATCGTTTTTGTTTTAAATACCAAACAGGCAAGCTTCTCTACATGCTGGACTTTTTCTTGGCGAAGCTTCTTTGTGCCCGATTTACCACAAGAACTTTCGGCATTGCCCAGATAAATAGTAATCGCGACACAGAAAAAAATATTTGTTCTTCTAGGCTATCTGCTAAGGCCAAAGAGCGAAATTGCCTACCACCTTTCCAGCTTGGTAGAATATGAGATCCGCTGCATGGCAGATCAAGGAGATGTACATTCCCCAGGGAATCAATTATAAGGCTCTCTCTATGTTTCTTTCCACTGCCGCTCAAGCCTGCCAATTCACTCTTTAGTATTCTCGCTGTGAAAGTGGAGACTTCCGAGGAGATATCTCACAATAAATACTTCCATCTTCGAGATACGCTTTTCTTATTCCGCGCACTGGTTGAGGCGGTTTATTTCTTCATTAGAGTCGTGCTTCTACGTGATGGTATATTTCCCAGTCTCTGTGAATATGAATGAGCAGGTCTGTAAGATCTTGCAACCGGCCCATGAACGAAGGTATATTTTGCTGTTTAACTATTAAGACATGAAGTATCGTTTTCGTCGTCCCATATCGAGGCTTTTTCGCCGGCCGGGATATGATGGAATATATGTAGACAGGAAGATGGGTAGATAAGGGTGCGGTGGGTGAGCAGTCTATTCTACTCCGTGATATGGCTCTCAACCTTTCCGTTCTATTAAATCAAAGTATGTTAGTCATTTCATCTTCAGAAAAAGCGGATGAGTTGGATCACATACCAGCTCACGACTATACTTCACCCCAACATTGTTCCCACTGACCGAATCATACGGAACAGGGCTCGTGTAGTTGAACGTAGCCGTCAAGTTCTTCCACGTCCGCTGCACCACGTTCAGGATACCGTGGCCCGCAGAGCAGCGGCCCTGGGTCAACGGGACCGGCCACTTGGAAGCACCAGCCTTGCTGGCCATCGGGCCGGGGTGCGTCTCGTTGAGGTACAGGTTACTCGTGTCGACATCCCAGTTCTTGTAGCCGGTCTTCTCGGCCAGGAAGCTGAGCAGGTTGGCGCCGCAGTCCCAGCGGCCGAGGGACGGGAGACCCCAGTTGGCGGACAGGGAGGCGATGATGGAGTAGTGGGTGTAGAAGGTGTCGTCTTGCTTGCCGCGGAGATGTTCCGGAACGGCGCCGCCGACCAGAAAGCTGTAGATCTTGTTACCGATCTCGTAGGTGTCGTTCTCGTCGAAGGTGAGCAGGATGAGGGTGTCCTTGGTGAAGTATTCGTTTTCCAGCAACTCCGCGAGGAACCGGTAGGTCCAGGACCCGGCGAAGGTGATGTTGGTATCGTGGGCGTCGTTAGTCATGTTGGGCGTGATGAAGCTGTATTGAGGGAGACGGTGGTGCTCGAGATCCTCGTAGAAGTTGGTGAAGTTCTTGATCTGGCGCAGACGCGTGGCGTCTTCAGTGACGGAGTTGAAGAGGATCTTGGGGTTGTGCTTGCGCACGTAGTCGTTCGGCCCGCTCTCCGGGTACCGGTATCCTTGGTACCCTGGGTGCGGCATGTGCTCTTGGTACTCGCCCCAGGCAATGTTCTTGACGTCGAGCATGTCGGCGATGGTGGATACGTTGGATGGGATCTGGTTAAAGTCGTCGTTGTCCATGCCGAAGGTGTCGCCGCCAGCGGAGGCGCAGTAGTTGGGCTCCGAGGGATGCGTGATGGCCCAGTAGTTGCTCAGGAGGAGACCCTTCTCGGCCAGCTTGGACAGGTGCGGGTCGTTGGCCGCATCGTCGAAGTCCTTGGTATTCAATCAGGCTCAGGCCCATGCAGTGCTAAGGGAATATGAGGCGGACTTACGGTGTTTTCCAACCAGATGTTGACGAAGCGATTGAAGGACAAGCCCTTGACATTGGAGACGGGGGAGTAAGGCAGGACTGTCGCCTGAGCAGCCTCAATCTCCGCACGAGAAGGCAGTTCCTTGGTGGTTGTTTTGGCCAAGGCCAGGGAAAACCCACCCAGAAGGGTCACGAGGGTTTGTTGAGGAAGCATCGTGCTCTGCGTGCTCTATTGATTGAACAGTAGATGCTGTGCTAATGGATGGTTAGGGAAGAATCAACTCGTAAAGGCACCTTCCATCTCCCTTATATATCTTTCCCATCTGGACATCAAGGTAAGGACGGATTTTCCCGGCAAGACCTGGTCCATCCTCGCGATGAATCTAGATAGCGCTACCACGTACCCCTCATGGCCGAAGCATCTCGCTTCCAGCACTCTCCCCACTCGGGACATGGCAAGCTGGTCGTGTCGTGCATCGCAATGCGGCACGTTGCAAGTCGATGATCGCTGAGTGGCCCAAAGCTTGGCGACGGGTCCTGGGCACGTGCGGGCGCTGGCTCACCCGACCGGCTGAGCTTGGCCCGGGTGGAGCCGCCTTGTATAGGTACCTACGGTAGTGCATACTTCCAGTCTTCCACGAACTTGTCGAACATGCCAATGGGAGAATATCGATTGGTAAAAGTCGCTAGGAACAGACAGGGCTGAACGGCTCGCGGCTCGCTTATTGCTTATCATAACCTTCTTGTCATAATAGGAATTGGTCACGGACGACCGAGAATCGGACCTGGCTCTATTCGCTTCACTGGAGGCTTTACGACTTGAGACCATTCTAGTCTCCTATACGACAAGATACCCACCAGGCACAAAGGTCTAATCAATGTTGTTGTATGAAGACCTGGGTCTACTTTCAGATCCGTCTTGGTTTGTTCCTGTTTCAGACCTGGTAAGTTTACAGAAATGTAAGATTCGCGGAGTTAGGAAGTATACCCCCTCGACAGAGTACATGTCCAATATATGGATAATTTGTCTTGGACAGTACGTAGACTAGTCGGTCCTGAGAATGAATTTTTGCAATAAACAGTATCTTCAAATCGTGGCATGGAGAAATGGAAAAGAGATCTGTACTTAAATGAATTATTCGTCGTTAAGAAAAGCATCCGAAAAGAAAAAGTTTTCGTTCATGATTCGGTTACATTAAAAACCCTATCTTTACTTAAAGGAACACACAGTAGAGAAAAGAAGATAATGCAAGTCGATCATCACCGTGGACACGTGGACATATACACAGCAGTGATTTCGTAGGACCTTGACAATGACAAAAGGAAAAAAAAGATGCAGTTGAAAACAAACATAGCATCCGGGGGCGGCAAGCAATTCAGAAAATCATTTGAGAAAGGGAGAAGAAAATTGAAAACCGCCAGTAGCGAGATAACAAAAACAGAGAGATAGAAGAAACAAGAGGCACGAGATTAAAGGATTTAAAAGACCGCCAAGTCTATAAGAAGGAGGATGAAGAGGATAGAATGCTGGTACAAATCGGAGGAAACAGTAGTTTTTGTACAGGACAGGGCGTTTCACATGAGGTATTTTTCAGAAAGTGAGGTTGATGCGAAGAATGAAATGTTTACTCGGGTTTGCGGCCCACCATGAGATACATGGGAGTGAAAAGCTTCTTCTCACCACCGGCGACAAGGCAGTCACCAGCCAGAGCCAGACTGTCGGCAGTCTTCTGCGAGCCCTTGGGGAAAAGACCGACCTTCTCCATGGCGCCGACAAAGCGGTGAGCGATACCACGGCCCCACCAGGTCATGCGGGCGATGGTAAGGAAGTCCCAGGGCGAGGACATGTGTTTGAAGGATCCGGCGAGAGGGAAGTACCAGGGGATGGCGTCGTCGCGGTCCGCCAGGTCCTCGTGGTGCAGGAGCTCGAAGCCGGCGTTCTTGATGGCGTCCAATCCCTCAGACACGCGAACCATGTTGGAAATACCGTCGCCCTGCTCGATACCGAGACGGATCTTGCGGTGCTCGGGGTTGTCGTTGTTGTACTCGTCGGTCATGAGCCACTCGTACACGCCGAAGACACCACCGGGCTTCAGCACACGCATGATCTCTTTGTAGACGCCGACGAGCTCGGGAGCGTGGACGGTAGCCTCGATGGCGTAGACGGCATCAAACGAGTTATCGGGGAAGCTCATCTGCATGAAGTCACCCTTGACGAAGCTCAGCTTGTCGCTGAGGCCCTCGCGCTCGGCGTAGCGGGTGGCACGCTCGATCTGGTAGTCGTTGTTGTTCAAACCGACGACGTTGGCGTCGGAAAACTTGACAATCTCACGAGCGGGACCGCCGACACCGCAGCCGACATCGAGCACCTTCATGCCGGACTTGATGCCCATCTGGTGAGCGAGGTAATGTTCGTGGCGGGCGATGGCCTGGTAGAAAGGCTCGCCGTAGGCGAATCGGCAGAAGTGGAAAGAGGTACCCCATCCGTATTCGTAGAAGTCGGTGGCAAGGTTGTAGTAGCTATGAAGGGAAAGGTCAGGTCAGTAAACAAGGGAAATGAGGTGGTGACTGGTAAATGCGGTGAACATACTGTCTGGTCAATGTGGCATATTCGGCACGACGGGCCTGTCGACAAAGAGTCAATTGGTCAATGTTTACCCCCAGCATCACTTGAGCAAAGTATATCTTACAGCGCGAGTTTCCTCGGTCTCGTCGGCGGCATCCTGATTATCCCAGTGCTTGAAGTATTCATCGACAGCAGCCTTCTGCGCGGCAGCGTCCTTTCCACGCATGGCGGCGAAACCACCCTGCGCCTGGGAGGACTTGCCGTGCAGAGCCTTGTTGAATTGCGCATCACGCGCGTGGTCTTCCTGTTCTAAAGCGGTAGGGGCCATTGTGAAGAGTGATTAAAGGCGTGAAAAGGGGTGGAGATTCGGTGGGAAAATAATGTCGGATACGACGCGAAAGAGTGGAGGGGACTCAGAGGGCAATTTGTAGTTGGTAGACCACGAGTCGAGGAGAAGGATTAGGCAACAGGGAAATGAAAGGGTGGGAAATTGAAAACGCAATTTGAAGAAAGAAAGAGAAGAAGAGAAGGAGGGAAAAAAAAAAGCAGACCAGAGCAGGTGAAGATAAGCGGCCAGCAAGCAGATCGACGAGAAAAGAAAGGAGGCGGAATTGCAACTGACTTTGACAAGGGACACGGCCAATCACAGACGGGAGACTGGCCAGTAGACCCACCTTGACCTGGTCTAGTCCCAAACGGGCCATCCGGGGTTCGAGCCGGAGAGGGCGGGATCCCATTGGCTGGCAGCGTGGCGCAGTGAATACGCAAATACGCCGCGGCAGGAATACGCTGCGAACACGACGGGTCTAGATCACCCCCTTCGTACTGAGATTGCTCTACAAAGCATTATGCTTCTTGAATTATTCCTGATTACTGAGTTCAGAGAGAGACTACACAGGCTACCTAGTATATGACGCTGGTCGATATATCAATCCCAGGTTACATCTAAACCCCAAAATAGATGAGGGATCTTATCGCGGATGGTCCCACCACGCGAGATTCCCGCGGCCTCCGAAGAATCCTGCTCACGTGACTCCAGCTTATGTCACTCACCAGCCACATGATCCCGCCACTCACCAGCCACAGAAGGAACTCTCGATAATCGTGATTCTTTCGCCGACCACCGAAGCGCATCCACTCGAGTAACGCGTGCCTTCGCCGGTTCCTCGTCCAGACTCGCCGGAACAACAGTGTTGCATCATGCCTCAGCCTCAGATTAAACAAGACCTCAACCGGTCGGGGTGGGAAACCACCGACTTCCCTTCCGTCTGCGAAAACTGCCTGCCCGAAAATCCCTACGTGCAGATGCTGAAGGAAGACTACGGCGCAGAATGCAAGATCGTATGTCCTCCATTCCCCGCCTTCTTCACCCTTCATCAACTAACTGTTGAATAGTGTACTCGTCCTTTTACCATCTTCCGTTGGAAAGCCGACCGTACCGCGCGTACCAAGCGCACTGCCATCTGCTTAACCTGCGCCCGGTTGAAGAACTGCTGCCAGTGCTGTATGCTCGATTTGTCCTTCGGTCTTCCCATCGTCGTGCGTGATGCCGCTCTCAAGATGGTGGCTCCGGGCCCCGAGAGCACGATCAACCGCGAATACTACGCCCAAGGACACGAGAAGGAGATCGAAGAAGGACGCGGGGCGGTAGAAGAATACGAAAAGACGGACGAAAAAGCGCGTGACCTGCTGCGGCGACTTGCACACAGCGAACCATACTACAGAAAGCCTCGGCAGATCGAAGCTCCGCGCGACGAGGAGGGCGAGGCGCCATCCACCGACGGTCCCTCTATGCATAGTCGATATGGCAACGGACCGGGGCCGATTCGAACGGGTGACAGTCGGAGAGGGACACCTTTGCCTGGGAGAGGACGGGGCGGTATGCGTGGTGGCCGTGGCGGTCGCCCGTTCCCCGGAACCGCTCAGTTGCCGCCGTCGCAAGACGATATCCTTCCCCCCGCGGACCCGAATGTTACGTCTCTTTTTGTTACGGGTGTCGAGGACGACCTTCCCGAGCACACTCTCCGTACTTTCTTCTCCGAGTTCGGTCAGCTTCGGTCACTCGTTTGCTCCCACCGCGCTCACTCTGCGTTCGTCAACTTTGCTACACGCGAGGGCGCCGAAGCCGCTGCCAAACAGTGCCAAGGAAAGGCTGTCATTAAGGGCTGTCCGCTGCGGATTCGATGGGGTAAACCCAAGCCGCTGGACAACATGGACCGAGATGAGAGAATGAAACATGCCCGTGAGGGACGATCGGCCGTCGGGACATCCAGGGGACCAGGCTCCGGCAACAAGGCCATCACTGCGGCGGGTGAGGAAGCCGTGGACAAGCCGGAGGCGCCCCGAAATATCGTGGCTCCCCCCCCGGGCAGCGGCGAGATTCAGTACACCAGCTTGTCTGGAGATTAAGCATACAGTTGACATCATGATACACTCTCTACCTGTTGAAATATTGGCACCATTGAAGACCACATGTACATTCAAAGCGGGCGTTCTGTGTATTCTCGTTTTTTACATTGCTATTATCAATCCAAAATACCCCAAAAGACGCCGGAAGGAGAGAAAAGTTTGGGTATACTATAATACAAAGCACAAATGCAAATATTCTGCAATCGCCTCATCCCATGCGTAGAACATGTAGGCCAGCACCCGTTGAGATTTCTCTAAGCAGAGCATGGCTTGTCAACCTTGACATTCTTGCCGCCAATCTTGATCGAGTCGTTATCGCCGCGTTCGATGTTGTCGTGGATATTAAGTTCTATCCCAGGCTGTTAGCAACATCCACACAGCCCCAAGAATATTACATACCCCATCTCGCACTCTCATCTCCGGCCGCCCGAGACCCTTGCACGAGGTTATGCTTCAAAATGTTGGCCACCTCCACGGCGTGGTTGATCTGCATCGGGGTGTCGATTCCGACACGGGGGTGGTCATCGAAGTTCCGACGGGCCTCTTGACGGGCAGCAAGCATCACACGGGTGTCATCTATCATCCAAAGTATGTTAGAGCCGTGCGATTGAGGACAAACAAAGGGTTGACTGACTTTCAAAAGCGACCCGGGTAGCGCGGAGAAGCTGGCGATAGGCACTGCGAGCGGAAACGGCCATTTTGTGAGGACAAAGTGAGGATAGACGATTTAAAACAGTCTGAGATGAAGTATTGAAACTGCTAGAGAGTTCTTCCAACAGAATTCTGCCGTCAAAGTAGTTGCTCTTCTGAAGTATTCGATTTGATCTCCGAAACCACCGGCGGCTGATTGGCGTGGCGTGGGCGGAATGTCGGGGCAGAAAAATTAAAAGAGAAAAAAAAAGGCACACTTTCTTTCTGCCGCCGCCATTCTTTCTTGTCAGCATCCACTTTCCTTCGGGCCCCTCCTTTCTTTTCTTTGTATATCTCGAACGCCGCAAAGTACAGCTGGCTTCGATCCGCATCGAAATGACTTCTGTTACCGTCACCCTGCCGGCCCTGCCTTCTGGCTGGTCCGCCGATAAGGACTTCAAGGCCGTTGGCTCGCTGTCTGCCGCCACCCAGCGCACGATCGAGCCCGTTGGCCCTCACTTCCTCGCTCACGCTCGCAGAGTACGTTCTTCTTCTGGCTGAAATTCACCTGATTCTGCAATCGGCATACTCTGGAAATCGAGGCCCAATTGTTCCCGCTGATCAAGCACTAACAACCCTCTAGAAGCGTCACAACCGCACTTTCTCTGAGGACGAGAGAATCCAGGCCCAGAACAACGTCAAGAAGACCGAGGACGATGAGGATGACAACATCTCTGAGCCCGAAGACGGCATGCTCCTGGCTCGTGAGGCCAAGGACTGGAAGGTGCGCACATACATTGTTCACTCCTCCGCCCACCAATGCCAATCGCTAACCCGCCACAGAGCCAAGATCACTATGCCGTGCTCGGTCTGACCAAGTACCGCTGGCGCGCCACCCCTGAGCAGATCAAGCGTGCTCACCGCAAGAAGGTCCTGCGTCACCACCCCGACAAGAAGGCCGCCATGGGCCAGAGCGACGAGAACGACCAGTTCTTCAAGTGTATCCAGAAGGCCACCGAGGTTCTGTCGGACCCCGTCCGCCGCCGCCAGTTCGACTCCGTCGACGAGGCCGCTGAGGTCGACCCCCCCACCAAGAAGGAGGCCTCCAAGGGCAACTTCTTCAAGCTCTGGCGCCGCTGCCTCGAGGCCGAGGCCCGTTTCTCCAAGATTCAGCCCGTGCCTATGCTGGGTGACGACAACAGCACCTTCGAGGAGGTCGACAACTTCTACAACTTCTGGTACAACTTCGACAGCTGGCGTACTTTCGAGTACCTGGACGAGGATGTTCCCGATGACGGTGAGAGCCGTGACCAGAAGCGTCATGTCGAGAAGAAGAACGCCAACGCCCGCCGCAAGCGCAAGACCGAGGACACTGCCCGTTTGCGCCACCTGGTCGACGACCTAGCCGCCCAGGACGAGCGTATCAAGAAGTTCCGTAAGGCCGCTCGTGCCGACAAGGACAAGAAGCGTCTGGAGCGTGAGGCCGAGGCCAAGCGTCTGGTCGAGGAGAAGGAGAAGGCTCGTCTGGAGGAGGAGCAGCGCAAGAAGGACGCCGAGGAGGCCGCCAAGGCCGACCGTGAGAAGTCGAAGAAGGCTAAGGAGGCTGCTAAGAACGCCGCCAAGAAGAACAAGCGTGTTCTCAAGGCCTCCGTTAAGGACGTCAACTACTTCGCCGAGTCTGGTGATGCCTCTGCCGCCCAGATCGACGGCGTCCTCACCGATGTCGAGAACATCATGGGCAAGATCGACGCCGAGGAGCTGGCTTCTCTCGCCGAGCGTCTTACCGCTGCCGGTAAGGATGCCGCCGCCGTCAAGGCCGCCTGGACTGAGGAGGCCGGCAAGAAGCTCAAGGAGGGTGAGGCCAAGTTCTTCGCTTAGATGCGACGGCCTGTTTAACGAAAAACTAAAATCATGGTGTTATGGCGTGGTCTGTCAGACAAGCGCTTTTACATGATAGATGGCATGGTTGGCAATGACAAACATGCTGGATAGATGGATAGACTAGCTTTTCAAGATCTAATGGAGGCAACGAACTTATGCATTCCTTTCATTCATTGATTCTTATATCATTCTTCGGATGGATTTTCCACCTCGCTTCTATGCTATAAACGAGTAAATTATTGAGCCTATATACTTTGCTGAAACTAGATCTAGGTCGAGTATATCTCTGTCCTTCCATGAACAGACCCTCAAAATCACATCACTCACTGCTTTAGCTTGCTCTTCTCACCGTGGCCAGCCCAGATATCCCTTCTCTCCAGAAGTATAGAAGGTCGGCCGATGATACTTGGCCAACGGACGGCCCTTGAACAGTCGCTTCGGCAGATCCGGATTCGAGGTGAACAAAAGCCACCAGATCCACGCGGCCTATAGACACAACTTAGCAACAAACGTCATCAAGCGCCATAAGCAGGACACTGCCTTCGCCGCTGACACAGCATCATACGCTCCAGCGCCAATCACCGGCGTGGTCTTCAGAATCCTGCGAAACAGCCAAATCGACCCTCACCATTCACCCCAACCCCATCCTCTCCCCGACGAATATCCCCCGAAAACGCCCCCTCTCGACTAAACTGATCATACCGCGGTTCCACGATACGCACATACGCCAACACCACCTTCTCCAACTCGCTCACCAGCGCCGAGAACGTCTCTAACCGCGTACTATCATTCGTGCCCTGCAGGACATGATACGGCGCCAGACGAATCGCCGTCCGACTGCGTCCGACAACCTGCACCACCGCATTTACGACCTCCAGGGCAAACCGGATCCGATTCCAAATTCAACCGCCAAACTCGTCGTCTCGGGTGTTGACGCTGTCCTGCGTGAACGAATCCATCAAATACCCATTCCCTCCGTGGATCTCGACACCGTCGAACCCGGCGTCGAAGACCGCTCGTTTCGCCGCGCGAGCAAATTCGCCTACCACGGCTTGGATCTCGGCGATAGTCAACGCGTGAGATGGCCCGTATGCTTCTACGACATCATCTTCACTGTCGCTGCCATCGTGCCTCCCCGAGCCAAACAAAACATGCTTCCCCTCTAACTGTGCACTCATTGAACTCAAGGGCCTCAACTCCCCAATCTGCGACGGCACCGACAACCTTCCGACATGCCAGATCTGTGCAAAGAACGTGCCGCCACGCGCATGCACCCCATCCGTGACAGGACGGCAGGCTACGGCCTGCACATCGTCCCAGAGCCCCGGGGTCCGGGGAAATCCTTTCCCGCGCGGGTGAATGACAATGCCTTTGTGGAGATGAGAAGGCCGCCGGAGGTGGTTTGTTCGGCGGAGTAGGGCATTGCGGTGGGAGAGGGGAAGGGGGTTTGGAGGGTTGTTGAAGAAGAGGGCTGGTGCATTGTGTGGTGTGAAGGTTTGTGAGGGCTAAGGAATTGAGGGTCATGAGGGTTGTGAGGCAATGAGGAGGATAGGGGCTGGTTGGCCTGGTGGGTTTTATAGTCTGAAGCAGAAGGTAAAGATTAGGAATCGATGTGATTTACTACCTAGGAGCCAAGCCTCGTATGGATGCATTAATATCAACGCATATTAGACGGTCTAATAACTCGGACCCTGGTATCTCCAGTGAGAATGGATCTATCGAATGTAACGGTTCTCAAGTTAGCCAGAACGCAGCCGACCCTGGCACGGAGCCAGGATCCGAGTCTGGGCCCTTCTATTAGTCGCATCCGTGTTCGACTCATGGCGTCATATCTCCTCGGAATCTGCTTTTTGAAAGATATAAAGTTCTTCTTGATAATCGAGATGGTTTGTAAGCGGTGACGTCGCGCAGCATATCGCAGCTTCATGAGTTGAGAGCGGAGGTGTTCACCATTCCGAGATCTCATGGTTGAACCGTGGACGAAGAGAAGCGGATCTGATTCGCCAGTCATAGGTGTCGAACCACGACCCAAAGTTAGATAGGGAAAAAAAAAAAAGACAAAGAAATTACTCTCCGAGGGGATGCATGGCGGCTTATAAGCCGGAACAGACAGGGCTGTGGAGGGCGAGGATTTGAGTGAGCCAAAAACGCTAGAGGATTGCCAAGAAGAGAAGCAAAGCCCTAACTTCTTCCTTTCATCTTCAGCGCCATGACAAATCCATCTGGTGCAGGGGTATAAGAGAAACCTCTTGGCTCAATATTGACCCTGTATTGATAGATATCTTTATCAAGTGATTACTCGCACAACAATCAACATGTCCACCGTTCCTCCGCTATATAACTCAGTTTGCATCAAACCTGGCTTCGGCCTTATTAACAAAGATTCAATCACCCAAATTGGATCCCAAACATGCATCGTTCCACCCGCATCACTGCATCCATGATCAGGCACCAAGGGAAAATCAAACCCCCAGACCAACATATCCCATCACTCCTTCAGTTCAACCAGCCATGCAACCTTCTATAAACCCCTCTCCCCCATCTGCGGCTCAGTTTTCTCTTTCGACAAAGGCAGCTTATTCGCTTCTACCAAAACAGCAACCAGCAGAAGAGCCACTCCAAAAACACCCCCAACCACGCCGTATGCGATCTCTCCGCCGGTGGTGTTTGCAGCAAGTTCCAACCCAAGCCCGCCATTGATGATACCGAGAAGAATCAGAACACGGCCGTACCAAACATGCAGACGGGTCCACTTTCCTGGTCTTTGGGTTTTTCGGAACCGGAAATGATGGATCAACCCGATGAACGGCTGGAATAGTAAGAGGACAACGATGATGGTGCCGAGGATCGTGTGGGCATTGTTGTGCAGCTGGGAGTAGAAGGTGTTAGATCATTCTCTCTAGGCTTGGAACGGGTCAATGCCTCGTAAAATGAAAAGAATTTGGCCAATGCCCTTTTCTGAACGTCACTTACTCGGTCAAGAATCTTCCCAACACGAATGCCAGTTGCCAATCCCGATAGCATCAAGATCCAGCTGAGCATTTGCCATACAACATGTATCCAGATAGTCTCTTTGACACGGAGAAAGCGAATTGCCAGGATACCGAGGGGCATCATAACGGTGAAAGCGAGGCTCATGACAATGCCATGGGCCTTAGCATATTTGGGGACCAGATGAAGTTCTTCGAAGATGATTTGAGACATGGGGAGAGAACAGAAGACGAGAATCTGTCATTGAGCGTCAGTAGGCGAACTCGAAGTTGATAAAATCATGGGCTCAAAAACTATATGGGGGACGTTCACATACCCTAAAATAGAAATTTTTGCTTTTCGTCTCTTAATCCGTACGGTTTGACGTTAGATCTTTTGAACATTAGTATACAAAGCACTCCCAGTGATCCTGCTATCGTTAAATACTCAACACTTTATACCCAGTCCCAAAGATCTAGAGCCTTGAATGAGGTCATTTCGTATAGAATGTACTGACCAATCAAATGAAACCATTCCTCCAAGCACCGAGCAATGCGAGAACCGCGAAAAGGCCGTTGCATTGGCAGCACAGCCACATCTCGTATTGCCAACATCGCTGCCATCTGCCAAAGATGGGAGGGGGTGCAGGCTTCCATATTCCGAGATCACCGAGCTTTAATGCGTTTGACAAACAATACCAGCAGGTAATCGAGTTCATCTGTCGATCAGCGTTGCAAAAGCAAAAATCACCCAACATAGCTATGGACAAAGAGATTCGACCGGCCGGGCTACCACCAATGAAACCGCCCTTGATTTTCAAACCCAAAGCCTGCGTTGGCTGTCGTGCCCGGAAAGTAAAATGCGACAGGGAAACACCTTGCAGCAACTGTATACGGTGGTCAGTGGCATGCACGTATCCATCACCAGTGAGAACCTGCAGTCGACCGTCGAAAAAGCAGTTGAACGAGACAGAGCCAAAGTCACAGCGGGATTTGATGCGCATCCCCAGTCCAGCATTGTGGGACCCGGACATATCGATCCGGATATGCAAGCCACCCATGGTTTCCTCCCCATTACTGTCCCGAGCGCAAACCTGTTGGCGGATATTCGTCGAAAGGGTGGACCCGGTCGTGAAAGTATTGCATCGCACTAGCGCAGAAAGGGACCTTGTTGCATCGGCCTGTCAGCCGGAGTCCCTACGTGACAATGAGGAGGCCCTTGTCCATGCGATCTACTTCGCAAGTATTGCGAGCATGACGTCCGAGGAAGCTCAGAGATGCTTCCACACAAGCAAAAACACAGCCTTGACAGCCTATAGTTACTTGGTGGAGCAGTCAATAGCACGTGCGGCGTTTCTCCTCGATGACGAACTGAGCAAGTTGCAGGCACTCGTTCTTTTTTTGACGATTAATCGACTATGCGGCAAGACCAGTGTTGCATGGAAGCTGACAGGGTTGGCAAAGCGATCGGGAGTGTTTCGCAAATCCGATCTGACAATCTATGAACGTGAGATGAAAGCCCGACTGTGGTGGAACCTGTGGTACCTAGATCACCGAGCAGTCATGGATCTCGGGGAAGAGGATGTATCCGGAAAAGAGACCTATCCAGAGCTACCATTGAACATCGACGATGCCGACCTTGATCCACATGCCACAAAAGCACCCACTCCGCGAGAAGGTTGGACTGAAGCGACATTCGCTCTCGTTCGCTTCGAAATTGCCATGACGCGACGCCAATTGCACGAACAGCTTGATTTGAACCGAAAAGAGCGTATCATACAAGCATGTGAGGCCAGGATCCATGATCTGTACCTCCGACACAGCATTGAGACAAAACCGATCCAGTGGCTAACTCAACACGTTGTGCACGTCCTCATAATGGAGATGTGGTTTGAGCTGTACAGTGCCGACACTATTCCCATAAACAGTTGGTCGCAGCATGTGCAGGACCGACTCTTTCTGCTAGCGATTGACATCGTCGATGTTTCTGCGCGGTTAAGAACAGAGCCACAATCTCAGCAGTGGAGTTGGTTGCTGACGGGATACCAACAGTATCGGCCGCTAGCCTTTTTGCTGAACGAGCTGTGCTATCGAGAGGAGTGCGAGGCGGTGGATCACGCATGGAAAGTGGTGGAGAACGCGGTCACTCGCTGGCCCGATCAGGTGCGCGCCTCCATGAGCGGGAAAGTCCTGGCTGGTCTGAGGCAGAAGGCCAGAAGAGTGCAGTTACAAATCACGCAGCGTCAGTATTCAGGTGAAGTCTAGGTAATGAGGCCTGATACTAAGGGTGTCGGTTGATGAGGCACTTGTCCAGTTGTATTAAAGTCTATATAAGTAGGGGTACTATAGTATTGACAGGTGGTATATAGCACTACTGTCAAGCAGTAATCATTATACACCCGAAGAGAAACTCAGGTCCCGTTGAGTAACCGATCCATCCCCCAGAGAACTGCCAGCGAGACGCTTAGCAAGAAGCACCGGAGGGAACGTTCTTGCACTTGTTGCTCTTCTTTCCACCGGAGATGTTGTTGCCGCTCCAGGTCCAGTTCTTGCAGCTACCGGAACCGCAGAGGAGGTAGATGTCGGTGGCAGAGCTCTTGACGCTACCGTGGACATTCTTAATAGTGATGTCGTTGACAGCGACGCCGTTGGTAGGGTTGCCGGTGGGGCTGCCGTTCTTGTAGTCCTGCTGGACGACGATTCCGTACTTGGTGATTCCAGACAGAGTGATATCCTCGAAACGGACGCCAGTGACGGAGCCGGAGGCACCGTAGACAGTCTTGATGCGAGCACCGTTCTGGGAGTTGATGATCTTGGAGTTGACGATGTTCACGGTGTCGACGGTGTTGTCCTTGCGGCCGCCGACGGAGCCGATGGAGAGACCGTGGCCGCCCTCGCAGTGGCCGTTGGAGAAGGTGATGTGCTAGAAGGTATTATTAGCCGAAGCTCTCGCACAGTACGAGGCAAACCGGAGTGGCACGTACCTTGCCGGAGTTAACAGCGAGACAGTCGTCCTGGTTGTAGACGGTAGCGCGGTCAATGACAATGTAGGTACTGGAGCCAACGTCGAAAGCATCGGTGTTGTGGCCCTTGTTGGTGCCGGAGGAGTTGTCGATAAGGACGTTCGAGATGGTCAGGTGGTCGGACTGGATGCTGAATCCCTGCACAGGGGTGTTGTAGACCTTCAGGCCCTTGATGGTGGACTTGTTGAGCTTGTGAGCCTTGAAGAACTTGGGCTTCTTCTTTCCACCGTTGCCGCCCTTGCCGTCCCACCAACGAGCACCGTCGCAGTTGATCTTAGCACCAGACGCCTGCTGGACGGTGATGTCGGTTCCGGACATGGAGATCAGGGGACCCTTCCATTCCTTGTAGCCGAAGGTGGTCTCACCCTCGAAGGTGACCTATTGTATCATGTGTCAGTTGTAATATGGTTTTAGGCAGGGGTGGAGACTCGTACGGTAGCACCGGTCTTGAGGCCAGTCAAGTCAAGGGTCTCACCAGCTGGGACCTTGATGTTCTTCAGGATGATGTTCGAGCAAGAGCCCTTGCCGGACTTGGCCTTCGCGGCCGTGGTGAAGGTACAAGAGGAGCCACGGGCCTCAAGGTCAGTAACCGGGGCGGCAGAGACCAGCAAAGCGCCCAGGGCAGCGGCGACGAGGCCGGATTGAAAGAAATGCATGATGAAAAGAATGGAAGTGGTTTAAAGAAGGAATGAATAGGGCGAGAATGAATCGATCAAACAAGCCCGGGGAACGAAAGTACAGAAACAAGAAGAAAGAACGAAGGAATGATGATGAAGAGAATCCTACCATCTCCAGGGCCCTGCAGGATCCTTATATTCCTCATGTTCTGGTCGCCAGTGGAGCCTTCACTCCCAAACATTACTCCGTAATGGGCCAACCAGCCAAAGAGTCTCGAACACTCGACCAGGGGCAAAAGTGGAAATGAGGTCAGGACCCGGACTACTAGAAGCGTTTATGGATTCCCGGACTAGTTTAGAACGCCCATTCATTTCCACCAGGACCGGCAGCCAATATGAGTGCCGCACGAAGGTTTTAGTCATTTTAGGGCTGATTTGGCGAACGGTTCTCAGGCAGCAGAGAAAAGTGTGGTTTAAGCCATCGTTAGCGCCTCCCCACTTGGCCCCAAAAAGCTTCGCCGGAAATCCCTCGATCCGGCCTTGACCGAGACATGCACCATATATTCTTCCCCTTAGGAACCTTTTCGTGTTTGAGATTGTCTTGCATCCTTGGTAGTTCGGGTTTTATCAAGCCACTGCGGAGGATATCGCTTGCCATGGGTCAATTCTTCTGCTTAACAATAGTCACTAACACGCTCTTGCCCTAGCTTCAACCCAGGCCAGTGCTGTAATCTCCGGATGACAATAAATTGTCCGAGGTTTTTCCACGCATATTAACAATTCTCATCTCGCTTGCGGCTTGAGTCGCTTGACACATGGGCATTTCTAGCGGTCTTGTTGGTCTGGGTCTCACCGAAGTTGAATGCTTTCTATCCAACCGTTGGCCACCGGCCTGAGACATTCTCCTTGAGTATCGCTGATTCCATAGGCTGGGTTAGAGAGGCTTGCTGCTACAGTTGCCCCTTACTATCGCAAAGCATCAGTCCATCAATATCACTTTTTGTTCTTGCGACTCTTCTTGTCCGGATAGACGAAACTGCTAAGCTCGGTTCTGGGAAATTTTTCCGTGCTGATACAATCAAGCAATTTGGCATTAATCGTACCTTGCATTTATTCCGGAAGGTGCTTAAAATGTTTTCGCGAAGTAATATCAATCTATAATACGACGTAGGTATCCTGGGCCCCTGGCAAGACCACCAACTCCCAGATCCACAAGTTCCGGGTATCAACTATCCACCCCTGCATTCAGGTGCATTAGTGCGGCAGCAAGTCTCCTCTTCCATCCATGGAATTTACTCTAGAAGACAGTAGGTGTGGAGATATTGCTGCGGAACAGACGGAACCAGGTTGACTTCCTAGTACATAACAGCCTGCATGTTCTAAGGCCCACATACGTCCATTCGGAAACAGGCAGTTAGCTCTTCTGGAGCTAACCCAGGTCACATTGATACTATCGCAGCTTGCGCTTCCTCACGCAACTTTTCAGGATTCATTTTGCGCTACTCTCCATTTGCATCAGCTACGTGTGCTCGAATATGGGCAAATACGAAAGATATCAGAGTCTCTTGATATCGAGAACGACAAGAGAGGATCTGGAAATGATTGGATTGAAAAGACCTTGTATGATTATTATGTTCTACAACAGATGGCTCCGCCGAGGAGAGTAATACTTTCCCATTTTCGTTGTACATGACACGTTAAGTAGGGCTTCATGAAGTGAAGTTTGCGCTTTTGCTTAACTAGGTTCGACTACCAGGATATGAGAGACATATTTACGGTAACGTGACATCTAATGATTGTAGCAATGAGCACGATGGCTGACTTTATAAATAATAACGTCGGTCTGCGGACCGACCCCTTGATTTGTTATAGAATAAGTTGAAGTGACGAGGTACGATACTCCTACTAACAAGCAGTACTTTTCTCGTGGAGGCCTTGTCCTTTCTGCCTTGGCTTTTGCACAGGGGCTACAGCTACTCGTGTAGTGAGAGCTGATTTAAGAAATACTTGGACTTGGCTTTGCCTCTGGTACCCAGTAGTCTGATAGTGCATCTTAGAAAGGTCATTTTATTGATTCATGCTTCACAAAGTCATGTCTCTTCAGATACGAAAAGCTCTTCTAGAAAAACTTTCGCATCTCATACGTCCTTTCTCAACTTTATTCGAATGCAGCCGAACCACTTCAGAGACGATAAGTCTCTCAATCTCAACGACCTCCTCGCCAACGAATTTGTCAATCAACCCTTCGCATTTCGAAAGCTCAGGAGCCCGAACCCACTTTTTGCACCGCGGCCATGGCGACACAAAAACTGCCTCACGATGCCAACTAGAGACCAAACTGCCAATAACCAGATGATGGTTATAGCGCTGCAGTGAACTACGCGCTTTATGGAGCAGAATTTTTGGGTCAGCTTCCAGTTTAAGCGAGACGATCATACTTCCCGTTGGCAACCATTCGCCAACCAGGTTCTTCAGGAACTTCGGAACTGGTTTGAGCTGGATACCAGGGTTCTCTGGGTTCTGGGGCAACGCGTGTTGAATCTCATCATGGCTATTTGCACTACCCACTATTCTGACGCCGCTCTGATTGAAGGGAAAGGTCAGCTGAGAGGGTTGGCTTTTGTTTCCAATCATTCTACTGGGAGGAATGAAAACATCACTCACATCTGCAGCGAGGTATACAAGCCCCTTGGTGCGCAGCGACTGCATAAGCATAGTCACTGATCGCAACTGAAACATGTAGTCAGAGATTGTTTCGAATGGCAGAAGCAGTAGGTTATTGTACTCCTTGGCACAGCGATGGTCTTTGAGGGCATCACGAATTTGATCTTCGTACCTTCTACGGAGCGGGTCTCTACCACCATGACTATCGTCGTCCGCGTCCTGAAGGTCCAGAAGACATTTCTTCGGAGGACTGTATCGCCGAGCATAGGGGATCAGACTGTTCTGGCGATGCAAGAAGATCACTGCATATCCGCTCTGCAGGAAGTACTCAGCAGAGCGAGCACCTCTCGTACCGCGCGAGAAGTTATCGATGAAGTGCACTGCTTGGGGCTCGATTGGAACAGCCGTACCTCCCGATGTCACGAGCACTACGCGACGCTCTGTCTCGAGGTGGTAGTTGATAAACTTGCATGCGAGCTCTTCATGGGCAGTGAGGTTGTCGGGGGGCGAGTGTTGTCTGAAGAAATCCGCTTCCGCTTGAACTCGAGCCATCTTGTCTGCAACTTGGGGGTGTATCGATCAATGAAGTTAAATCAAGGGCTGGATTTTTTTTTCCTTCGGGATAGGCGGGAAGGCATCATTGATATAAGAGTCCTTTAATATACATAGCTGAAGACTATACAAGTGGAAAAATCCAGTGTTCTGTTGGGTGTCCCCATATAACGGCTAGGCACAAGGATTAGTCCGCATAATGAGACCAATGGAGGGTTCATTGAGGTAACCTTGTTTGAAACTCTCTAGAGCCGTTATGTAAGGAATGATTCAGTAACTGCACCGGCAGTATCCGACCTCTAGCGGGCTGATTGCCGACATGACTCCGAGTCGATAGTAGGTCGGAAATTGTCTCAGGCATGGGGGACAAGAGTTTCATCGTATTGAGAAGCATATCGACACTTTGCCCCGGTGTAAGCCGTGCTCCCAAGAGAGTAATCACCATCATTGTGTCATGCGAGTACCGGAAGATATGGAGAGAGAGACTACTACCTTTTTTAGATATGAAATCCCCCGACTGCCGGCTATTTTCCCCGCTTTCTCCTCGCTCTTATCTCCGACGGCGATGCCCTAATCCCAACAAGGCAGGCTATCAAAGCATCCCTTCCTTCATGCGAGGGGCAATAAAAAGCAATCTAGACCCCGCTCTGACCAGAAGGTAAGTTGGGATTCGAGATGACTGCCTTCCTAGTCAAGCCATTGCAATGCACCATGAATAACACCGGCAGAGTGAAGAAGCCTCGAGGCATCCGGCGGGACCGGCACTGCCACGCCTGTCGAACAAGAAGCATCAAATGCGATCTGAACCGGCCTCGATGTCGCTCATGCGCGCAAGACCGGCGGACGTGCACTTATCCCAGACGAGTGGTGTGGATGGAAGAGAAGAGTTCTTCTCCTTCGTCCTCACTGTCACCATCATCAGTGACTGTCATCCCGGCCACACTACCCACCCCATCCAAGGAAACCCAAACTAGTAAAGGGTCCCAATCCCACACCCCCATCGGCCTCTATGGCTTCGTCGACCTTCTCTCAAACTGCTACAACCGTATTCGCGTCTCCCAACGCGGGTTCCCCACCGAAGCCATCGATCTGATCGCACGCACCCTCGAGTTCGCACGCTCACGCATCAACGGAGCCAAGCAACAACAACCCACTTCATCGACCCTCACATCCATTCAACTCAACGTAGCAGTTCTCATGGGTCTCAGCCAACTGGTCGAATCCGCCCACCCGCTCGCCCTCTTCGGCATCGCCACCTTCGCCATCTTTGAAGTCTGCAGCGGCTCCTTCGGACGCTGGCACTGCCATCTTCACGGCGCGCGGTCTTTACTCGATCTGCACTGTCGCAACCGTGCCGACTTCGAGACGCTCAGTCGCAGAATCACCGGGCTGGCTGATGTTCTGAGCTACCTGGTCTGGTTCGACGCTACGGGGGCTCTCATGCGCGGTGGTAGCTTGATCTTCGATGATTGGCACCGCGAGACGCTGCGAAAGAGCTTTTTCGATTCTGTGGGTTGTCCGCCGGAGACGTTTGAATTGTTCGTGCATCTGGCGAAGTACTGCGATGGAGATCGACCTGCCACACTTGATGCAGAGGATCTCACCTGGCGCGCAATGGATCAGATCTTACAATCGCAATCGACCGACTGCATGACCGATCGAGGTCGCGCGGCTGTAGTGTATCGATATACGGGTGCAATTGTGGCATTCGCCCGCGCGAATTGTAATCAAGGTACTACTCCTACTATTAATACTATATCGACAACAATGCTGTCCTCCCGCGTGGTATCGTCGATGGTAGATAAAGTGTGCGAGGCCGTGACCCAGATGGACGTTAGCTCGCAATTCTACATCCACATGGCCACCCCTGTGTATTTGGCGGGGATGAATGCGACCACAGAGGCGCAGTGTGCCGTGTTTCGGACGTACTGGCAAAATTGCCAGTTAGGTGATTTTCCGCGCTATCCGGATGGACAGGCGCAGTGTGAGCGGAGGTGGAGGAATAATCGAGTGATAGTGTAGATGGTAGATGCATACATAGTATATAGGTAATGCATGAGATATTATTCTGGCGCTGTGTGATTAGCCTGGATTCCTATTCATGATGCATGGTTAGTCCAAGACATTTCAGCCACGAATGACTCGCATAGAATCCTTTCCCGAAGAGGAAAGCAATCAAGATATGCAGCCCTAACTCAATCCACCAGCAACGAGTTCCAAGACCCTCTTCATGGTGCTGCTCTGCCAATCGCCATGTTTAATTTTATCATATTAGTATCTCCACATCACAGCAAATGCTATATAACCGTAGCCTTTACTCCCTCGCCCTCCCTCAGAACATCCTTGATCTCCTTCCCTAGTAAAAACACCGAGCAATGCCACCTATATACGAGCAACTCGCCGCGCAAAAACGCGCCGACCAACTATCTTCCATCCCCCCGGAATGGCGCCTCGATCCCATCCCATCCATAGAATCAGCACCCAATGCACTAACATATATCCGCCGGATCCTAACCCCCGCCGAGTTATCCCTAACAGAAGAAACCGACATCAACGTTCTACTCCGAAAACTACATTCCAGAGAACTTTCCTCGCTAGACTTGACGAGGGCGTTTGCCAAGCGAGCAGCCCTCGCGCACCAGCTCACTACCTGCTGCACGGAGATCTTCTTCGAAGAGGCTTTCAAAACGGCCGAACAGTTAGATGAACATCTCGCGACCACGGGATGTCTCGTTGGTCCGTTACATGGGTTGCCTGTCTCTATTAAAGACCTGTTTTCTGTGAAGGGTGTTGATACTTCCATTGGTAAGACAACATCCCATCCCCTCCGTCCCTTTCTTCCTCTCAGCTTTCCCCTACCCAAAACGTAGCTAGCAGAGAAGCGTCATCAAAAGCCCAACCAACCTAACCCACCAACCAAACTACCCACTAACCAAACCACCAACAGGTTGGATCGGCCTAACATCCAAACCCTCCCCCACCGACAAAACCGTGGCAACGACCCTCCGCCGCCTCGGCGCGGTGCTCTACGTGAAAACAAACCTCCCCCAGTCAATGATGATGTCCGACTCCTATAACCACGTGTTCGGGCAGTGCGTGCACCCGTTCCATCGCGGGCTCATCTCGGGCGGGAGTTCGGGCGGCGAGGCCTCGCTTGTCGGCGCCAGGGGGAGCGTGTTGGGCATCGGGACGGATTTGGGTGGCTCGATTCGCATTCCGGCGGGATTGTGTGGGTTGTATGGCCTTTCGCCGAGTCATGGGAGGCATCCGTATGAGAGGGGGAAGTGAGTATTCAGTATTGTTTCTTTGTTAGGGTTTTATTTGGATGACTTGGCCTTGGTGTTGGCATTGCCATTGGACACAGGGATGGGGGTTGTTGCTTTTGTTGTCTTTGTTATTGAAGATGAAGGTGATGCTAATGCGTTGTCCACCACCCTACCCAGTCCCGGACAAGATATCGTGCGTTCTGTAGCCGGTCCCATGACAAACAGCCTGGCCAGCATCGAGCGCTACATGGAAGCCCTACCATCGGTCTCGCCGTGGACGATCGATCCGCATGTCTCTGCTGTACCGTGGCGCTCTCATCTTGCCTCTGCAGGAAACCGACGTCTCAAGATCGGGTTCCTGGTCGACGACGGGGTTGTTAAGGTTCAGCCGCCAGTTGCGAGGGCAGTGAGGGAGGTTGTGGATGTGTTGAGGGGTGCAGGACATGAAGGTATGTAGTACCTACTATCCTGTCACACTTGTCCACCTGCATGCATACATGCATGCAAACCAAAACAAACAAGACCGGGGACGAGAGCCAAACACTAACACATTCCATTCCTATCCAGTCATCGAATGGGACGCATCCTCGCACGCCCATGCCTACTCTCTCTGGCTGAAAGCCGTCCTCTCCGACGGCGGCGAGGGTTGTCGCAAGAAGACGGAATTGAGCGGCGAGCCATTAATCCCTGGGATGTTAGTTGGGAACGAGACGGATTTACTGACCACGTCGCAAACACATCAAGTAGGGTCCCCTCTTCCCTGTCCCTTTCCCATGCTCTCAACAAATGATAAGAGGGAAATACAAAAGTTGACAGATAATCAAAGCTCCACGCGGACAAATACGCCTACGAAACAACCTACCTCACGCAATGGACACTCAGCGGAATCGACGCGCTAATCATGCCCACGAGCCCCTGGGTGGGCTATAAGCCGTGGACCTGGACCAGCGGAAGCCAGTACGTTGGATACACCAGTATCTGGAATTTCCTGGGCTATGCGGCGCTGGCGGTTCCTGTGACTTGGGCGTCCAGGGAGAAGGATCAGCCGGATGAGGAGTGGACGGGGCATGTGCCGAGGAATGAATGTGAGAGGTTTACGAAGGAACAATGTAAGCTTCCCCTCCCTTCCCATCTCTCTGTCTCGTTTTGGTTATTGTTCTATCCTTGTATTGGTTCGGTTTAAGGGGATTGTTTGGCTGATCAGACATGGGTGCGGGTAGATGATATCGACCTTGTCGAAGGTATGCCTGTGGGCGTGCAAGTTGTGGGCGGCAGGTTCGGAGATGAAATGTGTGTTGCGGTGGCGAAGGTGATTGAACGAGTACTGGCCGGGGGTCAGTTGACTCGTGCGAAGCTGTGAAGGGAAGGCTTTAATAGGCGGCACCCGAAGCGTAACAATGAGTTGGGTATATAAGGTGTGGTTGTTGCCCTGACAATTGGTAGGAGCTAGATCCTAGACGAGTACAGTGGATCGAGCATGGACTATTTTACTTGTTTCCATAAATTGCTGCAAATTGAAAATCACTATTGAACTCCCTGAGGTTTGGAGCCTGCCAAACATTAACTGCGCCAGATATCAACATTTTAGTGATGCGTTCCACCAAAGCAAAAGACCAACTCCCATAACCCCTAGGAAACAAAATCCTCAACGCTCAGAGGAAGAAAACAAGACAATAGATCAAAGCTAGGTTTCCATCATGAAGATAGGAAAGGGAGCACCGGCCCAAAGGAAGCTCACAAATATAGACAAGAAGATTATGACGGGAGACTTTCATACCAAGAGTTTGTCAGACACCAAGGCCTGACCGTCACCCATGAGAAGGCCTGCTGCGCCTAAAAGACCGACTCCGCAGAAAATGAAGGAGAGGACGACAATCTAGAACCCATCTCCCTCCTTCCAAGGCCTTCCTGCCTCCTTAGCTCTGGCTCGGGGGTCCTTGCCCCGTTCCGTAGCATTGAACAGGATGTCATCCAATAATATCTCTTTTTCGTAAATTTGGTCCTGGAGTGAAAGGTCCTTGCCCGGTTCGGGAACGGTGAGTCGGCTGTTCTCTCCCAGATTTCCGCGCAACCGAGCAATCTCAATCACTTCGGCCTGACCATACCAATTTTTCAGCTGCTCCTCCAAGTCTTGCTTCTCGTGGCCAACACTGCGGAATTGGTCGTACTCGTCTTCGCCGCCAAAACAGACCCCATACCCGTCACAGTAGCAGACGTTCTCCTTGGGACAGACCACATTCTGTCCGGTGAATACCACGTGCCACAGATATTCCCAGACACGACCGGAAATGTAATCACTCAATTCCGTCCGAAGAATCCAGTCGCGGTAATACACGAAGCGCGCTTTAGGGATGGACAGGATTCGCTCACGCGAGACCGCAAACTGAGCGCAACATGGCTGCGCCAGCACGTCCGGGATGGGGTCATCGGGGAAAATTTCTCCCCAAGATCGAGCGAGCATGGTCTCTTCCTGCTTCGTTTCATCCTCCTCCACCGTTCCGGGATGCAGCCAGTCGGGACAGCCGGGGGCCCAGGTGCAGCGCAGGTTCATGTATCCCTCGCGGACCACACGCGCGGGGTTGAGTCGGTCCAGCATCTCGGCCGCATTCCCGCCAAAGATCTCGTCATTGTGCCACGCGAATTGGTGAGAGTGCATGAAAGCCACGATGTCGGGCAGCTGGTCGTAGTGGTCGATGATGAAGCTCAGGTATACCATCACCTCGTGTCCTTTATTCCGCGGCGGGTGCAGAGGCGCAGAGGGGTCGTCAACCATGTAGACGGCGGATTGCCAGCCGGGGAGCTCGTACTCCATCCACGTGGTGTCTTCTTCGCTGGTCTGCGGGACCACGATCGTTTTCGAGTAATCCGACCCCGGAGGCTTAGGCTTGCCAGGGACGTATTGCGGTTGAGGAGCGTACGGCTCTCTGCCCGGCCGTTCGTCAAATCCGACTCCGCTAATGTTCCAACGAGCAAATGGGGTAGGGGAGGGTGTCGCGACGGTATCGCCCAGTCGAACGGTTTGCGGCATCCGGCGCCATTGTGAGAGGCTAGTGAACGAGTATAGGAGGAAGACGAAGAAGGCCAGGCCAAGGAGCGGGATAGCCCGCCGTGTGGAAAGCATTAGATCGGGTGTGTCGGCGCTACGTCGGCGCTACCGCGGAGAAGAAAAGAGTCGTCGCAAAATGATAGGGGAATCTGCTGCAAAGCAATTGAGCCAAGTCATGCGATTAGCGACCGGGTATTAAAGAGGCACTATCACTTATCATCACGAGAAAGGGGGTGGAGGGGAAAGGAGGCGTCAACGGAGCATGAATGAGAGACAACAAGAAACGTGGCTTGCAGCAGAGCATCCTGGAACTGATCAGCGCCGCCCAGGGGACCAGACTTACGCTTTCTGTCAACCATGTGCGATGTCGGGGTGTGACATCAGAGGGGATAAGGGAGGGGGTGTAGGAGGGAGGGGCGCATGAATAAAGTGCAATGAAAAGGATGTCAAGGAAAGAATAGAAGAGGAAGAAGGAAAGGAAGAGAAGCGCGCACACGACCGCAGTAGCAGAAGAGATGGAGATGAAGAGAGACGGGAAGACGGGCGGAGGCGGAGCTGGCGTCAGCAGCGGATGACGACGAGACCCTCCAGAATTCCCCGTCATGAAATCACCCCTCGTCCTACGGTCGCATTCGATTCCTTGACGACCACGACTTGTCGATCTTTTTTGACCGTGAAACACCGCTAGCTCGTACCCCAAAATAGTCGCTATTCATTCAACGTCTCGGAAGTCGGAACTATCACCGGATTCCGGATCTACAATCGATTGATCGGTTCAGTTCAGTTCACGCCAAGATCACCGCATCAAATTCGCCATTACACTATGTACAATCTTCTTCTCAATTTCCAGTGAAATCTTCTCCAACGTCATCAAATCAAGCTGTGGCTAACATGGCCACAGCACCAGCCAAAACATACATACACCCCGGGTATGATGGGTCTGCCTCGCTAAAAAAAAAAAAAGAAAACAAAAGGGCAGAGCAGGAAGTATAAACGCCAATGAGATTTTACACCAGAGCAAGCCAGAGAGAAGGGGAATGTAGGGGCCCAATAAATGACAAACAAAAAGAAAAATCGTCAGCTCTCATCGTCCGCTGCATCTTCTACGGTCGCTGCTCTTGCCTTCCCCTTGGATGACGTCGACTGACCGTCCTCGTTCTCTCGCTCCTCAGCGTGTGTGGAAGACATTCCACCTTTCTCGGGTTGTGTCTCCGAAGCCACGTCGGTCCATTGCTGAGAGGGCGATTCGGCCCCGTCACGTCCCCAGTCCGGTAACCCTTGGGAAGCAGACACAGACGCAGTAGTATCCCCATGGTTCTGGTCTTCGTTCTCGACATGAGTTTCCGTAGCAGCATGGGGCATGGACGCATGATCGGTCGTCTGCGCTAGCGATGTCGTCACCGGAACCGCCGGGGTTGTGCTCGAGCTGGTGGTCCCTGGAGGCCCATGTGTCGTGGATTGAAGAGGAACAAGGGACCACCCCTGTGGGAGGGTAAGTCCTTCCGGGAGTTGAGAATTGTCTGCAGCCAAAGTCGGGACAGGATTGTCCGCGATGTAATGGTGGCGTGCAAAGATCGACGACGGTGCGGTTGATGTGGGAGGAACCGAGGGGTTGGTGAATACGTTGGTCAGAGGTTCTGTGGGGTTGCTCTGTAGAGTTCGAAGTCTCTGCAATTCTGTCTGTAACTGTCGTACTACACTGAGCTGGTCTGCGGTGACACGGAGATCATGAATTTCCTGCATGATCTGCTGCTCCATCTGCTGCAATTGATTCCGCATGTCAGGAACGCCGGTAATAGTAGGGTTAGGTGCAGGAGGCTGCGCCGCAGCTTGTTGAGGCTGCCCGAATCCGAACCCAAAGCCGATTTGTTGAGGGCCCGGGACGTTGACGTTGTTTGCTGGTTGCGGCGGAACGTTTCCTTGCTGGATCTGTCGATGGAGATTGTGAAAAAGATCGCCTCGGCCGGCGCCGAACCCAATCCGAAAGGGTCCAAACTGGTATACACGAGCCCTGGGCAGCCCATCGGCGTTTCTCCCGGGAGCTTGGTTCCCACCGGCAAAGTTCTGTTGGCCAACCTGTGCATTGTTCGCCACGTTCCCTGCGTCTCCGCGAGGGCGAGGCGGTGCGATCACCGGACGACGGCACGTAGGACAGTTTTGCTGTCTTTCCAGCCAGCTTCGAAGACAGGCAAAATGCAAGATGTGGCCACATGGAAGCTTTTTCGGCCGGAGACGATCTGAAACCCGCGCTCGCAGAGGCTGCCCGTGAGCAGGCTGTTGCCAATGTGTCATCTCCTCGCGACAAATAATGCAAACTTCCTCTCTTGCAACTTCTTCGGCGGTGGCGTCGGGGTATCGCTCGTTCATGTCACGGGTGGCATTTCGGAAACGAACGAAGTCAATGATCCGTCGGCCGAAAGAGCGAATGGTAGCCACCACGTCGCGCAAGATGTGAATCGGCAATCCGTAGAAGGTGAAGAGGATGGCAAAGAAACTCAAGTACACGATCAACTTGAGGAAATCGGTGACAAGATCCAGATAGAAGACCCATCGGCTCTTTTCCTCCCAGCCGGGAACGTCTAGTTCCATCTCATTAACGTCGTTCTCATCCGGAAGACCAGCGGCGGGCGCGGTTTCACCCCTGCGCGCATGTTCCTGGATCGCCTCCTCTCTAACCGCTCGGATCTCTTGACGGCGCTCCTCGAGCTTTGCTTTCGTCTGCTGGTGGGTAATGTAAATCTCCACAAGAGATATCGAGTATCTAGCTGCAGTGGAGCTGGACAGAATCGTGAGAACGGCAAACTCAAAGCCGAACATAACCATCATATCCGGCCGCGCCTGCTCGAGGACTGTGGTGATGCAATATCTCAGCATGAAGGCATTGAAGAGGACCGAGGTGAGCAACGACGCAGCCATCCGGATATGGAACAGGCGAGGATTAGCCGGTGGCTGCTGTTCCAAGTATTCCACGCGACCTTCGCCGATCCATCCCCAAACCTTGCCTACGAGCAGGCAAACAAACATCACCAGAAACCAACCACCCAGCTCCCCCCGGAATATTGTCATCGCAAGGCATGTTTCCGTGATGGCAAACCATCCCTTCTCGTATAACTGCTCGGTTTCGATCGGTCGTAGGGGTCCGTATAGAAGTCGCTGGAGCCAGAAGAGGAAAAAGCCCACCGCCAATAGACATAAATTCGTCAGGATCTGGGGAGCGAGTGAGTCCGACATCTTCCGCAAAGGCACGCACGCCGCGGTAAGGACTTACCATAAGGCTGGCGCTGCTCTGGGATAGATACACGCAGGCCGAGTAGAAATTCGCCCTTTGGTGTAGTGCTTTCAAGAAAACACCCGTGGCCAGGGCCACAGACGCCTTTGAAGCAATGGGGTCAGCACGAAGTGAATCCGCGACGCAGGTGCAGGTGAGTTACTTACCCCGGCGTAGGCGGCTAATCTCATGGCGACAGGGAGACAGACGTGGGCAAAAAGCCCGGGGTCATCGACGAGGACGGGATATCGAAAGTAATCTCCCTCTCAGAAGGACATTGGCAGGACTGAGCCAGAGAGGAAGAAACAATGGGGATAACTAGAGAGGGGGAGAAGCGCAGCAAGTCCGGCGGAGTGGACGGAGGTCTTCTGGTCTTCTGGACAGCTATACCACTGTACCGTATCGCTGTATTGTACTGGTTGTTACCGTCCGCCTGTCTTCTTACGTCAGCAGATCTGCTCCGACCGGAGCATGTGACTTATCTCCGTTCTGGACTTGATGTATATGCCGTAGGAGATTAGTGATGGTGGGCGATGATAATGCGAGAATTGAACTTAATGATGCTTCTGGTTATGATCAGAGCGCGAGGAAGGTGGGGAAATGGCAATAATAGTCATACCTAAGTCTAAGTATTCACCAATCATTATTGGAACAGGTCTACCTTGCTTATATATTCTGGAAAGTTTCGTTGACTGAATGATTTCATTGCTGACAGAACCCGTACAATGTGAACGGATCTTACACGATGAAACAGACATTCCAGAAGGCCGCAAGCAGAAGGAATACAAAATCCCAACAAACCAGCCTGATGGGGTTCGTATGGCGCACAGCAACTTTATGCAGTGCCAACTTGGCCGGGCCCAAGCAGCCATGACGCGTAATCATGTGACACCGGGGATCGCTGGAGGGGGAGATCACTTCCTCCTCCCTTGCCAATTCCATCATCTCTTCTTCGAGGATGCATGGTTCTTTGATGCCCTAATCTTATACGGACAAGGGTCTAGTGGATTGAAGTACCTATGGTTTGTTATATGACCGGGATATAATCATCTACATACAATGGCATTACAAGACTCTTTGTTTACCGCCAGTCGCACTCAGACACTAACCTATCTACTTGCTGTTTGCCCTTTTTCCATTGCTTTCTTGGTCTTTATCAACTCTTCTGTATCATTTGTCGTGACCGATCTGATAGGATTACATGAAGGAGAGGGCAATGCGGTGGGAACCCTGGGTTTTGCTGATGAACTACTTGCGCTGGCCGCTTGTCCCCTGTGGGGAGCCCTGTCCGATCGCATAGGTGTCCGCAATGTAAGTTTCGTCTTCGCATCGAATGATGTGGAAATTTGAAGTCTCTGATAGCTCAATGATAATAATTCAATTTAGGTCTGTGTCGCCGGGTATGCTATTGTGGCCCTGGCCCTGGTCCTGTTCGTTCAGGCCAAGAATGTCTACCCCGAGCTTCTTCTAGGAAGACTGCTGTTCAGTGTAGGAGGCTCTGCAGTCTCGACCATGGTGACGGCCGTTCTACCTGCAGTGACCGGAAACGCCCGTGGACGTGGATATTCATCATCCCGGGCTTTCAATGCGGCCGAAACTCAGGATGACCCCGCCCATCCGCCTTCCTCTCCAGGTGCCGGGTCAAAGGCTGATAAAAGGTCACCGTCATCCAGACTGGCTGGATTTGTGGGGATGTGTGCTGGATGCGGCGCCCTGGTGTCTTTAGTGGCCTTCCTGCCGCTCCCAGCCCGTTTCCAAACCTGGGGGCTGTCTCCGCCTGAAGCAATCCAGTATAGCTACTACCTAGTTGCGCTCGTGGCGCTGTTGGTGAGCGCTTGCTGCTGGATTGGCCTGCGGAATCTTCCCGGCGAGAAAAATAAGACGTGGAGTTCGCTGTGGTCGCTACACTCGGAGGACTCGGAGACAACGTGCAGCGGTCCATCCTGTCCCGTGTACAGCAAATCACGACTCCCATATTTACGACAGCTCAATGCAGCGATTACATTGGGCTTCCGCCAACGCGATATATTTATAGGCTATCTTGGGGGATTCGTGGCCCGAGCGTCGTCTGTGGGCATTTCATTATTTGTCCCCCTTTTTGTTAACCATTACTACCGAGCATCCGGTCTATGCGGCGGCAACAGTGACACCGGGCCTAGCGGGATCAAGGAATCGTGTCGCGAGGCCTACGTGTTGGCCTCAATACTGACGGGCGTCTCGCAGCTAATAGCGTTGATCGCAGCGCCGGCGTTCGGGTTTTTGTCCGAGAAGTCAAGATGGTATCATCTTCCTCTTCTTTTTGCCTGCCTCGCAGGTGTTATCGGCTATACGGCATTCGGGTTGCTGCGCAGCCCGCAATTTAAAGGTCCCGATGGGAATGCAGGCGTGTTCATGGTGATGGCCCTGCTCGGAATTAGCCAGATCGGTGCCATTGTCTGCAGCTTGGCGGTTCTCAGTGGCGGCATCCTGAATGTTAGCGACGAATCTGGCATTGAAGCCCATGACTCCGGAAATTCCCCGCATGTAGAGACTGGCCGAGATCTTGACTCCGACGAGCAGCGACCATTGTTAGGTGGCGCGGCGGGTCAGACTCCAAAGAGACAGCCGCTGGCGCACCTCAAAGGATCAATTGCCGGCGTCTACTCTTTGTATGGCGGAGCGGGCATCTTGCTCCTGACCAAAGTGGGCGGAACCTTATTCGATACCGTCTCCCCCGGCGCACCTTTCTACATCATGGCTGGATTCAACGGTGCTCTGTTGCTGGCCGGAGTGGTGAGCGGACTGGTGAGCCGTCCTAAGGCTCGTGTTCCGATAAGTGGCGCTTAGATTTAATAACCCCGGTCTGCTAACATACAATTTGTTCTAAGCGAAGCGCTATTCTTGATGTACGGAGTATGTTTATTGTTTAGTGTAAGGGCAAATAAAAAAACCCAGCAAAGAAACGGAGTGGCACCGAGGCGGCCCCCAAAGAAGAGGGAAAAATCAACGACTCGAAGGCAATCCAGAGAATCCAGGCAGGCCCAAGTCTCGCGACTGGTCAGGAACTATTTCTTAGCTGCCGCCACCGACCCAATCATCAGACTTCGACCCTCCCCTCGTTCCTGACGATTTTCCTACTCCGGAGTAGTGAGATTAACAAGAATTCCCAAATGGACATGGCCGGCTTATTCTTCTTAAGGGACTGGCAGCCCTGTTTTCATCTGCGAACTCCGCCTGCTGGTTTCCCCCAACTTGTCTCTCCTTTAGTCGCAACGATCGGCTCTCGCATCCACATTCATACATTCGTTTACTCGAATACTTCCAACTATGCATCTCCAGTCGCTCACTCTCGCCTTCCTGGCATCTGCCACATCCGTTGTCGCCAACGATGTAGTGTCGATCTTTCTCCCGGAGGCTGACCCCCAGCCCATCGTCGGCAAGGTCATCGGCGTTGTAAGCTCCCCGTCCAGCCATCCAATGCGCATTGGGTGTCCCAAAAAAAAAAACTAACATCATTACCACAGGATGGCCCTTTCACCTCTTACGTTCTCTACTGTGCCCCTGGCACCGATGAAAATGACTGCGGACTTCCCCCGGACGGGTACACCGTCGCCCAAGGTGCCTCCACCAACCGTATGATCTACAGCTATGAGGACTAGTAAGTTATCAATAACTACTCTAGCCCGCCTGCACGCATAAAACAAAAATAACCAAATAAATAAAAAAATCAAATCTCTGACCCCCTCCACAGCGTCCAAAGCCGAGGCTGCCAGATCGGCAACAAATCAGTCATCTCCTGTGACATGAAGATGCACGACGCGACCACCACCAGAGCAACCTCCGACACCCTGACCACCACCAGCCTGCCTTACCTCCCCGTCACCATCACCGCCACCGAGACCGGCGCCACAAACAAGGCCACTGCGACCGCTAGCTCCGCCTCCGCGACCGGCACGGCTAAGTCCACCCTGTCGACCACCGCGTCCGGCGACGCTTCGGCCAGCGCTACCGGCACCGGCGCCGATGCCTCTGCAACGGATAGCAGCAATGCCGCCCTGGCCCAGGCTACCGGTCACGCGGGCTTGATTGCCGGCGGTGCTGCGATGGCGTTGGCGTTGGCTATGGCGTAGATGGTTAGGTTAGATTGGTTAGGTTGGGTATGGTTGTGATGAATAATGGGCTGGGTTTTTTTTTTCTTTTTCTCTCATCAACTGCTCGTGTAATAGATTCAGCTCGCCTTGATGCTTTCTGATGACTTCCCCGATGCACTCACTCATTCAGTGCACTTGCGCAGATGATTCCCTTTGATAACTATGTTTAATACCGATTTAATGTGAATAGTATATACGCTCGAAAACCAGTTCATTCGGATTAATGGCCATGTCTAATATCGATGTAACTTGAATCATACGCTCTAAATTCAATCAATCCGACAAAATGACCACCCCTCGTAGACCTAGGAATCCTGGCATGGCTGAGACATGAAAGGGAAGTGAGGTGAGATTGAGTAAATTTTGCGCGCAGTCATCTTCTTGAATTGGTATCTATGCATGCATCGTCCTCGTGGATAGCAAGTGGGGTTCTGGTTCTTTCCTTCGCTCATTATCTAGCCACTAGTAGTCATTGCTCCGGTTCGTATCTCTAGATCTCATCCCATCTAATCCCACCCCACCTCATCACATCACATCACATCACATCCTGTCTCATCTCATGTTGTCTCGCTGTCCTTCCCTGAAGACGGACAACTCACAGCTTAGTTACCACCATGAAAGAATTCATGAAACCCGGCGCCCCCTTTTGCCCCCTTCCCCCCTTGTCCGTGACCATGCGGCCCCGTCTTCAACCGGTCATCGGTACTCCGGACCTCCAAGCCCGCGCGGATGATTTCCGTCCGTAATAGACGGATGTGGGCTTCGCGGGTGAACTCGGAGAGGTTGTTCAAGATGGCTTCTTGGACTTCCGTGCGTTTGTCGACCTCGTTGGAGACCAGGACCATTTTCTCCAGGTCGATGCGTTTGTCCAAAATGCCGTCTTGGATGAGGCGAATCAGTTCCTGGACGAAGGGGGAGTGAAGGTCCATGGCGGGGAGTTGGCCGGAGCCGGAGTTCGGGGCGAAGATCCGAGCCATCGAGTCGAGGGTGACGCGGCTGAAGGGGACGAGGTATTGCTGGATGGACTTGGTGCGGATGCGCGTGTACAAGGTGTCGACGTGGCGCTGGAGGTGGATGTCCAAGAGGTAGTCAGCGCGGTAGGACTCGAGGATGTCGAGACAGGGGCGAAATTTGGAGGTGCAGAAGAACGAGATGGCGCGGCGGATGTGGGGTTCGAGTTCAAGGAAGTTGCGGAAGGCGGAGTTGTCGAGGACGCGGCGCTGGAGCTCATGGCGGTCCATGGAGGCGAGTGCGCAGAGACCGCCGTAGACGGCGACGTCGTTGGAGGTGAGCGTTTCGTTGTACGAGTCGCCGAGGGTGGGTGGGGTGCTGAGGAAGCTATTCGCGGCGTCCAGGTAGGAGCCGGAGTGAAGTTGGGATAGGCCCAGCGCGGCGGCCATCTTGGGCTGGTTCTTGGCTTGTTCTTCCGGTTTGGACTGAAGGTTGCGTAGTCGTTGGACGTTCGACTGAACGCTAAGCCAGTCCCCTCGCTCGATAGCCACATTGATGATCTTGAACAGCATGGATGCGATGTGACTCGGGGTGGTGCAATAGTCCCTCATGCGAGAATAAGCCTTGGATGCTGCCACCAGGTCACCGATTTGATGGTAGTGTTGTCCGAGATCTTCATTTCCCATCTGCAGCACGAAGCTTTGTCAGAAAAACCGTACTATAATGGAGAATAAGGCCAGCTTACCCTTATACTCTCTTTGATCAAATTGTTCTTGTAGCCCCGAAGCTCGTGTTCTAATCGGTCGCTCTCAGCCTTGACAACCTTGTTCATGCGGCCCACCCACTCCTTGTCAAGGGCAGCCTCGGGTTCGTTCGGCGCAACCTCAGCAAGCGCTCGTACAGCCCATTCATATCTCGAGACATCTTTGTTCGACTTGGCTTCGGCAACCGCGGTCTTGAGCGCTTCGCTGGAGAGGTATGTCGAACACGTGCCTATTAGATACAGGCGATTGAATCTGGTCCGGCCTAATAGAGCACAGGTATCAATTAGAGAACTTCGTTAGGGCAGATGCTGACATACCAGTGTAGTTCGCGATGTATGATTCCAGTTCGAATTTGGGTGGATCTAGAAGATCAGCAGCCATTCCACTAAACCCCAAGAGCCGCATTTCCATCACATCAGCTGAAAGGTTTCCAGGAGACATACCATCGACCTTCACAAATGGAACTATAGCAGCGGCTTTCCCATTCAAGCTCTCAAAGTCTGCGGCTCCCACGCCCGATACTTGCCTCGGGAATAAGGTCGACGATGGAGCGTCAAAGGTGTCCGGCGGTATGTAATCCATCTCCGACTACTTGAGAGTGTTTGGCACGTGCACTTTTGGAAGAACCAGTGAGCAGCGGTAATGCAGCACCAAAATCTGGAAACAATGAAATGTGCCTGAGATTTATCTGAGAGCTGGGCTTCGGGTGGTTGGTACAGTGCTGGAGCCTTCCGAGCCTCACAGTGCGGAGGGGTGTGCGGCACGTCAAGATGAAGAAAGGATGAGGCGATTTTGAAAGGAAAATGCCGAGATGATATGAAGAAACTTCACGGAAGGCCCCTTGGTCAAAGCTAGAGTCGATGACCAGCAGTGGTAGCAAGCGAGGCGGATTTGGAGAGCGGAGGAGGAGTGGGCGAGATGATCTATCGGACAGCCATCATCGATCATCATGATTCGATATCAACAAGCCATCGCTACCCCGACGTTCACCGCCCCACACACCGCCTTGACCCTGTTCATCACCGATTATCACATCATCCACTTTCGTTATTGACTGTTAAATAGGTGCCCAGCTTCTCTACATGTTTTCACTAACTGTTACTTGCAACACGACAACACGCTTCCAAGCTAATTATGGGAGACTGTTAGGGCTCCATTCTTCAATCAGGTTCATTAAGAAGTGCAAATATTATTAGGGACAGAACCGTTATGACATGCGTGAACGATGAACCATAGAAAGCAAAGGAGATGAAAACGCCTGATACAACGCTGAAAAGACAAAAGAGTACTGCAGGCAAATATGCTATGACCGGAAAGAAACGCGGAGCGGAGCGGGATCACAGAGATGCCCATCCTATGATTTCTGAGCCGGGGAATGCCTCGCCGCAGCCAGATACAGAGAATTGACCTTGACACCGCACTTAGAGCAAGGTAGCGAAGCCCGCGAGGAAAGCTCCGACCACTGCAACGGTACCATAGACATGTCCCATCTCAACCGACTGTCTGGGAGCAAGGCCCTTGGCATCTGCCTCTCCGGTGAAAGGAGCTAGAGAGGTGGTAGCAGCGGGAGTGCTGACGGTGGAGGTGGCCGTGGTGGTATTGACACGCTTGGGGTTCTGAGCGCCACAGGGGTGCTCATCGCGACAATCTGACTGGCACTCAGCGTCGTTGTTGCTGCAGGCACTCACACACTTGTTGTTCTGCTCAGTGCAAATGAAGTAGGGGATCGTCTGCGAGTATTCCGAGGCATTGGGCGACTGGCCGTTACTGCAGATACAAGTGTAGTCCAAAGTTTTCTGTATTAGACGGAGGACTGTCAGAAAGAGAGTACTCAATAGATAGGACGCAACAAGGTCTTACCGCGCTACAGCTGTTGTCCTTAGGTTTGTTCGATGCCCCAGGCATCTGGAGGCAAAGAAGCGGGCAGGCAGAGGTCTGCGATTGACACCAATAATCTATCACAAGCAAGACTGTGAGCACAGTGCGAGATCAAAGATGTAGACTTCCATCTAGAAACATACCTCTGGTAGATTCTTCGACAGTGCTCGGGTCGATGGTCTGGCCGCTGGCCAGTCCCGCGACGGAGGCAAGGAGAGTGAGAGAATGTAGAAAAAGCATTTTGTATATGATGTTGATGAAAAAAGGGGGTCTAGATAGCGTTCTGTCTGGTCCGTGATCCGAATGGTAAGCCTGAAGAAATGCAGAATGACAGGTCTCAAAAGGAGAGCCTCGCACAGATATACCAACCGGATTAGGAGATAAGAGCAAAAGATCCGACAGGTAATCAATAAGTGAGATTTATTGACGCCTAAACCAGAGCGGATTGAGAGATTTAAACAAGACAAGGCAAATCAAAGAGAAGGGATTGCGAAAGAGCCTGAGAGAGGGGGCCGGTGACTGGAAAAAAAAAGGGAATTCATACTAGTGATAAAAACCGTTCCGCCAGGCCCATATATATGTAGTCAGACTACCACACCGTACTACTTTGGCCCTCCCAAACGAGGTTGGGGTGGCGGCGCTATCTTCCCTAAGCTCCAGACCATTTGTCCTCCTAGAGCTTCATGTAGAGTTCTGTTAATTTAGTGACCCGTTAGTCTGGAATTTTCCACTAAGAAGTCGGACGGCGTCTTAACCGACACGAGGAGAATATGGACCCATTTCACATTAATTACATACATAATCAGTACATACACATTTGCCATCACAAGAAAATGTACCCAGAAGGATTAAGTAATGAAACCAGCTGGAGCTGCAGTACAGAAAACAAGAGAGGCAACGAATTTGACCGAGGGCGAGGGAAAGAAAAGGGAGGGAGAAAAAAGAGACGAAGGAGCCATGTCGATCCGGGGCAGCTTGCCGGGAGGCATACCCTGGTCTGCATGGAGCCATGGGCCATGAGTGACATGACTGCCTTTGCCCTCCCTGGCCGTTCTATCTTTAGGAGTTTGATGGCGACTACGCGTCCTCTTCCGGCCTCTGGGAGCAGAATTCAACCCTCACATGCCCTGCAATGTCTTGGAAGCAGAGAAGCGGGCAGATAAATCGGAGCCATTGTGATTGATGGCTGTTTTCCTCCGGCAAGGACGGGCCCAGGATGTCTCACTTGGGGTTGAGGAATACCCGAGATTGTGGCGGACTGATTGGGTCCAAAGACGCTTGGCTTTTTCTAGCGTGGACCCTAGTAATGTCGCTAGCAAGAAAGGGTAGCACGGCTAGGCCGTAGGTCTGCATTGTAGGCTCGTAGTGCATGGGATGGACTGATCCGAAGAGCGTTGGCTTACCGGGCCAAGTCATCGCCCAATTTGAGAGCTAGTCAGTGATAGGACGGTTAGATAACCCAGTGAGTCAATAATCATGTTGAAAAATCCGACAGCGATCGACGGCAGCCAACACAGTGTCTGTAGTTTGGACTCAGTACAGCCTAAGTCAGAAACGATGGGGTTGTCTTGTCGTTCGTCGTACTCCAAGACCTTCGGCGGTCATGTGGCTGCCGTGTCGGGGCCGGGGTCTCTTGGCAGTCCCGTGATTCTCGGCCGCTTGGAGACGTTATGATTTCCTACGACGGAAGGAGGCAAAGCGTTGCCTTCGATGGTATTGATTGTCATTGACCCTTGTACCGACATCCATCCTCATCTGAAACCTCCGATCTTATCAATTGTCCTCCCGGGTCTTTTCTTTCTTTCCTGTTCGCTTTCTCCTCTTTTTGCCCCCGCACTTTCCACCTGTCAAAGCGGTCCAAATCCGGCCTGCTGACACAAACCCCTAGTAAGCTTCAACTAGTTACTACGACGTAAGTGATATCAAACGCCACCTTCTACCCTTGCCTCTTTTCTTTTTTTCTTTCTCTTCTTCTGTTTGGTGTCTGTACTTTTTATTTTTATCACTCCCCATTGGGTTCCTTCCCCGCCACGGGTTATCGCACATACCCCCTCGATTCAACGAGGCTGGTTGCATCTAAACTTATTCTTAGTGACCGCCAGTAATCGACCACTCCCTTCGTCAATTGTCCCCCCTCGGAGATCTAAATGGATGGAGCCAGCGAATGAGGAGACTGGTCTGGTGCCTCGGCCATCCTCCCCCTCCCAATCCTCTGCCTCGAACCCTTGTCCCGATTCCCCGACAGCCGCCGCATCGTCCTCGGATGGAGTCAGCGCCAGCAATGGATCATTTCTGCCCCAGGCCCGCAACAATTCGCCTCACGCCTCGCCCAAAGATCGCCCCGTCTCCGGCATAGTTCCGCCATACTGGACTCACCATCGCAATGCGTCCCGTGCATCCCAATCCTCGCTCGATCGGTTCCCAGCCATCACGCTAGAAGACCATACGGAGGATCCAAATTCGGAGACGAGCCGCGGCCTATGGGCTCGAAGCGTATCGGTTAACGATCATGTCGTGGTACAAGGCAAAACTGGCATTGGGTCCTATGTGGTCTGGAATTGCACAATCCAGACACTGGAGGTACAGCGGTCCCTAGCTCCGACCTGAAGCTTGAACGTTATGTTCCAGGATAGATTGCTAACTTATGTACATTGGCAGGGTGGCCCCATCACTATTCGTATGAGGTATAAACTATTCCAGCCACACCATCTCCTCACCAAACTGGACCTCGATTGACCTCATTTTCTCTCACATTAGATACTCCGAATTCGATGACCTACGAAAACAACTCGTCGCCTCATTTCCACATGCAAAGAACGCCCTCCCAGCTCTCCCCCCGAAGAGCGTCCTCTGTGCGTCCCGAACCGCATACCCAACCCAATCGCACAAAGTTCTAACCTACATGCCCAGACAAATTCCGCCCCTCATTCCTCGAATCCAGGCGAGTTGGATTAGAATATTTCTTGAAGTGAGCACACATATCGACCTCCGAATCCACACACTATCGTCTCTGACTCCTTCGCTTCCGCTATAGTTGTATCCTATTGAACCCCGAATTCTCTAGCTCGCCGATCGTCAAGGACTTCCTCTTTGGCAGAATGTGTTAATGATCAAGTGTGAGATCATTCTTGCTGTGCTTTTACCCCTATGATGTTATGTCTATGTATAATGTTGCGTTGGAGCCTTTGGAGCAACGATTTGCTTTTCTTTCGTTTTCTTGCACAGGCCTATATGGCGGCTATATATCACTGAGGAAGGCAGTTGATCTGCTGAGTTATATCTTTTACATTGGAAACCATGAGATCTTCAGTATAGCAGCGGGATTCTCGTAGATGTCCAAGGTCCCAGGTGGTAACCGTGCCAAGTAGCCGGCGAGATGCTTGGAAGCTCGCACCTCAGGCATCCAGAAAGCTTACCTGCAATTGCAACGATGAGGAATGTTTGAACGAAGTACCACATCATAAAGTTTCAAGCAGTCAAGCATAAAGCCTCAGGCATAGATCAATATCGCGCGGACATATTGGCCCATTCATATCATCAACCACACAAGGTACCAACTACAATCAAGCCTTGTCTTCTGGGTTGACAATCACAGCTCGGGCAGCATTCTGCTCCTCTTCCCTTGCCTTTTGCATATTCTTGGAGTAATTCCTTCCGGCGACGAGCCACCATGCCAACTCAATGACCAGGAACCCCCCGACGCATGCACAAGTGTAGTTCATGTTAGAAGCTGTGAGCAGTATTAGATCCTGGCCTAGTGTGAAAGGCTTCTGTCCAATGATGCAAAAGAAGCATACCTGTCACTGGCATATAGAACGGGAACGAAAAGAAAACAATTGCAAACACTAGCCACGCAATCGTTACGATATTGACCGTCATACCGCCAATAGAACCCAAGAAAAAAGGCCCTCTGTGCATCGTCTTGCGGCCAAGAATGACATTCGTCAGGATTGGAACCAAGTATGCGATGTTATTAATGGTTCTAATAATAACTTGGTTAGCTTTGCAAGTCTTCCGTCGAAAGAGAGATACGTGGAAAACTCACACAGCGGAACTCATCATCGCATTGAAGGCCGTACTCGAACCTAGGTAGATACAACCTAGAAGTGCCACGATGACAGTAACACACAGCTGCGCGTTGAACGGAGAGCCCAATCGCGGGTTAACCTTGGACCAACTAAAAGAGTTAGTTGAATTTACAGTATTTGGGTTCGAGTGCTACTTACACCCCTGAAAAGGGAAGACCGCCATCTCGAGCAAATGCCCAAAACATTCTTCCTGTGCCTGTGGCAAGATTAACTGAATGCGCGGCAGCGAATTATTTAGTTTACTTACTGAGCTGAGCTCCAAGCATGCATGGTCCTAAAGCCACCCATACTAGGAAAACAAGGCCGAATGCACCACCATGTGTTTGCGTTGCTTGACGAAAGATTTCTGCCAACGGTAGACCGGTTGGAGTATCTGCCAAACTTCCATAGTCTTGCACGGAGAACATGAGGCTAAGCATATAAGACAGACCAGTAATAAAAGCGATGGTCAGAGTGCAGGCTAATTCAAAATGTAAGCTAAGTCATGGCTCGATCAAAGGTATGTTAGAAAAGACTTACCTAGGGCCAAAGGGGCATTTTTCCCTGGCTATGTAAAGGTGTTAGTGAGAAACAATGCAGGATATGTTGGTGTATAGATGCCTGAGAAGATCTGCTAAGTGTTCGCTTTGTTGATCCTTCGATGCATGAAGCACCTAGTAAGACCTCTTCTCCCTCCATAGCCACCTAGATGATCATCTCATATAGTTGAATCCATACATTTTGATCATCATATGCAGCCCTCACTATATTCGTACGCCCAGAAGATAAACACTACTATCACTTACATTTGGCATCTCTTCGGTGATATGCTGTAATTGATATCAGTAAAATAATACCCGCAAACATTGAAAAAAAACATACAGTGATCCCATCCAGTCCACCGAGGGCATACAGCGGATTCACAAGACCAGTAATGAAGCATATGACATTATTGTCCCAGCCAGTATTGTTCATCCAGGTTCGGAAAACAAATTTCTCATCGTTATGAGTTGGGGCCGCTGCGGCCACCGTGACCATGGTGACAAACCATGCGAGCTGGAGATAAACCACTTCGACCGTTTAGCTCGTGATCCCTTTGCTTAAGACATTGGTGGATATTTGACTTACATGAAAACTTGTTTATCATTGGAATGTAGCGATTGCCAAACATGACAACACTTGAAGTGAGGATGTTCAGACCCTGATACGCTACAAAAGTCATCCAGGGCTGAAGCACCATGTCGGTCTTGTAGAGCGCGATCAGAGCCATAAAGGTAGAGGCATAGATGAGGTTTGTTGAAGCCGTTGTGAAGATCCCTAATTGAATTAGCTGATCCAAATGAACCGGAGACTAGAAACCGCCAGTCACGTACAACCGAACACTGTGCTCCAACCAGTTGCGAAGCTCAGAAGGCTATTGTAACGCTTAGGAGCAATTGCAGCAATCCAGTGATACATCCCACCCTCAACAGGATATGCCGAGACGAATTCTGCAAGGGAGGCGCCTAGGAAGCACTGGAGGATGAAAACCAGGATGAACCCGTAAATCACTGAATCAGTCAACCCATGAACTGTCTTGTGTTATGTAGGCGTCGACTTTACAAGCACCAGGACCGCCTGCATTGATGGATGTAATGAGTCCGAGGCCGAGACCTGTTGAGACGTCGTTAGATTCATCGACACATTGAACCCTTTGAGTGATCAACTCACCAGTCCAAGATATAGTACAGTTCGCAGCCAGACCGATCAAGCTCCAGACAGAGAAATGTCTTTTCAATTCCTGTTTATGTCCTGATCCATGGACCAACGGTTGTCAATTGCCATCGCCTCCCGTCGCATAGTAGAAGTTTTGGCTTGGAGAAACGCACCCATTTGGGCCAATCGCAGTTCGTCGGCATTCTGGACCTGGATGATATCGGAGCCATTATTGTCGAGGGATCTTGCGACGGGAGTCGCAATCTCGTTGGAAACGCCCATTTGTGTTGAGTTCAAACCGGGAGGTTGAAAGGGGCGGTATGATGAAGAAAGAGGGGTTTGTGTTCCCCGCTCACACTGGAGGGTTTTATAGATCGAGCAGTTCAACAGGCCAAAATGTCCCGTGCCCGCCTTATCGGTCAGATCAGTCCTACGTATTTAGTTCTTATCGCATGTTTAGTTATCGGACTTCTTCCCCGTTCGCCGGTTCACCGGTCAGATATCCGACAGCCGCGTTACACTGACTGCGAGGGTCATGCGCCGAGTCCTCGCCTCGAGCCAAGCGCAAAGACCGTCGCTGCCGATGCCGATCAGGCAGACTAACTACGCTGAAGGAGGCTTAGCATCGCTTAAACCTTTACTCGGAAACCATAGACCACATCGTAGTAGACTTCCTCGCTCACAAAGATTAAATACATATCTATTCATATTAATATAATAGCATACCAATGCATCTATATACTGCACAAAAAGAGATAAAACAAGCAGGTTCACCAGGGGGAACCTTTGCATCGACCATCAACAGAAGTCATTAAGTTCATCAGAGTCCATGCAGTGGTGGCATATCCAAAGGGGGCATTAGAAACATAATATTGACAGAAACATAGATTCTTCGGGAAAGAATGGGGTATATGTGGCACCGAAGTGGTGTCAGTTACACCGCAAGGAATTTACCGCAGAAGACGAAATTCCTTCGTAGTGGACGTTGGATTGACCTGCAGAGAGAAGAGGGGACTTAAATGTATACCACTCGCTGGGTATCGCAATGGAGCCTAGTCAATGGCTTTTGAGAGCTCCCTTGTTGGGATCGCCGTTCATATCCTCCTGAGTTCCCTCGCCAAACTCGCGGTAAGCCCGGTCCCTGGCCGTAGACTTGTCCTTCCGGATGGTGAGGCAGTTGATTCCCAAAAAGGTGGTGATCCGGTTGATCACCAGGAATGCCCAGTGCATGTAGGCGACAAACGCAACGAGGAGATAAAGTCGAAGGTACAAGAGCTCCACCCACCCGCTGATTCCGGGCAACCCAAGTCGGGGGAGGTTGACTAGCACGGAGCCAGCGACAAGAGGAATCTGTAGCACAGTCCAGTGGGGGAACGGCTGTCTGAGGAGATGGGCAAGGATGATCTTGGTGGTCATCCGACCGAAAACAAAAGAGATCGTCCAGCAATACAGAACCAGTCGGTCATCGGCCAAAATGATCGAGTAGGGCGAAAGAAGCCAGGCCAGGTTGCAGCCGGTAAAGACGATCATCGGGACCCATTCCTTGAAAATCGGAGTTAGAGGAAGGTTTTGCTGCCTCCGGGCAACAATGACGTTGTAAACGCATCCCGGCAAGTGGCCCACGAAGAACGAAAGGAGGAGAAACGGGATCCAAATATCCTTCACAGAGTTGTTTCCAAAAATTTGAGGATAATTCAAGAATTCAACGATGGGTCGGGACCAAATCTGAGGTCCATAATAGCCGGAAGCAATCATTAACCCAATGGCAACCAATAAGCCCTCCGTGGGACCGTTAAAGTACCCAAGATAGAGCGTATGCGTGTGGTAGGTCTCCCAGGTTGAAAAATACATAGCAAGGCATGGGACGATAGCTGTGTATGCACCCAGTTGGGTGGAGCCGAGACCCATCGCCGCAGTCTCCAGAAGACTGGCAAGGGTGCAATTCAATGAATCAATTCCATGACTGCAAATCATCAGCACGTTTCCGATCCGGTTCGGACACCAGTACTAACTCAAAAAGCTCCCCAAGTCCGCTGGAGGTTCCAGTTCTCCGTGCCTGCTTGCCATCGACATTGTCTAGAGTCGAATACCTAGATCATCGTTAGGCTCAAGGGGAATACCGTAGGTTGTGCTGTCTTCTTACATCCACATGCCAAAAGCGAAACTGTAGTATAACCAAGAGGGTCCCTTCAAAAAAGCGTCTCAGTGACAAAAACCAAAAATGATCGGACAATAGCTCTTACCGGTCCTATGAGATCAGGCATATATATCTCAATGAGCATCACGTTGCCCACGATGAACATGAAGCCCAGAAGCGTCACCATATTAGGAGCCAACCATAGTGGTAAGACTTCAACAAACGCATTCCACTATTTCCAGGGGTTGATTGTCAGAGACGGCAGGGTATTAGCGATGGTGCAAAGGGATCGCACATAATGCTTCAATATATATCTCGATATAAATGATTTGTCCACACTCGAGTACTTGTAGCTCTTGAGGGGTAGGAGTACATCATCGGAAAGCGAGTCTTGGATCGCTAGATTCAGAGGAGCCGTTAATTTCTGAACGTCTATGAGGAATTGAAAATCATATTTCTGATTGACAACTAACCTTGGATCTTCCTAAAGATTGCACTCATTTTCCAAAAGATGTATATTTTGTGTAGTCGAGAGAAACCAAGAAAAGAAAAAGAAGAAAGAAGCCGGGAGGGTGCTATAATCGATCTCTAGTTCATGGCGTGGAATGCGACTAGATAGGGCAAATGGCGCAGGGACAGTGAACTTGCTTTTCAGAGATAAGCCAGGCGCTATTGAACACTCAGTGAAAGCAAATGCAACACGAACAGCAGAAAGCCGAGAGACAACGAGATTAATCACCCGCCAGAAAGGACCGTAAAAGGAGAAAAAAGGGACCTGCGGACGGAGAAGGAGAGGATCGGCGAACGTTCTGTCCTCGGACGGGCATCACGTGCCCGGCGGTCTGAAGCTCCGCAGCTCTCGAGCAACAAACGCGACTGAGCGGAAGGTGAACAAGTGAATGCTTTGAGGTGGAAAAAGCCTTTTCTTCTCGGCGTCTCCTGCCTTCCAACTCCGATCTTCTTCTGTCTGCGAATACTTGTCATTCTTTAGTATCCTGGTCTTGTTCAGTATCTCCCAGGCCATCCTTTTCTTACCTCACGGCCTTTATTGCCCTTCCGTTCCCCGCCCGCCGTTAAAGCTTCAAGTTTTAGGACCGTCCATATACCCCCAACTCCAACGATTCCCAGCATCCTCCTCAAACGAGCGTCATCGGAGACCGATAACTGACAATCATACGGCTGCTTTTTGGGCTTGGACATGACGGTGGCTGGTCAGCCAGGCGCTTGCGGCGCAGTGCACGACTGAGTATTTTGCCCAATGCCGGGCGTCGTTGAGGCCGGCGCCAGCCCTGACTGGTCGGGGCTGGGCTTTACTGTTGCGCATCAGAAGGTTGAACTGGAGATAGACTTTGCGAGCAAGAGCCTGAAGGGCAAAACCGAAATCACCATTCACCCGCAGTACAAGGACCTTCGCGTTATCCGATTGAGTTTCCGACAGGGCGAAATCAAGCGCATCACCGTCAGCGGAAAGTCCACTCCCTTTAAACATACGAACTCTTACGATACTCTTCAACTGTACGGGCCTCATTATCACCAGCGACTGTCGTCTCGGATAGATAAACTCGCGAAATCTCCACCGGAAGCGGAGTTGCTTGTGACCATCCCGAAAAGCGTCAGAATCGATGAACTCGACCCATTCTCTATTGAAGCCCAGGACCAGATGGCCCTGCGAGCAACGGGTGCTGGTGACGATGCCGAAGGACTCACGAGCTCAAAAACGGCGGACACTGCACTCCCACGTTTCACGGCGGTGACGGTGTATGCTGAGTTTGTCATTGATACTATCCGGGAAGGTCTGCAATTTGTTGGCATGGAAAACGGTGATAGACGCTATCCGCATGTCTACACAACAAATCCACTTGGTTATGGCGTCGGATGCCCGCTGTTTCCCTGCGTCGACGACCCTTCGTCTCGTTGCACATGGGAACTTTCAATAAAAACGCCATGCTCGTTGGGAGACGTGTTCGACCGCAAACCACGGGACCCATCTGGAGTTACCTCGTCCAGTCGAAACAAGTCTGCGTCTGGCCATGGTCGATATATTTCCCCAGACGATGAGGGCTTGGACATGTCGGTGGTTTGTTCCGGAGACATGACGGATGAAATCATTGACCCGAAAGACTCGAGCAAGAAAACGGTATCATTCGCGTGCATCACTCAATTATCGGCGCAGCAAGTGGGCTTCGCAGTTGGCCCTTTTGAATATGTTAATCTCTCTGATTTCAGAGAAAGTGACCAGGATGAACAGCTTGGCCTGAATGCCATCCCACTTCATGCCTTTTGTCTGCCGGGGAGAGGGGATGAACTTAGGAACACATGTTTCCCCATGGCAAAGGCGATAGACTTCTTTTCTTTAACTTACGGGTCTTATCCATTCTCAAGTTACAAGATGTGCTTCGTTGACGACACGCCCGAAGAGACCTTGCCGACAGCCTGCTTGTCGATTTGCAGCAACCATCTCTTGTTTCCAGAAGATATCATCGATCCGATGTATGACTCGACGCGCACGCTAGTCCACGCTCTATCGTGTCAGTGGATTGGAGTCAACATCGTACCACAGACAGTTGTGGACACGTGGGTTACCGTCGGAGTCGCTTGGTACATCACCGATACTTTTATGAGAAAGCTCTGCGGAAACAACGAATATCGATTTCGAATGAAGCAAATGTCCGATCGAGTTTGCGATCTAGATTATGAACGTCCATCGATACACGACATGGGCAACTACCTGAAGCTGGATGCATCTGAAATTCAATTCATCGCTCTGAAGGCACCCCTTGTTTTATTCATCTTGGACCGACGACTCACCAAAGCAAGTGGAAAGGCGACAATGTCTCGTATCATATCTCGACTATTCCTCACGTCACGAACGGGCGACATGTCCAATGGTGCCATCACCACGGCCTCTTTCCAGAAAACGTGCGAGAAACTTGGCCATGCAAGGCTAGATGCGTTCTTTGCCCAATGGGTGTATGGTGCTGGATGTCCGCGGTTCCAGGCCACGCAAAGATTTAACAAGAAGAAGTTGGTGGTTGAGATGATGATCAAGCAAGTTCAGTCGGAACAACCGAGCACTCGTGACCTAGAGAAGCACACTTTCATGCGTGATGTCAAGGAAGAAATCCGCGGTGTATACGCAGGTGCTGTTCAGCCGGTCTTTACAGGCTCCATGACGATCCGAATTCACGAGGCTGACGGTACGCCGTACGAGCACATTGTTGAGATCAAAGAAGGTGTCACCAAGTTTGATATTCCGTATAACACCAAGTACAAGCGACTAAAGCGGAACAAGAGACAAAAAGAGCGTGCCGCTGCTGTTTCTGGTGACCCCAACGCGGAAGTACAGGAAGACGTCTTGCTTTACTGCCTTGGGGATGTACTGCAGAGTGAAGAGGAGATGCAGGAATGGAAACTGGCTGATTGGAGCAAAGAAGACGAGGAGAGAATGGGTCAAGAGTCCTACGAGTGGATTCGTATGGACGCAGATTTCGAATGGATCTGCAAACTATCATTGGTGATGCCGGGTTACATGTATCTCTCCCAGCTTCAACAAGACCGAGACGTCGTGGCCCAGTTGGAGGTTAGTATTTTCTTCCTTTCCCCATTGTTGGACAACGATACTGACCCAATCTATAGTCCTTGCAATACATGGCCGCCCAACGAGAGCATGCATTGATCTCTACAATTTTCGTTCGAACCTTGATGGATCGAAGATATTTCCACGGGATCCGTGCAGCCGCAGTTCGAGCTCTTGTCAAGCATGCAAAAGAAGAAATTAACTGGCTAGGCTTGTTTCACCTAGAGCGAGCATTCCAGGAGCTATTTTGCCTACCAAACTCGCCGATGACTCGTTCAAACGACTTCTCTGACAGGGCGGCATATGTGCTCCAGTTGATGATCCCGGAGGCCATTTCCAAGGTGCGCGACAACGGCGGCAAGACACCGATGCGAGTCAAGCGGTTTTTGCATGACAAGCTAAAGTTCAATGACAACTCTAATAATGAGGTGCGCATCCATGATTCTGTGTTTGTGGTTAAAGTGTTGCTCACTCTTTTTGTAGTACTCGGATAATTTCTACGTTGCGATGCTCATGGAGTCGCTGTGTCACGCTCTGCTTGGCAAAGTCGAGTCGGCACCCGTTGAGATGGACGATTTCGATATGGAACGAATGCTCGAGCTGCAAGCAGAAGAGCAATTGGAAAAAGATGCTTTGGCCGAGATCGACCGGTATAGGCGAATGGATGAGTGGTCAAGCTCGTTTCAGAACGTCTATTCACGTGCAGCCCTACGTTGTCAAATGCAGCTTATGCAAGCCAACATAGTTGAGATGGATATTATGCAATTCCTACCTTACACACGGGCTGGCACATACGACCTCCTTCGCTTGGATGCGTTCGAGTGCCTGGTGGAAATGGATTTGTTCAAAAACCCGGAACTACTGAAGTGGTTCATCTTCACCATGTCCAACGATTCTTCTACCTGGCTTCGACGACGGCTCCATAGTTTGTTTGGCACGGCTCTTGCTCCTGTTGCTTTCGGACGTGAATCAGACACTCAGGCGCCAACCTCCGGCGATGGTCTCATCATTGAACAGGAGTCGTCAACCGAAGTCCGTCAGGCGACTTTGGCACGAAAACAAACCGTCCCTGGCGCTATGGAGGCTCTCAAACTCGAAGTGTCCGGGGATCAGATTCTCAAAGAAGCTCTGTGGTCTGCGTGCAACTCCCCTTGCATTGGGATCTTAGAGCTTTCTGAGTTCGCAGATCTCTGCCGAATCATTTACAACCCAATCACCTCAGTAATGGTCTCTCTGAAGTATCCACGATATTGGAAGGTGAAACACCTCGGCAAGGTATGATACCTAACCCTAGTATGGCTTTTGATACCATGTTGCTCACACGTTGCAGGGTCGAATGCACTTTTTCCGATCCAATCGTGTTCGCACGACTCTTACCCCGTCGAAGGATTCATCTACAGCTCCCACGAAGCGCAAACGAGAAGAGCCGGGGATGCCACCCCCTGGCCCTCGTATCACATTCAAGCAGTCGAAGGCCGGCCAAAAGGTGTCGGCGTCCCAACCTCCGACCCCAGCACCGCAGCCAACTCCCAAATTACACATCCCCAAACTTTCCTCCCCTGCACCCCAAGCGGCACCTCGAAACCCGGCTACGCCATCTACGCCATCTACTCCTGGTGGGGGGTTCAAATTAAAGCTGAAGTTTGGTCAAAAGCCCAAATAGGGTCTTATTAATACGCCTGGGAGCTCTTACTTTATCCATGTAACCTATACTTCTATTCTCTTTCTATTTTTTTTTTTTTTTTCTATTTTCTTTCTTAAAACCTTGGAGGAAGGTTGGCAAGGGAAATTTCATGGCGCGATGGTGGTATTGATTTCATTGTCTTCTACTTCTCAAAACCCCAAGCCGGCTTCTTTACCCCGGTTCGTTTGATGCCATACCGGATTTGATTTTGTCATGAATGTCGATGTCTTGCATAGCAATTAAATCATCAGATAGTCTATCAAGGAAATAATTTCTTCGAACGAGACATACAGACCAAAGGAAAGCCCCCATGATATCAGATCCCTCCAGTAATGGTGGTGTCATTTTTCTTTCTTCGTAAACAAAGGATGCGAGGAGACCGAAATTGGTATTTCTTCTACCAGACCATGAAAAGCGACAACCAATCCTTAAAACTCCAGTACTTTATTTAAAAACACAATCACCCCATATCCATCCCGGTAGCGAGGCGCATCTCGAAATCGGCAGACGTCCGTTTATTTCTCGCTTATCCGTTCCAGAGCCTAATGTGATGAATCGCGTTAGCTAGCTGCAAGATCTATTAGGCGCGCAACCCCGGGTTGAAAGTTGACTCACCTCAAGCATGACGACGGAGTTACCGCGGATGACCTAGAAACAGGGAGACCTGATTAGCGACACCGAGGTACCTCGAGAAAACCAAGCTTCCAAAGCCGATATGATATCACTCACCACCATGCCAGCAGCGACCTTCTCACCGCCAGGCTTCTCTTCAAAGGCCTCGTCGAGAACAATGTTCATGAATACCTGCAACGCAACGGAACCATGTCAGCCCTTTGCTTTTCCCGGGAATGTGAAATAGCCTGGAACATTCGCTCGCATGCACCGTCGGCGCACGACTCCCCGGACATTCACAAGACGAGACGAGATGAAGAAGGCGCAAATGACAAAGCTCCAGGATCGTAGGAACTCGAAGAGGACAAAAAGACGTACATCGTAACCTCGCAGAATACCAATGACTTTGCGGTTGCCGTTCAATTGGCAAAAGATCCGCTTTTCCATGTACTGTGGGGGAGTTGAAGCATCGTCAGTGACCAGAACATTCGCCAAAGGAACGAAAACGAGCGAGAAATAAGTTGGACACTTACCTTCTTCAATTCCGGCTGAGCTTGAGGCATCTTGGCTGGCCAGTTTGGTGTAAACTTTCCCTCCGTGGATGGTCGAGAGCAGTCGCGCGGCGGAACTTTTGAGATGGGTCGCCGTGGGATAAGCTGGCATCGGAGGAACGTTGTTCCCGGGAGCTTTGCGGCGGGCGTCTTGCGGAGCTTCAAACTCGCGGCCGAGTGAATCGACTACTTCATGCGATTGCGCAACGAGGGGAATATCAGCACCGGAATTTTACGAAAAGACATCAAAATGAGCACTAAATTCGCCAATCGGAAAAAGCCGCGCAAGATCGGCGGGGATGATGAAGATGATGGAGGTGAACAAGGTGGGTTGTTCTATACAAATCCAAGTCACTTTTTCTGTCTGAGTGGCAATAGTTTGAAACATTCTAACAAAAAGCACACTATTAGATACTGGACCTGTCGTCAAGAGACCCATTAACTCCAAAGTGAAACAAAAATCAAAACTACGCCTTTCGTTCGGCCCTGGCGAAACTTCTATGGCCGATGATGAGGAACAGGACAGCGAAGTTGTAGTGCCCAAAAGACCTGGCTTGGGAAGACGAGCGCTCGAGAACACGACGTCTCAGTCAGGGTCGGGTAGAAATATTCCCTTGCGAGTCGGCCCCGAACAAGATCGACCCAATTACAACAATGACTACCTGAAAGAACTCCGAGAGTCGACGCCCTCGACACCGAAAACCCCTGCGACCGATGAGGAGAAGGAAAGGACTGTCGATGTTGCTGCGAAGTTCGGCGAAATCATGAAGGTGTCCGCGCCTGCCTCCATCCCAAGCGAAGCGGAAATCAGAGAAAAGAAAGCTAGAAGAGCGCGGTTAGCGAAAGAGCATGGTGCCACCGTTACCGAACAAGATTATATTTCCCTTGAAGACAACGCGGGTGATATTGATTGGGAAGACGGCGCTCGGGACAGTCGCAAAGACACGAGGCTCATCAGGGACGATGAAGATTTTGCCGAAGGGTTCGACGAGTTTGTGGAGGACGGTCGGATATCGCTTGGGAAGAAGGCCGAGCGCGAACAGAAGCGAAAACAACGCGAACAGATGAAAGAACTCATCGACGATGCGGAGGGATCATCAGATGAAGACGACTCCGACATCGAAGACAGGGCTGCTTATGAAGCGACTCAAACAAGAGCTGCAATGGGCAAGAGTGGCCGGGATCCCGTGGAGCGACCGAAGACGCCTCCCAAGATGACCTCGCTCCCCCGACTCTCAACCTGTCTAGATCGTCTTCGCATCAACCTAGCGGTCATGGAACAGTCAAAGACTCAAATGATCGCTCGGATGGAGGAGTTGAGAAAGGAGAAAGCTGACATCGCTGTGCGTGAAGTAGAGATCCAAGCCTTGATAAAAGAGGCGGGTGACAATTATGAGAAGCTCAAACAAGAGGCTGGTCAAGCTCCTAAAGCCATCGAAGACGGGACCGCTGCTGGTGATGCTCAGAATGAGCGAGGACTAGAGAGCTTCGGCAGTCCTATGAAAGAGTCGACGCCGAATTCAGAAAACGATCCATGACCATTGCCATCATCGAACCTTTCTGCAGCTGCGGCTGCAGCAAATCGCTAGAGCACATAGCGCTCTGTAGGCACGCCCAGCGCTACTTTGCCCGCTGGCCCAAGCGACCAGCCTGGCCCCCTCCGAGGCGCTTGCTTATCTGGGCTCCTTCGAACCCCGGGACTTCGCTGCCATCCTACCGCTTACAAAGTTCTACGCGAAGGTCTGCACGCGCTGAATGCAGGCACCCCACATTCCACCTATTTCTGTAAATCCGCACACCTATCTTCTCTCCAGGCGCAAGTCACGAACACACTGGCGGCCCGCTCACCGGGAGAAAACCCCCTGCCACCCAGCCATACGTAGGGTATAGGCGCGCAGTCATCGGCCAACGAGCCGCAGCATCTACAGGAATTGCTCTCTAGGACCCTGTTTTATTTATGCGTGAAAAGAGGCAACGGAGTGCGCTTAGTTAACTGGTCAACTTGTCATGTATTATAGATATCTCTTAGTACTGCACGTCGCTGATACCCCATAGGAGGTGCTCAGGGAGGGCTTATCGCCACTCTCTAACCAGACGTTAATTAATGAAGGTGTTCAGAATCCCTTACAGTGCCTCATACGCCAACAGAAAAGGCGCCTGTCGCTCTTTCCGTTTCAACGGCAGATCCATATCATGATGTTATGATGCCGTTTTCGCCAACGATACCCTTCAATTGGCTTTTTGCAATTCAATATATTTCGCCATGGCGCGAGCACCCTTTTTCTCTTTTCGTCAGCCAATACGTAGGGCATTACCTGTTGGGGATTCTGCATTGTGAGTCAAGAACACACAATCTTTCTTTCTTTTCCAGTGATTTGTTAACATAAACGCTCTTGAAGGAAGAGAGGCAGCATTCCCTTCATTGAAACGCCCATCGATGGGGCTTCTGCACGCCTCAACCGGCATGCGGATGCAACTCCGATAGAACTGTTCTTTGACCTCTTCTTCGTGGCGAATCTGTCTACTTTCACGGCTACACATGAGATTCACAATGTAGAAGGTGTTGTAATACGCCCCAAGCTCCATCAGGGCAACTGTTGACTTGATGTTTCCAGCTTTAGGAGCATACACGGGCTTTCTCGGGGTAATCTGGTTCACCTGGCTTCAGGTGACACTATATGACGTGCGATTTGCTCGAGACTCGGTCTTTGAACGGTTTTGCAAGGCTGTGCAATTGGCTGCAATGGTTGGCTTTGCATCTGCGGGCACGCGGTTTACCACGCAGGTTCGGGATGAGAATGTTTGGGCTTTCCAGTCATTGAGCCTGCTCCTGGGTGGGAGTCGAATCTTACTGGCTCTCCAATATACCGTCAACATCCTTTTCGTCCGCCAGCACATGAGACACGCTGCTAGGGGGGTCTTCCTCATCGCTACGACGTTGTTTATCACCAGCCTGATCTATCTTGGGGTGAGTAAAGGCCATCATCGCTTGTCCCCTAGTCTGTTGAGGCACAGCTGTAGAAACTACTCTCGACAGCCTCTAACTCAGTTGTCAGATGTTTTTCACGTTCAAGGCGCAACTCGGTGTCCACCCCTATATATGGACTGTTTGGTTTGCTTTGTTCAGCCTGGAAATGTGGGTTGTCATGGGGGTCTCCTGTGTTACCCCAGGGATTGGGCTTCAAGACACTCACCTGAATGTGCGAATGGGGCTTCTCACGCTGATCATCATAGGCGAAGGTGTCATATCAATTACAAGGATTGTCAACAAAACGGTGCGGCCAGGAGGCTGGACCAAATGGTCGTTTGTGCATATCTTGGGTGTTACAACCAATGTGGTGGGTGGCCTTTCTTCCTTTTCTCTCTATCATTTTTCTGGTCCCGCGATACTTTGCCAAAGGTACTGTTCGCCAATATCCAATATGCTGAATAACCGGTTTGTCTTAGTATCTTCTGTGGCAGGCATACTATGACCTATCCCCAAGATGCATGCTTGGGAAATACGCACAGCAGATCTGGGCCCAGTTGCATTTTCCGTTCCACGTGGCTCTTATTCTTCTGCTTGAGGGATCACAGATTCTAGCATTGACGCTAGACATCTCCTTGAAATTGACCTATCTTCTGGAAACTATAATGTTTGCCTGTGAAGAGCCACGCCCACAACCCGACGTTGCCATCCATCTCCTTCGGACCACCATCGATGATATGGAAATAAACTATAGTCGCGGCTCGATCAAGGCCAAAATGGCGATTTCCGATATTCTAGAAGATCTGCCCAACCATCCCTTATGTCCCGTGGGCGCAGGCGAGGTCGCCAGGTATCACGTAACTCGCAATCGCATGGGTGCATTGGTTGGAAACGTAACAGCTGCTCTATTCTCTAGTATGGGCATTGTGCCCTCAGAAGGCCCAAAATTCAACCACCTCAGTGGGCCCCAGCTCCTGAGAACGTATGTGGAGGTCCTAGAATTCGTCTATGTGTACTTCTTTATCGTTGCATCGCTCGTGATGTTCCTTTTCGCCGCATTCCTGCTGCTAGCGCGCCGCCACGACCAGGGCCGCTTCCGCATTGGCATTGGAGCAATGGTTCGGGTCCTCCTGGGGGTGTTCTTGGCCAGTCTGGTATCTTTTGTCCGAGACTTCTCACTGGTGTATTCATTCATGACGTCTCCGGCAATCCTTTACGCATTTACCTTCACTCTGCTGACGGGTAAGTTTGTTTTCCTGTTCCTGATCACCGCTTGTTACTATTCGATTGACCACGTTTTATGATTGGATTGACGATGTGGAAAATAGTTCTTCTGGTTGACCGACTTTTGGATCACTACGGAGACGCAGCAGTCCGCCGGACGCAGGAAAGCGACGTGACAGTATTGGATACCCATCCCGGAGTGGTCATCGATACCCATTCGTATTGCGGATCCATGGATGAGAAGCAGGATCCACTGGCTCTGGGTGGAAAGCCTGACGACGGCAGCGATAGGGGCATTGCATTGCATGAGCATGGAGACACGCCCCAATCGGCAGTGTCTTCCGGTCTGGGTTGACAAGGTGGGCTTTGGACTCGTTCTTGCTTATTCCTTAATCTTATTTTCCGTGGGAAGGGCGAAACGTAATGGATGCGGACGTCATGCAGGATTGGATCGGTAATTTTATTATAGGATAGATGATACAAATTGGAGCCAGCTGATCCGAAGCACTTGGTCTCTTTATCTTTGTGATTCATGAATTCTTCTGTGCAGTTTCTAATTTATTTTTTATTTTCCCGGACAGCCAGCGTCGACAAACCGGATACCCAGACAATGATCGGGAACAGACATGAATGACAGCGGGCGATCATACCAGACAGAAAGAAGTTGGAACACACAGTTTGAAAAGAGATGAATCATAAAGATCCAAGAAAAGGAGAGATAATAGTAGCAATCAATTACCCGGTTCTCACCATCCAAATCCCCATCACCAAGTAACTAATAATTCCTATACAAGGCAAAAGTCAACCAGGTAGGGCAGAACAACCACAGCCCTAACCTACCAGCTGACACGAACACCGCAGCGCCGTCACACCCTCCTTTTCTTCCCTCCTTTACATTTTGAGATGCCATTTTTCCATTTGTCTTCTCCTTCTCCATCCCCGTACGACCATCCCATCCGTTCATCCATCCACCTACCCAATCTACACCGGTTCAGCTCTGTCCGCACTCGGGTAGGTAGGTCCCCTCACCTCCCCCCCCCCCAAATTTCTCCCAGGCCCGACCAGCAGGAAAGAGACGAAAACAGACGGGAGCAGTGCACCGAAAAAACAAAAGTCCCAGAGCCGGGGTCCGGGATGCTTACTCGATGTCCCACAAACCTCGACTCGCAGCCACAGCAACACCATATACGTCCCTTTCCATCACCGTGTAGGAGGCTGGCCAGTTAGGTTCTGTCCATCCGGATAAGGGTGTTCATTTGCACTGCCTACTGCTTACTGCGTTCGCCGTACTTTGTCATTCGTGCTCTTCCCCTCCTGATCCGCTGATCCGGGGTGGACATGCATGCATGGGGAAGACCGAGGACAAGACTGAGGACAGGGGAGAGGGATTGGATGGTGATACCTATGCGGGGAGGATGAAAGAGATACGAGAAGAGATTGTGACAACGCATACGTACAGATAGGACAGTAGTACCGTAGCTACCTGGTGGGGGCTGGCATGGGAGATTGGTACGTAATGAATACTCTCATTCTAAGCACGCAACGTTTCTCGAATATCCGATTCAAAGGTGTCATTTACAAATCTTGCGGGAAGGCGTGGCGAGAGTACGTTTGTATTGCAGTTGTCTATTTCATCATAGCTTATTAAAATTCTGATTTTTATTTATTTTCTAAATCCGACATACCAAAGACTTTCTGCAAACTTTAATGACCTTGAACTTCCAGCCGCGGCCAGAACTTCTCCAGATGGTCCATGGACAATTCTCTACCTATCAGAAATATCGGGGGGGTGAAAGACGCCATTCGGCTCTACGTCATCGGCAAACAGTACTTGATAGTTCCGTTTCACTTAATCCGAGGAACCCATTCCTACGTTGAGGCTCAACACGGGTTGATTAGGTATTTTGACTCGGGACTTCGAAAAAGAACGAGACTATCATATCCTGCCTGTCTTTCTATCTATTAAAGGGCATTGTGAACGATACTATCGTTATCATATAACTCTAAAAAGATTATAAATACCCCATTGAAGTAACCTTAAACTAAGACCAAACGGGATTAGAAAGAGGAAAGAAGCTGATCCATCATAAAGAAAAAAAGAAAAAGCAGTTAGAGGATCTACCAAGCATACATTCCCCCACGGACGGGAACAACCTAAATTCTTCGCTTTTCTTTGCTTTTTTTCCTTTCTTTCGTAGTATATTCGAATATCGTCTGATTTACATTCTACTTTTGTGGGGAGGATGGGAAACGCCTTTCTTACTTGAGTTATCATGTGAAGTATCCTATCTTATCTTCTTTTTTTTGGTTTGATGTCTAGAAAGTGTAGTACCAGTAGTTGAACAATTTGAAAGACTACGTCATCTCCTCCATCGCCTCGAGTTATGAAAGCGAGTGCAGGAGGAAAGAATTAAGGAAATAAGCTAAAAGACGAAAGAGAAACTGACATGCATATGCAACTCGGCGCAGTCCTGCAGTTCGACCAATTCGTCTACCAAGGAGAAAAGTACGTCAAAGAGAGAGAGTGCATCAAGTCGGAACGAAAAAGATAAACAAGGATTCGAGAGAAGAAAGCAAGACGAACTCTTAGAAAAATAGATAGGTAGACAGACAGACAGACAGTGAAAAGATACCTAAAGCCACCTAAACGCCACATGAACGAACGCAGCCCTAATTCTCCGACAACAATTAAACGTTACCTAGCCTACTTTCTCCACCCCCATTTACAACATTTCAATGGCAGAGCCGGATGGGAAAAAAACCTGGACCAGGCCATCAGACAGGAACAACCAAAATCCCACAACCCACAATCCACCGCTGTCCTCTCCATGGTGTGGAGGAGGGGAGACGAGCGAAAGAGAGGCGAGTACGGCGAACAAAGCCCTATGTGGCTACCCGTCTCCTCCCATCCTTCTCAACTCCACGCCCACCACTCAGACAAGTTGGTTACAGACATGGAGCTGGTGGAGGCTTATGGCAGGTCTTTTTTTTTTATCTTTCGGAGGGGTGGTGGGGAGGGGAGGGATGAGTTGTTAGTGGGAGGTGTTTTTTTTTACGCACACAATTTTTCATCCTTCCAGCTTTCTTGGGTTCGCTATTCGGTTTTCCAATGTTACTATTCTCACCGCAGGGAAGGAGAAGAAGAAGATATGTTCTGCCCTGCCATCCCTCACCTCTCCAACTTGGGGGGATGTCTGTCACGTCACGTTCTCCCAATCCATCTGTCCCTTCCCTTGCTTCGACACCCCGGGAAAAGGTCCGAGAGCGATACGATTGGATATCGGGAACGTTGGCAAGGCAGGGGAAGGGACATACCTATGTAGCATTTGAGACTCGTCAACTGATCTTCAGCGGACGTTGCGGACAGAAATAAAGTAGTGGACTAGGCAACGTCTAGAATCGGGGACCACCCATGCTAGTTTAGTCTAGTCTAGTCTATCGGGAAGAAGGAGCGAGATTCTCCAGATGTATCCAATATGGTGCTCCCAGAGGTGGTAAGCTAGGGAAAACAATATCACTTTGTACGGGAGAGACAAAGAATCTGTTCCCGTTAGTGCGGGATGAGATGGATAGAGAGATCCTGGTGGTTTGTGATCAATAATAAACGTAAAATCAAGCTTAGGAAAATAAACTAAAATGAAACGAACATAGTTGAGTCGCAGGGGTAAGGCGTGAGATTTACAACTGCGCAATGTCCATGTCCTTAAAAGAAGGAGAATTTTCTGTGAAAGTTGGGGGGACATTGGAAACTCATGCTGAGCACATCCAGAGTATCAGCTTGCTAGAGTTGAGTTGATATTACTCCGCCACAGTTTCTTGCCCTCCGCTTGTCTCGTTTTCTGTTCTTGTTTCTTCCTTCTTTTCTGAAACTGTTCTAACTAGACCAACCCCCTCCACTGCATCCAGCCCAATCACCAGATACGAGAACGTCTAGGACACGGGGAGAATCGGCACCAGAACATTCCCCGAGAAGCCTGTTCAGCTACTTCTCGAATCATAACGACACTTCTGTCTTGAGAAGGTGAGTGAAAGCGTGTGAGACATTGGGGCGCTCATCTGCCTGTGGCTTATGGCTTTGGCAAAGGCAGATCGTGCCCAACAGAAGAAGAAGACCAGACTGACTGACTCCGACGATAGAGACAAGACATCCAGACCGCTAGAAAACTTCACTTCAGTGTCTCTCTCTGTCTTGGATTATTTGTCTCCGATATTTTTTTGTTCCTTCCACGGAAGGTTCTTCCATCTTCCTTCTCGTTCTTTGTTGTCGTCCTCTGGTCTCGCCTCCACCGCAAGAAGGTTTTGGATCTGCGACGCATCCACACGGGTTGATACAACTGCGAGATTTGTGAAATCAAATCCGACAGGCTCCCTCACGTTGAGACTCCCACCTTCTCCAGCCTAGACCGGAAGAAAGAAAAGGAAAAGAACATCCAGGTGAGTCAGGCAGTCAGTAAGCGGGATCGGCCACCTCCAAGTGAGTCTTTCTCCATATACTGAGTGGACTGCAGGCGCCCTGTGTCAAGCCCAACAACGTGCATGATCCAGGATCCCGAAAAGCCTAAATGACCAGGCCTACACCAAGCACAACTGACTCACTTTGATCATAGTAGCGGTGTGAACGAGAAATTCTAGATCAAGACACGGACGGGGCACGAGCGAGCGAGCGACCTTGTTCTGATTTAAGAACCATGCGCTGCGTCCTCGTCGGGCCTGGTAGTTGTCGTTCGCAATCGAAAACGATTCTCGATAAGCACGGCCGTCGATCTTCAGATATGGCTGCGATTGATCGACTCCCTGAGGCTCAAGGCGATGTCCTTCGCTCTGATGATGTCTGCGACGAAAGAGCCGCATCTGCATCTGCGCCTGCACCTACACCCGCATCACCATCCCCATCCCAATCCCCTCTACAAAATACCACCAGTGACGATTCCCCAAAGCCACAGTGGGAAACAACAAACCCCTCCCCAGCGCACAATATCGACGTGGCAAATCAAACCCCAACATCGCAGGATGATGCCATGGAAAAAGGCATCCAAGAATGCTATCCTCCACTTCCTTCCCTAGACTACCAGAATGACGACTTTCAGCCTCATCGTGGCACCCCAAGTCCCTCAGCCCTACGAGGCACAAGACCGTCGGTGCACAGCGTGAACCCAAACCAAAGTTTCACCTCCGAGTATCGTCTATACGACCTCCCGGCGATAGCCTCTTCCGAACCAGATGTGTCAATCAAAGGAGAAGAGAGCTTTGATCCGAATGACCCCACCATTGGTCTATTTCATCCTGTCCCCAGACCAGCCAGTCTCTTTATCGCTAGCAGGAACATGGCAATGTTCCCTGATGCTTTTGCGGATGCTAAGATGGAGTTCGACTCAACGTCGCTTTTCACATCTCCCGAAGCGTCGAGCGAGTGTTTGTTCGGCGACAGCGTCAGTCGCAGGCCAGAGTGGACGATAGACGACGTTGGAACCACCCCGTTGCTCAATGAGCTCTCACCGGGAAGGCCGATAGACACATTCATGGACACCAGCCTCGCCTCAATGAATGACACATGCAGCCCCGATTCCTCGCTATCGTGGTCGTCCCTTGGCTACGAGACCAATCTCGGCATGCAGCAGCCGCAGCCGCAGCAGGCTCTCATCAAACACAATGACGTCCTCTGCTCTAATGGCCCAGAGCTCTTCACTCCCAGCGACCATTATGACCATATCAACGCCGGATACGACCAGACAGTCACGATAGCCACGACAGCCAATGACTTCCACGGCCTGAACGGCCTGGCCCTATTAAACAGTTATAATGAAAGCCATAGCCACCCTTACCTCCCGCCCCCAGTACCCATGAACATAAACAGCAACCCCTGGCGACCCGAATACACCGACCTAGCAAGCACGCGCAATCCAATGCCGTTAAATAGAGACCCCGAGCCGCTCTTCGTTCCCGCAGACACATGCACATATCAAGAGAGTCTGTTCCGACTGAATCAACTCACACGTCCACATCCGAGGTTTCCGAGCGAGACAACCCACCTCCGTCCGCAATTACTGGGGAATGGAACGTTCAACTGCCCAGGCGAGACCCGAAACGCCTTCTTGATAGAGTGTAAACGCCGCGGTCTATCATACAAGGACATCAAACGGCTCGGCGGGTTCAAGGAAGCAGAGTCGACGCTGCGCGGTAGGTTTCGGACCCTTACCAAGACGAAAGACCAGCGGGTTAGGAAACCACATTGGCATGATAAGGATGTAAGCTTGCCCCTCATTCCCCCAGCCTTTGAAACCTACCTCTCCCTCGCACACCAGACAGACATCAGGAGCTAACCTCCAAACAGGTGAAACTGCTCTGCGAAGCCGTAAACGCCTGTTCGGAAACCGGCAGGGCTTGCCACCACTCACGCAGCTCTAATCGTCGACCCAGCGTGATAACAGAATCGCCCAAAGTTTCCTGGAAAAGAGTGGCTCAATATATCCAAGCCCATGGCGGCTCGTATCATTTCGGGTATGCGACCTGCAAGAAGAAATGGTGCGAGGTTCATGACGTGATGGTTTGACCCCTTGTTGCTGTATGTGTTGAATGACTAATTGATAAATGTGTCCTGGGTCATGGTTTCCTAATGATTTTCTTTTCATCACTTTCAAAAAAGCTTTTCATTTTGGATCGATGCCGGCTTTTCGGCAATCTCTAGCTAGACTCAATCGGGCGGATGTAAATGGTTCGTGGAATGACAAACCTGGGCGAAAACAACTCTAGTTCAGAATGTGCTTATTTATTTTGTGAGTCATTCGGAGTATTCATGTTAGAAAGGTACTGTGTCGACATAATTTAATGGTAAGATGTCCCGCTTGGCGATTGGTGCCGCAGAAGACCGGTCCATGCTGTGTAGTTTATATGCAATTATATTCTCCGCGAAAAGAAAAGAATAATATAAAACCGCTAGAAAAATGGATAAAAAAGACAAGAAAGAGAAAAGGCAAGAGTTCCTGGGCATTTCTCATATCTATTTCTCGCTCATGGCAGGATAAAGTTCATGAAGATCATAACAGTGAAATGTGCCTGCTCAAAAGAGCTTCAATATATATTTATCGGTATCCATTATAGGATCTGTACAACTTAAGATCGGGTTGCATCTCTCTCAGTCCCTTCCCTCAGTTGCAGCGGGTTTCATAACAGGGAAAGTTCGCGCAGGTCCGGCTGGGGGTAGCCGATTTCGGACAACACGTTGGTCAGGGCCTCTGGGTTGCGACGTAATAGATCCCATTCGGCTTCGGCCTTCACCATGAGAGTACCGCCAAGTACTGTGCCGTTCAGAGCAACAATCCCAGCCTCGGCGATATCCTGGGACACGGCAGGGTCGACAGGGATTCGACTGCTTTCATTCCTCCGGGGACAAATCATCATCACCGATTCCGTCATGGCCAGGTTATAACTGATCGCCGCCGGACCACTGCTTGCCTGAGCGTCGTGACCGCCCGATTTCCCCTTAGCGGTTGCCAAAGCGGTGCGGTAGAGAGAAAGGTAAATAGCGTGGAGTGTATCGGCAGAAGGATTCGACGGCAACGGCAGGGAAAAGTGCGCGAACGGGAAACGGCTCAAACACCGAACCTCGGAGCCCGAGCTCGACGGGGAAGAAGGTTGCGATGACACGACATCAATCAAAGGCTGCCAACTACCCGAGTCGCCGCCCTGCGCCATGGCCTCGACCGGTAGAAACTGCAGATGTCGATGGGGTTGACTGGCACCGCTCTCGTCTCCGGAGTTAAAGAAAGCGAACAGTCGCTTGGTCTCCGTGCCGTCTGTTTGTGACCCCCATTCCTTAACACAGACATACGCCGCCTCCAAGTCGTCCTTTTCTAGAATGTCCGTTTGCGACTTCCACGACGTCGTGGCGAGGATGAAGTGGTTGGGAATGACAGGAAATTTATTCAACACGAGGAAATGGGACGGGTTCTCTCGGGGGATTTGAGCGATCAGGAGATCGGACGACGGGTTCTCGAAGGGGTCTGGTTTGGGTCCCGGGGGCGCTTTGTCAGATTTGGGATTCGCGTTGGGTTTCTTCGCAAGGGCAGGGCAATATCGAAGTTGAAACTTGAAGCAACCGAACAGCTATAGTCAGCAATTTGGCCACGGATATAAAGTAGGAAGCAGAGCACGGTACCGGAACCCCCGAAGCGCTAACGGTAGTAAGTTGAGTTTGGGAGAATAGTAGGTGACCCGCATCTTTGGCAGCTACAAACCGCCGAGCCACCAGGGCCGACAGTTGCTCGGAAAGGCCCAATTGCATGATGTATTAGTCCAGCAACGGGAAGAAGAAGAACAAGTGGAAAGGGAAGTTGGAACAGACTTGCGGGAGAGGAAGGCGGAATGCGGGGGGGGGAGTCGCGGACATGTGAGCGGCTCCGAGTTTCACACTAAACCCGTTTGGCTCGAGCCCTAGTGTTACGATTCTAAGCTTACAGTGGTTCTACAAAGGAAAATAGGATGAAATTCTTTTTAAAAAAAAAAGTTTCATGTGAATTAAAATGGTTGTCATCAAGGCCCAGAATTCTCCGTTCATAATGCTCCTTTCCAACCTTTTTAGTTACCTGAACTCCAAATGGCACAGCCCTTAAGGAACAGGAGAAAGAAAGTAAAGATACAACACCACATATATAAAGAACCCAGAAAAAAGAAAAAAAAATTATCACACAGAACCAAGAGAGGAATATAGAGAACAAGGTATTGGTATCAAGGTACGACGCAAACAGAGTAAGTAAAAACGCTATCATGCCACACATGCAGAACGACGGGTTCGTCAAGAAAGCAAAAGGACAGAGTCTTAGGACATCAACTCTTCAATATCCACATCAGCCTCGCGAGACTGGGATAGATCCGGCAGGATCATGGCCGGTTGGCCGATAAGGTGAGTGGAAGGGCCATCCAACCAAGGGCCACGTTCCTCCTCGTTGGCGCTCAGCACACCTTCGGCACGCTTGAGGGTCTCAACATCCAGATCGGTAATGTAGGCCTCTCTGTTGGTGCCATCTCCCGCGCCACCAGGAAGCTTGAGTCGAACTTCGAATTCGTTGTCAAGCATCATCTCATCCTTCCAGAGACGGCGTTGGCCATCAAAGACACACAGCACACGCTTCTTGGTTTTAATGTTGCTGCTAGGGCAGCCCCAGGACTGGGGGTAACGGTCACGGTTGTTCCGTCGCTTTGATCCGGTCGCACGCTTGCTGACGGCATTGTTGCCCAGAATGGCGCGGGACCCAGGACCCGGATTCCCCTTGGCTGCTTTAGGGAAACCCTTGGTGGAGCGGAGAGTGGATGAAAGGTCGTTATAGTCATCATCGTCATCATCATTCTCATCGTCATATCGATCAACGGAACCAGCCGTGTCGAGTAGCATGTGCTTCTCCATGGTCTTCTTCACCTCCTCGTCAGACTCAACCTCAGCCAGACGCTGCTGGTTGATGGCCTCGCTAGGCTCCTCCTGTTGAACCACCCGGAGGACACAGTCGTCCAGATGCTCATAGAAGTCCTGAGCATTGCTGAAGGTGGCCGAGCAGGTGGAGCACTTGCCAGTGGCATCGTGGCAATATCCAGTGACGTTCTTGTTGGCCGAGCTGGTCGGGCTCCTCTTCCGACAGTTAGGGGGAGTCTGCTCGACCCCATGGACGGAAGTCAAATGACGCTTGAAAACGTCTGCCCGGTTGAAGCTCTTCTCTGCCGGGGATCCAGACCCCGGACAGAAGCCGCAGACCATGGTGCCCTTGTAATGAGTGAGGGTGTGTCGGTTCTTGTCGTATTTACGTGCGAACCCCTTGACGTGGTATTCGCACGTAACGATCGGACACTTCTCGGGTCTCTCCGACTGGTGAGTCAGCATGTGAGCCTTGAGGTCCTTGAAGATCCGGCCGCAGTCAGGATGGGGGCAGCGGTCTTTCTCCTTGCCATCTTCGTCAAAGCCGGGGCTGCTGGCAGCGGGACTTGGTTGCGATCGGCGAGATTGGGTGGAAGAGATAGACGACCTTCTATCGTACATGGAGACGGGACGCGAGTGCGAAGGCATCAAAGAAGGAGAGGAAGTCGGCATGGGAGCATAGGCTTCGGGGATTGCGAGTTGGGAAGGGTCAGGAGATTGGGGAAGGAACCCGGTCTGAGCCAGGGAGAAATCAGGCTGCTCAGCATAGGAGAGTCCGGGGGAAAGATGAGACTGCTGTTGTTGTTGCTGCTGCTGCTGCATCGGCTGAATCAAGGAAGGGTCTGTGGAAATTTCATTTGTTAGCTTGGGACTTGCCGTGGACCAAGTCGGAGGAAAGTCATGTGGACACTCACCAACAAAGGTGTCCGGATACTTCTTTGCATAGAATGCGTCCGAGTCCACCGTGGTACCCATGTAGTCGTTGGGGAAGATATCATTCATGACTGCAGCAGGAAGTCCCAGGCCGTGGTTGGTATCGATCCAGCTCTCTTGGACGACGTGCGCATTGCCCGAGTAGGGAGAGCCGATGGCAGAAGACGAAGCACTTGCAATTGAGGGTCCGGATGCGGTGGAGAGGCCGGGCATATAAGGCTCGGAGATCCGCGAGGTTGGGATCGACGGGGGAGTCGCGGGCATAGGAGGAAAGCTGGCCTGTTTATGGGTTTCGGGGAAAGACTCGGCATATACCGGGGGCGTATCATAGTACGACGAAGGCTGAGGGATCGCGGACGTAGGGGCCTGGCCGAATCCGTTCAGGTTGTCCACGTGAAACCCAAAGGGTTCGATCATTGCAGGATCCATTGTGAACTGTTGTTGGAAGTAGGGGTGTTGCTGCTGTCGTGACGAATCCAGGGCCAACATTTTGGCTCTGTCGGTGGATTGCACAGGGTACAGGAGAAAGTCGAGGTGATCTGTTTCGATTTGCATGCCCACTTTTCCAATAGTGGTTGGCTGTGCACCCCTATGGTGTGTGGGGGTCTCGATGCGAGGGTTGATGTCAAGAGACAGAAGCAAGAAGAAAAGGCAACAGATCTGCAGGACGTTCATCCAATGTCAGCCACCCTAGATCATTTCTTTCCGGAAGGATTGAGTGATATATAGGCAATGAGATCGGGTTCCACGCAAGGGACGGGCCGCGCGGGAGGACATACTCGGTACGATTCGTTTTCCAAATAAATATGACCGGGGATGCAAGTGGAATTTCTCTGCGACTAGATCGGAGGATACTTCCAGGACCGAGAATGGCTGGGGCGTGGAGCGACAGACGTCGGAGGATATTGAAGATAGCTCGTGGCGGAAGCAGGATGTGTAGCAGGACGGAGAAGGGTATATAGAACGTGTGCCCAACAGCAAGACAATATGACAAGAGTATACGAGAGAGAGCCTGCTAAGCAACCAAATCAAGGCCAGAAATAGACAGAAGAGAAGGTTTATCGAGCACAAAAGCAAGAGAAAGATATAGGACTTGGAACGTGCAAAGCAACAAGATGCGATGTGATGCGGAAACAATTGAGAGATTTAAAGAAAGGGAAAAAAAAAATAAAAAGGTGCGTGGGTCTTCTTGAATGGAGATCTCTTCTCTTTTTCTCTCCGATGGATTAACTCGCGAAAGCCCGACCCGTGCCTCAAGTGGGAATCCAAGGCGTGCGAAAGACGGAGTAGAGAAGAAAGAGGGCGAAGAGGAAGTGGGAGCAATGGATTGATATGTGATTGCTGGCCCTATGAGCGAAGTGTCCCATCTGGATTCGCGGTGGACGGGGATTGACTAAACACTACGGACGAACTAAGTCGACGCTAAAGAATGGCCATCCAGACTACTGGGGGTAGAAAATGCGCAGCAGGGGTACAGGGGTACAGAGTCATTAGCGCGCGTCGACAGACTCGAAACGACTGGGGTGGGCGGTGGGTGTGTGTGGATGATGTCGTCGATGATGATGATGGATGGTGGATGGTGGAGGAGGGGGGGGGGGAGGGAGGAAGGGAACGAACAGGGGAGTGTGGAGCAAAAATGTCGGGCAAGCAGGGGCAGGCAGTGAACACTGAACAGAATTATTTTAGAAAAATAAATAAATTCTTATTATTAGATACACTAGCTGGTAAGAAAACTAAGAATGCGAAATACCACACTAACCCTGCATGAGGCACTGCCAGGCGGCCGAGCAAAGGGTTCTCTCGTCTCTCGTCGTGGCTCCGGCGCATAATTCTCTCGACAGATTTCTATTTTTCTACATTTAGCCCGCTTTCCCGTCTTACCTAATTGGAATTAATTAATTTCTATTTATTCCTCGCGGTTGCCCAGTTGAGGATATTTATATCTTTTCCTTTTGGCTGGCATTTCGCGCCTGCCCTGCAGCCATCCCAGGCCGGCTGTCTGGGCATGTATACTCGGAACCTTGGGAGTCGGTCGCATCAGTAAGTCAAGTGTCGGTGATATTTTTAATGCTCCGATATCTATTTACAGGATTCTCCAGAAACATGTACTCCGTAATGTACGAATACAGGAAATGTCAGGCTAAGTCCGTCGAAGGGAGGAAGTAAAAAAGTGAAATCTAAAAAGAAACTAAATGATCCACTTGGTCTCGGCCAATCCCTTTGCCAATGCCTCCACAAAGTACAATTGTCTCTGATGGGCTTGGGCCTATGAGAATTTTTAAATCATGGTTCCTGCATTTTTCTTTTTCTTTTTCCTTTATGAAGATTATTCCAATCTGGTTTTATTCGAGAGAAACCCTCTGCTTACGTCTCGTTTCATTACACGGTACTCCGTACTCCGTAGATATTCAATTCCCTTGATATGATCTTTTCTCTCAGTAAGCCTCTCGAGAAACCGGTCAGAGAACGATTAAATCGCCCAAATTAAAGAACCCTCTATAACTATAAGACACCCTAATAACAACTCCACAGAAAGCCAATATCAAACATACGGGGTCGCCGTTCTCCGTCCCTACATTCCAGGCACTCGTATCCGCATGTGTCATCGGCAAGTCCGGGGACACATTGACCATGGCTGTCAGTAGCCCAATTGACTATTGATCCAACCTTGCCGATTAGTCTCAATTTTCCAAGGCCAGTGGCAGTGGCTAACAGTCGAGCGTCTCCAGATCCGCTTCCTGTCACATTGTTCGCTGATAAGATGGTGGCAAATTTTTTCCTGTCTTCTGTAGTCTGTATCTCCCGCTGGCAGTGGCTTGCTTTTTACTCATCTTTCTCAAACTGCTTAAGCAAGCAGCGCCTTAGTTACCTGCACGCGAGCGTCACTAAGGCGTGTATTTGGAATGGGCCTGCTAAGGCTATTTGGGGACTAGAATGATGCGCTCATTGCAATCTCAACTCCAACCTTTTTTTTTTTTTTTTCCTTTTTACTATCCCTTTCCTACCTAGTCCTTCCGTAACTTGCTGCCATGATTCCAATAGTCAATGCAGAAGAATCCCACTCAATCACAGTGATAAAGAAGATGACATATCAATGATCGTCAAAGGCGACCGATCTCCTCTGTGGACTGTCAAACTTCCTGCCCTCCTTAAGGTAATTATTAGGCATATTAACCATGGCGCTTGGCAAATTGCAGCGCTCCCGTAATGTCTTGGTTTCCCCCGTACATATCACCCTGTATCATCCTTCCGTCCCGTCAATCCGGTTCAGATCATCGACATCATTTCTCACTTTTCTTTTTTTAATTTTCCGATTATCCATCCTAGGGAAAATTCAGTGCTCCGTACACTCCCACTCCGTAGTCAAAAAAATTATCTGACTAAAAGACTCTTAGCAGTGGTCTAAGAATCTAACAGATTTAACCTAGCCAAACTCGACTCCATGATACTCCATGATACTCCATAAGGTAGGTAGATAGGCCGCCAGTTCCGAACTTACACCCAAGTTTTTCCCAGGATGGAGCCAACCCATTGACGATCTTAGCAAAAGCAAAAAGAAAATCTAAACAAAAAAAGAAAAAAAAAAAAAAAAAAAGTGCCCGCCCCACCGGCCACACATCCCCCCCTTTCAAGAAACGTGCATGCGGTTCCTCCGGGCTTGATTGGCGGAGATGTCCTGACAGGCGAAATGAAGCGTCATAAGAGCTTCATCCAATCAGGAACGGCAAATGGTACCGGACGGGAAGACGATTCTCATTTAGGGCGCCCGACCGGGGGGGGGGGGGGGAGGACAATCATCCTGCCCGATGTGGACGAACTCACAGATTTGCTAGGTAGGTAGTTAGCAGGACGGAGTATCCGTATGTAAGATTGTAAGATTTTTTTTTTCTGGTCCATATTTTCAAGAGCCGCACTGATGTACTCCTACTTATTCTACCTGTTTATTATTATCACTGTGGCAGTTAGTTAAGAGTCTGTGTAATTTTGATTAGTTGTTCTGATGTTTTCCATGCGAACCCTTCATTTACTTCTTAAGAAACTATTCAGGATGGGATGCCATGGTGTGTGGTGCATATTGGGATAATCAGGAGTATGCCAGATAGACAAATACATTGTCGGATGGATTGGCGGATGACAATTCGGTAGATGCATCGGTGGTGGCCGATTGATCGCTCTGGTCCCCGGAAAGACCGAGCATACATACCTAGTGTACACAGTACAGACAGAGTCCACTGTACATGTAGCCCATAAAATAGAGATGATTATTCATTACACAACCCAAGTAGTCAAAAACGCTGTAATCTTGTACATCATACATAACTACGGAGTAAACACCTAATCAACACATGAAAACATGGAACCTCAAGCCATCGGGACCAGATTGTCACGGCCGAACTCAATGGATGGATTGAGTCTACTGTGGCTCATCCTTACCGTACCTCCGCAAGTCCCATGGCGAGGTTGTATCCCGAGTACGAAGGAAAGATTACATTACCCTACTAAAAGACCGAAAGAGGAAAATATTGCGGAAGGCACTTAGCTTCCTACACTAGGTTCATAGCACCCAAGTAGCTGCTAAGACGTGGTAGGATTTACCTAGTAGAAATTAAATGACGACAACATGAAATTAGAAAAAATTATATATAGGAAATCTGATTAATGGGCAACACGGACTTCACACCTAAAAAGACGCGCCAGGAAACACACAGACATGTGTCACTGGCAGAGGTACATGCATAGGTGACCTCGAGACGACACAACATGAGCCGTTAGCATCAATCATATTCAACCAATTCCGACCGAAAGGAACGCTCGGGCGCTATTCTTAAGAATCCATACTCCGTACCTCCCACCTAAACGGCAAGAGCGCAACGTACATCGCATTTGCGTTAGACTGGGATGCAAGCGCGGGCTTGGGAGAAATCACGAAACACGAACCAAATAGATTACCGAATACGGGAATGAAGTAAACGCTAGGTCAGAAAGGAGCGCCGGTTAGACACTGTTGTCCGACGGGGCGATCACATTGTAGCCAGTGTCAGAATTAGCTTGACAGAGATGGGCGAGGAATAACCTACGGGAGTTAGGGAAATCAGCGATCCTGTAGGTACGGAACAGACTATCTATGGCACGGACTTTACCGCCGCTATGCAGTGCGGCGTATCTGCATAACTGCGGCCATGCAAAGGGAAAAGACCATCGGAAAAATCTGAAGGTAAGTCGGTGAGGAAGACGGAATTAGCGCCACATCCTTGAATGAGCCACAATTGTCGAGCCTATGGCGTGTCAGAGCGCGGATCTTCCCGTCCTTTCAATTGGAAGATCCTCGTGCGCTAATGCCTCCATGACCGGATCGAGGCGCAGCACATTTATTTTTACACCGCTTCCTTTTAGGTTTTTTTTTTTAGTGTCCTTTTTTTGTTGTTGATTTTTGTTTATTGATTGATTTTGGTGTAGGTTTAGCACCATGCGGGCGTTGATGTCATGGGATATATCCACCTGCCAACTCGGTCAGGAACCATGTTTTTGAGTCCAGAAAAATCCATCCGGGTTTGGCGCTGACCGACGTTTCCGGACTGGAAACCCCGTGCTTGGCTGGTTGTTTGGCGGTGGATTTGGCAGGTTCCTGACCGGAGGTTTTAATTTTTTATTTTTATGTTCCTTTTTTTTACTCGCTCTTGCTTTTCCATGCACTCCGTAGGGTCTGCAGTCAGATAACGTGGAGGGGTCCGACCGACGCCGGTATTGATTCTAACATCTAAACTCTCGCACGGGAGAGAAACTCTATCAACAAGGCTAACTGGAGCGTTGTCAAGGCAGAGTTATGGTTAACTTCCATGTCTACTGTTATCGTGATTTTAACTCGAAGTCTATTTCTTGGTGGTTTACCGATATAGATGCCGTATGCCTACAGAGTAGATATATAGATAGCGAAGACATATATAGCATACCGATCATAATCGTGATTATGTAGTGAGCCACCACCAAGCCACAACTCTTTCCCAAAGTATGTATTCTTCGGCCTGAAATCCAATCTTCCATTTCGTTCCACAGTCCAGGTTGAAACCCGTTCAGAAGAGAGATCTCCCCACCCCTGCGGAAACTTCATCGCTCATCGCTTCATCGGACAATACTTTCCAATCAACCCTTCATGACAACTTACCGATCAACTCCCGAAAGTCATCTCAAAATATTATATCAGAATATAGTCCCCCCCACTCTTCGAATAAAAACTGAACAGCCCACTCACGGCTCTCTTCAATACCTAGTACATACCTATCTTACGGAGTACTTCATACCAGAGTAATAACCCCCTAAGATAATAGTAATACCCGCTAAGAACGCTGACACGGAGGGTCAGAACCTACCATACCCAATGGGTTTCACTTTCCCGCACGTGGCAGACTGGCCCAACGTGTAACCTAAATGATCCCAGGGAGAGAAAAAGGGACTGAGAGCCACGGAGTACGGACTCGGTCGGTCCTTTTGCTGACAGACAGGGCCCCAATCAAGGAAGGAAGGAAGATTCTCATCATTCTGATTTTCTGATCCATGTGGGCGGTCGGCATGCGATATTTTTGCTTCGGCCATTCTCTTCTCGTTGTATGGAGTGGGGAAACTATCGTAAGAAGAAAAACAAAGAAGGAAGATAAAAATAATACACCAGAGCAACCAGAACTACAGGTTACGCGCCGTGATTATTTTCAGCGTCACGCAATGGCTGAGACAATAATTCAATCTTGTCTTTTCTACCAGGTGTGCATGTGTTGGTGCCAAATTTGGGATTCCAAATTTGGAAACAGTGATGGCTTCTTTCTCATGCATGGAAGGGAGAAATAGACATCCAGAGTTAGACGCCTTGCGAGGTACAGCGCGCATAAACCCTGTGAAGTTTGGTTTGCAGGGAAGGTCAAGGAAGGTGAGTCGGAAACAAGGGGGTGAGGGGGCGGGGGACACGATGATCAAACACGGGAAACAATAAAAAAAATCCCCCATACGGAGTACAGTAAGGTGCGGGATGGACTAAGCCCTACTACTTTGCTCTGGAGGGGAAAATGGAAAATGTCCAGAGTGACGGGTAACGCTTAATCCCTGTCTTCCATGTGTCGGTCTCCAGATCAAGACGGAATAGCACCCCATACGCGAGAGGGAAACCTACTGCGCACACTATCTAGTCCTAGACAAGCAGGAGATCGCTAGGGTACTGCTTGTCCTGGCAATGATCCGCCAGGCGCCAAATCAAGGTTGACGGTCTTGCCATGTCATTTGACAGGGAAACTGACACTGAGGGTGTAACTAAATTTAGGGGAGCTAAAAGGGTTTACTGTGTAGTCCCGAGAGTAGCGCGGAGAGAGCCTGTCCGCTAAGGGCACCTCCAAGACGCCCCAATCATGGTGCCCGGATTTAACCAACATTGCCAGGGCACAGAACGGCACTCATCCAACAGTCCAAAAATATCTGGTTGGTTTCATGAATGTTGCACGGTAATTCGGATGTAAATTTAGAACGCAGGCTGGCGAGGGCGACAAGATCATGCAGATGCTCCCATGTCGGCGCAAAATGTCCATGTCCGACTGGATCTGAATTCCAGAACCCCAAGACTTTCCTTCGGTGACTCTCACTCCACTTGCCTGTCCCCCCCCCCCCACCTTGCAGCAACTGTCTCGCATGTCGTTTGTCTCGGAATCGTCGAGCCATGTGTCCGGTTACCAGGGGAAACGTGAATCCTCGTCACGATGACAACATCTGATTGGAAACTCGGCCCCCAACCAGCAAAATCAATTGCCTAGCCGATGCAAGGAAGGGACATACTGCGTAAACGAGACAAGATTTTAGATAATGTAATTTAATCCTGTAACGCAAGACACAGGGATGGTGAGAAATTGCGTATGCCGCAGACCCCTGCCTCGTGGCGAGATGCAACAGATGTCCTCAAACAAGCGCCGACCTGCCTCGCCAGTTCTCACACAGACACTACCCATGTCAATCTATAGATAGTACTGCTGTAGCGCACTCTTTCATTGGCTCCTACTTGCCAGGTTTTGGCCTATTTTTACTGGCTGAACGGACACGGTGATTTGCTGCCAACTTGACGCCGCGGTCCACCGTCCGGGCGCTTACACTGCATACAGCGCAGATTAGTCTGTAGAGATGCCTGCGATTGGGAACCCCCTAGCTTGCGTCGGTCGCCAGTAGGAATTCGAGGAAGGGCTTCCAGAACATCAGCGCTGCATTCTTGAAACTGGCGTGAAACAGCAGTCGTCGATCTTTGTTTGTTCTCTCCCTGTCGGTTTCTAAGTTTGGAATTGATGAAGGGAGCCTGCGGAAGAAGATTGCGGCCGGACCGATTAGGTAGGTGGTTAGGTCAGGTGTCCAAGTGTCAGGTGTCAGTGTCAAAACTCCTTTTCCGTCGCGGGAAGACTCCATCAATCCATAATCCGTCCTTAGTAGCTTTTCTCCCGGCGGGCTAAACAGTAAACACTGGCCCGTACCGTGTTTTCGCACCTGTCAAACAGGAAAGTTTACCCACTCGAGTTGCCATAGTTAAGGTAAACGAGAAAAACGAAGGCTTTCGGGAGCTGGCTTTTTTTTTTTTTTTTTTTTTTGCCTATCACGGACCTCATGAAAATTATCCTCATGTCATAGATCCACGGGAATAGATTAAATGCAATATAACTCTCGGAAAAATAATTTGAAAGCCTCACATCCGTCCTAAGTAAGATGACGAATTCGGTAATTCCAGCAATCCGCCCCTGCAAATGATCCACGTCCACCCCCTGACCACCCCTCCTAAAGGAGCGAGCTCACTTAAATTACTCAGTATCTTCTCGATCAATCAAAGCTGAACGACCGCCAGACCAATGCGCGTCGACAGGAAACTAGTAGATCTAGTGCCCGACTGGTCTGGCATCGCTGGGGGCCGGGGAAATCATTAGCGGCACCACTTGGCATGTCCGGCCCGGACAATTGGGGTTTTTCCCAATGTATCTGCGGAGCTCTCTGCCTTTGGAGTCGGGAAAAGTCTGGACACGGGATTAATTTAAACAGATTGATTCGATATTAATTGCGATGGAGGGGGGTGTTTGATTGATTGTGTCAGTGTGTAATCATCTAATGTCTATCATGGGGGAACCAGTCGACCTAGACATGGTCTTTACCCAGCAGATCGCTCATCGATTAATTTATCGAAGCGAGGCTCTCGTTAGGCGGGTTAGTTGGCGGCTCTGGTAGGATGATCTAGAGTCTACCTTGGATACCTACGGAGTACGTATACGGAGTCTTTGACGGAGAGCAATGCCGTAGACGGACCTAAGCTCCCTATCTATCATAGCTTAGTCGACTCGTAGTCTACTGTACTTGCTTTCTTGCTTGCTCCGGCTCCCCTCAGGTATCGTCTCTATCTACGGGCCAAACCCATAGGAATCTAGTGACTCCGCATGTACTCCGTACATACGTATCAACTATCAACGACTCCACACTTGCGACACCAGAAACGGAGAACAGTCAACCATTCGTTTCGTACCCAGGACACCACCACAACTTAGCAACCACGCAAAAAGCAAAAAGAAAAAAAAAGAAAAAAAAGAAAAAGGAAATAGGGGAAAATAAAAAGGAAATAAACCCCACGGATAAAACCAGCGGATCTCGCGCAAAATGCAAATGCAATCAATACCTGTATCCTGCACAGCCAGTACCCACTCGCTTCTTACCCCTAATTAGTTACTGTAGGGGGTGCTTGCTACCTAACTACCTTGCCTTGCAGGAAGCCAATGAGTGAGTGACCTGTCACATGGCATTTTGCTTTTGCTTTTTTCTTTTTTGTTTCTTTTTGTTTTTTTCTTTTGTGTCTTCAATTTTATTTCTCATTTCCCCTGCATCCACTGTACATGTATATAGAGATTAGAGTGTAGGTAGGCTCGGGAAAGACGCACATACCCGACAACAATCAAACCAGTCTCGACCTATCCGCGGAAAAGAGGAGATGGTTTCCAGAGGGGTGCAGAGTGCAGAGCCCAGCCTGACACTAACACTGAGACTGTAAGCGGTATTGGCGCAGTAGTTTGGGATCCTATTTACCGAAGATAGGTAGAGATCGGCTTGAGGTGCTTTTCGGCAAGTACTATACATAACTACTGTGTAGGTGTGTATGTATGTAATAACTACTGGTTGCGTTGCAGAAAGGAGTCGATCTCGTACTTTTGTTCACGGCATGCATGCATCGGTTGGTCGAATGGCGATGGTGATGGAGATCCGCTGGCGACTCCGTGGAGAGTCACAGACCCAGCTACTATAGCATGTCGTAGTGGATAACTAATTATCGAGGTATGTAACTAACCGACTAACCGACTAACTCAGAAAACGGACATGAAGTCACCAATACCACCCGCCTGGTTGAGATCCGAATCCCAACCCCGGCTAGGCAGAACATGTGCATACTACCCTAGAGTACTCCGTACTCCGTACAGCTACGGATACTAAGATCATTACGTCAAGGCTGCCGTGTCATTTAATCGCTCTCTCGGAACCATCAAGGTGTGACAAAGCATGGGATGGAATGCAAATTCGGCGCATCCCTACGGTGTATGTACATATGTCCGGTGTCATTGACTGGTACTCCAACGGAACCTACCACTGCGGTTACCGGATCGGTCATTGTCTCTCCTTGGGGGTATCTGGTCACTACGTAGTAATTTAGTTATGTGTAACGGGATTCGTGTATGCGTGAGAAAATAATAGGTCCCAAAGTGTCCAGTGGGTCCCTTCAACCATGGAAGGAATGTATGAATGTTTGGGGTTACACCATCGGATGAGTAGCTAGAACGGGATAACTAGATACAACGTAATGATTACCTGGACGAACTAGAGAGTTGGGAGGGACGAATTCTGGGTGTTGAATAAGCGGTTCTCGTAGAGTACAATCCATACAATAGTTACCTACCTATTGGCGGGGCAAAAGAAGAGGAGAGGAGAAGAAAAAGTCTCGTCCGCCATGATGTCAATTGATCACATAGCCCTAAACCTGTGGAGGAAGCATGTCCGATCTCTGTGTAACCGCACCTTCTTCAGTATTATGTACCTACCTTTTTAAGAAACCTGTCTGGCCGTACTTTTCGGGGTGGTTGGCAAATGGATACATGCAACTAGGCCGGGGATCACTTCCAGGGCCAAATACTGTAGTTCACAGTGCGTGTGGTTTGCGCGTGGGTGGGTAACTATACGGGGTACCTGTCTACTGGACTCTGGCGATCATGCACGTTCATCAACATGATCAATCCGCCAACTGTGATGTACTGTAGCTGTATGCGAGGGGAGAATAAGTCCGGATTCGGGACCGATCGAGGATCGAAGATCCCCGATCTCCATGAGCCTGTCACATACGATGTTGAACCTGTAGGAATAGTTAGTTCCATACCGAGAGGGTCGCTAACCGAGTTAGCCTGCTGTGATCGCGGCGAGGGATCTTCAACCATGTCCAGGACATGTCACGGCCACCAGTCAAAAGCCACGGACATCAGTAGTGAGTGAGTTGCTTGCTCCTCCGTACTTTTGTGATGGAATTTGTCAGATGGATCGTCTCGTCGCATCGACCGGTTGGGAAAAAGCTTCCGAACAAAGTAGGGGGTTCCGAAAGGTGATTTGAATGGGCGTCGGGCGTCGGGCGTCGGATAGGAGATGGAGCTTTTTTCAATAGTCGCAATCCTGGGCCCTGTGAGAGATGAGAGATGAAAAAAGATCGTGGGATTTTGGAACCCCGTAATGCTAGAGATGATACCCACTCCGGCCTTGATCGATTCCGTAATTCGCAGGGAGGAGTGGAGCCGCCGGGCAAAAGATCATCGATCGTCTTGCCCAACTTTGAATGATTGACGCATCATGTGCCCTGACCATATCCATACCAGTGGAGACGGTGGACCAGAAGGTCACCGCAGGACAACGAAAATTACCGTCAGGATGGAACCCGAAGTTTTCGACGGATATCCCGATGTGGCTTGGCTGGTTGAGTGATGCCCACATTCGGTCAGGATCGTGGCTCACCACGGACGGTCGCCGTGCTTCCTCAGGCACTGTGCCTATGGGAATGGGTGTTGGTTCCCTCCGAGATCCGCCGTTGACTTTTTCTTTCTTTTTCTTGAAATAAAAGCGTCCAGATTTCACATGAGGCGGTGACACCGTCAGAGAGGGAAAAAAAAAAAAAAAAAGGAAACAGAAAAACAAAGAAAAGTAGAGTAAAAGTCCCATCGTCCTTTCCGAATGGGGAAACCATGCTTAATTCCCAAACAATAGTTTCGACATCCCCGGGCTTTAATTTTGAATTCGCTCTAAATCAATCAAATTGTCTTCCGTCAGGTCACCTTATTTTGATTCGGTCTCGGCCTTGTCCGAGAATGTGGCCTGTCCTCTGCCGGCCAAGTCTTCATCCGAACCCCCGTGGCTTGCTTAGGGACGAATCCGGAAATCAGTAACGAAAAGCCAAAAGCTCGTCGACTCCGATGGTTGATTTTCCTTTTGTAGGGCAGAAGGATTCCCATCCTTGCCGAGGTCAGCAACTGGTCTGGATCACGACTCGATTGCATCTGCCATCGAGGTTCCGCCACACTGGACCTTTGCAGGCCTCCTGGGGAGGGTACAGACTACGGACTCGGACGATGTTGAGGTACGACATCCTTACAATGATGATCGGGTGAAGGATTCATTGGGTGGAGTATGGGATTGTTGGATACGAAGCTTGCGGAGTGAGCTTAATAACTCCAGACTCCACAGTCTCTATCGCTCCCCTTTCGTATCTTCGATCTGGTGCTAATGCGTGCTTCAGAGGTATGTACATGCATGGGCAGGCAGAAGGGAACCGATATGAAGTAAAAAAAAAAAAAAGGGGGTGTTCACCACCACCTAGTCATATCGGGGCTGCCGCAGTTGCCTCGACATAATTCGAAATCTCGGAATACGAGGACCTCCCTTAGAGTCTGGAGGTAGTACCACATACCAAGTTGCCCGATCCGGTTCGGACCATTGCCTTTTCTGGGCCCTCCCAGTCCTCTACGGGCTCATATCCAACCTCTGGGGAGAACAGGATCTACGGAGTTAGGGAGACCAGGAGTCTGCCTGGCGGGAGGAGCAAATCACAGATTCATTCCTCACCCTCACCCCCGGTCTCTTCTTTTTATCCCTGGTCGCCGTTGCAGAATGTCTCTCTTCAGACTTCTTGTCCTCTTGTCTACCAATCACTTGGGGACTGCAAAGTCTCCGGTCAGCATCAGGCCTCCAGCGCCGGGGAGAAGGCAAGCTGGTGGTCGTCATCTAGAAGGGATTCGCCCATACGGAGCATCCCATTGTACTGTATGTATCATCTCATTCGCATGAGGCCGGACAGAACACGTTTTGCCTCTCGGGAAGCTCTCCTAGAAAGTGGCGTTGCGTTGCTGCAAGTTACCCCTCCTCTTTTTTTTTTTTTTTTTTTTCTCTATTCTCTGGTCAGTCTGCCCCTCAACAACGGATAGGGTAATGATGACTCCCAGGAGCAAGAAGAACGGAAAAGGAGGGGGAAGGGGTAACATAAACAAAACAAAACCACCTGCAGTTCGTGTTGGGTGGCAACAGGCGACCGGCGACTTGACGGGGACATGTAAGCCCAAACGACCGGACTGAATCCCGGTCAAAGAAGTCAGGTGGTGACGGTGACTTGACAGGAACGTGCAGATCAACCCTACCTTCCTGTATGGAGATCTTCTCATTAGGTCGAGGATTTTCATCCACATACATGCTGCCAGCAGTGTGTCTGTCTACTCCGGGGTCAGGACATGGCACCCCGCATAGGGAACGAGGGGTGCGAGAAAAAAAAAAGCAAAATTAAAATGAAGTAATAATACAAGACAGACAGACAGCAGAATGACCTCAACTCCAACCCCAAGTCAGTCGTACAGTAGTCCCTCCCTCCTCCCGACCATCCCCTACCAAAGAAAATCTCCTCCATCGACCAGCTTATGCGAACACGCACTTCGAACCACCAATCCAGTATTTTCTCCCTGCAACCCTGTCGCAAGTCACTGCACGTCAGGAAGGATTCATTTTCCTTTCCATTCCTTTTGACTAGCTCTTTGCCTTAATCCAGTCGTTTGCTGGCTACAGGATAACTTGACTGGGTAGTGACTAGCCTAGGTATCCCATTTCGCCTTCCCCTCCAAGCTAAGAAAACGAGGCTGGCTGGTTCCTTTCAATCTTACCCCGACGAAACAAACAAAGCCATACCGACTACCTACCTAGGTACAACAAGTACCTACCGCAATATTAATCATTCCCTTAGTCTGTGCATACCAGTTATAGATACCTATAGGTAGGCAGTTATTCCATCGTCTTTCCAGATAAGTTATACGGACACCTTGTACCACAGCAACAATAATACATACAGAAAAAGGAAAAAAATAATAATAAAAAGCCCCAGACAAGTCCCGGACGTGGCTGGCGGACCAAAGCAGTCGTGGACATGAGACATATGACCGTAGGCAGAACCTGACCAAGCGCCGATGATGTGGAAGAGCGAGAACAAATCATTTCTTTCGTTCGATATTCGGCCCGGAAAACTAACCTGACATAACAACGTTGGGATTGCGCGGATTTGGTGTGAGAATTATGTGTTTGTTCTGTTTTATGATCGGTATGTAGGATGTGTATATTCTGTATGTATGTATGTATGTATATGTTTCTGCTAGATAAGAGGACGAAGTGAGTGAGTGGGTGGCTTGGTATGGAAGTATAAGTTGTGAGTGTGTGTGTTTATGCAAACAGCAAAGTTTGAGACATTTGTTCAATAGCAGCTACTCTATCTACACAACTACATATCTAGATATTAAGTCTGGTGGTCGGGGGTTTATGGTTCTGGGGTTCTCTACTGTCCTTTGCACTGGTAAAAAATAGAATCGTGAATGGAGAAGGGACAGAACGGGCCCAAGCTGGTGGTAGATTAAATACTGAATATTAAACAAGGTCGAGCGATGTTCAGGTAGATACTGTCAATCGGGATCCCTATCTTGGTGGATTGATCTGTATCTAGGTGGTAATCGGTTGATGCAAACTGCGTCGATAGTATATAGACGATTATCTATATTTGTACTCGGAGGTTAGCGAAGGAGGACATGTCTAATCGATCGTGCAACTACCAAGTGTGATTAAGTCTCAGGGCATCAGAGGAGATAGAATTCATCAAACTCCCCATCCCTTGAGATAATATCATCCCCAAGATGGATACTGAGGATATAATATGACAGACTATCAAGCCCAAAAAACCCTCTCCGCGAGAACCTGAATGATCACATACTTGTTCTGAGCCTATTAATTCCAGAAGCCGATCGAGAAAAAGAAAGATTTGCAACAAGATCACTAGCAGACAGGAATCTTGAATCCTGAGAAGTTCTGGGTCATCTATCTATCAAGATCATCATCACCTCAGACCCTAACTCAGCCATAGCCCCAGCCTGAGCAAAACATCTCCCCCTCCCCCTCTCCTTCCTCTCTCAATAAACAATAAACAACCACCTTCATGGATTGAGAGAAAGAACGAAGAAACCTCAACCGAAAAATTCCCGAACACCCACTCCCTCCTCCCCCTTCCACGACCTCATATCGACCGGATTGAGAAGACTCTGCTCCGAAACCGTCCACAGCACCTTCGCGTCCCGACACCGATGCACGTCCCCGATGCCGTCAATATGCCACATTGGTCTTCCGTGCGGCGTGATGTGTTTTGGGCGCTCGATCGTGTCGGACGCGGAGCAGAGGATGGACTATCTTCTCTGTTAACTAGTTCTTCTCTTCAGGTTGAACGGATGGGTTCGCCAGACGAGGGAAACGGGAAAGGAAAGGGAGGGAGGGACGGACCTGCAAGATATAATTAAAACAATGCTGAAGATGATCATGTTCTTTAATATGTTTCTCTTTCTCGCTCTCAGAGCCCCTTTCCCCATCACTACTCCCAGACTGCCCATGCCCATGGACAGCGTCCGGAAAGACCTTCCCCCTCAACGCCCCCATACAATGCAACTGATGAAACATGGCAATCCCATACGACCGATCCAGGATGCCACTATGCGTTCTGTTCGGGTCGACCCGTTGCACATTCGCCTCGGTGAGGACATCGAGATGGGTCGCGAAGATTCCGCCGCCGCTGCTCGGGGGGATGAGGGTTGCTTCCCAGACGTCTTTCTCTTTTTCGTTATCTTTCTGCGTCTGGGATGATGAGGCTTCGTTGAGTGGATCTTCGCGGAAGGAGCTGAGGATGTATGGATGGGGTTGTTGTTGTTGTTGTTGTTGTTGTTGTTGTTGTTGTTGTTGGCCCAGGGATTGATGGGGCGGGTTGGGACATGATCGTGCTGTGCCGAGGAGGAGGGGACCTGTGATTGGGAGGAGGAGGAGGAGGAGGATGGTTAGAGTGAGGAGGAAGGCGAAGGAGAGAATGAGGAGGAGAGGGAGACGATGGGTTATGAAATGCGTGGGTTGGTGGGGGTGGGATTTAGTTGTTGATGGTGGGACTGGTAAGGGGGGATAGGACATTGTGAATTGATCGGGAGATGAGTAGTATAGGTAGATCTAGATCAAGATCTATAAATGAAGATATCGAGTATCAGTCATGGAGTCAGCGAGAAGGTGGATAGAGGGTAAAAGCGAGACATGGAGGCATCTAGGTTCGTAGACAATACTTATTTGTCTGCGAATAACTTGTATATATAACTGCCTCTCCCCCTCCGTCTATAGCTAGAGCTATAAACCCCCGTCGTTAGCACCGTCAGCTACCAGTTCTCGTTGAAAGGAAACAAAACCCCAATCCGTACCTCAATCAACGCCACGCAACCACCAGCCCCAGCCTACCCATCTATTATTCCCGGATCCGATCCCGAGAAACAAAGAGCGCCGGCCTCCCCAGATCCCATATCCAGGTCCAGTCGAAACAGATGATAGGTTCGGCGCCGTTAGAGTTGATTTAGAGTTCTGCGGCACCCACGGGTCTTTGAGGGTCGTCTGGTCACTCGCAGAGGGTACTGGTGGGTATCGCTTTCTTTGACCGACCTAGGTACTCCCCTATAAGAGGTCCTTGGCTTCTGGTTCGGGTGGTGGGACTGCTGGTGGACTGGAAGACTGGCCCGTTTCTAGGCGGAAAGCTTATTTTTTGACTGCTTTATGAGAGTCAATAGGACTAGGCTTGGTATGGCCATCTGAGAGGTAGCGACCGTAGCGCCTTGCTGTTATTATTCAAGTTGTTCCGTGACTGCTGTTGTTTGGATTACTGACAGGGACCTGACTAGGTCGAGGCCTAATATGCCAAGGTCAATATATTCTGTGAGTAGGCAAGGTCTGAAGAGTTCTCGGCTTACTTCCTGCTAGTTCTACATGTGCACGGTGTCAAAGGAAAAGATCAATCAATTCAGATTAAAAGATCATGGTCGGTACAGCAAGAAAAGCTATCAACTAGATGAGAGATCCTAATCAACTAACCACATGCCATACTCAAAAAAAAAAAAAAAAAAAGAGATCTGGAAAAATCAAATGAATAGAATATTCAAATCAAACCAACCCAATGCAATGCAATGCAATGAGCCAGACTACTGAATGGCAGTCTGGTTCTGGTAAAGATCACAAGCATGCGGATGCTGCAGACAATACTTCGGCACCAAGGCCGTGGCCATGACCCCGTTGGCAACCAGGTACTCCCGGAAGTTCAGGATCCGCTGCGTCATCTCCGTCGTGCGCTTGTTGCCCTTGGCGTCCCGGTTGCCCGACCACACCAGCTCGGCCAGCGCCGCCGCACGGGGCCAGAACGAGCTGGACACGGTCACATCGTCGACCTGCTCGCTCCAGAGCGGGGCGGTGGCGCCGATGATGTGCTTGGCCTGTGCCGAGGTCAGGTTCAGCGTGAAGTCGTAGTCGTAGATGCGCTGCCAGGTCTTGTAGGGTGCGCACCACGACCCGCCGTTGCCGCCGTAGTTGAAGTTGGGGACGTCCGCGGTGCCCGGATTCGACATCTCGTTGTAGCGCAGGTCGTTGGTCACGAAGCCGCCCTTGTCGCAGTCGAGGTAGAGGAAGTCGGAGGAGGAGACGATGACGTCGTAGCCGCGCGCCGTCAGGTTGGAGATGTACTCGAGGCCGTTGTTCCAGCTCTGCATGACGATGTCCTTGGGGACGTCGTGCGCGTGCTCGGCCGACAGCGTGATGTCCTCCCACATGACGAGCCGGCGGTCGTCGCTGTAGCTGCGGAAGATGGGCACGGCGTGGTCGACCCAGTACTGGGCCAGGTCGTTGTAGGTGCGCGAGGGGTCCTCGGCGAACCACTTGCTCACGTGGCTGCTGAAGTTGAAGCAGTTGGGCTGGATCTCGTCGGCGCCAACGTGGAACCAGTGATCGGGGAAGAGGTCGGAGAGCTCCTCGTAGACGTCGCGCACCACCTCGTACGTCTTGGGGTAGATGATGTCCAGCTGGCCCGGGTTGGGTTCCACGGCCGTGTGCAGCTCCCACACGTCGTTGGACCACCACGAGTCCGTGCACGTCACCATCTCCGGGTCGACCTGCTGCCAGCCAGCGGCCGAGTGACTGGGCATGTCGATCTCGGGGATGACCCGAATGCCGCGGGCGCGCGCGTACTTGACGATCTTGCGCACGTCGGCGTGGCTGTAGATCTCGCGCGGCGAGTAGGCATCCTTGGTCATCTCCGGGTAGGTGTCGACCTGGATTGGCCAGGACTGTGCGTCGTCCAGATGCCAGTGCAGCACGTTGAGCTTGGACAGGGACATGCCGTCCAGCTGCTCGAGGATTTTGGGTACGGAGATGAAATTGCGCGCCGTGTCCATCATGATGCCGCGGTACGGGTAGAGCGGTTCATCCTTGATGACGACGGGCTGCTCGATGAGAAGCCCCTTGTCGCCGTCAGAGATGACCAGCTGCTGAAGGGTGGTGAAGGCATGCAAGACACCCCAGACAGTACGCGCCTTGATGGCGATGCTGTCCTTGTTCTCGGAGATGACCAGCGAGTAGGATTCATCAGCCCCGTGTTGAAGATCTACCTTCTTATCCTCAACGACCACATCAACAAACCGGAGGGGAGACGGAGCGTTCGCGCGTTTGTCCTTATGGGCGGAGCTGCTTGGGGTGCTGGTCGGGAAGGGCGCAAATGACGAGATGGGAGCTTCGACAGCGGCGGGGACCCATTTCAGCTCGGAGATGGTCTTCCAGGTGCGATCCCAGGCATTGGAGAGGATATTATCCTGGGTATCGTCCTTTGTGCGGAGGTTAAGCGTGCGGGCGAGATGTTTGGGTCCAGACGAACCCCAGTTAATGTCACGCGGCGCCGGCAACGGGTTGACCTTGACCGCAGCCACGCCAGTCACCGCGATCAACGCGGTGCAGAGAGAAGAAAAACGCATGTTTAGAAGCCTGTCCAGGTCGAGTCAGGAAGCCAGGACATGAACAGCAAAGGACCGAGAAAAAAAAAAAGGAGGTTAATAAAAAAAGGAATGTAGGGAGCGTCAAGCAAGGACAGAAGGAGGTAGAGTTTCAGAGGCAGCAGAAAGAAAGGAACGAAAAGGGAAGAAGATCGTCAATAAATAGTCATTTCCAACGGGGCTGGAAAGTGGAATGGACCGGACGCTGATCTTCATTCCAGATCATCGTGACCGAGCCTTATCACTCTGTTGACCGCAGAGTTACATACACCGGTGTAGACCGGGATCCTCCGCTATTTTTGACACCATAGCCGAGTGGCAGGACAATCCTTCGCCCACAAGGCTTCGGACAACTTCCAAGATGCTCTCATTTGCGACGATAACTTGGCATCCACACGGCCGGGTATCGGTACTTTCAGCCCCCGCGCTAGTTATACCTGGCGCCGGGTACCTGTACTGCCCAACAAACAAACAGGGTTACATCCCCTGCGCCAACGAGACGGAGACGGTGACATTCTTGGATGCGCACAATGAGACTGTTTCACTCGCTTCATCCTGTCATTTATCAACGGAGATTGCCTCGCGCGATCAGATGGACTCGTATCGACTTGTCGACTTCCTTGGCTAAGCACCTTCAGTCCTTCAATTTTGCGGAGATGCGGGGAAGCTCGAGGAAATTCGGGATGGTCCGAGACGACAGTCCAGTCCCATGGTTTCATCCGCTACTGACAAGATTAAGAATTCATATTCAAAAATGTTACCCAAGACAAAACGAAGGATTATGCCAAATTATGCAGTCCCGCAGCAGCTTCAGTCGACTCGTGATCATTCTCAAACCGGTCTCGGTTCTCCCATGATTCACATCAACAATCCCAAGAAAATTAAGAAACATTATGTATATCCAAGAGTACCATCCAAAAGAAAAATTCCCCCTTTATACACATTAGACACTAAATTATGAGAAATCCAGGGCAGAGCCAGGGGAAGCACCAGCCATCCCATTTTCCATCACTCGCTGAATCAGCCACCTCCACTTAAGCATAGTCATAGCAGAAGTCTTCCGCGTGAGTGCTCATGAGCTCGCCAATGGTCCTGGGTCCGCTCAGAATCCCAAAGTGAAGCTGCGTTTCCAGCGTCACGTTCGGGGTGGTCGGGTCGTTGAACATGCTGCTGGTGCCGTACAGCGCCGTCAGTCGAGTCTTCTCGTCTTGGGCCTGCCAGAGTGCCCAGGTACGGTCCACCATGGCATGGTGAAGGAAAAAGATCGGATCCTGGGGCGAAGCGAAGAAGTCGCCCATGATGGGTCCCAACGATTGATGACCGGCGGAATGCGGCCCGACAAAAAAGTTTTCCGTCGGGAACTGCCGCCCCTCCCGACCATCCATATTGAACTGGAAGGAGCGAATGTCGGGTGAGCCGAGAAGGCGGTCGACTGCTGTCTGGTTGAGCCAGAGGCGGGAGCTGGTGTCGTTGAAGGACCGGGCAAAGCATCGCGGCTCGTAGTTGAAGAACGAGGAATTCACAGAGCTCACTCCGACGAATGAATTTAGGTCGGGAAGATGCACTTGAAGGTTCGCGAAGGGACCTGTCGTGACGCAGCCGCCAGTCGCATTCTCGGCCAAGGCGGGATCATTGCCGGGATAGGGCTTGCTGGGATCGCCGTTGCCGGACAAGGAGGTCGGGGAACCATCGAACTCCGGGCTAGAACCGAGATCGCCGGCCGAAAGAGCCCAGTTCCAGTACCTGCAGAAGATCGCATCAATCACAATGAACGCTGGAACACGATGAACAAGAAAAGGCAGACGAACGGTTGGTGTCCTTCATATCCACATTCCTCTTTGAGAGCCTGTTCCCACAGCCAGAGATAATGACGGTGCCAGGAAAGGAAGACGCCGTTGAAGTGAATACCAAGAGTGTTGTTGATATGCGTTCTGCAAAACATGATCAGCCTCTGTCCAGGTCTACCATAAGCTAATGAGAAAGCCATACATCGTGAAGTCATCCATCCGGCTGCGGGCCCCGGGGTAGTACTCGGTGGGCAGCTTGCCCGGCTTCTGCTGCATACACTTGACGGCTTTGATATAGCTTTTGCGCGTTGACGAAGGAAGCTCTCCCCTGCGGCAGAAGTCAGTTTATGCTTTCCTGGGCCAGTCTGCAAGGCGTCTGGCAAACACGAGAGACGTACCATTCCTGTCGCTTCTCCCTCACGTCGGAGGAGCATTTGCCAGCCCAGACAGCAAGGACCCAAAGGCTTAGCAGTATCAAAGTTCTGGCCATGGTTGCTGGAAGACGGCTTCTGGGAGCTGCCGGCTTTGGAGATGAAATACTCTAGAAGCGGCACTGGAGGAAAGGATGCCGTACCCGAGGGATCCGAAAGCTGGAGATTCTTGACTGGGTTGTTCAATGAACTTCCATGGATCCAAGGGACTTTAAAAAGCTTGGAAGTTGCTTGGAGGTACCAGCCAGGGTGGATCCCAATAGGGGACGAACAACAAGGAAAAGAGAAAAAAAAAGAGAAAAGAGAGGTGAGAGAGATGGGAATAGTCTGCTCCTAGGACCCGCATGACTATTACTGCATGCAAGTCAGGAGAAATAAATCGATATATCAGCCATCATGCAGCGGTATCATGCATGAATGTACATACAGTACAACCCAGAAAAACGGTTTGTCCCGATGTATAGAGAAGCGGGAAAAGTTAACACAGTTTCGGATGCAACGCAGTGACCGGGCTTCATTGTCTGGACACTGATCATTGACGCCACGAGTGACAGATCTCATGTCGAGTCGTCATCGTCATCCATTGGCTTCCGTCCCTTGCAGTGGGGAACTGACCGCTTCCAAGATCACCATGATCTTGGGAGAAGGGCCAGACCGGTGGGAATGGAGCATTGCAAAGGAAACGACGGAAGGGCGGGGAGGAGAAGAACCAGAGTGGGATCGGAGGAAAGGAAGCGGAAGCCCAAGGAGAAAGGAAAGTATGGAAAGCCATTATTGATGCCCCATGACTCCCGCTATCGATAAGATGGTTCCTAATTGGGAGGTACAGCGATCACTACCGGATCAGGGCGGATCGGCAAGCATTCCCCGATGCCGCAGGTTACCGGTACGTCTCGGTCAGCGCGGGTTTGCTTGGTTCAGAATGTACCCTGTACTTACAGCATGTTAATATGTTAATGTAAACCACTGCTGCAGCTCGGAGAACACGGCGAACAGACGTCCTGTATCTGCTGCAGGCATTCTTGCTTTTTCTTGCTTTCTCTTTCCTTGTTCAATTGTTTTCTCTTTTCTCCTTTCTTGGGTTATTCTTGGCTTGTGCTCGACTCTCCTTTGACTTTGTCCGTCTGCAAGGGACCGACGAATGATAGAAACATATTACTTACAAAGTGTACAGCAGCCATAGCTTCGTCCGCCTCGTCGCAAGACATGACCAAAAGAAGCACTTCAGCAAGCCATTGCCGAAGACAATTCCACTTGTAGTGAGGCAATCAGATAGAATCTTCTCTGTACGAAGTGATTCCGCCAGAAATCCCGCATAGTTGCCCAACGCCTCGCATCCCAACATTCAACATCCCCCACTTATCCTGTACATATTTCGATATGCACCTTTTCTCTCGATAAAACTTAACCAATAAAGTCAAAGTAAAAAGCATCCGACGTAGATACATCAATGGTATTCTCTCCCCCGCTTCCGCGGATCTCCAATAATTCAATAGCGGAAGCACCTCGTATTTCGCTCTCATGGCCACCGCTGGAGGAATTCAAGAACAGGCGATTATTGACGGTGACCGCCCAATTGGTCAGATGCTAGTCGACCAAGGTTTGCTCTATCACCATACTCAGCAGGTTGACAAGCTCGTCCTGCACTTCCATAGGGAAGAACCGTCTCCGAGAAAAGTCGGTCACCACCGTGGCGCAAGAGGGCATTGGCGGAGACCGTGCGAGACTCTCTGGATCTGGGTCTGGTTAAGCTTTGCGTCCTGAATGTCAAAAGTTATTTGATGCGGCAGAAAAGGGGTCGATCCGCAGTAAGATGAAAACTGATTGGAAACCCTGTCTCCCACAAAGAGCGGAAATGTCGTCCATCTCAGAGCCCCTCTAAGAGTCCATCCCGCTCTCGGAGGATATTAATCGGGGCCCTGACATCCACTTTGTGATTTCAATCCAGTCCAAGCGTTGTTGGTGGCAGGTATCGGTGTAGCACTGCATGGAGCGGTTCCCCGGTGTGGTGTGAGTGTGTGACCTGGGGAAAGACACGTCCGCGACCCGGGCTGAGATTCGATAGATCATGCTTGCTTGGCTATAGGTCAGAACAGATTGTCAACTGGTCCAAGCTATACGTCTGTTTGATACCTCGCGTTCTAACAATATGGCCCGGCTAGGAGCACTAGCGGAGAAGCAAAGGGAAAAATTGGCGCAAGTGAGTCGCGCCTCCAAGCCATTGAAGCTACCAAAAGTCATTAATTTCATGCCAAGTAAAAGAAAGGAGAACACAATCCAAGCTGTCGCTATACACCGGATTCACGCCTTTTCCAATTTCCGTTCAAGCTCGATCCCTTCCTTGAAAGCCTCCTGCAACACCAATCGCTCCTCCGCCGAGGGGACCACGCAAGGTCGTCGGGGCTGTACTCCGTATCCCCGGTAGCTCTGTAGCGCACTCTTGACAGCAACAAACCCTCCCTTGATTGCATGCCAGTCGGCTCGGGCCACAATCGCTTGCAGCCGCTGGGCCTCTTCCACCCGGCCGGCCCGGTACAGCTCCATGACCTGCACGCAGGCGCGAGGGATCAGATTGGCGACTCCGCCGATGATACCCGCCCCGCCGGCGATGAGAGTCTGGAGCGTGAAATCGGCAGATCCGCCGAAGGTCAGGAACTCGGGTTTGGCCTGGGCCGTGATCCGAGCCAGCTTCCCGGTGTTGCCACACGTCAGCTTCACCCCGACAATATTTGGGTGCTCTGACAGGGCCAAGATGTCGTCGGAGCTGAGGTCCAGACCCGACGACGCACCGGGGAAGTTATAAATGAGCACGGGAATGGGCGACGCAGTAGCCACGGCGCGGAAATGCTCGCGGAGGCTCTCGCCATCGACGAGGCCCTTGTAGTAGCACGGCGGTAGGACCAGGGCATAGTCACCGCCAGCCTTAGCGGCATCGTTGCAGAACTGAATGGTCTCCCGCGTGGAGGAGGAACCACAGCCGACAATGAGCGGCATTGTCGAAACACCCTGAGCATCTAGAGCTCGACGAGTGGCGGTCGTGATGACATTCCGTTCGTCGCGGTCCAAGTGGACAGCTTCACCATTGCTCCCCTGCACCACCAGACCTGTCACGCCGGATTGAGCGAGGTAGGCAGCATGTTTCTCGACCGTGGGGACATCCACGTCCTCGTTGGGGCCGGCAAAGAAGGCGACCGTGGGCACGTAGACGCCGGGGGTTAAGGGCCGCGGTGCCGTTGAACCGTTGATAGCCATGATTGATTATATGATAGTAGACTAGCAAATCGTCCAGACGTTAGCGATAAGAGAGAGGACGAAAGAAATGAGCGGAGTTGGTCCGGGGACGTAACTGACTCGAGTTGAGTGGAGATGGATGAGAGGTGACGGTACGCAGTAGGATGAGCGGAGAGGAAATCACGGAGAGGGAGAAGAAGAAGAAGAAGAGGAAGAGGACAGAATTAAGAACGAAGAAGAAACATGAGGAGAGACCAAGGAGGCAGGTGGTCCCAACGAGAGGGGTCTCCAATTGCGCATCGATCAAAGGCAGAATTGGCTGTGATGCAGATGATCCAAGACCGCATCCCACCCCCACGCACCCCACAGAAGGAGGGGAGACGATCCATTGAAAGGGCTCTTGATGATGGACAGCGAATGATGATTGACGGAGAGCAGAGAAAGTCAGAATGGATTCACCCCCACGTTGTTCCCATTGGCAGACGAGTCGGAATATTGTCCGAGGGCGATGGGAAAAGCATTGCGGAGAGAGAGGATGAAGACTTCATTATGGAGAAGAACAAGAGTAGAAGAGGAGAGGAGAGGAGAGGAGAGGAGGAGGAGGAGAAGGAGGAGAGGATACAGAATATACAGGATGCAATACACAATACAGTCCGAATGACTACTAGTAGCCTGATAGACCAGGCATCAATACCGTATGGAACCGTCATGTCTCGAGTCTCCCCGACGAGGAGAGAAGGAACAGCCTCAGGATGGACGCATTCGGTCACCACCGCAATCAACATGCCGCCCATTGAATGCCATTGAGCTCTCCAACTTGGTTTCTCCTATCATTGGGATCCCATCTGCTTCAATCCCTTTCCTCTCCTTTCCTTCCACCTTCCTCACTGCCCCCCTCTCTCTTTCCCCTCCCCATTTCCCTCTCATGACCTCCACCTCCGTCATGACCATCCGATCGAGGTCGACTTTGCGCGTCGACGAAGACGTCGCTCCTCCGCCATCGAAGCGTCCTCGTTTGCATGCGCCCGTGTCTCACCGTCGCAAGAGCTCCCCCGATCTCCTCGATACCACCATCGACGATTCGCCCTCCAATCCGATTGTACCCCTGCGACACTCCACGCGCCGACCGGGCCCTCTCTCCTCGCCCTCCTTTCACACCAACGCTCCCTCCTCCTCGTCCCATCCTCCTCCTGCCACCCCACGCTCCAAAGATCTGCGAATCCATCGTCGCGAAACCCCCTCGACCACCGCGCTCTTCCTGCGTGGAGGTCGCGAAAGCCCCGATCCTCTCGACACCATCTCTCCGACCACCGATCCTGTTCGCTCGCCCGGCCGCCCGTCGTCCGTGCGCCGTCCGGCTCCGACCCCAGAGTCGGCCGGCCGGCGTCGCATGCAGAAGACCGCTCGTCCCTCCGCCCAGTCCCCCGCCGCTTCCTCGTCACATCTGCCTACCCCTGCGCAGACGCAACCGTCTCCCGGCATCGCTCACGATGCGCCTCCCCTCGCGTCGGCCGATCAACCGGAGCCGCAGCCGCAACAGCAACAGCAGCAACGGCGGTCCCTCCGCTCGCATGATGGGGGTTCCCGCGCGCGAAGTGAATTGGCGCTGTATTTCCCGAACTACGAGCAGTTGCTGAGCTTCGAGCCCCCGAAAGCTGGTAGGACCTGGCCAGACATGTGCACAGAGGGGGCAGAGAGCTGACCAGACCAGAATTTCTTGCCAGCCAGACTAACATTAAGCTCGTCGATGATCTTCCCGAACCTCTCTCTATCTCGGCGCTGCCGGCCCTGGATACGGGATCGCCGTTTGGAAACCCGTTGGTCAATCTACATAATTGCGAGACCATTACTCTTTCCCCTCCGGCCGAATGGAAAGAAACGCCCTCGGACGCCAAACAAGATGCAGACAAGAAGGATGAAGATGAAGAAGAGGACCCTCTAAACGAAGCAGCCTACTTCCGAGCCCACCGGCGCAATGAGCGGCAGGAGAAACAGCTGCGGAACATCGAGCGCGAACGCGCACAGCATGAGAAACAGCAACTGGAACGCCTGGTGGACGAGCTGCAAGGCCAAGACTGGTTAAGAGTTATGGGAATCAGCGGGGCCACGGACCAAGAGAAGAAGCAGTACGAGTTGAAACGCGACTTTTTCGTCAAGGAGCTCTCGGCGCTGATCCAGAAATTCAAGATCTGGAAGGAAGAGGAGAAGCGACGCAAGGCCGACAAGGAGAAGCTGCGCGTCGAGTCCGCCGAAGACCTCGATGCCACACCCCAACAACACCATCATCATCAACCCCTCTCGACATCCCAGAAACGTCGCTCCACCGACGCAGTGATCGAGGACTCGGAAGATCCCGGTGAATCACCGGCTACCTTGCTCTCCGACGCTCCGAGCTATGGCGAGACTCCGGATGTCAACGACGTTGACGCCTGGGCAGCTCGCCAACTCCATCAGGAAGCCCGCTCTGCCACCGCCGGAAAGAAACCAAAAGCATCATCCACCGCCGGCGAAGGAGGACGCAGGAAATCCAAACCCAACAACACCGCCCCAGAACCTGTTGCAAACGCGGCTGCCACACCAACAACAGTAGCAGCAACAGCGCAGTCCCCTCACACCTTACTCCCTCCCCCAGTCTTCATCCCCGACAAGCCATTCACCTCTTTCTTCTCGAAGCGCCACGTCCGAGACGCCGCACTCTCCACTCACCGGAAAGGTCGAGTCCGACTGGCTTTCGGACACCCCGTCCCCGACCCAGAGGAAAGAGAGTTCGAACTCCCAGCCGATATACTGACCGCAGAGGCGATCGACTCGTGTCGACGCAAACGCAGACGCATGAAGCGGGCAAGTCGGACGGGGTCTTAGGAGATTCGACGTGGTCCAAATCTCTTGTTTGTTTGTTTTTTGTTTCTTTCAAAATATGGGTATTATTATTCGACTTGCATGCGCGCATACATTCCTTTTTCTCCCTCTCATTCCTATCGTTATACTTTTGTTGTTTCCTTTATCTTGCTTTTCTTTCTGTTTGTTCGATAGGTTTCCATTGACTGGTTTATTCAATCGGGGTGTTTTAAATACTGGCATGGATGGCATTTCATTGCATGGCGTTGTCCTTGTTCCTATTCCTGTTCTTGTCATTGTCTGTTGTTTTGTCTTGTCGTTTCGAATGTATACGCTGAACTGTCGCCGTCTAGCCGGCTTATTCTGTTTTCCCTGTCTACATTTGCAGGAGTTGTATTCATAGATGTTCGATCAATCGATCAGCTAAGTGGCTAAATTCGGTATGTATCTTGTTCATCTCGTCTGTGTCCTGATCAAAGAGACGAGAGACTTGCCGTGGGCCTATAGCGTTTGGGTTATGATTATGGTGACTGTGCCGATGACAGGTAGAAATATCAAGCATGTCTAGGTAGACTGTCCATATTGGACACTTCTTGTTCAGCTCGGTTAGATGGTAGTGCATGGCATTATTGGCGTATGCGGATTTGGCTTGTATAACTGGTAGATCGATTGTTCATGTGTTCTTCATGTGTCCTTCCTATATTCTTCGTATATACATAGTGGTGCAAACTGGTTGCTGAGCTTGTGCGTTTCCCTAGGAGTTATCCGCACAGGAAAAGCTGGCACTACTGGGATTATCATGGATCGCTTTCCCCGAGACATATAGGCCGAGACCGCACTAATTCAACCAAGGAGGGACATGGTTAGCTTTGGAGAATACCAATGGAGTTCAGGAAGGAAAGGGGTGGAGGGGCGTACCAAACAGGCCCCGACAGCAATATTTCCAATATTAACAACCGTCAGGAGGATCTTCCTGGGCGAGGAAAACCAGACCCCCTTGTTCATATACAGCCAGAACATACCGCTGAGGCCAAATGTGAACCAAGAGGCGAACAGGGCCGTGATGAGACTGAGCAGGTTGCTGAAGACGGGGATCGCCTCGGCGATGATCCAGGCGAGAATCCAGAGGAAGAGACCGATGGCGACCCAGGAGCTGATGGCGAGCCAGTCGCGCTTGTGCATGCGGTCGGTGCCGCGGAAAATGCGAATGTAGACGTACTTGAAGGCGATGTGGCCGTTGATGACGCCGGCGATGATGATCTGGTTTCGATGTTAGGAAATATCGCTATATGCAGGTTGTTGGAGAAGTTGGGGAGGAAAGTACAGTGGGCAAGGCGATGCCATAGGCTACTTTGGACACAACCGGGCTGGCTGAACCCAGGGCAGGAGAGGCAACGTCGGCACCACCGAAGCGGTAAATCACAACGGCTGCGATGATGTATAGCGAGATATCGACGCCCTGCAACAGGCACAAGGCTTTGGGGAAGTCGCGGGGATCCTTGAGTTCGGCGGCAAGACCGAAGAAGGCAGCGTGGCCGGCTAATCGGGTCAGCGAATCCATGTCTTTACAGGACAAGTTCAAACACTTACAGAATGCAAAGACGATGTTGGTCACGGCGGTGAACCCGTTAGCAAAGTCGGTTTTGACAACAGCATCAACGCGATCTCCAGGATGTAAGATGCCTATTCCAATCATGGCAATGAACACGGCTGACAGAATGCTGATGAAAGCTAGAGGGTTGATGTTAGCGAATAAGTTAAAGCAAATGAAAGATGGAGGGAGAAAGCTCACAAACTAGTGACAACCATGACATCTTCGCCAAGGTACGAGGTAGAGACAGAATAAAAGAAACGATCATGCCAACCACGCCGAATACAATGGAACACGTCCCATGATTCGTGATGGTGTTCATGGCAATGGTGAAGGTAAGCAAGTGACTGGCCATGATGAAAACCAGGAATAGCATTTGGCCAATTCCCAGCAGCTCTCGACCAAAGCTGCCGGCAAGCACCTCGCCGGCGTCAGCCATGTTTGAGATATGCGGGTATTTCCATTTGAACTGCCCGATCACATATCCCGTATACGTCGCCAGAAATCCCAGTCCGATAAGAATAATGATGGCGCTGCTCCATGTTAGCCAGCAGGGACGCGGTTCATCAGCAACATGAAGCTGTATGTACGTACGGAACCAAGCCAAGCCCAGCCACAGCAGCGGGCAACGATAGAACACCAAGGGAGACTGTTTCAGCTACCATGAGCAGACCACACTGCCTAAAATGATACGACAAAGGTCAATGACAATTTCCAGATGCCCGATTGAGACCGCTGAATCCTACATACCACCACTTCAGAACCTTGTACTTGACCTCGGCGAATTCCTCGTCACCAAAGGCATCTTGCATATAGGGAGGCGTGTCCAGCTTCTTCTCATCCATGCCAATGGATGCTTGGTCTGCCGGCAGACCCTTTTGCTGAACATCTTCGGGGTCGAGGGTATTCGAGGGAATTGAAACGATCTGAGGTGGACTCATAATGAAAACACTGGACCAAGGCAAATGTCCTAGTAATAGAGCAAAAAAAGAAAAAGAAAAAGAATAAAAAAGAAACAGGGAGGAGAACAAGAAGACCTGTCCCTGAGAGGTAGAATAACAGGAGACCCCGAATGGGCCGGCTATAAGAGGAGAAGCCCAGAGTCCCGCGGCTCGAAGGCCTGCACACTAAAGAGAAAAGGACAGAAAACCGCGCACCGAACACGAGAGAAACAATTCCTCCTGCCTCTTCTGGAGAGCTTGTGGCTGCCTTCTACTGCTGCATCTGCTCCGCAACCAACGTCTTGTCCTCGCTCTATGACCAGTGAAGATCGCGGGGTGCCAGTGGGCCGATGGGCCCGAGTCGGACCGGGTCAAACGAATCACGACAATGCGACGTAACAGAAACCTCCAAGCGGACTGTCACAGCCTACCGAGATCCATTGTGGAACTGGGGAAGAAGCCGGATAGAAAGTCTAGCCCAGACTAGGCCAATCAATATGCCTGGCATTAACAATTGGCGACGTTGCAGCCATCCTAAGGGACCGACTGTCAAGTTGACGGGCGTGGACGGATTATCTCAACGGTAGTACATACACAGTGATACTATAGGGAGCTCAGTGATCTCATACGCTCATTCCTGCAGAGTATGATCGACAGCACAACCAGGACAGGTGTCGGCTTAAGCCGGTTAAGCTCCAGTATGGCGCGCTGGCTGGTGGCGAGCAGAGCGGTCAAACCTCTTATCTCCTACTGGTCTCTGGCCCAAGACGCTATACGACAAGGCTAGACCGAATTTAACAGTCCCTGCTTACTTGCATGCTCCGCCGGGCCGGTCGAGGTAGCATAAATGGCGTGAAGGAGCGCTGCCCTGGCCGAGGCAATCTAGCTTCATCTGCCATAGTACAGACATGGTATACGCGTCGATCTGCCGAGTATGTGCTCGTGAACAACACTGGGCTGTTTGACCTCAGTATACTGCAGTTGAGAACGCAGTGAATGCGAAAGGGTCAAGTTATCAGGACCCATTTCTTTGCCACAGCAGGTGGAACCCGAGTGGAGATTGGCCTTGGCCAATTCCATTGGTATGATTTAAAGACAGGAGATAACAGAGAGATGATACACAGCATTGTTTGTCATGGGCTGGCATTGGCAGATAAGAGGCTGGTCGCGTTACGATCAGCAACCATGAATTCATAGGAGAGGTGAGTGCAACCATTCCCGGGAACCGCGGACAGATCGTCGGGTTGACTGCTCCTGCCAAGCCGGTGGACACCGGCGCCTCCGGTGGTTTCACGCCATGGAGAGAACAATCACCGAGGAAGATCTTACACCTTGGGAAACACTCGGTCGGCCTCGTTCTTGCATCCATATGATGTTGACTTACCGACCAAAGTCAACAATGGCATCGTTATCAGACTCAACCCCAGATTTTCCACCCCAGACTCGCTACCCCAGCTGGGTCTTTTCAACTGGAATCTGGAGAGACTGGAGAAAGAAAGTGGACAATTTGTCACAAGAAACGACGCGACTGGGCGACGCATAATTTCCATTACCAAATATTATGGAGCTGGCCAAAATAAGCTCTGCCCCTGAGCCTGAGACGACGACTCCACGATGCGGGATTTTCAATAGAAAATGCTCGGATGGATCATCGCTTGCCCATCTGGTCTTCGGGGTAATTCTCATTAGTCACGGTTTCGGGTGTTTGGCACTGCTCCATATTCTCTCCTGTGTCTGGGGATGCAATGGGAATTCCATCTCGGATATTTGAAACACCCTGTTCCTGCCGCCCATTGGGGTGCCTGCATCATACGCTCGTCTAGCCACGGCCATCTCGGAGAAATTTGCTCCTCTGTCGAGTTCTCCTGCAGCTGTCGATCTGAGCCACCCGAAATATGTCTGGTAGACATCTGCTCCCTAGCTGGAACAACGGACACTGATCTATGACGTGACCGTTTCTAACTTGCAGCCCAAGAAGCGGGCATCGTGAAATCATTTTCTCTATTTGCCTAACTTGTTTCAATTCTGAAATCCAATATCTGACACTAGCTCCCTCAGAAACCATGCCCCACGTGAACAAAAGCATGAGGAGGGCTGGCGCCACGATCTCCATTACTTCCCTTACTTCCCAAAGACGTGATTCTCGACTAATCACAAAAGTATTTCGTACGATCCCATGCGGCGTGGCGGCACATGTCGGGCGAACATAATGTCAATCTCTTCGAATGTGCGACCCTTGAGCTCGGGAACATATATCCAGCTCACGGCAGTCGCCAGAGCCGTTGTTCTTGCCCGAAACGAACATCCGGCGACGACCAAAGGAGTTAAGGATGAACCAACTCAGGAAGTTGCCAAACACACCGCATGCGGTGACCCCGACCCCAAGGTCGAAGGAGTGAAAAGGTTCCAGTCCTGCCAGCTCAACGAAGTAAGTGGAATACCCCAAGACAAAGATGATGCCGACAAGATGCGGACATACAAACCCACCACACGAAATGCAGGTTCGCAGGAAGTTCGTACCCTTGAAGCAGTCTGTGTAACGTGTATTTGCCTGTTGGGAGCTCTCCTCGATTGAATGTTCAATTCCAGAAAGCGTCATATCTGCGTCGGTGCCTTTCCCCCAAAGTTTTCCAAAGCCTTTTCGCGCCTGGTCCATCCGGCCTTTGCGGATCAGGTACCAGGGGGACTCTGGAGCAAAGGGCAATCCAGCAAGCAAGAAACATGTAAAAAAGAGCTGAACCGCAAAAGGTCCCGCATATGCCCATTGATCCGTCCCATGACTGAAACCCTTCACCACCGAGTTGGAGAGCAACTGGCCTATACAGATGCCAAGGTTGATCCCGGCCGTCGACGGACCGCGCAAGATGACTAGGGTGATCTCACTGCACATAAGAGGGCCAAGGGAGAGGAAGAACCCAAGTCCAACGCCGAGGATGAGCTTCGACACGAGAAATGCCACGCGGACGCCCGCAAATACTTCCCCAAACGTACCGCCTGTGCAGAGACATAGCCCAACGACCAAGGAACTCTTACGGCCAATTCGCTCGGCCAGTCAACTGCAGAAGAAGCCGCCAAAGAACTGACCGATAGAGCTGGCGGCGTTGGAGGCGGATTGCCAATCAGCAGGCAGAATAGCTTCGCTATCCAGAACGTATCCAAAGTCGCGTCGAAGATTCCACCGCAATCATGGCACCGTTGATTTGTGCATCAAACCCCCTAAACATCATGGGTATATTAATAATGTCTGTTGCACGCTGTAGATGGGAAGACTGTACCATCCGACGGCACACATTGCCCAGGAAAAAGACCAGAAGATGAGAGTCTTGTGGTGGGTGAACATATACGCCAGGGTCATATGGTCTTCATTGTGCCGTGCTTGAAGTCCATCCTCTATGCGACTCACAGATTCCTTGCTTTCGATCGCTTTGGCGGCTGAAGAGTCTCCCATGGTTTGGAACGTGAAGATTTGTTCATGACAGAGATAGTTCTAGAAGACTTCCTATGGGATCTTATGCGCGTCAATCCTCATTGCCTGATATCGGCTGAATGCGCGCCAGGTCGAAGTCTAAATTGAAGCCACAGACACAATTTTGGTGTCCTCCTTGAATTAGCTCGATTGACCACCGTCTGACCCCGGATTTTCCTATCTTTACCCCAGAAAATGGGTGGCCCGCGTTTCGCGGAGTGTCGGAGATCGGGGTGGGCCCATCCGTAAGATGGCGCTATAAATATACCAAGAATGGATTTCCCCTCTCGACCTTGCCGATATTCCGCACCCTCTTCCCTTCCTACAAGTACAGCGGGGCCAACAGATATGGCACATCCTCTTTCATCGGCTGAGAATTCACCCCCCAGCAGTCTCACCATACCAGCGACTGGCGATAAACGACCTGCGCCCCGGGGAACGTCGGCTTATCCTCGTAAACATGCCGTCACCGCGTGCCAGGTATGCCGCGCCCGTCGAACCAAGTGCGAAAACGCGAAGTCATCATGTTCATTCTGTCTAAAAGTAGGTGCAGTCTGCGTTCAGTCCCCGGTGGACCTATCCAGCTTTGACCCCGCTAGCATCAGGATCCTGGGGAGGCTGAACGATATTGAAGATGCCCTCAAACAGTGTCAGTCTAGCTTAGCTGTTCATGTCTACCGCAGTACAGATGGGACACGCGAGCCAACAGTTGCGAGCGTGGATCAATCGTGCTTGTTGCCTGCGCCAATCGAGGCAATGTGCCGCTGGCCAGTCCTCGACTTGCTGCCCTGTTTCAGGAGGGAAGAGGATGTAGCTTGGAACACACGAAAAGGTCCGGATGTCGACTCGGTAATTTCTATTGACGACTTGCAGCCCTCACTGATTCGACCATTGCTGAATCATGTCAAAAATCCAGTTTTGGATGAGAGAAACACACGCCGGTTAGTGACTGGCTTGTGCGCCGACGGGCTTGATTGGAGCCCTCATTCATGCCTGGCTCTGTTTGTTCTAGCTCTCGGCGCCATCGCCACTACATTCGGAACCTCGGACAAGGAGGACACGGCCGATCCCGACTGCTTGCCACTAGCAAGATCGTTTGCTCGAGCTGCACAGAAGCGCCTAGGACTTACAATCGAGGGTCCGGATCGGGTTCTCGAGGCACAATGCCATTTCTTCGCCGGGGTCTACCCAATGACGGTTTTCGAGCGGGATGGCGCCTTGCATGCACTGGCGTGTTGCCAAAGTTTTCAGTTCCTGCGGTTGCCTCGAGATAATCAGCCTGTTTCCGATCTTTCGGAACCTCCAGTAAAACCAAGTCATCGTTCTCTCGCCCTAGAGCAAGCAATATACTGGTCCTCCTGGAAGTCGGAGCGGGAATTACGCATGCAGATGGACATCGCTGATTTTAGCCTGTGTCCCGCTGACATGGCGATATACCCTTCTTTTTTCCCGACCCCGCCGAGGACTGTGAGTGACCAAGCGGAGGCCATTGGGAATCCCATCTATGATCGAGAGCAGCTATCATGGTACTTCTACCTGTCGGAGATCTCCCTTCGTCGCCTGACGTCTTGTATCGTCAGCGGGATCTTGAACTTCAAGGCCTCCTCCGCCGGAATGTTTCTCGACGAGCTAGCGCACGCTACGTGTATGTACGAGTCTCAGGGAGAAGACTGGGCGCTTCGGCTTCCTCAGATGATATCAATAGAGAGTCCTCCGGAGGCGGACGGAGTCTGCCATTTTGTCTTGCGCGGACACCTGCTCAATCTGCAAGAGGTCATGTACTGGCCCTTTGTGGATGCCCTCATTACCGAAGGTCTCGTAGATGAAGACCAGTACCTTGTGCGCAGCCTTGCGAGGAAAGGCCTGCAAAAGCACATGGAACGACTGTGGGTCAATCGACCGGGATACAAACACCGCCATCATGGAACTCTATTCTTGCTTCGCAACTGCACACGGAGCGCATTGGTTCTGATTGCTGCGGCGCTTTCCAATCAATCTCAATTGGACAGACAAATTGATCCGGGCGTTGCGATGCCTGTTGGATGGCGCGAGGCCGTTTCCTTGGGGCTGGAGATGACCCTTTATTGGAAGGATATATCAGTGCATAGCGCGTATTTGGCTAAGACCCTCGAAGCAGGGTGGAAGAAAGCCGAGAATTATTGATCCACATACCCTCCTTCTTCCTTGGCTTGGAAAGTCCGGCTTGGCATCGCGGAATATCGCAGAACGAAACATCCAATCCAATCCCGTTATTCATTGCGTGCCCACAGACTTGGGCACTCCTCCCTTTGGAGTGTTTTGGTTTGCGATCATGCTCATATGAGAATACTAGGTAGGTGAACAAATAAGAGAGGACTGAGGGGCACAAGATGGGTCCATATTTGGTTATAAAAAGCGGACAATTATCTCGATGAATCTGTACCTCATTCCTTTTCTTTGAGCCGGTGGTGATTGAATCACAATAATCTAAGCCAAGCTGCGAATATCCCGACCCATCATGTCTTCTGAAATTCAAAATGGGAGACTCGTCCCATGTTACACACGTCAGGCTCCCGACATCGTGGATCCTCAGGGTCGCCGGGTACTCCTGAAGAGCGCCGCGATTGCTGGCTTTCTCAACATGGAGAACTTCATCACGGGTATCCGGGGCACGAGCACGAGCATCGTCGAGCTATGGAGGAGGTCCTAGGAAGAGAAAAGGCGCAGTACTTCTTCGATCGTCTGCTCCACCACTTTTTTTACCGCAGACGATGCCAGATACTTTGCCTCTTTGGGCTTGAATTGTATCCGTATTCCGTTTAACTACCGTCACTTCATCGACAACAAGGCCAACCCCGGTGTCTTCAAGCAATCCGGCTTCGACCTGCTGGACCTGGTGGTGGAGATCTGCCGGAAGTACAACTTGTGGGTGATCTTAGACCTGCATGCTGCGCCTGGTGGCTAGAACCAGGACTGGCACAGCGACAGTGGTCTCCCGCGCGCCATGTTCTGGGAATTCAAACTCTTCCAGGACCAGATCATTGACCTCTCAGTGGGCATCGCAAAGCACTATGCCAAGGATTCCATCATCGCGGGATACAACCCGCTCAACGAGCCCGCTGATCCAAGCCACGTAGGCTTGTTGCAATGGTACGATCGAGCCAGCGCTGCGATCCGGGAAGTCGACCCCGACCATATTCTGTTCCTGGACGGAAACATCTATTCAATGGATTTTTCCCATTTCGACCGAGTCATCCCCAACGCCGTGTACTCCTGCCACGATTATTCCACCATGGGCTTCCCGATTCCCGGTCAGCCTTTACAGCGGCACGGCGGCCGAGAAAGCCAAATTGAAGGCCCAGCTAGAACGAAAGTTCAAGTTCATGCGTGACTGGAACGTTCCCGTGTGGAACGGCGAATGGGGCCCCGTCTATCCGGATCCCAGACAAACAGGCAATGTGCAGGACATCGTGGATAGCCGAATCGCGCTCCTGAAAGAACAGCTGAACCTGTACGCCGAAGGCCAGATTAGTTGGAACATCTGGTCCCTGAAAGACATTGGCTATCAGGGAATGGTGTACGTGAACCCGGATTCTCCCTACATGAAATTAGTGGGGGACTTTGTTCCCAAAAACAGCGTCTAGGCGTCGACTTTTGGGGCTGCACTGACAAAGAGGGTGTTCGGGATGTGTATCACCCTTTCCTTGACGGCTTGAAGAAGATAATTCCGCGGCATCTCCATGGCAAGAAATATCCGCCTACGTGGACGTTCGAGCGTCAGGTTGAGCGGGCTGTTAGGGAGTGTCTGCTTAATGAGTATCCTACGTGGGAATATGCGGAGTTGTTCAAAGGCAAATCGGAGGAGCTGCTGCGTCGTTTGTGTTCAAGAATTGCGTTGAGCGGAAGGAGCTAAGCAAGGCTCTTTCGGAGGATGCGCATCGAACGGAGTAAATTTGTTTATCAATCTACATGAGATGTTCGATTCAGGAAGAGTATAAATGACGATCGTTCGATATCATATCCTTTGGGCCTCCATCGCAGGTACGTAGTACTGGCTGGTCAATTGTTCTGTCAATGTCTCAGATATGCATTTTGCCCAGAAATGGATGTAACAAATCTCTCACCTAAATTATCAGCTGTGCTTATTATTGCGTATATACTTACACAGGTATCACATAATCTGCTGTACATACATCCTAGGACCTTGTGGCATATACCTCAAGCTATTTCTGATTCAGTCTTATTCGTTGGCGATTTCGTTGTATACGGGTAAATTTCAAGATCAATTGTCGAGGAGCTTTATCTTGAGCCTTGTAGTCATCAAACTGTCAATCAGACTGTCCTCGGCAATATATGAGTTGTTTACATGCCTGAGGTGCTAGCGGCCAAGCCATTCCGCCGTTTGCTGACCCCTCCGGGACACTTGGACGGACTCTTCTTCCTACAACAACCATTCATGCAATTGAGCTAACCGAGACTTTTAATCCAGACCTTTCTTTCATCTATCCACGATTGAATTGATTACCCTCGCAGTAACCCCCCTCACCTAGAACGTCTACACTACAGACTTCAGCGATCGTGTCCCCGAGCTATAGACACAAGCCGAACCGGAAGGCAATCAAAACCGATGCCCATTTCGAGTCTTCCAATATCAGCAGTCCGTTCAACTTGTACTTTGACTTTCCAAAATCTGTCGAAGCGTGGAGCACTGACGCCGTCTACATAGCTGGACCAAGAGCTGTTCCCCCGCCCTCATCTCACCACATCCCCTTACATGGTTAGCGACTCGCCGGTCTCAGTCCTACTACGAAGTACTCACCAGATATTTTCGCCCTTACCTATGTGTATTCGCCGTTGACCTCAAGAATTCGCCCAGGGTAGTTAGGAAACAGGACAAGAAACAGCCATGACTGTCGGAGAAGACGGGATCCGAACCGCTAAATAGCCGACATTTTGCCGGATCCTGGAGACCCCATACCTAATGCCAATGCGCGTGTGGAGTACCCACGTACCGTCCATTGGCATTATTCATCCACTTGCGAGCAGAGATACTGCCATCATGTACACACGAGAAGACCAGACATTGGGGCTCAAGAATATACGTATATCAAGTTACACAATCGGGCAACCTAACTATAACTACCTGATCCTTCTGCTCCTGCAAATCCCCACTAACCTCGACAAGGCAAGAAAGTCAGCAGGTCGATCGATCAATGCAACCTTACAATGCAAGTAAACCGAACCAGAACACAGTGCAATGCACACACACTACAGAGTAGTAGAGAGGATTGGGATTGCTTAGACCTGCCGCTGCAAGCGAGCGCAAGCCAAGGCTGAATCGCTTGGACCTCCCCATATTTCTTTTTTCTAACCCTCACGTTCTGCATCCCACTTTTTACCCCTCCACTACTCCATACTACCCTACTCTGGTCCCTTAGCTACCAGCTAACTAGCTACTCCGTAGTAAGCTAGTTAGACGGGATATGATGAGCTGCTTACGGAGCATGAGAGAGAGAGAGTCGGTGTGCCGTGGATTGGTAGTGGTGGTGTGAACGGAGTATGTCCCACCGTCTCCGGTCTCACGCGATGCCCATTTTTTACATTTTAGTGCCCGGTCTCTTTCCTGTTCGGTGCGGGGCGCAAGAAGAAGTATATATGCCTTTTCATCCTTTTTCTTTCCGCTCAGTTTTCTTTGAGCCCGTCTCTGTAGATTGAGATTAGATACTTCTCTCGCCCTCTCGCCTTCTTCCGTCTTTCGTTCTCGCGACGGAGTGAAGTTTTGGTTTTTTTTTTTTTTTTTTTTTCTTTTTTTCTTTCTTTTTTTTTTTTGTAGTTTATACTATACTTACGACTTATATTATATTTATATCATATTATACTGTCGATACTGAGTTGTCGATCTTTATCAGATCAAAGACTACTTATAACTCTACTCGATTATGACCAGGGACGTCAACTATGGGACGATTTCGCAAGACGCGGAGTCTCCCGCGGTAGCAGCAAAACCAGACGAGGAAGAGGATGTGGAGGAAGATGGAAGGTTCTTCGATCAGAAAGAAGCAAGCCAGGTGCTGGGGAAGATCATTAGCACGAATTTCGCGGTTTTGCTGGCTGGTTTGAATGGTATATCCCCCCGGCCTTCTTTCCTCGACATTCTATACCTATACCCGGATAGACGTACTGACTGTCAAACAGACGCCGCCACCGGCGTCCTAATCCCCTACATGCAACCAACCTACAACATCAACCTCCTTACCGTCTCCTTCGTCTACCTCGTAAACTTCACCGGCTGGGTAACCGCCTGCTTCGCAAACATCCACGTCTGCGCGCGCATCGGCACCGGCGGGACCCTCGTCCTCGGCGCAGCGATCCAATGTCTCGGCTACGCCCTGATGTGGTGGCACCCTCCAGTACCGGTGTTCATGGGCGCCTTCTTCCTCACCGGCATGGGGGTCGCGTTCCAAGACGCCCAAGCCAACGCATTCACCATTACCGTCAAGAACGCGCATCGATGGCTCGGCATCCTCCATGCCGTGTATGGTGGGGGCACGATCATTGCGCCGTTGATCGCGAGTACGATTGCGTCGCGGACCCCCGAGTGGCATCATTATTATCTCGTGACGATGGGGTTGGGGGTCGTCAATGTGGTGTTGTTGGTGGGGACGTTCTGGAAGGGCTTGTTTAGGCCGAATGTTGCGTCTGCGAAGGATACCGCTGATGGGGAGTTCCGCGCTGTGGTGCGCAGTAAGGCGGTTTGGATTCTGAATGGGTTTTTCTTTTTGTATGCGGGTGCGGAGGTGGCGTCTGGGGGTAGGTTTTCTTTATCTCTCTCTCCCCTGTCTTTGCTTTGGTTTGATGATGGATGTGAGGCTAATGCTGTGATAGGTTGGCTGGTGCAGTTCCTCGTGACGGTTCGACATGGCGATCTGGAGAAAATGGGCTACGTTGCCTCCGGCTTCTGGTCCGGGTTTACGATCGGTCGGGTGGTTCTGGCAGACATCACGCACAAATTCGGAGAACGGCGGATGGTGTTCATCTACACCGTGTTGGCATTGATCATGCAACTGCTGTTCTGGCTGATCCCCAGTATCCCGGTGAACGCGGTTACGATTTGCTTGCTAGGTATGTCGTCGGAAAAAGCTGACATTGATCGAAGAATCACCACATCTAACGGGATGCTGTGTGATCATATAGGTTTCTTCATTGGTCCGTTCTACCCGGTCGGACTGTATGTTCTCACGGAGGTTCTTCCGCAGGAGCTTCATATCGGAGCAATCGGTTCGTGAAGTCTAGCCGAAAAAAACTGACTGTGCCTGGCTAATCATATTTCAGGTTTCACCGCCAGCTTGGGCCAAGCCGGGGCTGCTGCGTTCCCGTTCATGACGGGTGCCATCGCCTCCCAGGCTGGCGTGCAGGTGTTGCAGCCCATCATGGTGGGCTTGCTGATTGGAATCGGCTTGCTCTGGGTAATAGTTCCCAAGAAGAGGCCAATCTCGCTGGAATGAGAGAGTCTCTGATATCTACGGGCCATGCGCCGTCCTATGCTAGAAGTGTGATGTTAGCATACTACCATCACAGGAAGAATGACTAGGTTCGGTGGAAGAAGGCCCAATTCAGAGAGAAGATTTCAGTCGTCATAGCCTTACACATCCACGTGGAATGGTATGGCGCTCCGACTAAGGATGACTGATACGAAAAAGTTTCATCACGAGGGCTGATAGAGATATGACAAGACTTACCATGTGATAAATTTACCGCGTCACTGTCCTCCGAGTAGTCAAACCATGGTCAGGAATAGGAACTCCTACTAGACCAGCAATGTGTTTGTTATGAACGCAGGTCCCCATGATTTCAAGGTTGTGAAGAAGACACCCATCCAATCCTCAGTCATCGTAGGAGATGATCCTCCGCCCTGTAAACTGAGACGCATACCCCGGCCGAGTTTGTTTCGGCGCATTCCCAACAGAAGCATCCTCACCGTAGTCTAGCATCGAATCCTCAGCCACGCGACCATCAGCGCGCCCAGTATGATTCGTAGGCTCTTTAGCGCCCGCCTCAGAAACGGTCGCCTTGTGCGATTCGGTCGCCTTCTTGGCCTCCTCTTCTGCTTCCGTTTCCTCCCTTGCCGCCTCAAGAGCATCCTCGCGCAGCTGCTTCTCCCGAAGAAGCGTGTGAATCTCGCTGTGTCTGAAGATCTTGATCTGCTCGTCCGTCAAAGTCCGCTTCACTCCATCGGGGTAGTACCCGAGGTTGTCTTCGTCGTAGCCATTGTTGTCGTCTACAGTTTCATCGTACTCGTACTGGTACTGGTACTGGTACTGGGTCGTCGGGATCTGGGCGCTGCCAGGGAAGTGCTTTGCCTGGAAAGTCTGAAGGTCTTCCTAGCGAGGCGAAAATGTTAGGATGTTGAGTGGGGGATGACTTAGTGGGTTGGTTGAAGAGCTTTGACTCACTATTGCCACATTCGGAATTTGGAGATCAGGCATGTTGAGAAGGCGCCCGACGAGAGGAGGTGCCCTGAGAAACCTTGTAGGAGGCTCTTGTTTGTGGTGAAAAGCGCGTGATTAACTCATCGGAAGGGGTCGGGTTGGCGCGACAGGGGTAGGTATGGTAAGATTACCAGGGCAATACAGCCCGTAACGGCCTCTGGGCACAATAATTGAACCTTGATAAGATCCTGCAAAGTAAGGGATTCAAGGGAGGGTTTCTTTATTTTCTGGAGGGGAATCTGCTTTTACTTTGTACGGGTGATAGTATTGTACAGCACAATGACTATTTGCATCAAAGTGATATTATACGATATAGAGGTACAATACAATATGAAAATCCATAATTACAACACGTTCTATTTGGTATCATGTCATGTGCTCATCCTCGCTGGCCCAAGATTCCAGTCGACAATGGGATGCTGGTGATTTGATTCCCGAGCTTCGCTTTCACGCAATCGAAAGGGATCCGGAGACCTGCCATTCGTCGAAGATCTATCTGTGCGATCCGGTCGTGGTCTTCGGAAGAAGGACCAGTCAGACTCCACGCCAGCGAGATGTGGAAACACTCAGAATAATCGCCCGTCTGAGGCTGAGCTGCCCCATTGTGCGTAGACTTCCGGGGACCTCTAGACTCCCGGTCGGTGTCCGCTCCAGACGGAGGCTCGTATAGAGGAGGCTGGCCGTATCGAGCCAGGCAGCGATTCGAGATCCTGAGCAGACGATTGAGACCGTCGTGTTCAGGTTTTCTCACGCGCAAGACATAGAACCAGCGCGTCTGCTCGTAATTTGAGACGCCATGAAGCCTGTCGGCAACGACGTCGAATCTGCGGCTGAATGAGATTGCTGCGCCCTGTTATATGGAAGTGCTGCGCCACTCACGCTGATATGTGGGAGTCCTGGAGAGCGGCGGTGAACGTCTCCAGGAATGACTGCTTCTGCTCCGTTCGCAGCACGACTGGTCGTGACAGGCTGATATGGAGCGGGAGCTGGGCCCCTAGATCACTGTGCAATAGACTATGGATATCTATATTGCTTTTTCCTAGCCTGTCTTCGCACTGGCGGAGGATGTCACTGAGAACGGCGAGTTCTTCTTTGGAAGGGAACCCTGCTGCGAGTCAGTGAGAAATACCAGGAGGAGTTGACAGTCAACACTATACATTCGAGATAGAGGTGCGTGGGCCAGTTCCCTTCGATATGAGGGATCACTCGCTTCCGACCTCCATGGAGACTGGGGTCATCTTTTACGCTGACACGAGTACTGGAGGCGTAGAGATCGTGGAATGTCTTGGGCAGCGGGGGAAGAGACGAGGCAGGTGTGGGCGCCGGACAAAGTTTCTTGATAGGTCTGGGAGGAGATTCCTCTTCTGATTCGGAATCCGAGTATTGCACCAGAGCCATCGGTCCACCCGGTTAGTTGCCTGCTTAACGGCGACTACAATGAAAAAGGAGGAAGCCTCTAGCCGTGTCGTATTCCGCGGTAATCTTACGGTCGCGCCAAGCAGCCGCGGAGTTGATGATCCGACTTTGTCCCACGCCGAAAATAGCGTCCTTTGCATCGGAGATTTACAGGTCGGATGGACTCTCGTATCGATCTGGGAGTTCAATAATTCGGAGGCCGAATTCTAGCAATATTGACAACCATGGATCCCCACTCTGGAGTAGTCCGACGCTCACGCTTTCGACCTTGCGTCCACCATTGCGGAGTGCATACCGGATCTGATAGAAGTGGCACATGCACAGCGAGTATTGTGTACTAGTCTGCAGCCAAATCAATGTGGGCTGGAATGCGTACGAAGGTCAAAGCAGCTCTCCATGAACCAAATTTCCAATGGATCAAGTTACCAATCGAACTTGCCCAAGAGTTCTCTGGTCGATTAAATTCTTTCCCTTCATCTCCGAGGGCGGGGGTTATCGGATGACATCACATTGGAGAGAACTCGTGGCGGGCAGCGAAAATCGCAGAGATTTTGCGTTGGATGTTGATCCATGACGTTTCGTGGTGGGTGCTGGACCTCTGGACTGCTGGTTCGTACTTCGAAAAAGTGGACACGGCAACGGTTCTTGTGGAAAGCGTGGGAATTTGGGAAGAGTGCCGAGTCTTGTACTAATCTGACTAGGAGAAAAACGCCATCAACGCTACGACCAGACTAAGCGTTAAGCTTAAATCGAGGGGTGACTGGTGGACGCTTTGGGTTGAGGGTCTTCAATAATCTGCCCTGGAAGAATAGAATGGAGAGAAAGAGTAACGATACGTAGTATCGCCTGTATGAAAGAAGCACATGTAGATTGTAGACAGTGTCCTGTGTACTTCGTAGGGTACATCTGCCGCTGAACTCAGATTAGCAAATGTGGACCCTGTCAGCAGGGCGCATGTTGTCTACCGGATGACTCGGACTCGACTGAGGCAACGCGAATGTACACAGTGTAGTCAAGTTCTTCCAGGAACACGGCGGATGGTGGCACAGAGGACACCGGACATGGCACAGGACAGGCACATACTGTAGAATATCTACAGAGATTGTCACTCTCGTCATCATCGAGGACGAGGTCAATGCAACCGAACGGGTCTGGTCTTCTCGCAGACCCTGACACTAAGCCCAAGTGGGCCTTATCGATAACCCATGAGAATCCGTCCCATCGTACGCAAGTCGTCACGTCACTCTCGCCCTCGGCAGTGAACGTCACTTGCACCAGTTGTAGTCATACTGTCATAGTCATAGTCTTCCTCTTTATATTCTTCTTCTCTTCCTCATCTATCCTGCTGAAACCTTTTCGTCTTCCAACTCTGCCAAAATCTACCCATTTGATCCAACTTCTGCACCATTTCAACCGTGCACTTTTATACTTCTTGACTGGCCCCACTTCTCTTCGTGGAATTTACGCGCATTCTCACTAGCGCTCTCGTACTATTAACTGCCTACATACATTTATTGTATTGTCTTTCACGGTCTTTTCAGGCCGAGAGAGTACCTGTCTTCTCAAGCCTGCTCACCGTCAAATCCCCCTCTGCCATGGCCTCCACCGAGGTTTTGCATATGACTTCGCCTCTCTCCCCTCTTCCTCGCTACTCTTCTTCTCCACGCCTGGACATGAACCGTCGGAGTCAGAATCCTTACCATCGCTTCCTCTCTCCTTCTCCTTCTCGTCCCTCGCTCCGACATCAAAGATCGTCCTCGGTCCCGTCCGTCTACTACAACGGGATGCTCGAACATTTTCCCATGGAGCAGCCGAGGAGGCGGGAGTATCCGACATATCACCATAGCCACCATCACCATCACCACCAACAACCACCTCGTCGGCAACATACGATGCGCTCAGGACGACGTCAGACCCGATTCCCGCGTGACTCACTCCTCGTTAATCCTGATATCATCGACCGTCTAGATGACGCGGGTATTTATCAATACCACCACGAAGGTCCCTACGACGCTGTCTACCCGGAAAGAAATCACGACACCAAAGTGAGTCCCGTCGAAGCGCTTCAGACGTCAAACGCAGAGGCTCTCAAAGCCACGCCGTCCGACAAAATCCGCGACTGTCTCGATGGCCACCGTCCGCTGGATGGAGTGGCTTATTTCCCTCCCGGACACACCGACAGGGAAGGCCAAACCTATGAATACGAGGAGGGACCCAACATGATGAACGACTATGGAAATTTTATGCGCTGTCCCGGATTGGTACGTGTCTCTGTCACATTTCTGGCTCGGGTTGGTCTCAGCCGCTAACGTTTTGTTTGCAATAGAAATTTACCGATGAGGATTTCAAAAACGATCCATTCTACAACAAACCTCTTCCCAAGCCATTTGCCTCGATTCGAAAGGTGTTGAACTTCCGCCGCCGACGGGGCACGACCTGATATGGCACACGAGAACATAAATTACGCTGGGATATACCAGACAGTGGTGACCCTACAATCGACGCTATAGAGTGATGATTTACTGCTGGAGTTTCTATTTCGGATTCCAAGACAACCTCATTTCGCTTCTGACATGTACATTTTTTTGGTCCCAAACGGGGCATACTATATTTATCTGCGACCTTCGTCATCTTCCCCGGTTGCCTAATACGGCAGGCACGGCGTGAAAGAGCGGCTTCTCGGTTTAGCTTGGAGTTGGTCGGACTTGCTCTGTTCGGATTGATCTAATGGATGGCCCCATCTTCTTGACGGGCCCGGAGTTCTCTTTCAGTTTCTTCTTTCTTCTTCTCTCCAGACAGAGGTTTTTTTCCATCATTTTTTCCCTGTCCGCCTGTTCTTTCTAATGTATCCTCGGCTGGGGAATTTGTTGCACTCATGTATTGTCTCATGTATCGCCGAAAAATGGCACATCCAAGCATCCTCACTGTCTTCGAGGTTGCGAATGGTCTCCATTCTGTTTGTTTCCGTTGCCTTTCATGTATCCTCGCTACTCCCGAGATGGTTTTTTCTATTGCCTGGCAATGGCCTGTTTGTATTCCCTCGCACTGTTTTTTGAGGAAGAGAATGGTTGATCCTTCTCCAAATTATGAAAATGACAAAGATCGTTTCAGCACCAAGACAATGATCTTCATCGTAGTCTCCTTCATCGTAGTCGAACGTAGCTAGCGATCGTCTTTCTGCTTTTGTTACGCGTAGGTCTAGCCAATGATCAGATCAGGCCTGGTCTTTGCAAACACCTGAACACGCTCCGAGTCGCTAATACCCATCTCATCCGTGGAAATAGACGCGTCGCTTTGATAACTGCAACCCCGCCGTAGATGCGAGGGGATCCCCATCGACGTGTCTGGCATGCAGACAGCGGTATGTTCACTCCATCCCCTGCGTCTCCGGTCCCTAGGCGAGATAAGGCAAGACAGACTGACTGCATCCTGTGCAAGCCATTCCATTTGGTCTTTTAGTACGATAATAGTACTGTCCTAGTCAGTCCCTACGTCTAATTAACCATACTGGCGTCCCTCGTCCTACGTCCCATTCTATAATCACGTTGCGTATGAGGCATAGATGCACCTTCCCGCCTGTTCGTAGATACTTTCCTAATTTGTTTCGAGTCGCTAGGGGTTGACGGTTAACGGTCAAAATCCAAAAAAAGGCTCCGATGTGCTGCTGCCTACACAGTATCGGGTAATACTACTAGGCAGTAGGCACTATGCAAGGCAGACAGGGGAATGTAGTTCAGGAGAAGAGAGGGCACGGGGCTCGTAATTAGGACGAGGAAGATTAGAGGCAGTTGGACCAGCTTATGATTACGGGGTATATTCAGAAGTCTAGCAAAATGAAACGTCGGGAGTAATTGATTAGAGAAGGTGATGTAATTAATAATATTTCAGGGTCGTCTGGAGGGATCGAGACTAAACATATCGGTGTTAGTTCGGTGTCAGGGACTCTCGTCCTAAGTAGATCCGTACTGAACACGGGTGGGTAGATGTGAACAGCTGTTGGGTTGATCCCTGCAAAACTAGCAATCGAATCAATTAACGGGTTGGTCGCCTATGGCCTGATGCCGATGGGAAGTCCAGAGAGATGCGATGGCCTCACGACGGACAAAGAAATGATCAATAGGGACCCAAAAGGGGAGGGAATAATGAAACCAAGTAAATAATTGATCGGGGCGGGAAAGGCGGAATCGACGGAATCGACTCCTTTCCCTCATTATTGATAATCAGCCGATAAGTCATGCAACTCCCGCCACCAAGGACAGCTTGTCAACTTCGCCCTCTGCCTCCCTTCTTTACTACCGCCCATTCCTCCCTCCATTCGTGAACGTCGCATCTTCTTTCACTCGATTTCGCTCGTTTCGTCCGATACACGCGGCTGTTTATCTCGTTTGAATTAGAGATAGAGAGCGACTAAACGCGACTACCTACGAATCTGCGCCGCCTTATCTCATTGGCTTTTATTTTCTTTTTTGGTGCTGGTCCACTGTTGGTGATTTTCATGTGAAGATCAACTTGGCACGGTGTTTACATTGATCAATTTACGTTTCTACGTGACTATCTAGCTGTCTTTCAGTCGTTTCCCTTTTCTTGTCTCGGCGTATCGTCGTTCTTGTCTGGACTCCAGACATTTGCGCCACAATGCGCTCCGCAGCCAAGGTCTTTTACTTGGCCGTTTTTTCCTTTCTAAACCTCACCTCCGCCAACCATGATGGCCATGAGCAATCCAAACTTGAGGTGGACACCTGCGCTGTGAGTTTTATGATCCCACGCTGTTCCAGTGTCGTCTTGCCCGCTGACCTTTGATCCTCCCAGATTGACCCCAGTGCCACGGTGTCCGACGCCTGCGTTTCCTACGCCTCCATTAACCAGATGAACGACCAAGTCTACACGCTCCTTCAATCCCTTACCCAAGAAACCGACTTCTTCTCCTACTACCGCCTCAACCTATTCAACAAAGTCTGCCCATTCTGGCAAGACTCCGACAGCATGTGCGGGAACATCGCCTGCTCCGTGACGACGATCGAATCGGAAGAGGACATCCCGTTGACGTGGCGCGCGGAGGAGCTAAGTAAACTCGAGGGTCCCAAGGCCGGTCATCCCGGTCGGAAGCTGCAAAAGGAGCGGCCTAAGGATCGACCCCTCCAGGGCATGCTGGGAGACAACGTCCGGGAGAGCTGCGTGGTCGAGTACGACGACGAGTGTGACGAGCGGGATTACTGCGTCCCCGAGGACGAGGGAGCCAGCAGCAAGGGGGACTATGTCAGTTTGGTGGACAATCCGGAGCGGTTCACGGGGTATGCTGGAGCCGGGGCCCGGCAACTCTGGGATGCGGTCTATCGTGAGAATTGTTTCCTGAAGCCGGTTCCGGAGCTGGAGTCATCGCCGAACCCCCAGTGGGGAGGGCTGGAGGCCGTCAATGACTTCCGCAATGTGATTCAGAAGGAACTGAAGCATGCCGAGGGGTTGCCTCTGGACAATGAGTGTTTGGAAAAGCGCGTCTTCCATCGTGTCATTAGTGGAATGCACGCTTCGATCTCGACGCATCTCTGCTGGGATTACTTTAACCAGACGACGGGACAGTGGCATCCGAATCTGCAGTGCTTCAAGGAGCGACTCCACGACCACCCGGAGCGGATCTCCAACTTGTACTTCAACTACGCGCTCGTGTCTCGGGCTGTGGCGAAACTACGGAAGCACCTGGAGGGATACACCTACTGCACCAGCGATCCTCTCCAGGATGCTGAAACGAAAGCGAGGGTGTCCACGCTCACCAAAGCTCTTGCCGACCGGCCCCAGATTTTCGACGAGAACATCATGTTCCAGGACCCCAGTGCCATCGGCCTGAAGGAAGACTTTCGCAACCGATTTAGGAACGTCAGCCGCCTGATGGACTGCGTGGGATGTGACAAATGCCGACTCTGGGGTAAGCTCCAGGTCAACGGGTACGGAACCGCCTTGAAGGTCTTGTTCGAATACGACGAGACGAAGAACGGCGAGAACCCCTTGCTTCGGAGAACCGAATTGGTGGCTTTGATCAACACTCTGGGCCGCATTTCGCACAGTCTGGCCGCTGTTCGCAGTTTTCACCGCGCCATGGATCTGAATGACGGTGAAGTGTTTGCCATCCAAGCAGCTCCGGGATCGCGACAGAAGAACCCTACTGGCGGGAACACGAAACGGCTATATAAAGATGGTGGCTCGACTTTCTACTACGAAAACGACGAGGACGATTTCGCGTACGCTACTGAAAAGCTACCGTGGGAGCGGGCCAGAGCGCGACGTGACACCGACACGGTCATGGACGACATCAGGGCCGAGTTTGCCGTGGTATGGGACACCTTTGTCTACGTCGGGAAGTCCTGGCTTAATGCTCCTCGAACCATGTAAGTCTTGATGTCTATTGCCTTCAATTATTTTGGTTCCGACCGCGTTGCTAATAATCAACTTGCAGATGGGACATTTGTGTCCTGGAAATGGACCGGCTCTGGAGTTATTGGTTGGGTCTTCCAGTACCTCCACGCTCCTGGAGAATTCGGCTTCCCGGTACTCCGGTAGCCAACAGCCGTGATGAGCTATGATCACAGGGAGAGGTTGGATATGGTTTTGTTTGGATTGTATACATAGACAGACCGGCGATCTGGACGCCATTTGCATTGTTTTGGAGTTTGGGGCGATTTGTAGCATATATGGGTAGAATCGCAGCTTTTGCTTGATCTATTGAACTTGATCGATTCTAGTGCCATATCTCTAACTGTCTGTATGGCTGTATGTCACTGTAGTCGGAAAGCGAATGTGAGCGTCGGGCAAGTCCGTCGGCAAAAACGCGGAGCCTCGGCATTTCGCACATGCGCCGAGAACTCGCTCTGTTTCTCCACCGCTTTCCACGGGCGATCCATTCCCGCTCCATCTCTCTCCATCTCTCCATCTCCTCCCCTCTTCTCCTCTTTTCTCTCGCTCCTCTTTTTCTCTTCCCCCATCTTCCATCCACCCCCGGATTATCCTCCATTCACTTCCACCCACCTCCCCATCTAGACTCGGCTCTGTTCCGACAGCTGGCCTCTTGATTGGGTCCAACTCGATGCGAGGCTGGTGAGATTTCCCGATCTCCATGGCATCAGTTTCGCCACCCAAGCCGTGGGAGAGGGTAGGCGCCGCTGGTGGTAGGTGATCAACTGACTTGTCGTGTCTCTGTTCTCGATCTGGATCATATTGACTAACTCGATTTCTGTTCTTTGTTATTGCAGGGAACGCCCTATCCACTGCTACCACGGCTCCCGCATCGGCCATGACTACAACTACCTCGGCTGCGCCGACCGCGGCCTCGACGACCACCTCTACCGCTCCCGATCTACCCTCTCGACCTAATTCTCTAAATGCAGTTGTGAATCGCACGGCGTCGAATTACTCGCCGTATGGTGCCTCGCGGTTCGGGGCCAGTCCGTACGGAGGCTACGGCGGCTACAGCTCCTACTCCTCTCCGTACTCTCGCTTCGGCACGATGGGCGGGATGGGATCGATGTATGGCGGAATGGGCGGCTACGGTGGCATGTACGGTGGGATGGGCGGGATGGGAGGCATGTACGGAGGTGGCATGCCTGGCGATCCCAACGATCCCAACAGTTTGACGAATTCGTTCAGTCAGAACACTCAGGCGACGTTTCAGATGATTGAGAGCATTGTGGGCGCGTTTGGCGGGTTTGCTCAGATGCTCGAGAGTACCTATATGGCGACTCACAGTTCCTTCTTCGGTACGTTCAGTGTCTATTGTCTCACATGATATCAAGGACTGTAAAGCTGACTCGGGCGTGATGACAGCTATGGTTTCCGTCGCCGAACAGTTTGGCAATCTACGCAACACTCTGGGCTCGGCCCTCGGCATCTTCACTTTGATCAGGTGGTTCAGGACGCTGATCGCAAAAATCACCGGTCGGCCACCCCCCGCCGACGCCACCGCTCTCACTCCGTCGGCCTTCGCGGCATTCTTGAACGGACGATCCGGACCCGCCACTCTCCCTGATGGATCGCCTGCTCCTCCTAAGCCATCGAAGAAGCCATTCTTCATGTTCTTGATCGCCCTGTTTGGTCTTCCGTACCTCATGGGCAAACTTATCAAGTCGCTGGCCCGCTCGCAGGAGGAGCAGCGCCGCCAGCTCATGGAAGGCCCTAACGGGGAACAGCTGCAGGGCGGAGCTCCGTTGGACCCCTCTAAGCTGGACTTCTGCCGTGTGCTGTACGACTACTCCCCCGAGTCGCAGGAAAGCAACGGCGTCGACTTGGCCGCGAACAAGGGAGACATCGTCGCCGTTCTCAGCAAGTCGGACCCCATGGGTAATGCATCTGAATGGTGGCGATGCCGGGCCCGAGACGGCCGCGTCGGATACCTTCCCGGGCCTTACCTGGAGACGATTCAACGGAAACCGCAGCAGGCTATCACGGCCAGTAGCCAGGCGGCTAGCCGGAGCAACAGCTTGCAAGCGGGTGCGTCTGAGGAGATTGCTACCGTCGCTGCCCAGGATACGAAGCCGGAACTCAAGGGCAAGATGGGTGACATTTCGCCGGAGAGCTTCCAAAAGAGCGCTTTCTATTCATAGGCGTATACCTGTCTTCTTGACTCACTGCTACGTCTAGAACGTATTATCGACCCAGTCCACCGAGTCGGAATCATTGCACATGACTGTATATCACTCGAGATGAGAGATATTGATGACTACTACCTACCTACTTTTTTTCTTTACTTTTGGTCTACGGGATATTACAAGCGTTGGGTAACTTGTTTTTTTCTTTTCATTACTGGGGACATGTTTCTGTTTTCTCGTGCTTGTTCTTATTCACTGTGCTTGTGATGTGATTCTTTCATCATTTGTTAATGGTTGAGCGCTTCAAAGGGTCTTCTTATTTTATCCTTTTCTCACTTTCTACTTCCTCTATTTATACACCCAACATTCTATTCCTCTCACTTTTAACTTCTGTATAAATTATTTATCATATTCTTTTTATCATTCCACCCTTCTATCTGACGTTTTTGACTTCATGACCGACAAAAGTATACCTACTTGCTCTCTCTGTTAGCATGGAACTACCTACCTACCTACCTAGATACCATCCAATGACGCATAGAATGGAACTTTTGGAATGGATACTTTCACTACAACTAGATATCAGATAAGAAAGGGTGTACTGCAGTACACAATATTGTACGGAATGTAGGGTCCACAGTCCCATGACAATCTGGCGCCGGTGTGTGGCTGATCGACCACCCACTAGCAGAAACGAATCGATATTCAAATCATCGTCCGGGACCCTCTATGTGTCCCTGGTGTGTAATGCAATTTAACTGGATAGCCGCCTTCTGTTCTTCTTCTCTGCTCTGCTATTCTGTTCTACTCTACTTGATGGGATTATTGTGAGTAGAGTAGAGTAGAGTAGACTGGAGCACAGCAACTGTATACTATCTTTGAGGATGAGTTATGTTACTCGGCTCTTTCTTTCTTTCTTCTTTCTGTCTAGCATGAATACTATATGTTCTGACAATAGATTCCAGTCCACCTCTCCTTCACAAATATATATATATATTTATATATATTTGAAGAAGAAGGGAAAAAAAAGAAATCGAATGTCGATGTCAGTTCGGATACCGTTCCGGTTCCGGTTACGGGTGGGATTCCGATGATGATAACTAATTCTAAACTAGATTGAAAAGGTCCAAGACCTATAGCTGAGAAGTGCATATTTACAATGCTTAAATAGTCCGGATATGGCATATATCAGCGTTGATATTTGCAAATTGACAACTGTAGTTGTAAAGTTGGCCTATAGCTACCTATCTGAATCTCTTCCGAGCGAGTTAGCACTACATTACATACCCAGAGCATATGCCGAGCCAGTTTCCGATCTGGAGTGAGAAAGGCAAAACCATGCATACAAGTTTACTATATCATCCCGTACGTAGTGAACTGGAAGGGGACTCTGGCTTAAACTAATCTAAAAACTAGATTCTGAATCCTCTCATGTGAATGGAAGGGATGTGCAGCTAGATTTTTACATCACCCTATGAGGTCATTGTCTAATGATAGTGATGCTGATAAATCTTCTTTACATGATTTAGGCTATATTTACTCCTGATGTTTCCAATTGGAGAAACACGTTGAGGTTGACTATTCTATAGAGATCTCAAATTAATAATGCACTTGGATCTAAATATTAGCTTTCGTTTACTCGTACACTAAACCAACCTTGGCCGAACCGTATCCATTCCATAGACCGGCACTGCCTATCCTGACTTTCTCCAGTAGCTGCTTGCATGAATGATATTATTTGAGCAATTTGAATTGGAGATAGAATGAATGGACAACCATCCGAGTACAGACACCCGCCCGGATAATCTCACAACTCCAAAAAAAAAAGGGGGGGACATATAGCTATCTGACGAATCCACAAGACAACAAGTAGTTAACTAGGATTGACGTAGTTAGCTTACCAAGCCCATGCCCAGATACTCCAAATCGAGTGATCATAGATATCATATAATACCAGACAATACATCTCCCCTCCATATCCATCCAACACAGTCCTCAAACCTCCTTCCTCCTCCCTCCTAACCCATTTACAAATAAACGACCCCCGCCCCCCCAAACTCTCCATACAAGATGACAATGCAACCCATAGCCACCTCCAACACCATAATCCACAACTTCCGAATCTCCTACTCCATCTTCAACCCCGGCCAGGACCAGGCGCACGAGCACTCGGAACCCATAGTCCTCCTCCACGGCACGCCCTCCTCCTCACTAATATATCGAAACATAATCCCCCACCTAACTACCGCCGGCTACAAGGTACACATCTACGACCTCCTCGGCTACGGCGCGTCCGAACGACCCCATGACACCTCCATCGACACCTCGATCTCAGCCCAAGTGCCCATCCTCGAAGCCATGCTGACGCACTGGGGTCTCGATGATACTAGATTCCATCTCGTGGCGCATGACATTGGAGGCGGGATTGCGCAGCGATTCGGGACCAACATGCCCCATCGACTGCGGTCCCTGACGATGATCGATGTCGTCAGTTTCGATAGTTATCCGTCATCCAGAACCAAAGCGCAATTGGAGCAGGGGATTGAGGGGTTAATGAAGGCGCCTGAGGAAGAGCATCGCTTGCATTTCAAGGCTTGGCTGCTCTCCGCTGTTCACGATCAAGAAACATTCGCAAGAACCAGCCTAAACACTTTCCTAGACTATATCTCCGGCCCCATCGGGCAGGCGAGTCTCTTCCAGCATCAGATCCGCCATTATGACCCAAAACACACCATGGAGGTGTCCTCGCAGCTCTCGCGGCTCGGCGAAGTCCCTGTGAAGCTGGTCTGGGGGAGGGACGACAAGTGGCAGACTTTAGACTGGGGACGTAGACTCCAGCGAGCGATTCCGGGCTCGGAGCTGGAGGTTCTGGATGAGTGTGGGCATTTCTCGCCGGAGGATCAGCCGGAGAAGGTTGCGAAGGTGATTGTTGAGTTTTTGGAGGGGGTTCGGGGGTAGGTACCTAGGGTGCTGGGGTACGTATCACTTTACTCGGTGGAGGTTTTTCTATCGCGGAACAGCTCTTATCTTTTAGCAGGATAGAAGGGCCCCTTCTTACCTACCTGCATGGTTGATGTTCTATAAGCAATTTGATTTACTTTGTTCATTCTTTACGAATTTAGTAACCTGGCCCTGGCATGTGAATTATTTACAGAGTATGAGCCTAAAGCCTCTATAGCAGTAGCAGAAGAAAAAGAAATCAAAAGAAAAGGAATAAGTAATCCGACTATAAGCGCCCCTCATGATCATGTGCGAATATCCTCTGACTCTAACACTGACAAAGCAAACCAACTAACTAACCAACTACATAACTCCCTAACTAACTAGTTAGCCAAACTAAAGGTCATCTGAGAAAGGCAGGTGAACTATCGATAGCCTACCGAGCAGTCAGAGTTCAGCCAGTTAGCCGGCCATCCTCGAACATCAATGATGTCAGAAAAAGAAAAAAAAAAAAAAAAAAAACCAGATCCAGCGGTGTACATACATACAAAAAGTTGCAGGGCTACAAATCACATCATACCTCAGGCAGCAAGGCATTTGTTCCGGGGTGTTCCGTTAAGGGAAATACGTACTTCGTACTAACCAAGTCAATAGAAGCGATGGCTAAAGACTAGAAAGTTGGTCAGAAGTTAAGTACTACCTACTAGTTTAGGTACTACGTATGTCTGTACGGAGTACTTTGGCGGTCTATCTACGGAGCATCTACTCTGTACGGAGTAGTGAGCGGGATTTTCAGCTGCGCTGCTCGGTGGGTCCTTCAGGAGGTTAGATATTGTCTTTGCATTATGCACGGCGTACACGTTCTTGTTTTCTACCCCAAGATACTGGCTACAGATTATACGATCAAGTACGATGTATACGAAAAGAGCATGCATGAATTGCATTCGATTCTTAGTAAGTCAAAACAACAAGATTGAATGAAAACTGCTGCGGAATCCTAAGACCAGTACTTTTGTTCAACAAAGATCGACAATATCCGGCGCGAACAACGCCAGGATCTGAAACCACCGACTGGTCCGCTGGCCCCCCTTGGATCTGCTCGCTCAGGTTAGGGCTGGCTTTACCGGACTGGACTGGAGTCGGGCGCCAGTGGTCCCTCTCCGTTTGTCTGCTGGCGGTAGTCTGTCATCTGATTTGTGGCGGATTCTTTTTCCATATTTGCTGCTTTGTTTGCTTCTTCCCCCTGATGGGAGGCGTCCCATCCAATTGCGTCGGTGGAATTATTGGTCGTGGAGGACTCGGACCTGTTTTCCAGTCTAGCGTTTATTTGTTTGTACCGACTGGTTTTTGATATCTGTGTCTCGGGGACCAGTGCAACCATTAGCTGTGGTACTGCCCATAATATACCTTCTATTAATATATTTCAGCCCGGGGTTTGGATTCTTCCATTTCCTGTTGTTTGTGATTACCCACTCGAACCAGCGCTAGTGTTTTCGGACCCCCTATGCAGCATCGTTTGTTTAATCACCCTAGGAAAGTGAAAGTATTGTCTTCGTTTCGCTTGGGAATATTTACGATGAGGGTTGACATCTGCTGGGCTTGTCCTTCGCTTGCTGTGTTTTGCCCCTGTCACTAGCGATCTTCTGCGGCAGCCTTGGCGGTGGCATGTGTGGTGGCGACCGGGCTATGGAATATCATCGTCCTGCAGGATCTCGAGGGGGCTCGTGCACTAGGGTCCGTCCAATACGCATGGTCGCATACCGCTGAACATGTCAACTACCTCGATCCTAGACCTTCAATCTGATAGTGAGCGCAACTAGAATGAGCGGAACAACTTTCTATCGTTGTCACCTTCATACAAGTTGGAAATTGTGGTTCCTCGTTGCATGCCTTCTCCCTCCTTGTATTACACCATCGACAGTGCAGAAGGTATATTCGGAAGATGCCAGTAATGTAATGCCACATTGAAGTTGTGATGTGACGCCAGTATCTGAAACTCGGTTGGATTGGCATCCAAGACGCAGGCTAGCCTTTCCATCGCTTTTTGACAAATTCCCATCGATATGGGTCATGAAGGAGGTGATCTGTGATGATGAGTAATTCCGCTCATGAAGAAATGTCGTGCACATCGATAGTTGAGGTTCCATGAAGCTGTGGATCGAGAACTGATTGCAAGGCGACGGTTTCGTATTGACTTGAGTGTCTAAAGCCCGTGATAAGATCGGCACCGTGTAATCACCATCATGCTGTGGGTTGTGTTGTTGGAAGGCAAGACTGGGGGCGGGCGCGACGCCTTCGTGGTCGAGGTCTGGATATAAGTACCACCAGTCCCGTTCACCTTGACGATTTCATTTAAAGGGTACACCAGAACCTACATTATACCTCTCCCAGAAAAACAAACCATAGATGCTCTATATAGTCGGCACTCTGAGAAGGGCAGAACGAAAAAGCTAGTGAACCAATCAAACGGAAGGAAAGATGGGGAAGGAAAATAGAACTGGATAAAAGAAACGCAAACGGCAACAATGGGGCAGTATTACAGAACAGGCAGTAAACTGAGATGCGGCTGGTAGTATAGTTACTCTGAGCAATGACAAAAGGTATAAGAGAGATGGGGGTTGTTGACAATCTTCCATTTGGGCAGTTCCCTAACGGGGTGACGGCTCGCTTTCCTCCATCTCTGGGCCTTTAGGGGCTGAGAGCGCCTGTTGTTCTTTTCGGACTGTCGTGTTCATTCATCGTGGGGCGACGTAAACCCAGACATGGTCTGTTCAAGGGTCTGATGCAGGACCAAAAGGCGATCTTGAAATGACACAAGCTCACTCCAAGCATCTGCCTCTTGCAAGGGAGGTTCTAAAGGTTTGGGTGTTTCATTGGGTAGACTGGGACTGAGGGTAGCCGTCAAGGACCGATTATCATCAATGTCGGCTTCGGGCATCGGATCGAACGTCTCGTCGTCTAGTGTTATGACTGGTTAATCGACAAGCATCCGAATGAAAAGGGACATGTTGGACTGGATGCATACAGCGAGGATGTGCCACCTCTCGGTGGTTTGGCTGCAGCTCAGGCAGCGGAGACAAGGTTGCGCCTCTTTCGTCGGGTTCGGGAGTATAGCAACTCATATCAGACGGGGTTTCTGCAATTTCCAGATAAACAATTGAGCAATGGAATAATGCACCGGAACAGATCTGACTCACTTGGTTCTGGGCTTGCTTGGCGATGGTCATCGCGAGGTTTGCTATCCCACTGGGTGCCATATCTACGGACGAAACGTGCGATGCGTTTGGAGTCGACTTCCTGCCCACCAACGCGAAAGGCGGTTTGCTTGCCTCGAGCCGCTCGTTTCTGCTGTTTCCGGATCATGACTTGAACCTCTTTATTCTTGATGTTCTTTCGGATGTGCCAAGCTGCCAGGCGGTCTTTATATTGTTTTTCCCTGGACGTATTGATTGTTAGGGGGATGACTATTGAGCTCCTGATTCGTCCATCGAGGAAAAAGCAAAGAAGGGGTGGAAAAAGCAATTAAGAAAAAGCAACAGAGACGACGCACTGTCCTCTTCCTCACTGAAAAGAAAGGGGCAACGAGAATTGGGGATGAAGCAGGCGAATAGAAACTTCCGTCTGAGAAATAGAATAGCCCCAGGATAAATCATCTGAAATCCGCTAGTTCAAGTTTGGATGGATTTTATACATGACTTCCCTGAGTGCGGAAAGAAAGGCTGGGGGAGAAAAAGAAAAGAAAAAAGAAAACAAAGACACCGGGAGCAAAGGAAAAGGGGGAGACAGTACGAGGCAACAAAGTTATAATCACGCTCCATGATTCTTTTAACATCTTTGAGCTTTAACTGGTTATCGCGATAGAGCTGCTCGATGGCTGGTCGATACTCGTGCCAGTCGTCAGATCTGCGGGGACGAAAGACGGCTGAAGAGGAGGAAGTGGTAGTAGGAGAGACAGGAAGGGCGGCCGACGGAGGGATGGAACCTTCCATCATGAACAGATCACCGAGAGCTCGCCGTCACTCATACTCTGATGTCTTCTGTGGCAGGAAAATCAGTTGTCGACGGAGCCAGAAGACTGCAGGCAGAGTAGAGCCAAGAATAGAAAAGCCCGGTGTGGGGAGCCGCGGACGTAATGCGAAGGAGATGGATGATGTGGACCAGAGAGAGAGAGAGAGAGAGAGAGAGAGAGAGGAAGGACGAGGAGAGAAGAGAAAATCTAAGAAGTCAAAAAGCGAGCTCACGAGGGAAAGACGTGGGGATCGAAGAGGAAGAGAAAAATCAGGGCAAGAAGGTAATAAAAGGACAGACTTATGTAGGGTAAAACAGGCGAGTTTGTAGGGAAACCAAAATGATCGAAAAGAGTAGACGGTTGAAGGTCAGGTATTTGGGAGAGAGAGGGAGGGGGAATGACGATGTACGGAGTAGGTAGTTGGGTTAGGAAAAAGGCAGTCCGTCACTCCAGTTTTCCAGACATCCAGATGGATCATTAAGTTGATAATATTAGTTGTGGCCGAGTCCGGTCTGGACGGTCTGCAGGTCTGTCTGTACAGTATGAGTATGGATGTAATGAAATGCAGTCGGTTTACCGCGCCAACAAGTCTGAGCGAGAGAGAAAATCGAGCAGCATGAATCATTCAATCTCCGAGAACCAAGTAGAAGCTAGTAAGGCAGTAAAGGACGATACCTTACTTCGAAACATGGGAGAGGGAGGAATCAGGACGAGACCGGTAGGTAGGAAGAAGAGAAAGAACAAAACACAAAAGATAATAATAACTAAAATAACCAACAGGGCAACCAAGTGGTTCGCCGCCACGGAAGGAAAAGTACGGTCCGCCTGCCCTTTGCGGCGACCTGCTGCTGGAAAAGCCCGCGGCTGCTGCCATCCCTGTTTCCCCGGCCCAATCACTGCGCGGCGCCAGGGGTCCGTGTACTTTTGTCACGTTCTGACACTCTGACAGTACACCGTACTGTACCTACAAAGGTAGTACCTTACTGTATGTGTATGTCTGTGCCTCTCCCGAGTTAGTAGGCGCACTAGTCCTAGAGGAAGTACCATGGATGTACCTCCACCCTCCCCGGCCTTTAGTACATTTCGAGTCTTAGATCCATTCCTCCACTCAAGGCTCGAATCGTCCGAGCATGGCGGATGAGGTTGAGCTTGGATTTTTAAATTGGTCGCGCGTTTCGCTGTCGCCCGTGACGCAAATTACCTTGAGTTGGGTAAATATCTCACCCATGGACCACACCTAAGTATCTGGTATGTACCCCTTGGCAGATAGGTGCATTTAAAAAACCTCCAGTAAGGTCGGCCTAGGTATTTGTACGTCGGTGCTGCCTAGCTTTCTTTTTCGGGGGTGAGAAACCGCCCGCCATCTCTTTCGAGTAACCATGGTAAATGCTTCACGATCAAATGTTACTGAAACATATCAAAGAGTTGTCAGATTCCTTTCATTCGTCGTTTTGCAATAAGTGAACGGAATGTTTGGGATCCTCTGTGTCTGACCGTCCCCTACCAATCCGTAGCTAGTTGCCGCATCCAGCCAAGACTGATACTCCGTAGCATTGTAACTGTAGAATTACTAAGACCTGGTCTACAGCCACCAGTGCACTGACATCGCCTATCTTCCTTCTATCGCGAGTCAGCAATTCGAAGATCCTAAAAACCAGAAATTTCATTCTAATGGTCCGATTAATCGACATTTCATTATCGACAATTCCTGTCAACCATCGGATACGGCATCTAGGAGAACCACCCTCCTAGGTGGTGGAGAAATCGACACCACACCGTTGAAGGGGAGAGTACGATCATGAAGCCACAATCATGGATAATCGATTAGCAGCTGCATGTTTGACCGAATCGGGCGTGGTGGAGTGACTTGTCTTCTAAAATCAATTGAAGCAAATTTGGGGAACGGCCGCTGCCAGGCAAGTATACATGAACGGCCAATCCCGGAACATCTCCCGCCTCGGGGGAGGGGAATCAAGGGCGACCATTAGAGCCCAGAGGGACTGGAGTCGACAGAAGGCGTCCGTGGCTGTGTAAAGTGGCCCGAGGGCCATGTTGTATGACAGGAAATCCGGTTGAGCGAGGACTTCGAGACGGGATTTGCAACTGCATGCTTCTGTACATCCTAGGATGGGGGTCTGTAAGGAGAATACGTTGCCAGGGCCCAGCTGATACCAGGACTGGGGGGTATGACCAGGCTGGAAAATGCATTCACATTCACCCGCATCATGTCGGAGTAACAGGTTTCCACTAGGTCTCTTATCTCCAGATATTCCTGAAGCACTGACGGCGACAACCAACTCTGTGACACTTCGATTGGCTTATTTCACGGGGGCAATGGGTGATCGTCCATCTGAAAGTACAGAATTGGGGCCCTTTTGATTCCCAAGAAAAAAAATCACACGACGCATGACGTGCAAGTGAAATTCTGTGACAGGGTCTTGGTTTCATTAGCGTAGAAAATAGTAATTTTGAGGGGCAAATTCCCGACGAGAAGGAACGTATAGAAGCTCAAGCCCATCCGGAGGCCTTGTCAAGATGACTCCGTGCTTGCCATTATGAAAATCACTAGAGCGAACTTGGGGGCGTTGCAGTTCCCAACTAGGCTAGACAAACCCTTTTTCCCCGGGAGCTCTTTTCCCCAAAGCCAAGAGGCAATTTGTGGTCTGACGTCAAGATATATTTAGACTGGAGTCCGTACAACTGTTGCTGTATATGCGGCATGGAGAAAAGAGTAATCAGGTGCTGCGGATAGAGTCAGCATCAAAAGGACCATGCCTTGCTCCGACCCTACTTGACCAAGACCAGAATATGATCCAGCCAGCACCGACGTGCAGATTGAGACACACACTCCTCCTATTACCTGTTCACTTGATTATGTTTGTTTTCTGATCTGAAACAACGATACGCAACGGACCGAGTCACTGTTACATACCAAACATCGCTGTTTCCGCTACCTTGTAGCCCATTGTCATGTGAGACGAGATGTCTAGCCGACCGCTGGGGGGGATAGCCGAGCTTTGATTCGAAAGGGATAGGGCTGACTCGATCGAGGGCTGTGGGCTCTGCGACTGTCCTAAATGCTCTAAAGCACATTAATAATGGGCCGCTGCATTGTCTAGGGGAAGCACTTGAAGGATTCCAGGCCCGAGAGCATCAAACGGCACACTTTCCATCAACTAAAACGCGCTAGATTGGGTAGCTCCTGAAGATATCAGAGTAAGTTCTGCAATTTTCGAATCCCAATGAGTAAGAACAGTTCACACTTGTCGCCTAGGGAGCTCCAGGCAAACCCGGTTGGCAGTTGGCAGATAGAGGCAGATTTGTGAAGAACAGAAATCGGTCCACCACGAGCGATTCCATCATCCATACCGATACAGATATGAGTATCTGACTGGTTAAACGGTACATCTGGATACTCAATAACATTAAATGATACTGTTATCGAAGATACTGATGCTGCTGGAAGATTTCCGGGGCTGAGATGCTGAGTCAATAAGCTAAACCCGTTCCAGCAGGAACCTGCATGTGAGCCTTCTTTTTTCAAATTTTTACGTTTTCAATCCGGTTTCAAGCAAATGATCATTCATTCATTTCTTCATTCATTTCTTCATTCATTCTTTATTTGTTGAACAGAATCTTGAATCAGAAAGAAATAGAGTAAAAACATCCAAGTAAAACAGGCCCGGCCCTTATCTCCCTTCCCAAACCTCCCAAAGCCAAGCGGCCCATTACAAAGCGAAGGAAGGAGAAAAGGGGCGTTGAAGACACAATAGGAAATTTCCTCGAAGACACAACAACTGCCAGTCTTTCTAATACCAGTAGCACAGTATAGTTAGTTCGGACGCTAGGCGTACTCATCGATACCTTACCTTACCTCCCAAGTACCTACTCAGTAGGTATCTGTACGTCGTAACACCCGTCAAGGAGGATCACCAACAATTTATCCAGACAGCCAGACTAACTGACAGCTTAGTTTCGTACTTGCATGCGCCATTTCTGCAGGTGCAACTTTGGGGGGGATCATTGTCTACGGAGTAGGTACATAATCTCCCCCTACCATGTCTGCACAGTACTTTCTATCACCGCATAAATAATTATTTTTTAATCTATGTCAAGACCCTTCTTTTCTCCCTTTGTCCCAACGGCTAGATTTTATTGAGAATAGAGATCCGTCTTACGTCGATTCTCGTTGCCTCCGGGATTTTCAGGCGTATTTATGTAGTGTCTTGTGCATAAAATCGAATAAAATCAATGTAAATATGGATATAAATATAGGTGAGGCGACAGAATAATTGTTTCGTCGCAATGCAGCATACTCCGCCCTCTTTTCTCTTTTTTGTCTACTACTCCTATTCTTTCTATTTCTCTCTGACCTCCTTTCCCCTACTAATCTGTACACTAATCCTGAGGGAAACGTCACCTTATGGTCGGTGTGCGGGCCACAAGATGAGGCCTGAGCACATCCAAAGTTTCGACTTTTCATTGCCTCATGGCTGACCACGCTAAGTTTAAGTGAGAGCATAACGTGCCCTGCTATAACAGGATTTTCTATTTATCTTGTTTACTCTGTTATTTTTTTTTTAAACTTTTACCCAATACATATATATCATTCACCCTCCTTTTTCATTTTTCGTTTTATTTTTCCTTCTGAACGGTGACCCAGAAGTCGCGCTAGTACCTTGGGTACCCAGATGGCCAAAGACTGGAACTTCGGCCCGTCATCGTGGCGGACCGGATCGGGATACCCGCCAGCGATCCATCCTGAGGGAATTTTTTACATACCATTACGCCTGACAGGCTTGGCTAGACTCGGTTTTATTTACGGGGGAGAATTTTTGCAAATGCAAAGCTAGGGAAACGCGGGAGGGGGGTTGGAACGAGCTAAAGTATGAGTGAGGATTGAGGGGAACATTATTGTTAAGTCAAATGTAAATTAAGAAAAACCGTTTGCTTGGTGGGTGGGGACGAGGATACGTATACTACATATATAACTATGGAGTACAGGACATATTAGAGATTCTCTCTGATATTGGAATATCATTCGAGGTGATATAAAAAGCCTTTCTCTTTCGGGTTCCTCTTTCCAAGAATGATATCCTCTTCGCCTGAGACCAGAATTCGTCTTTTTAGATAACTAGAGAACAGGTACGTCTTCCTTCAGTTGAAAAATCCAACGACAAACCACTGACTCACGTCCGCAATTAGCAATAAAGTCCAAGCTCACAAACGGGACAACATTCCCCCCGAGAGGCTCATCCCGTCGGCCTCATGGAGCTTGTGGGCCCCGAGGGGGAACCGTCCATGCTTTGGTTCCGCCCAAACTTTAACAGGCGCACGCAATGAGCAATCTACTACTCGATACTGAGTAGGCAAACATGGGTGCATAATCTACCTACTGGGCTCGGGAGGCCCTGCCAACTCTCCCCTCGCCTAGAGACGCTCCCTAGGAACTGGCGACCACGGACCAGGCAATTGATAGGAAACCAAGGCAGCAGCTTTCTTTGGCGATTGGCAGTGTCTTATAACAGCCGCAGTGAATTAAGCTGTTTCCGATCCCTCTATTCCGGTCAGTTGGAAATTCATTTCGAGATCGGAATGTGCGGAGCTGCGCCGGTGCTGAAAGGGGTAATTATTGCGTTGTCAATGCGAGCTACCCTAGGTTCGCGTTGTCGGGTCAGGCCAAGTTATTTCGGTTCGTGGGAGAAAGGATGGCATGGGAAAGGATGCTATATGAGGCTTTGATATAGCCTTGGTATGGTAAGTAGGTACCCGGTTTGATATTATAGCCCTGATGACTTAGGTTAGTCCGGGGGATTCAATCTCCTAGGTGTTCACGAAAGCAAATGCCGAGCTTGAATGCCAGAGTGACATTCATTATAGATTCAGGATCCTATTGGACATCCTTGACGGATTACCTACATATCCAGGTTATTATGGTCAGGGTCTGACATGGTATGATGTTCTTGTCCTGTCCAGGGGACATGGCACGGCATGGCATGTTCAAAGACTGGGCGGTTTCCGAATGAACGTTCACGGGGTGACGGCCTCCTAAAGCATCTACATGCAGATTTCTCGTTTCATTCATCAGATCTAGATCTATTCTCTCTTCCCCCTGAAGCCTTTACGCATTAGCGAAGGGTCCCCTTTCAAATTCAAAACAGTCAGGCACATATGAATTACTCAAATTGCCCGTACCCAAAAGGCAGCTCATAATAAGGACCATTATATTCCTCAGATTCTGAATCCCGGGGCACTTTGTCCCCAAATCCCGAGGCCGTCAGGATTTCAAAACACGCCCGGAAAAGCATAACCCGTAGGTAAAGAAACCCGTTAGATAAGCCGCAACCTCTAGCGTCCCAAACAACGTAAAGTCGTGATGCTCAATTGGGCTTAGATCCAAAATCCACTCATCAGAAAGATGAGGCGGGAAAATGAAAATGAAATAGAACTTATAATTAAATGGAGATGAAAGAAAGATCCAGCCCGTAGTGGAGATCAATCACGCATGATACGGCACCTCAGTATGGAGCAGTTCATTAACAGCTTATCTGTATGTCGAATCTAGAGAAGTCTAGACAGATCGTTGTACCCACTTGTCCATGAAGTGGTTCCTCACTTCAGCTACACCAGAGAATACGTACCCAACAAAGCAGGACTTTATTTAACTCGCTGTTGCCCATAAGTACATACCTCAAGCCGGAAACCTACCACACGACAGCTCCTATCCCGTCGCCGTTACACAGGGTAAGCCGTCCGCCTAGCCGGCCTATATTCTCTTTGTTCGGGCGTGCGGGCACGGGACGGTGACACCTCCTATCGGCTTATTCTTGGAGGGGTCCTCTGATGTGGCTTTCCGGAGCCACTGTGGCTTGCTGTTGTGACATGGCTTAGCAGTTACGGAGTAGAGTTGGTCGTCTTTTCTTTTCTGTTACCTGGCTTTGTATCTTCACTGACGCCTGCGTCATTTCTTTTTGTAGACAGTAACCTATACAGAGTAGGGTCATTCAAAATGTAATAAGTAAACCAAAAAAGAGACTCTCCCATCCGGAGGCAACCATCGCTGACCAAGAATCAAGAATCAAGAATGCCAGCCTAACCGAAACAGGAATTGTGTAAGGCTAAAAAGACTGGCTTATCCACCGGTTTGAGATGATTGTACTTTGTGCAGTGGAACAAAGAAAAAAGGGATTAACTTTTAATTTTGTACGCCCGTACTATGGGGATAAGGTTGAGGACCAACTCCTATTTATTGTTGGAGCTTATTTTGATCGGTTGGTCTTTTCGCGCCCCTGGTCGGATTATAGGAGATAGCTATCTACCTAGTATAATTGATATTTGATAGCTGGAAATTGGATACCTACAGAGAGAAGGATCTCATCTCAACGATGGATATAACCATAACCATGATGGTATGAATAATTGTATTATTCCTGTAGGTATGTAACTACTCCGTACAGAAAAAGCACGCATATCTGTTACGGCAATTGTATGGACGGAAAAAAAGTACGCCGCCGTGGAAAAAGAAACGAGAATTTGTACGGAATACCGCCGAATACTAATAACAATAAAATTTAAAAAAAACATTAGAATAGAAATACTTGCATACGGATACTCAGAATTGAATACTAAGGCTTCCGAAAAGAGCCGAAGAAAGTCCCTCCAACCATACCGAGTATACCATATCCCAAATACCAATTCTCTGTTTATTCCCATCCGTCGTCCAGATTCCAGATCGATATAATGTACCCACCAAGTATCCGCACTCCGTACCTTCTTCCTCCCTCCTCCCTGCGATCATTAAGTAGGCACCTAGGTACTTAGGTAGGCGGAAGTAAGGGTCAAGTCTTATGTGGGTAGGTATGTACTCCGTAGCCTGTACTTTCCCACCTACATACCTACAACTACCAAAGGGGGGATTAAAATAAAATAATATAAAACGGGAGCAAAAAGGACAAGGCAACCTAGCGTAACCGAAGCCGATCTACCCTGACAGCGTCCCCGAAATCTCCAGATCCCCATCGAATAATTTGCGGTGCTCGCTCCGGCTAATGAATCCACCAACAACGGACGCTATTGTTCGTAGTGGGTGGGTTGTTGCCACCGTCTCGATTTCAGTAAGTAATTCAAGTAGGTACTTTACTTGCCTAGTACAGAGTATGTAGTACGATGGACGGAGTTCTATACATGTATGTAGATGGAAGATGAAAGCTAGTAAATCAAATTCGAAGAAAGTGTGTTTGCACAACGGGGTGATAATAATTACTAAGAGGATATATCATTTAGCAGTTAGAGAAAAGCAAAGGAATAAAGAAGAAGAGAAAAATATAGTAATTCTCCTCCACTTCCTAACTGCACCGCACCTTTTACTACGCATACGGAGTACAGTACGTACACCATGCTCAATGTAGACTGTACCTAAGGAGTAGACCCTTCCAAGTCCAAAGTCCAAACCCACAAAAACATCCACTAAAGGAAACTAAATGGCAAGGATCGAGAGAGGGGGAAAAAGGGACCAGAAGGATCAAGAGGAGGATTTACCTTCCCTTCCTCGTGTGGCCGTGAGCAGAAAAGTAAAAAGTAAAAAAAAAAAAAAAAAAAAAAAAGAAAAGCGGCCCCAAAAAAAATCATCCCCATTCCTCGTTTGACGTTGACGTGTTGGCAACCTAACCTAGGATCAACGTCCTACTGTCTGTCCCTAGACTCCCTAGTGACCTAGTACTCCTAGTTCTACGGGCCAAGTTACCAGTCACAGTCACTAATTCTGTAACTATTAACTACCAGTGCTGTATGACATTGACAGACCCAGCGCCATGGGTCCGCCGGATGGCCGAATCGATGTGGCTGCAGTTCTAGTTCCCTTTGTTCCCTTTGTCCATTAGGAATCCGGTGTGCTCTTACGGAGGAGGAGGGAGCTCTCGCTCTTTGGTCTCTTTCGTCTCTCTCTCCCTGTCTCGTGCGAGGGGCCGCCGACAGTTGGAGCAGCTCGTCCATTGGTAAAGAAGCCCCCCTGGTCCTTGTCCTTGTCCCTCTTGTTCGGGTTCTCCTTTCTGTCTTCCTGTCTGTGACTGGTTGAGGAGTTCTTGGGTCTTCAGAGTCAGATCCTGATCACAGAAAACGAAAGCAATTGATAAATGATTTAGTAAAAAAAAAAAAGAAAAAAAAAATGAAAGAAAAGAAAGCGAGAGGGAGGAAAGGTGGAGACTCAAGCCTCCTCTCCGAGAGAATACCAAGACACCCTGCGGATTACGTCGGCCAGATGGATCTACGAGACAGCGGGAAGAAAAAAAAAGCCTGTCAGTCTTTGTCCTCCACCTGGCAACAGGAATGTGTCAGTTTACCTGTCATTTTCTGATCGAAGAAAGTATTGGACTAACTGACGATCTCCCGCTTTATCCTCCCTGGGTCAGGTATCTATCCGTCAGGGAGCAAGTTCGTGAAAGAAAATAAATATATAAAAAAAAAAGTGACACAAGTGACTATAAGCATGGTGATCGTACAAAACGAACATGTCACACTATCACCACGGTGCGATTCCAAAAAGGGCAAGGCAAGATTATGTATTACATCCCTGTGGATAACTATGCGTGAAAGCCTTCTAGAATCACAAGACTCCTGAAATAAGTTGGTAGGAAAAGAAAAAAGAAAGTCAACCCGGTGGCAAGAGGATGTCAGCTACTGCAATGTAGCGTTGATCCTACGCCGTTTCATGCGCAACAAAACCACCGTGGCCGGTTGGATGGACGGTTTACAAGGGCGCAACGCAAGGATGAAAGATGTTAAGTATCATGCGTGATCCTGATCCAGCCGGATAGATACCTGCTGAGAGCCAGCCTGCAACCGGATTCTCTACTCCGCAGGGCCTCGCATTTGACGCCCCTCATACACCGGAACATAACCCCTGAAAGCCGTTTAGGTATTCATGCGTGATACAGTATGATTGGTCTGGCCTTCAAAAATCCGCATAACTAGTCGGGGCCACAATGGCCAACCAAAACGACGAAGTGCTCTGGACTTCAGATACCCCCCTTCGAGGAAAGTGGAACGCCTAGATGGAATTTCTTCTTTGTCTGTGGACATGCCGCAGTTCCCTGTGTGCTGTGGCTTGCCTATTTCTTAGTAGGGCTGGACGTTGCCTGTCTGGCTTGTTCACCAGTCGTAGCAGCCACGGAACTATTGGAACCAACACTAGCGACATTGCTAGCATGTGCCAACAGGTATTTACAACAGGTCAAGGTGTATTTGCAGGCACGGGTCCAGGTCTCGTCGTTCTGGTTGAAACCAAGCTTGATACTCGCATCGCCGATTTTATCGCGCTTGATTGGGTATGGGAGCTTCAAAGCCGAGCTCGGAGCGCCGGTCTGAGCTCGGCGATTTGAGGATACAGGTGCCTGTGACATCTCCACAAAATCACCTAGTTGGCGTAGACATTCCAGGAACGCCACCATTCCTGCGTCGAATCGGCGGTGAAGCCAAGGAAGATTGAGCGGCAGGTCGCCGGATGAGAATAAATCGAGTGTGGTAATCTTAGGCGGTCCCAAGGTAGTCGGATTTCCACCACCTATGGCGGACTGAGCCGGGGAGGGGCGAGGATACTCGAATTTATCAATCCTGGACATGGCCCCTAGAGGTCTCAGCTGGTACCCTTGAAACGAAAACCCCAGTTTCTCGGCGATGGTTGCAAGGAGCAGGGCTGTCTGACCCCAGGCAGCATTAATTTCGGGCCAATCCACGGACGGGTTGGTCAAACGACCAAGCCGCAATCCATTGATCGTCCCAAAGTAGCCGTCATGACCGATGCAAAAGGCATCATTGTACACATTGGTTCTCTGAAGTCTTTCGAGTTGGCGAGAATCATGGTCGTATTTCATGTTCAAAGCATCCCGTTCTTCCTGGAACCCGTTGAGCTCGAGTGTAAACTCGTTGCGACCACGCCAGAACTCCTCCTCCTGCAGATCCAGCTTTTGCGATTCCTCCTCCAGCTCGGCAATTTCACGGTCCAGCGCTGCCTTCTCTTCTTCCAACGCGACGAGCTCGGCAAAGGCCTTCTCCTCGGCTTCTTTGGTCTCCTTCAAGGATTTCTCGGCGGCCTCGATTTCTTCAGTCGTGGGTACCGTCGACGAGTTGAGAGTCCTCAGAAATGAAATGTATGCGTCGCGTTCCTTTGTAGCATTGACCAATTGCTTCTGTAGCCCCGTCATGACCATATCCGTACACTCCGTGCAGATGGGATGATCGATGTCGGAGTGAGCTGATATGAACTCGAAGATGCGATTATTGCGCTCGACCTGGTCCGCAAAGGGAAGTGACTCCCCTTCGGTGCCATGGGTATGTGTGCCGGATGATTGTTTGCCCTTTGACGGAGAGCTCAGGCCTTGCGTCTCTGGTGTCATTTGCGGCGGACCGACTTGGGACTCCGTAAGCATGACGAAGGACATGTTGCCGCTGTCCCCGCGTCCTAACTTAGGGTTCTTATTGTGCTGGGTGCCGGTCGCAGTGACCGGCGGTGGGATCATCCTTCTGTACGCCGCCGAGTGGGCATTCTGGGAGGCTCGGTCGTAGTACTCATTTCTTTCTTGCGGATAGGAAGGTCGCGACGATGACTCCGGTAGGGTTTTACCAGTAGAACCTGAGTAGTTCAAGCTGCGATTAGCGGACCGTGAGGATATTCAAGGGTAGGATAAAGGTACCGGCGAGGAGATCGAAGACCGCTGGATTGAGCGACTCCAGCGAGCTGTCCAGCTTCAAAGGGGTCCGGCATTTCTGGCAGTACATGATGGCGGGCTATTAGTGAGTCATTCCCATTCATTATGGTGACAGAAAAGAGCTGTCAAAAAGTGGAGCGTGGCCTGGAGCAGAGTAGTCTTTAAGACGATCGATGGGAGATGATGGAAGGGCCCGTCCGGTGCGCCATTGCGGGAGACGTCATGCAGACCCCGTGCTCTCGGGGCGCTTGTTTTGGTGTCCGCCTTCCGAAGCTTAGTTTCATTGCTCTTCGATCACTGATTCCCTTGATCCTAGGCTCAATTCACTTGGACAGTCGGAAATCCAAATGCGATTGCGCCCTGGAGACTAAATGGTACTGTTGAGTGTTCTTATTCTGTTTGATACATATTCCCTTGTGCGCTTGTCGCCACTACCCTCGACGCGCATATCGCATCTGTTTGTCGCGTTTCTTAATTAAGTTTCCGTCGCGTCCCTCAGAATCAGTACGTCGCTTCGTGTTGCCTCTACGTCTATTTGAAGAAGTGGAACCTGACTCTTTACTCGCCAGGATAACCCGATAATCGCTCTTTGACCTCTCAACTACAACGATCGCGCGCAACACTCGTCTTCCTCCCAATTCGACCGCAGTTCTATCACCGACGCTCTCTCCCCGCAAAAGTACTATGGAGCCACCTTCCAAAAGACCCCGGCTGTCATTCGCAGCACAGGGCGATGATGGCGCAGACGACGCAGAAGACGACGTAGACCTACAGGAAGCTCGTTTCCAAAACGACCAGCGCCTCAAATCGATCTTTGAGGGTATTTTTCAGAAATACGAAAAGGATTTTACAGAAGTGGGCGATGAGATCGATCTGCAGACAGGGAATATAATCATCAACAACGGACACCTCCAAGGGATGGATGACGAGCGTGATACCGGCGAAAAAGAGGGCGACGACGAGGAAGGCGAGGGAGAGGGACCTTGGCTATTTGGTCCAGGTGCAGATTGGTCCGCGGAGGAACCAAACCCCCCTGGGCCAGATGAAGAGGGAAATGCGGTGAACGGAACCACTAGCTACGTGGAGACTCGAGACGGGGACGGGGAGCCAGGATACAGGGAGATACTCTCGTCACGGCAGCGACGGCAGGGCTCACCGATATTACGGCCAGGTCTGGAAGTGACAAGGGAGGAGCCAGAGACACAAGACGAAGCAGCCAATACCGATGTAGGCGCCGATGACGATAGGTCCAGTGTGGATTCCTTGTTGGATACTGCGTTGGACGTCCAGAACAATCTGAGGGACTCGCTAGCCAAGAGAGCCAGGAGAGGTGCAGAAGAACAAGAAAAAGCAATTTCTGCGGCTGAAACACCCCTCCAACCCGTTCGCAAGCCTGGCCACAACCTCTCAGAGCCAGTGGAGTCACTCTGGCGCGTTCCTGAAATTAATGCGAATTTCTCAACACCCACTTGGCATCGATCGCGCCCAAAACCTGCCATTCAGGCGGCCCGATCTGAATCCCCACCCGACGCAGGCTCGATTTGGGCGTTGCCAGGGAGGTCCCGGCGAAGTACAGTATCGGCCAGAAAGAGAAGCCCCAAGAAACCGGGGGCTGGTCAACGGAGTCGCAAGGCTGCTTCCAGCCCTGTTGTGTTCGACTGGTCTTTCGCAGAAACCCCCGACGGAAATGAATCCGACGACCCGTTGCAGGAAGAGGTGCAGCCGTCACCAACACCCAAAAACACCGTGAAAATCAGAGGGAAAATGTCAACGTCAGGCGGCACTCCTAAAGCTGTATCTCAAGCGGATTCTTCTGTTAATCGACATGAAATCAATTCAGTCAGGAGGAAGCTAGATGCAGTCACTAATGACAAGGCTGCACGGCGGCAACCGGACGCCCACAAAAACGTCGATACCCCTTGCGTACAGCTAGACGGCACGGAGGATAGCTCAAACGGGAATGCAACTACGACTCAAGATGCAACACCTACGAACAAACAGGTTAGAATGGCCATGACGCCAGACGAAGCAAGGACAATTGTAATTACAAGACAGGTCGAAGGAAAGAAGTGGAAGGAGGTGTTGGGGTTTTTCCCACGAAGAAACGAGAGGCAACTTATTCAATGGAATCAGGTGCATTGGAATGATCGCCGTGCAAACCCACCTCAGCAATCCGGGCCTTGGTCGCACAGCGAGCGAGAAACATTGGATGGTCTCAAAGACCAACGAGGTCTCACCTGGTCCACGTTTCGTGCTGCACTTCCCGGACGGTCACAGGCAGAATTGGAGTTTGAATTATTACATCTTTGGGTGGGCGATGATGTTTGGAACAATCAGCAAAAGAAAGTGACATATGGATAGGCCGTCAGTAGGCCTCGCCAGAAGGCAACCACATCATGCACCTCCTTTTCATCATGGCGCTCCGTCCATAGAGCAGATGACAGCCTTTGCCATGTATCGTCCAAAGCTCACGTGCGTGTTGGGCGCAAATCTCATAAGCGCAGATGAAGTCATCCCTTGAATACACGTGTAATGCGAGAATGAAATTAACGGCTGTCAATTTGCAGTCACAGCACATTGGTGAGGCATGCAAGCGTACTTTCGTAAGAGCAATCTTGCATATAACCGAGTATTGCCGAGAATAGCCGTCATGAGAATGGCATCAGCAGGGCGCCGACTGTGATGCATGCTGATAATCAATGTGATCATTGACCTCATGCAATCTGGGCTTCAATCTTGTCGTAACTTGCAAACTGAGTAGGCTATGTTCCTATTGCTCATCTTTGGCGTTCAACACATCCTCGAGTTTTGTATCTACCGCACCGCCGACGTTACCAGCCTTAGCCCAAAATCTCGAGAGATGCCTTGAGCCGGAGTCGGATAGGACCGTCACAATTCGATGGCCAGGTCCAAGTCTCATCGCAGTCTTGACTGCCGCAAAACCTAGGTCAAGGTTAACAAGTCTAATGCGTTGAGCAAAGCAACAGGGTACTCACAGTTCACTGCACTGCTGCTTCCCAGGAAGAGTCCGTCCTTTTCAACAAGCCACCTGGCCATTGCCAATGCCTGCGCATCCGTGACTCGAACAGCATCGTCGACCAGTTCCTTGCCTACTTCAAAGTTGGCCGTCACACGGTTGATACCGATGCCCTCCACAATGGTGTCCACTTGTCGTCGTCTTCTCGTGCCTTCTCTTTCTTTAATATCGAACATAACACCGTAGCGGACCCTGTTGTAGAGACCGCTTCCCTGGGGATCGGCCAGCACCACGCTCAAATTGGGAATCTTCGGCTTGAGGAACAACGCCACGCCAGAGATCGTGCCGCCCGTTCCAGCGCCTGCCACAAAAGCATCCAATTTGCCATTGCATTGGGCGTAGATCTCGGGGCCGGTGCCACTGAAATGCGCTCTCCAGTTAGCCTCGTTTTCAAACTGGTCCGCAAAGTACCCCCTCCCCGGAGTAGAGCTGGCGATCTCGGCCAGCTCCTGCAGGGAGGAGTCCGAATCCGATACATTGGCAGAGGATGCAGTGTGAGCATGCGCGAGTGCGCGAGCCCGGTTGACAAAGTTCTCCTTTTCGACAATCGGAGCAGGCGGAACACGGTCCACGATCGCACCTAGTTTGAGAAGTAGATCGGACTTTTCAACAGCCTGGTCGGAGGGCATACAACTGATGGTTTGTGTTAGAGCAACATGCTGCGAAAGCGAATGGCACAGAGACATACATGTGAGCCAAGTAGCCTTTGGCACGGGCTAGCGAGGCCAACGAGATACCCGTTGATCCAGAAGTGCCCTCATAGACGGTATCACCGGAATGAGGAGTTAGTATACCATGTTCTTCTGCCTACATTACAGTCAGAGGAACTCTCAATCAGACCAGTGGCTGAGACGTACGATTTGAATCATGCTCAACGCAACCCGATCTTTAGAACTTTGACCAGCACCATTGAGAAACTATCCAGCCAGTTAGTACAATACCGAACATCCTGCGCAGGAGAAAACCACCTCGGCCTTTCCTAGAATTTCGCATCCAGTTGCATCGGACAAAGACTTGATCCGAAACAAAGGCGTATTTCCTATACACCCCTCGATACCCTCCACGATGGCCGGAGGGCCCGATCTAGTAGTTGGAACATCGTCGTCTTTGGTGAGATCTTGGAGAGTAATTGTCGAATTGGATTCACGGCGATAGTTCCGGATACGCTGCTCCAGCTCTGGATACAAGAGTTCCTTGACTCCGAGGGTCAGAAGAGCCCCAGCCACGAAAGCCGTGCCTATGTAGACACGCGAGTGATCGCTCATTCTGAAGAGTGTGGTCTGTCCGTCCACAGGAGGCAAGAGTGGTGAGATCAAAGCGCTGGCCGATGGCAACTGCGACGGCGGAGAAAAAGCACGGGCCACCCCGACCTCCGCCTGCCGCGAATCTTCTGCCGCCGTCTTTCATCATTCCTTTTGCAGCTCTCCCTCTTCCCCCTGCTTGCTTGCTCGCTTCCTGTCCGTCTCCCCGTCGCCAATTCCCTTCGGACCATGGACTCCGCGATCCTGAATCAGCTGTTTCGACAGCTGTTTCGGCATCCTGCCTGCCAATGTCCGCGGCCGTCCTCGATCCTGCCCGCGCGCAGACCCGGCACTGTGCGCTTCTCGACACCTCCCCGTCAGCAGTCTCGTACTTTCATCTCGCGAATGAGAAGGAAGATGAAGTATGATGATAGCGAGACATTGTACTGGACAAGACGGGAGGATTACCCGTTGGATTTCGCGGAGACCATGACCTACCCACTTGTGACGGCCAAGGACCTGCGGCGTAATCGTGAGCGGCCGCGGCGCATAAGGATGTTGACCAGAGAATTCATTGACGGTACGGGTACCTGAAAACAAGCGTCTCAATCTAGCAGGCTCGCTGACTTTGACTTCGTGTCGATTTTAGATAGTTTATACAATCCGCATTACGGCTATTTCACCAAGCACGCGACCATCTTTAGCCCCGGTGAACCGTTCCAGTTCAACCAAATTAGCGACGGGCCCTCGTTTCATCAATCGTTGGAGGAGCGATATACAGAGTTTGAGGACCGTCTGGATCTACAGGAGCCCGATATAGCTCGTCAGCTCTGGCATACGCCCACCGAGCTTTTCCGTCCCTACTACGGCGAAACACTCGCACGATACTTGGTGTCCAACTACAAGCTGACACTATACCCCTACCACGATCTGATCATCTACGAAATGGGTGCCGGTAACGGTACGCTGATGATCAACATGCTGGACTTCATCCGCGACACAGACTACGAGGTCTACCAGCGCACGAAGTTCCGCATCATCGAAATCTCGCCGGCTCTCGCTGACCTCCAGTTCCAAAACCTAAAAGAATCGCTCCACGCGGCGGGCCACATAGACCATGTCGAGATTATCAATCGATCCATCTTCGACTGGGACACCTACGTGCACTCGCCATGCTTTTTCCTGGCCATGGAGGTGTTCGACAATTTCTCGCACGACGCCATTCGTTACAACTATCAAACGGAGATGCCCCAGCAAGGCGGCGTGGTGATCAGCGAGTCTGGCGAGTTCAACGAATACTACAACACGCAGCTCGACCCCCTGGCCGCTCGGTTCCTGCGCGTCCGACAGGCCGCTGCTCAACGCGAGTTCCCTTCGCCCTTGGGCAGCAAACTCACCCGGCCCCTGCACCGGGGTATTGCCAAATACCGTGGCATCCCACACACTCTGCCCGAATACATCCCCACTCGCCTCATGCAGTTCTTCGACATCCTCAACACCTACTTCCCCGGACACCGACTATTGACAAGCGACTTCAGCACCCTCCCCAATGCCATTCCCGGGCTGAATGGGCCTGTCGTGCAGACTCGTTACAAGCGCCGCACCGTCCCGGTGTCTACTCCTTTTGTAAGCGTCCCGCGCAATCACAGAGTATTGCAAATCTTTTAAACTAACCAAACAATCCAGGTCCAACAAGGCTTCTTCGATATCTTCTTCCCCACGGACTTCGACGTCGTCGAGGACCTCTACCGCGCCATCACCGGCAAATTGACCCAGACCATGAGCCACGAAGACTTCATGCGTCGCTGGGCGTACATCGAAGACACGGAGACGAGGAACGGCGAGAACCCGCTCTTGTCCTGGTACAAGAACGCCAGTGTCATGATGACGGTGTAATTGATCTTTTGTTGTACTGTACATTTACCTTACTGTACTACTTGCCTTCCTACTATTACTATTACTACTACTACCTATTTCGGTAGGAGCCCTTGTATAAGGGGGTTTGGTTCAGCTAGATATCTTTCCCTGGTGCAATACATTTCTTGTTTGGAAAGACTTGCGATGTAGGTCCTGCATAGTGTTAGTTTCTTTAAGTCGGTTCCAGTGTATGATTGGCATTGTCTGAGCAAAGAGGGTACTTTTTCTATCTTTTTTCCATCGAACCCTTTGCAATCCAGCAACCCCCAATCGATATATACACAGAAATGTACAAAAACACCGCACAGGCCACAAAGAGCAAAGTCGGCAAGAATAGCATGCAGTTAATTTACAACTTCGCCGTCCCCTCCTTACCAGCATCCCCCTGCCACGCAAAGCCAATCTTCTTCCCAATCCCAGGCTCCACGATAACATTCACCACCGTGACCGTATCACTCTCGAACCCCGCCCTCGTCGCATTCTCCAGCTCCTGTTCATTGCGCACAAAGAACCCCTTCCCGCCACACATCTGAGCCAGCATTTCGTAGCGCATCTCATACAGGAGACTCGTAGAGCGAAGCCCCTTCTTGCCGTCGTCGGACTTGGTGTCGTTGGCGATCGTCTGGTCTTGGAGCGTGGTCCATGCGTCGTGAGAGGTGCTGTCGCCGTGGTAGATGCCGGAATTGTTGATCACGTAGATCAGGGCTGGGATGCGGTACCGTGCCATGGTTTCGATTTCCATGGCGCTGAACCCAAATGCGCTGTCGCCTTCTAGTGCGATGATTTTCTTTTTCTTGTCGTTGCTGGTCGCGTTGTAGGCTTCGTGTGCGGCGACGATGTATCCCATCCCCACGCCCATTGTGGCGTATGTGCCGGCGTCGAGGCGCTGGCGCGGGTGGTTGAGCGGGAAGGCTGAGCGGGAGATGTCCATTGTGTTGGCGCCTTCGGAGATATAGACGATGTTTCCGTCTTCGAAGGGGGTCAGGGAGCTGAGCGTGGTTTTGATGACGTGGAACGCTCGCTGGTAGGTTAATGGCGAACCGGAGGAGGTGGGAAGGAGCGCGGCTTTCTGGGCTTTGGTCTCGTTCTTCTTGGCTGATTCCGCGAGCAGAGATGAGAACTGGCTATCCGTGGGGGAGGAAGAAGGGGCGTAGCGCCAGTTCGACAGCGAGGCCAACATTTGATCAACAACCAGTCCGACATCACCGATGATACCTAGTTCCGCGGTTCCGGCATTCCGTCCAATCTCTTCGGCGCAGATGTCCACCTGGATGATCTTCGCCCGGCGAGACCATTTTGGCGGCTCCCCAAAGTGCAGGATCCAGTTCAACCGCGCGCCGAGGACCAGCACGACGTCTGCGTGCTTCAGCGCCGTGCTGCGGGCGCTCGACGCATTGAGAGGATGAGAGTCTGGTACAACACCCTTGCCCATCGGCGTAGGCAAGAACGGGACTTGTGTCTGTTCCACCAGGCGACAGATCCCCGACTCTGCCCTCGCATAAGCGGCGCCCTTGCCGATGATCAACAACGGCGCACGAGCGGTCCGCAAAAGCTCCACGGCCTTCGCGATCGATGCCGGATCACCGGCCGTCTTGGGCGGTGCCGCGACCAGCGTGGTTTCCGGCGCCGGCAGATGAAACCCAGGCGCGGACTTTCCCTGGATGATATCGGCGGGAAGGTCGACGAATGTCGGACCCGGACGACCGTACCAGCACGTCCTGTAGGCGTTCTTGACGGCCCCGTTCACAAAGTCCAGGGACGTCGTGCGCACCGCGAATTTGGTGTGGGGGGTGACGAACGACACGGCATCCATCTCCTGGAAGGCGCCTTTCGTGACGCCACTCGTCTCGGCCGATCCGGCGAGGACTAACAGCGGGAAGTTGTTCGCAGAAGAGTTTCCAATCTTTACAGAGACAACAGCAGGATATGTTAGTAAATTTGAGGTACAGATGTCTCATGCATGAGTGTACTTGCCCCCGCCAACGCATGGAGGACCCCGGGTCCTCCGACAACAAGACAGACGCCAGGTCGTCCCGTCATGTAACCGTAGATACTGGCCGCATAGCTGCAGGCTTGTTCATTGCGGAATGCCACGAATCGGATCCCCAGATTGATGGCTTCTTCGGCAATCTCGACGACTGGGATCCCCACGATGCCGAAGATCACAGTGACGCCTAGATCGTGCAGCGTCCGGGCGATTAGCTGGGCACCTGTCGCAACAGCCATGATCGACTATGGTTGATCGGGCCTATGGGGAAAGAAAATTTAGTTAAGGATTGGTATCATGTGTATTAGGAGGAGGATGGCCGCTCAGCAGTCCGATGAGGTTGATGATGTCGCGGAGAACATTATGCGGAGAAGCTCGTCCCGAGGCTCCCTCGGAAATGCCCGATGCGGACCATCCTTCTCCACTACAGACGGTAGGCAGCAGAGTAGATTTATACGGCCAACTACGATTGACCGAACATTATTAACCCTCATTTCAAGCTATCAAGATTATACACATTTAGAATGCACTGCATTTTTACCTCACGTATAAGGACATCATGGTATCCAAAGATCGACTGAAACAAAGCAACCATAGTATGAACCGATTCTAAACTCCTCCTTACAAGTGAAGGGACACAGACATGTAACGAAAGCAAAGGGAAAAAGCAGAAACGGAAGATTATATCATTTAAAATTCGAACTCTTTCCGGAAGACGTTCACATCCATCCCAGCCACAACCATATCAGCCAAGTCCCGACGGCCCATCTGGCTAAAGACTCGCCGCAGCGTGTCGTACAGATTGGTGCTCTGGTTGTGGGTGGCTTGAAGCATGCGCTCCAGATGCTCGTCATCGATGCCACCTTCTCCGCCGCCGACGATTTCCCGCGCACGCTCACGACCCTCCTGCTCAACCACGCGATGCATGGATAAGGCGCCCAGCAGGTGCTGTGCGGCTTCGGGATAGCAGCCGATGTTGATGCACGATACGCCGAGGTTGTAGCGGGCACGGACGAAGTTGGGGTTTATGTTAAGGGCTTGTTCGTAGGCCTCAATAGCTTCTTCGGAGCGGCCCGAGTTGGCAAGCGTGGCTCCAAGACGGTTCCATAGGAGATGGAGCTGCTCCTGTTGATTTGTGGTTCCGGATTCGGTGGATGCCAATGCGGCAGAGAAACAGTCCACGGCTTTGTCGTACTCCTCGGCACAGTAGAAGAGGACACCCAGGCCAACTTGGACGTCGGGATCCATGTGCTCTCCCGAAGGCGACAGCTGAGCTGCCTGGATGAACAGATCGGTGACCCGGTCATGGAGGATCTGGCGATCGGTAAATCCTAGGTCCGCGTCGGAAGAAACATCCTTGGGGTTGATAATCTGGGGGTACTTGGCGGAAAGCCAGCGCTCCAGGGTGCGGTAGGCCGTTGAATCGTAGCCTTCGTTGGTGTAGGAGACGGCCAGTCCCATGAGAGCGTCCAGGTTGTGTTCGTCGATCTTGAGCGCCTGTTCCAGAGCACGAATGGCAGGAAGCTCCTTTTCATTCTGGGCCTGGGCAGATCCCAACATCGTCCAGGCTTGCACGTGCTGGGGGTCCTTCTGTACAGCAGCCTCGAACGCCAGAGCGGCCAGCGACAGATTACCGCCCTCACGCATGATCTTTACGCCCTCCTCGAAAGGATTGTTTACACTCCGGAACACATTATCCTCTTCGAACATGTAATCGCCGAGTTGAGGGTCTCGGAACCGGGTGTTGAGCGTGTCAAAGCTATCCCACTCACCAAGATCGCCCATGTGAAGGTTTTCGTTCACGTTGAAGTCGGTGTTCTCTTCTGCCAATTTTCTGTTTGCTGCCGTCTCAGCCTGGACTTTTTCCCATATGCGCTCAAAATCACCACAATCTGAAGGAACTGGGACTGACCTGTCAAGATCGTTCAGCTCCGCCTCAATAGCATCATTAGCCTCGTTATCCAATTTCTGGTTGCCCGCAGTCTCCATCTCCGCAAACTGCGCCTCCCAATTCTCGTCGTCCAACTCGACCATGCGCCCTTTACCCTTATCTTGAGTCATAGCCTCGGCCGGCTGCTGCGGCTGCTGCTGCATACCCATCGGGCCATACGAGGGCCTCATCATCCCCATCCCACCCATCCCCATGTATCCCATACCTCCCATCGGACGCTGGTAGCCACCCATCATCGGTGAAGGGCCCGCGGTGACGGGACTCGACGTCTGCGGCATCCCAACTCTGCTCTGCTGCTGGAAGCGGGCAAACTCCGCCGGCGTAAATCCCGAGTTGTTGTTCATCATGGGGCCCTTGGGGCCGGCAAAGGCGGCCTCCATGCGGGCGTGCTCTCCGGCGTCGAATTCGGCGGCCCAGCCGGGCGAGCCCGTTCGAGGCGGCGTGGTCTGGAAGTGATCTAACTCGCGTCGAAGATGTTCCATCGCAAAGGGCTGCGGAGGGGCTCCGGGCAATTGTCCGGGCTGTTGGGCGAATTCATCCATCATCTAAATCGATTCCGGGGGACTTTCCGTTAGCATGGAACTCATAGGGTTGGTTATCAAAGCCGCATAGTTAGAGGCGCCTCCCGTACCTGATCTTGACCACCCATCATCCCCGTCGACCGCATACCCTCCTGCATGCCACCGGGACCTCTCCCGACGAGACGGTCCCGTTGCAGGGACTTGTCATCTTGGACATGCTTGGTGAACTGTGTTAATGGGTTTCCCGCCGTCGAGCACTCAGCGCCACCGAGGAAGGACATTTTGAAAGGATCGTGACAACTCCGTGGCGGGCTAAAGCATTCAGTACGAGGGTTTTCGAGTGAATAGCGAGGGGACGAAAAGGGGAGAGGTTCGGTAGGGAAAGCGAGAGCGGAGGAAGAAAGATGATCGATTGATCAGTAATGGCTCCCAAGGCCAAACGTGGGGTTCGGAGACACTCTAGAGCCGATCGGGAAAAACGGGCAATGCCGAGGTCCCCCCATCACGTGGCGGCAAACTTTCCTATCAGGAATCGGGGAGCTTGGGAGTGACTACGGAGTAGGTCCTGGATGTATAATTACCGGATTGATTATGCTAACAATGAACTATGATACAGATCTGGGTAGTGGCAACATTCGCCATATAAAACACTGCATGGTCCCCTAACAAGATACCAAACGCTCAAACACCCTGTCGCTCTGTTCATTCCTCCTGAGGCTGCTTATTTTGAGGCTGCTTATCCTTAGAAGAAGGTCCTTTTTTGGTGTAATGGCTGAAGTCGATCATAAGCTTTCTTCCGTACGGCGCCTTTTTGCTGAGGATCTCCATTGCCTGGCGGGCACTCTCGACATTGGTAAAGTCGGCATGAGCGAATCCTCGAGGTTGGCCGGTACGACGATCAACAGACACGCGGACGTCGATCACATTGGTAATGTCCTTGAAGATCTCGTTCAGATCCCGATCGGTCATCTCGAACGCCAGGTTGCCAATGTATAGACACCGCGATGCAGGCTTCAGCGCTTTTTGGCGGTCAATGTTATTATTCGCAAACTGCACGCGGCAGTAACGCCCCTCAAAGATACGCCCATCCATGGCCTCGAGGGCGCGCCTGGCTGCGTCGATGGTATCGTACTGAACATAACCGAATCTGCGTGATTTGCAAACATCATCGTTAGAAGAGTTTCTTTCTCCTTCTTCTCTCATTTGCCCTAATATGGACTGTAACTCACCCGCGACTGATTCCCCGGTTATCAAAAACAATATGGAGTCGCTCCACGATGCCATACTTCTCCATCTGCTTCCGCAGATCCTCCGCCGTCACATCGTAAAATAGATTGCCAATAAAGACAGTTTCTTTCGGCTCAGGCGCTTGCGCCAAAATTATTTGTCGTCTCCGGCGCTTGGCCTCTCCTTGGGACAATTGAGTAGCATATCCGGGTTCCTGAGCATGTCGGGGTTTCTGCGCATGGGAGTTCTGCTCCTGAGAAAATGCCGCCGCTACCTCGGCGGCGATATCATCCGTCCTCGTGGCTCCTTGTTCGACATGCTGGGCGGCCGCTTCGATCAACTGTTCATTGCTGATGTTCTGTTCCTCCGCGGCGTCTTGTTTCGGGGTCGACGCCTCGTTGCTGTTCCATCGATACTGAGAGAGCGGCTGCGGCAACCGAGGGAGCAAAGTCGTACGAGATGAGTGAGAAGCAATCATCCACGACGAACGCGCCGGTGCGGAGGCCGTCGAGGTAATCAGCCGACTTGCGGCCCTGCGGAAGCAATGCCTGTCAAGGAGCGAGCGAATGTCAGTCTCGTGTTTCTACCAAGCAATTCATTCAAGGAACTCCAATCTCCAGTGACTTACATCGTGAGATTAAATCAATCAAAATTAGCGATATGCGCAATGTGAAGGAAAATCTGAACCAAATTAGCTGATGTTTTTTCTTAGCAGAAATCCCTGCCAGGAAAACCTTTGCTTATCAGTCACGTGAATTTGCGCCAAGCCGGCGATAACAGCCGGGCCCATTTCCCTCCCGGTAACGAATCCACTCCCACCCATTCTAGACCCTTCACTCCTATCAACATGGCATCCAGCTGAATGCGCCGCGACTACAGTAGTAACTACCGCTTCTAGATTTCAGGCCAGCGAGGTAGCTTGCGTCATAGGATTCTTGTTCTACTAAATTATGTCAGGCGTGTTTGGCTGCGCACATGACTATGAGAGGCCTGCTATTCTGCGATATATTTCAGTCTAGTCTGGCCATCTTTAGTAGCTTTTACTAGACCGAGTATTCATTATTTTAATTCAGAGCCACTGTACTCCAATTCGATGAAACTGTCAGATCCATTCTCAAAATGCCCCTTCGAAGCCAAACATAGCTTGCTAAAAGCGATGGCTTCCGTAGTCATGTTATACCAGATATATTTGACGTGTTCCTAATATAGAGTAGGGTGTTGTAATAATAACTTCATAACAATACACCGTGAGAAAATCCTTCTTATGTCAAACTCGCTACCTCACCATCATGTCGCTCACACCGCAAAGGTCGCTTCAATCCAAATGATATCGGACTCCTATGATCAAAAACACCGTTTTGTAGAATAGACAATTATAGCCGAACGGCTAGTAAAACCGAGAAAGAAACCAGAATCCAGGCTGGTGAGACAAATTGCGCGCTTTTAGTCTTCAAGTGACGTTTTCTGAAGATTGGGCATCACCAGTACTTAGACGCCGGTTGGATTTGAGTTATTATTATCGAACCCCGTATTCCCCGGCGAGAAGATATTAGGGAATGATGGCAGCGTTCGAGACCTGTCCGGTGAAGGGTTTTGTGGCGTTGGTAACTGAGTTGGAGATAGCGGGTTCGGGATTTGTTGCTGTGCTTGTGGTGGTGGTGGTTGTTGCTGCATGTCCATGGATGGCCACCATTGATTCGAGAGATCTATCGTCGAGCTTTGAATATAAGTGTCCCAAGCATTCTAAATGCCTTGTTAGTCATGGTATTGGATAAATTGAAGATGAAGGGAAAATCATACCCAGTCCAGGTTGAGTTGCATGTCAGGCATCTGCCCAAACATGGAACTGAATGGCGAAGGGGCGCCGGTGAGATCGGTAGCCGTCGTTCCAAATCCTCCTGGCGTTGGCATTGATGCTTCCATCTTTAGTCCACCATCGTTGAAAGGGGGCGGTCCCGGATTCATAGGGCTCATTCCACTACTAAGTAGCCCCAGGGTCATTGCAGCGTTTTGTTTCTCATCCTGCGGTTCGAATGCTGGGGCCGCCGCATTGGTATCAGAGTGCCCCAGGTTTAACCGAGAAAGCATTACTCCGAGTGCGCCCGAAGCCTTCCAGGCCTCCATCGCCTCGTCACTTAGCCCGTCCCAAATCTCCTTACAGCGCTGCAAAGCGGCCAACATTTCATCACGGCGTTCTCTGCCCCATGCGTAGGTATCACCCGAGGCTCGGCCTCCCGTTTGCAGCTGATGTCCATGGTAGAGGTCAAGGGAAACGATGGTAGCAGCAAGTAGGAAGTCTGTGGAACAGAGAGCAGTGACGCGGTTCTGCCTGCTCTGCAGACGGCCAGTAGGGCCGGCCTCAACATAAAGCATCGACTGGAACCGCAGGAGCTCCATTGCAGAGTCAATACAGGACCTTCGGGAGTATGTGAATCTAGGGTTTTCGCGTGCTCGGACAAGGTAGCGCCGATGAAGAACAATCTGCGCTTTATGGTAGACGCTCATAACCTAAAGGTACATTAGGGCTTGTTTGCTAAAGTTCATATCAGAACGAACATACCGTGTATCGCGACATGACGATATTCAAGGGGTCTAACTGTGACTCCTCAATGGGACGAACAAGAAGATGCTCGGGAACTAGATCTCTGGCTCGACGAAGTTCTGCATCCACCTCCATGACCTTATCATAGGAGTGGGTTTGGAGCGGCGCAGACTGTTCAACAACGCGGCCGAAAACCAAAGCCAGGCGTGCTTTGGCGATAAGAAACGAGATCGGAGTAGGCTCATTTGGTGGACGCGATTGGGGGAGCTCTTTGCACTCCTCATCAAAATCGTCGTCGTACAAGTTGCGAGGCAGTTCGGTATCGCTGTCCAAGGGACGGATCATGCTGGGTAGACCGACCTGGAAGGAGAACAAGAGATCGGCTTGACGCACAAAAGCCCAGACGCGTCGCCGCATTTCTCCTTGGAAAGGGGTGATGTTGGGGAACATTTTGGAGTCACGATGATATCCCATTCGCATGGCCAACCTCGTGATCACACCCACAAGCACCCAAACCGATACATCAGCTTCCTTCGACTGGCAATAGTCTCCATGAAGGTGGAATATTAGTGACTCGATCAAATAAGGATAAGGCTTAGTATAATCGGCCAACGTGAGACACTGTGCCATCAGATTTCGAAACGTGCCTGCCATATCCAGAGATTTACCTCTAAACTCTGGAGGCTCATCCCCTTCCCGATGATACGACAGCATAGCAAGCCGCATCATAGCAAAGAGCATGCCAATCCAGACAATACAGGTCTCCGACGGGTCCTCCCAGTGTTTGTTATACTGCCATAACCGTTAATACCAGAAGTCCAAATTTTTGCGTCAAGGGTTGACTTACCTGAGATTGAAATGTGGGGCCATGAAGGATGTCTGAGATCTGGGTTAGTATCGTCTGACACGGTAAATAAGGGAAAAGAAGTCCACTAACGCGTCGCGGGATCATAGCAACTGAAATAACGAGCGATTAAGATGTCGGTAGTGTATTTTGAGGGGAACGACGACATAATTTCTTCACGACTGGCTGCCTTATTAGTGCCAAAAAGAAGGGCCGAGCCTGACACGTCGGTTGGGGGCATCGTGGTCTTGAGCTTTTCCACTTGCTCCTCGTATTGTTTTTTGTGCGTGGTGAAGTAATTACGAACTTCGGCGATCTAAAAGTTCATATGAATAAGCGGTGTTGGTCATTGACCACAACGAGAAAATACTCACATCGCTGAGCACGGCCGCCCAATGAGCCTCGCTGACATAGTATGATTTGTTGTTATTGTCGACTTTCATGATACCAAATGATTTCGTCACTTGCTCAGTATCGCTTTCTTCGGGTCCTCCATGCGCATCCTCGTCGATGTCCAGATCTGTCGTCGGTTGGGCCGAGCTGATACTGCTGCTATTGCCTGAGATTGCGGCCATGGCGGCGGCAGGGCCTGCGGACTGCGACCCGTTGGTCATCAGCGACAGAACCAAACCTTCCAAACGGTCGATCCGGTTCTGCATGTCATCCGGAGAGCTCGCCGCCGCTTGCTGCGGGGAGTTCTTTTTGCGCGTGCTGGACTGGGCATATGAACAAGAGGAAGCATCGCCTCGTTTAACGCAGTTCTCACATGGGTGGGCACGGTTGCATTTTAGCCTGGTTAAAGCCTGTCAGAACACATACAGAAGGCTATATATATCACGAGCGGGAAGGGATCATTACTTTCTATGCCTGCATGGGCCACAGGAGAGAGGGACGCGATTTCGTTTTCGGATGACCCTGAAGTGGCCTTCCGGCGAGAATGCGCCGGCACTTGAGGACGTCGTGGATGGAGGGGTAGGCGTCATTGTGGTTTGCTCAATTGCCTTCGGTGAAGGATAGGAACGCAGATTAGACTATGGAGTCGCTCACCAATATCAACCCGATTGCACCGACCCGGTGGGCGATATTAACAGAATGGCTCGTTGCGATAAACGAACGGGCTGTCGATCAGAGTCTTGGCGTACGAGAAGTGGTAAAGACGACGGGTGTCAATAAGAAATATAATTTCCCACCGTGTGGAATAAGAGCAGGCGACTGGCGCGGGGTAGATAGTGCTGAGTTTGCACCAGAATCCCTCTCAGGAGTGGTGCGACTCAGGAGGCTAGAACCGCGCCAACTATCTACTGCTAGTACTTCGGGTAGGCGACAGCAGCTGCGCAGCGCTTCGAGAAAGGCCGCAAGTGAAACTAAATTCCCACTTTGGTTGCTAGGGATTTCAAGGACCACGTCTCAGCGGTCAACCTGGCAGTTCCAGCCAGCGCGAAAGGATCTCGGCGTGGGGCGATAGGAAACTCGTTGCTGTTTTACCCAGCGGAGAGTCCAGGAAACGAGACAAGCCGACGGCGTTGGCGAATGCGGACGCCAATAAAGGGAAGATGTGGGCAGTCGATACTCGCACCAGATGGCCGGGAAGCAAGAACGAGAAGACGGTTAACGAGAGGAAGTTAAGGAGGGGCGCAATGAGTCCACGGGTTGGCGGCGAACCTGTTGGAACTAGTAGAGCGATACGATGTACGTATTGGTTGGGGCGAAAAAAGACGAGTGGTTCAGAGGACGGAATGACGGCTTGATGGGACAGCGACGTGGAAATTGACAACTGAAGACAAAATGACTCTCTTGTCCGAGCGATCAAGCTCCTCCACAGAATTGACACGGGATCGCAAGAAGAAAGCGAGAGAGGGAAACGTCAGGCTGACTGGGCGTTTGCTTAGTGATAGGCGTCTCCAGGCGCGTTATTCCCTTTTATCTCCGTTATCACCCTGCTGAGGTAATCCTTGCACGGCGCCGGAAACGGCAAATGCCCGAACAGGAATAGTGCGACTCTACATGGTGTACCGAGTAGGTTTTGGTTCATCACTTCTTCGATATCTTGAATCATTATATCTATGCAATTCAACATTCAGAACTCCTCGATTTCATCTCAATATGCATCCTATCCCCGACTGTTCCCAACTCTCCGCGTTGCGCCGGAGCGAACAAGACCGTCTTCCAGCTGCGGCCTCCCGCCCGTTGGTGTGACTCAAGGCCCGATGAGACAGGCGGTCTAGACTGGCGGGTCCCCCGTTGTTGCTGCCTCAGGCCAAGTGGAACCATCCATACGACGGAGGAGGTACTTGTACCTACTAGAGATGTACCTTTACTACGCAAGTCAGTGTAAGTATACAACCACAACAACCTCGGTCAGGTGAAAGCTGTAAAACCAGACAAACAGATCCACGGAAGACTCCAGGAAAACAAACGGTTCTCTCCTCTTCTCTTCCTCTCCCTCCATTCACTCTGTCCCAAGACTCTCCCCTCATAAAAGGTCTCTCATGACCTCACAATGACTTGTTGCTGGCGCTTCTCCCAATCTTCTAGTCGTATCATTATCTATCAACTATCTGTATTCCCCTCTCAACCCCTCTGCAGTGCAACGAATCACTTGTTGTTCTTGTCCAGGTTGCCAGCTCAATCCGCATGCACATCCCTGGCTTTCTTGCAGGCAGCAGTCTCTTTTTTGGTGAATAATAATCACCGCTTTCTTTTCTCCCTTCTCCTCAGAATTGGAGAGGTCGGTCTGTACTACTAAAGACCGGCCCCCCCCCTCAAGCACCCATTTCAACTCTCCCCTAAACAATTCTCCAACCCACTCCTTTTCTCGAAAATCATTCTAGAACCCATCGTTATCTCTACATTCTTAACTTTAGTGGCATTCATCAATCATGTCGGCCCCTAGAGGTCCCTCCCGGGGTCGTGGTCGCGGCAGTGACCGAGGCAGAGGTGGTGGGGATGCACCTGGTGGTCGCGGTGGTGGTTGTGGCGGTGGCCGCGGCTCAACGGCTGAACTGCCCTTCCGCCAAGGCAATCCTAGAGGCAATTTCAGAGGTGACTTCAGAGGCCGTAATCGCGGTCAGGACTCTAGCTTTCGAAGCGGCCGCGGTGGTGGTGGTGGTGGTCGTGGCAGAGGAGGCTTTGCCCAGGGTCCCGTCATTTACTCGTAAATTGTCCCTCCCTATACACCTTCTTCTATCCCGTTCGAAATCACTAAACTTGATTCCCTTATTTAGTCCTGAAAGGCCTGTATCTGTCAACCCTCAGGTTGAGAAGACCGAAAATGCGGTGGCCGCCGCTCTGAAGACCAAGGAACGCAAAATAACAAGCTACCCCAATCGTCCAGGATACGGCACGCGCGGCGACCCGGTCATGCTCTATGCCAATTATTTTGAACTTCAGTCGGTTGGCAAGGAGCTGTTCAGGTATTCTGTCGACATTGCAGGTAGCTCGCCTGGCAGGGCACCAACCGGCAGGAAGGCTCGCCAGATAATCAGCCTGCTGATTGAAGAGCGTTTCGGATCGGTGAAAAACAGCATCGTCACGGACTACAGGTCGACCCTAATTTCATACGTGAAATTGGATGTTGACTCTCCTCAATACGATGTCCGCTATCGCAGTGAGCATGAGGACGAGTATCTGGAAAACCCAGAGGTTTACCACACTACCACCCAGCTCACGGGCACACTCAGCCCTTCCGACCTGCTCGAATACCTGACTTCCACGGACCCCGCTGCTGCTTTCGGTTCCAAGTACGATATCTTGCAGGCTATGAATATTGTTCTGGGACACCATCCTAAGACCAATCCGGCAATCGCATCTGTCGGTGCCAACAAGCACTATGGAATCGGCGAAGGGCTTCAAGAGAAGTATGATCTTGGTAGCGGTCTTGAGGCACTGCGAGGGTTTTTCGTCAGTGTACGAACAGCCACCGCGCGTCTTCTCGTGAATGTCCAGGTCAAGTATGTGGCCTGCTACCAAGAAGGCCAGCTTCACTTCGTGGTCAGTCAATTTGGTACCCGTGACCTGCACAGTCTGGGGCGTTACCTCAAACGACTCAGGGTGCGGGTAACCCACATCAAAAAGAAGAACAAAAAAGGCGAAATAGTCCCCCGATTCAAGACTGTTGGCAATCTGGCAACGCCGACTGACGGCGGAAACCTGCCCATGCCACCAAGGGTATCCAAGTACGGCGCGGGCCCGAGAGATGTTATGTTTTTCCTGGATGCTCCTGGCCAGCAACCTTCACAGCAGAGCAGCTCTGCGACCCCCAAGGGCAAGGGTAAGAAACCTGCAAAAGCAGGGCCTGCACCTGCCGGGAAATACATAAGCGTGGCCGATTTCTTCAAGCAGCGTAAGTCATTAATGTCGAGAGCGTGGCCTCACCACAAGTGTGCTAGGCTAATATACCATTGCAGACCACGACCTGAAAACCGATTCCAACATGCCAGTTGTAAACGTGGGCACGGTGGAGAACCCCAGTTACTTGCCCGTCGAGGCATGTGTGGTTGAGCCCGGTCAGCCTGCTAATTCGAAATTGACGCCCTATCAAACACGGAAAATGTTGGAATTTGCGGTCCGCACTCCAGTAGACAATGCCGAGTCGATAGCCAACCTCGGCAATAGAGTGCTCGCTCTCTCGCCGCCAAACCCTACTTTGGTAAGCCTACATTTAAACATAAGACTGTGGCCGGAGACTAACTGCCCACAACAGGGAGAATTTGGGATTAAAGCGGACCTGAATCTGATTAAGGTTCCCGGTCGAATTCTTCCGTGCCCTAATGTCTTGTACAGTGCACAGAAGCAGATCACGCCCGCGAACGGTAGCTGGAACATGAAGTCAATCAAATTTTCCACGCCCAGCAAATTGACCTCCTGCTCATACGTCTGGTTCGATGCCCCGGGTCCCAGGTCAAGCTTTCAGGACTCAAAGGAGGTTGAGGCTCGTCTGAAAGGGGTTATCGCCAAGATTAACGAGATGGGTGTCAACACAAATAATTTGATTACTATTCCTGGAAAGCGGGTGATTCTCGATCGTCATCCTCAAACAAGTAAGCAGGAAAGGTCGGAAAAGCAGGAGAGGCAGGTGAATCAGGCAATTTCTGAACTTATGGCCGGCTCTCCCAAGCCTCAGTTGATCTTTACCGTCCTGCCAGACGCGGACGGCGACTTGTACAGCAAGATCAAGAAGGCCTGTGACGTCCTGTATGGCGTTCGCAACGTCAACGTTCTCGCCGAGAAGCTCAGAGGTGCCAACGACCAGTACTATGCGAACGTCGGTCTCAAAGTCAATCTCAAACTCGGCGGTTCCAACCAAGCCTTGAAACCATCCGAGCTAGGCATCATCGGCCAAGGGAAGACGATGCTCGTCGGAATCGACGTAACTCATCCATCTCCTGGATCTTCCAGCAGTGCCCCTAGTGTCGCAGGCATGGTCGCTTCTGTTGATTCCTCCCTCGGTCAATGGCCCGCCGAGCTCTGCATCCAAGCGTCCCGTGAAGAGATGGTCAAAGACTTGGATACCATGCTCAAAACACATCTCCGTCGCTGGGCCCGCAGCCACAAGAACATCCTGCCTGAGAACCTAATCGTCTACCGGGACGGCGTGTCTGAGGGTCAATACGATAAAGTCATCCAGGAGGAGCTGCCCCTTCTCCGGAAAGCCTGCAAAGATACTTATCCTGCCACCGACACCGCCAAGGGCCTTCCACGTATTTCGATCCTCATCGTCGGAAAGCGGCACCATACTCGATTCTACCCCACTGACGCCGATAAAGCCGATCGTTCGAACAACACCAAGAACGGCACCGTCGTCGACCGCGGTGTCACCGAGGCCCGTAACTGGGACTTCTTCCTGCAGGCGCACGCAGCCCTCAAGGGAACCGCGCGCCCCGCGCACTACTTCACGGTCTGGGATGAGATCTTCTTCCGTGAGAAGCCGAAGCCTCCTTACCAAAATGCCGCGGATGTGCTCGAAGCCCTGACCCACCACATGTGCTACCTCTTCGGCCGCGCAACCAAGGCAGTCAGCATCTGCCCGCCCGCGTACTACGCCGATCTGGTTTGTACCCGGGCCCGGTGCTACCTCAGTCATGTCTTCGAGCAAACCCCCACCGGAAGCATGGTCACCGGCAGCGGACAGACCTCGCAGGTCCGGGCCTCCGATGTGACGATGCACCCCAATGTGAAAGACACCATGTTTTACATTTAAAGTGGGGGTAAGTGAGCTTCTATCTATTTGTAAGCCATCTAGTTTTGAGTATGCTTATGCACTGATGAGACCGTGTCTGTCTTTGTACGCATTCTTACGTCACTGTCCCATAATCTATTGTTCCACTTGGCTCCTGTTCATCTTTTTGCTTCCCTCTCTTGCCATCTTTCTCCCTCTCTCACATTCTTACCTACGCCCTTTACATATCTCATCTCATCTCATCTCTTATCATTTTCCACTTCCCATCCTTATACCCATCATCATTCGCCAGATCACTAATTAATTATCAATACTCCTATTGGAAACACACCGCCGATTGATACTTGAATGGCAGGTTTGGATGTTTTGGACATATGATGTACAGTGTATATCAGCATTGTCTGGTCTACCTACCTCGGTACGTACCAGCTCTGTATGTATGCAGATGATGTTTGCATGCATGTACGCTCGGAGCTTTCTGAAGGTGAAGATCTGTCTATTTCGATTATTTTTGGCTTATTGAGACGTTTTATGAACATACAGATTGGCATGCCTCTTGTCTTTATTTCATCGTCATTGTAAATTTTCTTACAATGTTGGGTATTGTTTCCTTGTTTAGTTTGATAATCGAACATCAAATACCGAATTCTCTACATTTCCTTCCCTTCAGATCAATTACACATTAGTTAAGTGAAACTGTAAAGCGTACTTCATTATCGTTTGATCTGTACGGATTCATACACAATCCAGTACTCAGTACTGGTCCAGATATCGGAGCTGCCGAACGAGAAAAGTGTAAAGAGAAAAGATACAAGGAAACGAAATAAAAGCCAAGCCATAGATGAGACATAAAGAAAATACACAGCTTGACAAGCAAGGAAGAGAAAATCCATACAGTATGGGCCATTGCACGCTCACAATATCGCTGTACACATATGGGTTAGTTGAAGATGTCATGAGGCTAGCTTCGTCTAAAGGTAAATGGTGAGTAAAATCATCGTGTGGAATCTACGTCCAGCTAGAATCTAGGTATCAGCCAAGGGGATGGGATCGGAAATTTATTCGTCGTCCAGTCCCCAGCTTCTCTCGTTGACCTTGCGCACGGCACGACGCTGCGGGGGCGGACGCACGAATTTGCTGGGCTGAGGGGATTCGTCGTAGGCCTCCCATTGGGATTCCATATTCTTGAGTGCTTTCTGGCGATCTGCACCCACAGGCTTTTTGTTTTCATTGGACTTGCCATCGACGGGGGATTCATCCGCGGCGGTCCAGTGACTCTCGAATTCCCTACGGTTTGCACCGTTGTGGACTGATGAAAGTGGGGCATTTTCATTGGATTTTTCCTCATCTGCGTCGTCAAACAGATGGTTCTTATAGAGGGACATGCCTTTGTTGCCGTAGGCTCTGATGTAGCGGGGTTTGTTTTGCTCCTCGTCTTCTCCTTCGCCGGTCAAATTGAAGTGGGTTTTCGCGTCGCGGCGAGGATGGGGCACATGTTTTTGAAACACGGGCGTAGGCTCGGGCTCATCGTCGCTCCAGCCAAAATGGCGGATTTCTTCGCCACGAGGCTGGCGCTTAGGCTTCTCAGGCGTCGCAAAGTCGTCGAAATCCCAGTGCGGAACATGGCGGGATCCTGGACGCGAGGGCTTCTCTTGAACCTCACGCTGGCTGTTGTCTGCGCCGATCTCGAAGTGATCGAACCGCTTGGGGTTGGCGCGATAAGCGATCATTGGGTGGGAGCCTTCGGCCGCAACGGTCTCATCGTCATCGAAGATGCGCGAGGCTCCGAATTTCTTACTTGCGCCGGCTTTGGGAGCAACGTTCCTGGACTTAGAAGGCGTCGCATCAGGGACATCCGCGTCATCCGGGTCGTCGGCGTGCACGAAAAGTTCGTTGTATTCGCGCGGCGGAGGCTTCGCGGAGGCAGGCGCACGAGGAGCGCGTACGGCTTCGGCACGGTCCTTCTCGGGCGACAGCAGTTCGTACAGGGATCCGGCTGCGTGGGGATCCTTGATATGTTTCTTCCCGGGGGAGCCACGTTTGGACTCTTCGCCGTTCTCGGGGTCGTCGTTACTCTGGTTCGTGCGGCGCGTAGGGGCAGCAGCCAGCGATGCGGCTGTTTTTATAAAACGCGTTTGTTCTTTCGCCTCCCGAATGGGCCAGCCGCGACCACGGACACCGATCACCTCGACTTGTTTCAGCAACGATGCCTGGTCCCAATAGATTCGGATCTGCTGGATTTGGTTCTGAGAGTTGAAATGAACGACATGGAGCTACCATCAATCGGAAGAGTCAGCCCTCAGGGCAGATCACGACATGCGTAGCAGGCAGAGGGGTTGTTTGTGTACATACCGTGGGGAAAGTCGCGACGCGGTCGGCCAGGAAATTATCGTCCAGCGAGGGGAGATAGGCACCCCCACCAGAGACAAACTCCAAGGTGGTCTCAACATCCACACATACGGAATTGTCGCCTTCGATGCCAGCAATGACCTGCTCCGACTTGCGCTTGACAACGTGATCTTGCTTGGTGAGGTGAGAGAGCACGGCGTCGGCTCCATCAAACTTGGTCGTGGTAGTGATGTAGCTCACGGAGACATCGGGGGCCAGAGCAGCAGCTCTGGGGCCCACTAGGAATCTCTGATACAGGTCCTTCAGAATGGCCATGGTCACAGGGGACTAGGAGATGTCTATCGGAAACGAATGTGGAAACTGGGGTAACGAAAGAGAAAGGAAGGGTGGCCAATGAAGAAGTAGGTAAGGATCAGGAGAGCACCGGAGATGGGAATAATGAATGGAATGGTTACTGTTGCAGAAAGAGGAAAGAAAACAAGCAAGGATTCAATCAGTTCATTGGAAAAGAAAGAACAGAACCACAGATAAGAAGGCAGATGTGGCAGTCGCAAGGGGGACAAGACAGGTGAAATTGACGGCCTACGAATCACATGGCCCGCAGTTGCCTGAGAGACGGGGCAAGCGAGAGATGAAACGCTGGTGCTGCCCGCCTCCGCCGCCCTGGACGATCCTGATATCCCTGAGTCCAGAGCATGATTACGCTACGGTTCTTATGGATTCCTAGTGCTGACCCGGTCCTTGGAGTACGGATACAACGTCAAATTACTCCAAGTCTGGAGTCTTGACGTCTACCTTCAGAACCCATTCAACCCAGCGGTTCCAACCCGGTTTCCCCATATGACCGATCTTCATATCAACTGCACTATCGGACTAAATATCGATCAGTTCAACCTAATCGGACATGCCAAGATGCCCATTCCTAAATGCGTCTGCTCTTCAGTCTCACCCGTCTGCCATTTGTTTCAAACTGTAGAGCTTCAGTTCTACTACTCATACTCTCATGCAGTTACCAAAAGACCCGACTATTATGCGATGCGACGTCGTGTTCCAGCTCATTGTTCCAGGCCATTCTTCAGAATACCCATGTGGGCCACAGAAAATTAGTGCCATGACCATCAGGATGCCTCCAGTGCGAAGTCACTAGTGCAACGATCGGGTCCATGCCATCGGCACCTTGACTTGAAGCGTGGGAAACCAAAGCGGAACGGGTTCATATAAACCGGGAAAAGACTATTCTTCCCTGGGTTATAATTTATTAACGCGTATATCCGTCATTAGCGGTTGCATATACTAGTTCGACGAGCATAGAAACAACAAAAACAAAATACCGTTGAACACCCTAGATGCACCTCCGGCAAGAGAGAATAGGGTATTTACGGAGGCTCTACGTCCTCAGCCGGTCTAGTGAGACAGCAAATTAAAGCGATGGATCTCTACTCCAATAGGTATTGAATATAGCCCAAATGCTGCTAGACAGAGAAGAGATAATTGAGCCATGGCACACTATATCCCTTCTTTAGTCTAAGCTACACCCGCGCTAATGGAAACAACGGCAATGCGCTTTGAGAATTGAAACTGGGAGCAAGGTGGAATCTCGCGGGTGTGGTGGTCAGTTTCAACAGCAACGACCTATGCGGAGATGGGAGGGCTCTTCTCGACCACTGTCAAGCGTGGATAGGGCTGAATATAGTGTGTGTGTGTGTGTGTGTGTGTGTGTGTGTGCGCCTTTAGCTCTTCGCTTGTAGTCATATGTTCCTGCAAGCAAGGCCAAAGGATTGTTCGTGGAGACTTCTCAAATAGTGGAATCTATGTCATTGATAACTCGAGCTATTCTATGAGGACTATGGAATATATTATCTCCCTACCTAGTAGATTGAAACATATCGGGATTTGAGATTCATTTCCCTACCATCCCATGCTTGCATCATCAGAATAGCTAGGTCAATGCGAATTCTATCTTTCTTTATTTTTTCAAAGTCTGCATCAGGCATCTTTTGGGGCTTTTATCGAAAGGACCCTCTCATCCTGCGAGGGTTTAGAAATAATATGCCTCTCTGCTCCATGGAAGATGCTCTTTCATGGGCTCGAGGGATATCTGCTGATCAACCCATGAAGACTGTTGCATCTTTTCCAAGGACCAGCGGCTTTTCGCATGCACCCTTTACAAGGGGCGGAACTTCCAGCAAAAAAAGGAAAAGAAAAGAGAATGGCTTCTTAAGTGTGTGCCGGTGGTATTATTGGTATAGATCGTGAAGATGTGTTGGGCATCCCTTGCTGTTTGTCTTCTTGTCCTTTTGAAATTCCATTGCTCGTCGAGATTGGTTTACAATGGTCTGTAGTGGGAGAGACACATTAGCGGTGTCTCTTGGGTAGTGAGATTAAGCATAGCAAAGACTCACCCTAGGAAATCCTCCTTGATGGTACCAATGGCATTGATGGCCGCCACATCCGGCTTGACACCGAGAATCTTGAGTCGCAGACTGGTCCCCTTTTCGATGACTTGATCGGCATGATCTGTGTATTGGGGAGGTATCGTGTTCGGCTCCCACTTGATATCGGAGGGGACGTTCTTAGGGGTTCAGTTAGCATAGGAAATCGACTGGTCACCTGCAGTTGATGAAGCATACTTTCCGCGCAATGAAAACCGACAATGGACCTGCCAATGTGAAAATTCCGGTGGGTTTGACAGAGGTGACTATGGCATCGACCTGCCGAGGTCAGGGTCAGCATGCGAGAACGCTTGATATCGCCAACTCTCCAGAGCAAAGTCATACCGTCTCCCCACGGAAAGGCTTCCAGATAATCGCACGGTATTTTATAGTGTATTCTGCCTGTCCACCGCTCGGAAGTACCCTCCCTTCGCCAATATCAACCATATCCATGACGCAGATCACAAAGTGATCACCCGTGCATCGTCCTTCCTCCTCCTCGTTCAATCGGTTGATCAGATATTCTCGCACATTGGGACCGAAGTAGGACGGATGCAGCGTGATAACTTTGGTTTCTTCTTTGAGGAAGAACATGGCGCAAGGCTTCGCAGCGACGACACGGATCGGGTCAAAGGCGGGGAGGATATTCTGGTCGCAAGCTAGATAATTGGTGGGGTTCGCACTCGCTATCGCTGGCTGAAATTGGTTCTTAGAATGTGAAGACCACACACAAGGAGAGATTTATTGCAGGCGAAACAACTGTGAATGCGAAAAGGAGAATTCCGGAATACGAACAGTTTCAATTCACGTCCATTAACAGAGCTTCACGGCTCATGACCAAACAAGAAGCAAATAACCCCGGAAGAGAAAGCGCACAGCTGCTAGAAAAGAATGTAGTAGGGTTAGTATATAGTTTGTTCGCTGCCTGGGAGAAAGGGCAGGGGCAAAGAGCTGGGTATATACAAGAAAATCGGCTCGAGGCAGACAATGATGACGGCCCATGTCTGATCAGCACAAGCTGCAGTCAGTCACATGATCTGGATAGGCTGAGGACGGCGTTTGTTACATGACAATACCGTACCTACCCAGCGCCAACGGGCCGCTGCATACGGCTGCATAACTCGTTATCCAAATACGTTATCCTCGGTCCCTGGCGCCATTTGCACATGACGTCTGTGCCAGAGCAAATGCCTCGTCGTCTTAGCGCAGATAAAATGCCTGCCCTCTCCACCTCTTGGCTGGCCTGATCTGGCAATACTTCTTGCTGTATGAATCTGTAACGGTGGTCGGTAAGATTGTTTGAAGGGTCTTTTTCATTATTTAGGTTCATTCAGACGGCCAGCTTCGCCTTCTCTTTCTTTAAGACAGCCAACCAAACAGAAATCGACATGGCTTTGAACTTGGAAAGGCAGCTTCTCTTTGTGAGTTCTTTCATCTCGCTCGATGGATGAGAATAACATATCATGATCACCCTTGGACACCTGCTTACTTTTCCAGTATGGCGCCTACCATAATAATCCCGTAAATCTCTTTGTACCCCCCTATAACCGACCGTTGTCACTCATGGCCTTTAGGTAAACATTGCCATCCACATCACATGTGTGCCAATCCTCTTATTTACGGGAATTGCGCTGGTATGTTTTTGTCTTTGCCGTCGCCAAATTCTGATTAGGAGAGATATTGACGAAAGACGATCCCATTAGGCTTCCAACTCTCCCGTCCTCTTTAACGTCCCCGATGTCCTACGCTTCGAAAACCTCCCGGCTAATGTCGGAACGATTGGCGCGTTGGTATATGCCACCTTCTATATCCTTTTGGAGCCCGTCGCCGGTGGCCTGGTCGCGCCGCTCCTGCTTGCAGGCGCGGCCTTCGCCAACCATCTCCTCATCACATACGGTCCCAGCATGAACTACTGGTTTGGGGGCATCCATATCGCGTCCTGGTTGGTGCAATTCGTCGGCCACGGAGTCTTTGAGGGACGGGCTCCGGCGCTTCTGGATAACTTGGTTCAGGCCCTCCTTCTGGCTCCTCTGTTCGTGTGGATGGAGATTCTGTTCTTCTTCGGATACCGCCCGGAACTGAAGGCCCGGTACGACGAGAGCGTCAACAAGCAAGTCGCGGCATTCCGGGAACAGAAGAAGAACAAAGATGCCGCGAAGCAGTAGACCTTCAGAGGCATCTGCGCGACGCGAAGAGACTGCCCCCGACTGGCATTGTCAAATAGTAGTAACCTAATGAGCCTGTTATGGAGGCAGATTCTTCCACTGGTTGAGCAAGTTGTGGTCGTTGGAACTAAGTGATTGCGACAGGAGTTGTTGATTTGAATTCGGTGTGATTTTCTTTTCTATTTTAAATTGCTTGCCATTGTCATTGTCATTGTTGATTGTTGATTTGTTGATTTGTTGATTTGTTGATGTATATGCACAGCGGACTGCTAGGTACTGGATTTAGCGATTTGGTGTTACGTAATGCAGCATTCGTAGTTACAGCTTGAGCTGTCCCGAGAATCGAGTACGGAGTAGATGGCACTTGCGGTGACGAAAGGGAGCTAAGGGAACGGTGTATTTGATATAAATAAACACGGACGTCGGAATACGGAGAAAAACACACGAGCAAGATATTAAATCGGGATTGAGCTCTTCACCGCACGAACTACGTCTTGGACATCCACCTAGGGAGTACGGTGTACACCGTAGACGCCCGGATATATATTGAGCTACCATAGAAACAACTACACCGTACCGAGTGTCGAGAACATAGAGTTATAAGAGAACAGGAAATTTTGAGACAATTAAATCTGATCAAAGCCTAGTAAATAATAAATGTAGAACGATAACAAATGTAAGGTCATATAAACCTATGAAACATATCTGAACATCACGGTCTCCAGAAAGAAGTGCTGGCAGTGGTTGCCGTGACGAAAATGGGCGGGCACTGAGTCAGCAGGCTAAACCAATGACCAGGACGGAGTATCCGCAGATCCGAGAAATTATAACTAGTTAGCGAAAACTGAGATTGCCAGGTGGCCCGCAGGAAGCCAGGGAAGGGAGAAAATGAGGGAGAAACACGGACGGATAGCCGGAGAAAACCAAGCCAGCCAGCACCGCACCTCCACTCCCAAGTCAACTTTCCCACCCCCCGTCACCCAGGCGAAAATATAGTGTAAGAAAAGCGAGAAATCGGTAGAGATCAAATCGATCAGACTCTAAAAATTAGTAGGACGCTCGGTCGAGCTGTAGTCGTGGAAACCGACACCCGCAGAAAGGGCGGGTTTGGCAGTCCCGTGAGCGCACTAGGGCGGCTTCGGAGGTTGCTGAGGCTCGGCAAACTAGGCTTAGTGCCGTTCTGAGAATCCTCCCAACCCCGACGACAAAGCTCTCCTTCCATCCATCCACAATCCTCTCTCCTCTCTCCTCCTCCCCCCAATTACATCTCTCCTTCAGAGAAACCACTCTCCCACTCCTCTGAACCCCCATCACAATGTTCAGAAACGCTTTGCGGCAGTCCAGCCGCACCGTCGCGGCCGCCTCTGCCACCGGCCGGATCGCTTCGGTGAGTCTCATCCCTGCCCAGGTCGTCGCCATCTCGTCGCCCATCTCGTCAATTCCGCTGCTGCCATCCGAGAAGTCATCTCAATGAGGCCTCGAATGGCTTGCTCATCCATCGCAATACATCTTACCTTCTTTTCACGCGTTGTGGTCGTCTTGTTCGGTCGTTGACAGAATTTGCGTCTCTCTTTCCAGGTCCGCGCGGCTGTTCCCGGCCCCCTCTCCGGTGCTTCCAAGCAGGTCCGTACCTACGCTGCTGAGGCCAAGGCTGCTCCCACCGAGGTTTCTTCCATCCTTGAGCAGAGAATCCGTGGTGTTCAGGAGGAGGCCGGCCTTGCTGAGACTGGTCGTGTCCTTTCCGTCGGGTACGTGATCGCTTTTACCCCAGATGAAAAATTCGAGCACGGCTACGGCATCATCAAAAATCATCGAAAAAAAACTCATATCCAACCACGACGTCATGGCTTCTTTTTGTCTCTGCACCAGACTACAGTTGACTAACTTGATTACTTGAATAGTGATGGTATTGCTCGTGTCCATGGCATGACCAACGTCCAGGCCGAGGAGCTGGTTGAGTACGTATCCCCTAATGATATCACCTTTTCCCCTTAGTGATGACCCCAGCGTGACTGACGGATGAAAAGGTTCGCCTCCGGTGTCAAGGGTATGTGCATGAACTTGGAAGCCGGCCAGGTCGGTGTTGTGCTTTTCGGTTCCGACCGTCTGGTCAAGGAGGGTGAGACCGTCAAGCGTACCGGAGAGATTGTAGGTTTCTCCCTTTTTGGAGGCATTTTCCCCAATTTGAAATTTAGCGCTAAACTCGAATCCTAGGTTGATGTCCCCGTCGGCCCTGAGCTTCTCGGCCGTGTCGTTGATGCTCTGGGTAACCCCATCGACGGCAAGGGTCCCACCAACACCAAGACCAAGAGCCGTGCTCAGCTCAAGGCCCCTGGTATCCTGCCCCGTCGCTCCGTCAACCAGCCCGTCCAGACTGGTATGAAGTGTGTCGACTCCATGGTGCCCATTGGTCGTGGTCAGCGTGAGTTGATCATTGGTGACCGTCAGACCGGTAAGACCGCTGTCGCCCTTGACGCCATGCTTAACCAGAAGCGTTGGAACAGCACCTCCGACGAGGCCAAGAAGCTTTACTGCATCTACGTCGCCGTCGGTCAGAAGCGTTCCACCGTCGCTCAGCTCGTCAAGACCCTCGAGGAGAACGACGCCATGAAGTACTCCATCGTCGTTGCTGCTACTGCCTCCGAGGCTGCTCCTCTGCAGTACCTTGCTCCCTTCACTGGCTGTGCCATGGGTGAGTGGTTCCGTGACAACGGCCGTCACGCCGTCATCATCTACGACGATCTGTCCAAGCAGGCCGTCGCCTACCGTCAGATGTCGCTGCTGCTTCGTCGTCCCCCCGGTCGTGAGGCCTACCCCGGTGACGTTTTCTACCTCCACTCTCGTCTCCTTGAGCGTGCCGCCAAGATGAACGACAAGCACGGTGGTGGTTCCCTTACCGCTCTGCCCGTCATTGAGACCCAGGGTGGTGACGTGTCTGCCTACATTCCCACCAACGTCATCTCCATTACCGACGGACAGATCTTCTTGGAGTCCGAGCTCTTCTACAAGGGTATCCGTCCCGCCATCAACGTCGGTCTTTCCGTCTCCCGTGTCGGTTCCGCCGCCCAGGTCAAGGCCATGAAGCAGGTCGCTGGTTCCCTGAAGCTTTTCTTGGCCCAGTACCGTGAGGTCGCCGCTTTCGCTCAGTTCGGTTCCGATCTCGATGCCACCACCAAGCAGACCCTTGCCCGTGGTGAGCGTCTGACCGAGCTGCTCAAGCAGAAGCAGTACTCCCCCATGGCCGTCTCCGACATGGTTCCCCTGATCTTCGCCGGTGTCAACGGTTTCCTTGACCAGATCCCCGTCGCCAAGATCCTCCAGTGGGAGTCCGACATCCTTGCTCACCTCAAGAGCAACCACCCCGAGATCCAGGAGGCCATCGAGAAGGAGGGCCAGGTCAGCAAGGAGCTCGAGAACCAGCTCCGTGAGGTCATCGGTGCCTTCAACAAGTCTTTCAACGCATAGGTGAGCAAAAGGCAACTGGGTGACTAAACAACCGTGTACTGTGTTTTTTCCTGACTCTATGTGTATAGACAAGTTAGCTTGTACAATTTGAGACCACTGTTTTCTTTTTCTTTTCAATCAGAGCTTCGGGTTGGCTGAGAGCCTTCGAGGAACCATAGCGGATGTCCTTTTTGGTGTTGCAACCTGGTCCTTTGTAGCTTATGAAGAAAAGGTACAATAGTGAGACGGTAAAAAAAGACAGATACGATTAATATCCTGTACGTTTAGATCTTTCCGCGCAACAGGGGAGCGGTATTAGGAGGAGTTAACTGGGGGCTCTGGCTTTCCTTTGCAAGGAATGGCTTTTTGATACCCGGTTTTTCTTTCTATCGGAGTTCCTTTTGTCTCCATATATGCAGTCCGAATATGATTTCCTTTGTTCGCCTACTTTTTGAATTGCCTTAGGACCCTTGTAGGATGACGTAGATACCTTGTGTTGACATTGGCGATTTGTAGATTCGATATCGTCGACTCTGTGGTTTGATTGCGGTGGACAGTATGCTCAAATAACCACTTACTATTTGGTGGGCACTAGAAATCAGATTGCTTTCTAAATATAAATGCTCGTGGCCTAACAGATCAATTGTGGACTTGCACATATGTCATAAGGTGTCACTGAGGCATGTGCGGCCGGTTGGGGAAAGGGTACGTACGCCACATTTACAAACGCCTATTGATAGACCAAATCTTGTTGCAACTGAAATCTCAATGCTGAAATGCAATTTAAGTATTACATATCTGTACGATGTTGGCAACGAATGACCGGCGTGATGGGCTGGGATGCGTCGAGGGCCGAATGCGGCATTTCTTTATCGATAAGCGAGCAGTCTTTTCCGTCCCAAAAATTTAATTCCTGCTCCCCTCCACCCAAGTTATCCAAAGCAGTTTCCTGGTTCACGCGCGGTCAGCTCTTCCTATATAAGACCTACCTCCTATCAATATGGCTTCCAATACCGATGCGGCCCCGGCCACCTGCAAGGTCATGCTCTCGAAGCATGTCGCCAACGGTCTACTTGAGGAGGTTCTCGAGGGCGTTCGGACCTTGGAAAAGCCACCCCACCTTGTGGGTTTTCTGGCCAACAATGACCCTGCGGCACTCATGTATGCCCAGTGGACGGAGAAGACTTGTCAAGAAAAGTGAGCACTTTCTCATGTTTATTGTCATTCATATCAATGGCTCCCGAGGGGCCTATTTTCTTCTCCTGAAGAAGACGGGCCCGTGTCGCGACTTGCGATGTCGGAGCGCGGGGTGCCAAACTGTGATGAATCACATCGTAGCTAACGTAGTTTTTTTTTTTCTTTGCCCTACAGCGGATTCCGTTACTCCCTTCGTGAAGTGTCGCGCGAGGATCTCGAAGAGGCTATCCTAGCTGCCAATGTCGACTCCGACGTTGACGGCATCATCGTATACTACCCCATCTTCAACAACCGGCAAGACCAGTACCTGCAGCAGATCGTCGACGTCTCCAAGGATGTAGAGGGTCTCAGCCACCGCTATATCTTCAACATGTACCAGAACATCCGTTTCCTGGACCCCGAGACCAAGCGCCAAAAGTGCATTCTGCCCTGCACCCCTCTCGCCATCATCAAAATCCTAGAGCACCTCAAGGTCTACAACACGATATTGCCCTACGGAAACCGACTCTTCGGACATACGATTTGCGTGGTGAACCGGTCTGAGGTCGTGGGTCGTCCTCTTGCTGCCTTGTTGGCCAACGACGGCGCCTGTGTTTACAGCGTAGACGTGACCGGTGTCCAGAAGTTCACCCGTGGCGAAGGCATCAAGAAGGGCCGGCACGAGGTTGTCGACCTGGAAGGCCAGACTCTGAAGGACGTGGCACCGCTGTGTGACGTTGTCATCTCTGGTGTCCCTGGAGAGTCCTACAAATTCGACACCAGCCTGCTCAGAGAAGGTGCCGTATGTGTCAATTTCTCCAGTGAGAAGGTATGACAAACGCCCTAACTGCCCATGTGATTGACGCGCGAGTCCAACGTCTAACCCAATGTTGCCATAAACAGAACTTCGGACCCGAAGTCAAGGAGAGGGCTTCTCTTTTCGTGCCTTCCACCGGAAAGGTTACCATCGTCGTCCTGCTCAGAAACCTTCTGGTAAGTACCTATTCCCGGACTTGGAAGGAACATGTCTTTCTAACCATGTGCAACAGAGACTCATCCAGAACCGGAGATTGGATGATGTTAAGCCCGCCCAGGCCACTGAGCGCCCAGGAACCCTGGAAGCTGCCTCATGATTTCAACGACATCGATATAATACCTTGTGATGTAAAATGATATCACGCAGAAGCCATTCTACCCATAGAGTTTTTACTACTTCTATATTGTTTTATTGCTGTCTCAGATGAGCTATCATAAATATACTCAAATAAACAATCAATTGTACAAACCTCCACGAATGAACTGGGTATGAGCATAAGCTTGCAGCTCCTATCTGCATGGACCTCATTCCTTTCGAAGGTCTGTCCTTCCCCGAAGCTTGCGACATCTGAAGCAGACCACAGGTCCATAATATACTCGCTCGTATGCAAAAAATAATGACATATTTTTGTTTCATAATCTGTGTCCCGCTAGACCCGGGGTTAAGAAAGCTTATGGAAATAACAATTATAGGAAATGAAGATGTACCCAACCAAGTCCACTTTTGTATTTCCAACACGTCCCCTCCAAGCAACCCAGTCAAAGCCCAGCCTACTTTCTCCTCTTAGCACCCTTATCGTCCTGGCTGTTCTCAGATGCCTCAGCCGCCACAGAAGCCCCAGCACGCGCCGCCCTCCTTTTCTCCAGCTCCTTCGCCGCAAGCTGTAGAACCTCGATCTCACTCGAGATCCACTGCTGGAGGGGCTTGGGGTGGAAAGTGCCGTCGGCGGCGAACCAAGCCGTGAAGGAGGTCTCGATCTCCTTCTCCTGCAGAACCTTGTTGGATGGCGATGTATACTGGATGTGGAGTTTATAGAGGGGAGAGAATTTCTTGTTGGTTGAGCGGATGGAGATCTGACCAGTACCGTATTAGTTTAGGACGCAGGACACAACCTAGTATTGGAAGGGTGATTTTTTTTTTCTTTTTTGGGGCAATCCATACCGTTTCGCCAGACTGTCGCTTGCCTCGGAAGATCTCGCCGGATTCCACGCCCCAGACCCAGTATGTGAGGATGGTGTTCAGGATGAAGTATGATGCGACGGCGGCCAGGATCCAGGGCGACGTTGTCGCCTCCCATCCCAGTTTGCGATCGGCGTAGAATGTGAATGCGGCGATTGAGACGGCGCTGTAGCCTAGTACGAATCGGACGTTTGTTTTCGAATGGTCTTGTATGAAGGTGTATGGCTGGGGGAGAGTGGTCAAGTACGGCGCAAGGGAGTCATCGGTGGTTGATTTGAGGTCTGTGAATGTGTTTAGTAGATGGACATAGCTGCGAAAGGAGGACTGGGAGCTGGGGAAGCTGCGGGCAATCCAATGAACTAGTCGTGGGATGCGATACTAACCATTGCCAGAGTAAACAGGCACCTTTACTGCAGGTGCGGACGCCATTTGTAGGATTTTGAGGATCACCGGTTAGCAGATATAGTCGAGGAGTCTCAAGACAAAAGTATCAGCCAAAGAACAAGGCGGTTGTGCAAGGTGCGGCCTTTCAAGGTGGACTGTTTATAAGACGAGGGCGTTGCGGCGAGCTGTCCCTTTCGCGGAGAGCGGAGCTAAAGCGGCGTGACATCTCACGCTAGGCCAAGCCCGCTCTTGAATCTTGGGAGCTTCCCTCGTCTCTTCTCAACTCAACGTCAAGCCCACCAACGCCACCCCCCAATCATTCGCGATTCACTTTGTTCGCCATGGCATTGCAAGGGGTCGAGCAGACGATCCTTCGGGATCCGGCTCTTTTGTGAGTTCTGCGAATTAAACACCGTCAAGCCCGCGAACACCTAACTAACATGATCGCTCAAAAGTTACTGGATCCTATTCCCCATCTCGATTGTCATGGTGCGCTTCCTCCTGATCGATATCTAAATGGCCGCCTCAACACAGAAAACTAATGATCTGCAATAGATTCTGACAGGTATTCTTCGTCATTATGCTACCGTCCTGATGAACAACCCCCCGAAGCCCCCGGCCACTATGGCTGAATCTCGCGAGCGGCTGTCTCTCATCCGCGGCGTCAATCTGCGTAACAATGCCTCCGCGGTCCTCTCCCAGGAGGCGTTTGAGCTTCGCAAGAACTACCTGGTCTCCGCGTACCAGAAAGGCGAGTTCCTGAAGGACCCGGAGAACCGCGGCCAGCCACCGGCAAACCCGATGACCGACCCCGCGGGCATGGAGGCGATGATGGGAATGATGAAGGGTAACATGATGATGATGATCCCCCAGACGCTCATCATGAGCTGGATCAATGCGTTCTTCTCGGGATTCGTTATCTGTATGTTGCCTTCTTAATCTTGCTCGATTGGGTCTATGCGCGGTGTACTGATGCAAGTGATATAGTGAAATTGCCCTTCCCTCTCACCATTCGGTTCAAGTCGATGCTTCAGTCTGGTGTCATGACTCGTGATCTGGATGTCAGATGGGTCTCTAGTCTGTCGTGGTATTTCCTGAACCTGTTTGGTCTTCAGTCCGTTTTCGGTTTTATTTTGGGTAGTGACAACGGTAAGTCTACCTCCAGCTTCCTTGACTTTCATAATGTCTTTTCGTTGACATTGCTAACATGTCTGAAATACTAGCCGCAAGCCAAATGACCCAGCAGATGGCTGGCATGAACCCAGCCGCTGGAATGAATCCCTTCCAACCCGGCCAAGATCCCGATAAGCTATACCAGAGTGAAGCAGAGAACCTGGAGGTTGCGGAGCATTTCTGCATCTTGAATGGTATCGAGGAGAGAATACTACACAACCTCGGTTCTAAGGAGGTCCGCTGAAACCGAACACCTCAACGCAATTTGACCGTTCCTATGTTCTATATACTGCCTTCAAATTGAAATTATCTAGAAGCATGTTGATACTTTGCTATATCGAGTGATAATGAAGAAGGTCGCGATAATGATACCAGAGGCGCAGATCTCTAGGTCTGACATGTTCATATCATCAAGTCACATCGTAAATACATCAAAAGATTGTCACGCGCGGTAATTCAATAATATGTGGAAATGAAACAAATAAATACATCGCATCATAAGTCATTATCGAATACTAATCTAAATCAGCGGTAATTGATCACGCCGTTCAAAATCCACACCTCGCCGTTCGATACTTGCTCCGCAATGCTCTCGACTTCGACGTTGCCAGGTTGAATCTAGAGTATGTTAGTATATATCACATTCAACCAAATAAGGGAAGAAAAGGAAAGGCTATCCCGTACAAAGATCGTATCACCGTCCTTCGTCCACCGCAGTTTATCCCCGGCGAGTGTTTCCGCCTCGTCACCTTCCTCCCAAGGACTGACGGTGACAATGTGGGCCTCGACAAAGCGCTTCAGATTACGCTTAGCGCGATCCTGTCCATCTTGCCCTTCATAGGCATTTGCCTCTCCGAACTGCGCGTAGTCATCAGGATTCTCCCAAGGCTTGCGAGGCAGATCCATGATCGCACCGTTCCGAGGCGCCAGAACCGTTATATTTTTCGACGCATCGCTCAGTCGCGATTCCACGGACTCAAAGTCCCGCGTGAGTCGTGCAAAGATATTGATGGCGCGCGTCTTCGGAAGCACGTCGGATATGATGGGGTTGTTCTGGTCGGCGCCCTTGGGGCCTTTGGCGCCATCTTCAGAATTTCCAGACGGAGGCATAACGATCTTAGGATGAGCGTTGCCCATATCAGGTTCTTGTTGTTGAAGCCAGATACTGAGACTCCGTCTCTGTTGTGAATCCTCTTCTTCGTGATTTACGGGGGGTAAATCGCTAAGCACGGGGGGAATACGCTTTCGAAGGGATAAGGTTGGAATGCTCCAGGCTGTAGAGACCGAGCAGATTATGACCGATATTAAAAGTATTGGAGCCCAGGTAATGTGCCGCATCTTGGGCAGATGATGGAAGGAAAAGTGTCGATCAGTAGAGATATATATCAGTCGATCGGCTGGGGTGACTTCACCAAAAGACCCATGACGCAACTGCCCGTCCCTTCCCTTTCCCTTTCCAGGAGGACACGTGATGTTGCGCGGAGAACACTGAGGGAGTGTCCCCACGTGACCATAGGTTATCGATAAGGGCGGCCACAAAAAGCGTCATGTTCCGGTCGCGGAGGAGGGGGAATCGACCCTCCATTACCCCTCATCACACGGCTTCAACGAGAAGATGTCGGCCTTGCAGACTTTCCTGCTGGTCGTGGACCATGACAAGCAGGAAGCAAAGCAGATTGCGGAACGAATTGCTCAAGGTACTGTGACTTGCTTATCTCGCGAGGAACCTTTCGCTATCAAGAACATGAACATGACTGTTTTCTAACACTCGTTTGGCATAAAAAAGACGTGGAGAACAAGAAGACGACCCTCATTGAAGTCGTACAGTCTCTGGGCGAATACGTCAACGACGAAGACCCGATTCTGCGAGGCAAAGCTGTCTCCTACCTCTCCGCCGTGATCATAGCACTACCGCCGAAGTTCCTTACTAGACAGCAGGTCCAGGTCCTGACGACTTTCTTCAGTGATCGTATTGAAGATGGAGGGGCTATTGCAGGGCTGGAAACGTTGCAGAAATTGGACCGTTTCAACAAGGAGCTGGCAACGGAGGTGGCACGGGCGTGAGTATATTCCTTTTTGCCCTTCATCTGTTGACATTGCACTCGACATAAGAAGAGGGTGATGTGCCGCTGAGAGCTGCAGGCGTGCTGACATTTGCATAGTATTTTTGAACACTTCCAGGAACTGCAGTCTCGGTCACAATCGCAAAGATTCCAAGTTTATCAGCTACTCAATGAATTGATGTCCAACCACCGAGCCGGTAAGTTGAACAATGTCCGACTTAAAGCTGGTATTTTACAGGCCCTGACGCTGTCTAGCTCTGCATGAAATGGGAGACGAATCTCTGGTTGGAATTGTGGACTTAATGACGGGCGAAAAAGACCCTCGAAACCTGATGCTCGTGTTTTCGATCCTAAAAGTGGTGATGATCGAATGGGATGTCTCGAACCATGCGGAAGTAAGTGTCATTCAACTTTTCGGGGGTTTGGTTCCAAATGCTGACATTAGTAGCTTCTATTCGATGCTGTGTACAATTATTTCCCCATCACGTTTAGGCCTCCGCCGAATGATCCATATGGAATCACCGCGCAGGATCTGAAGACCCGTCTGCAGAATTGCATCTCTTCTACGGGCCAATTCGCTCCTCACGCCATCCCTGCATTGTTGGATAAACTGGACTCGACGTCACCGAATGTCAAGGTGAGATATTCTCTGGGTCTATTGGTTGATCGTATCTAACTTCTTCACAGAAAGATGCACTCAACGCGTTGGTCGCATGTGTCCGTTCGTATGACCCGGATACTGTTTCCAGATACTCGATTACTATATGGGATGCTCTCAAATTTGAGGTTCTCAACGCACAAGAAGAGTTCCTTTCCGATCTCTCCTTGGAAGTTTTAAATAATATCACGAAACGGCTTTCTGAAGGTGTCACGCAGGTCTCCGATCAATTACCTCTAGCACAGTACTTGCGACCGATCACTAAGGAATGCAATGATCAATTGCGGGAACCCCAACAAAAACAGGCGAAGCCAGCTCAGCAGATACTCGGCTCCATTTCGACCGCCTCTGCCGTGTCGTTCACATTGGCGGTACAAACCATTGTTGCGCCGCTTTTGACCATCTACCAAGAGGCCGAAGGAATCGCCAAACAAAGAGCTTTGTTGGAGACTCTCATAGTCCTCTTCGATTCCGCTATCCAAGTATTTGGAGAATGGACATCGCGGGATCCCGAGCCTACTGCCGAAAATCCTCTTCTCGAGTTCAAAGACCAGTTCTCGGACATTTTTGGCCAGGCTTTAATGGGGGTAATCAAAGAAGAGGTGTCCTTCCGAGTTTCTGCGTTGAAGGGGTTTCTGCGCCTGTCTACTTTGCGCAACTATTTTCAGGACAACGAAGTTGGACTTTTTGTACAATACCTTGACGAGATACTTCTCAAGGAAGAATCCGTGGGCCGTGACGATCTCAAGAAGGAGGCCATTTCCGCATTGGCCGAGCTCTCGAAATACAAACCAAGGCTTATCATGGACATCACTTTCCCTGCCTTTGTGGCAACGCTGCCCGACTCGGATGACAGCACTGACTCTGATTATTTGGCGACACTTGAGAATCTGGCGCAAATCAGCGTTGAGAAGGATATCTTCGAGACACTGGTCCGACGACTCCTGAGCAAGTTGACAGTTTTGCTGCAGAAGGAGCAGCCTGGCTCCGCGGCGTATCCCAAAGCAATCCTCTTGACCATCTTCTATGTCATGAGCCAAAGAAAGATGGGCCAAGATCCGAACTTGGGCGTCTACTATGACAAGATAGTGATCAGCCTGTGTCGCAGTGTGGCCGAATCAGCGTCAGGCAAAGCAAAGAGCAGCATCTTGACCGATGTCACCGTGCTGGACATCCTCGGAAGACTTTGCAATCTTATTGTCAGGTCTCTCCCTAGAGACAAGCAGGACGAGGTCGCAGAGAATGTCTACACCCTATTTTCCCCGGCAGACAGCTTCTCTCCCGTCCCATTTGCGCAATCCGCAGATGCCAGCCAACAGCGCACAATGATCATATCCACTTATCTTCTCGCGGGACTTCCAGCGGACTGTGACAAGCTGCCATACAGCAACCCTAACATGTCTGCCCTGCTTTCTGATATCGCAGTACGTTCAACCACGGAATGCGAGCCATCCACCCACATCGCGCTCCTTCGTCACCTCGCTCTTCTCGTCAACAAATTCCTGCCCAAGAGTGACCTCGGCATCGCCACGGACCTCTTCGACGCCCTTCTCCCTCCAGGGGCCGTCGCAACCGAGAAGCCCAGCCCGGAGAAACTCGCCACCACCCTCTGGCTCTCCAAGGCCCTCGTCCTCCGCCTCGCCCCGAAGACCACCCAAATCCTCACCTCTCTCCTCGCCCTCCTCTCCTCCCCCGACGAAGCCACCAGCACGACAGCCGCCCGCGGCTTCGCCATCCTCCTCCGAGACGACGACGTCCTCTCCCCCGCCAACGGCGCCAACATCCGTCTCCTCTCCAAGCAGCGCGTCTTCACCACCCTCGTACCCCTGATCTCCACGCGAATCCGTGAAGTCAACGTCAACACTAACGCCTCCTCCGACCCCTCATCGTCCTCAGCCTCACACATCAAACCCGCCCATCTCACTGCCCTCTCCGGCATCCTCTCCACCATCTCCCCGTCCCTCGTCATGCCCGAACTTCCCACCCTCTTTCCCCTCCTTCTCCAAACCCTCGACCTCCAAACCGCAGACTCGCAGGCAGTCCGCTCCGCAACCCTCGACACCCTCGCCGTCATAATCCGCGAGAACGGCGTCTCCGTGATCGAGAACTGCGGCCACGTGCAAAGCCTCGTCACCCGTCTGCTCAAAACCACCCAATACATCCCTCCCGGGTCCGGCTCCCCCGTTAACGGAACCCGTCTGCGCGCCGACGCACTGAAGTGTCTGTTCTTGCTCGCGCAGACCCCTTCAGTTGATGCGCCGGCTATCGCGAAGGCGGGGAAACTTTCGCCGTTGCTGCCAGTGAAGAACCAGGTGTTGAGGTCGTTGAAGATGGTGTTGGATGATCCGAAGCGGGATGTGCGGAAGGCGGCGGTTGATGCTCGCGGCGCTTGGTTGAGAGGTGTGGATGATGCGCCGGATGAGGAGGAATAGAATTAAATGAGATAGATTGGTCCAGCCTTTTCTTCTTCTTGTTTCTTCGCTTCAATTTCGGTGCTCTAGGTTCGGATCGCTTATCATCATTTCTCCCCTTTTTTTTTTTTTTTCGGATTGAATTCACACCTGATGGCCTGCTTCGGTTTCAAATGAAGATGATGATACTAGTTAGATAGTATAGACCCTTTGGGAATTTGTCTATAAAAGTCGTTGACTGAGAAGCACATTTACGGGGGGTTATTGGTATAGCATCGCTTTTATACACTGAGCACAAATCAACTGGATTTAAAAAAAATATAATTCCATGAAGTAAACTATTCTGCCTTAACTAAAAGGACAACCGAGAACCCGAGTACAGAAAAGAACAAGATGCCCATAATCAGAAATGAAAAAAAAAAATGAATCAAGGAAAGTTCAATGCACCGGTTGCAATGCCGATTAGCTTGAAGTGCACATAGAGCAAGTTCACCAGAAGTCTACCTCTTCAATCTGTTGTATCGTTTTGGTAGAAGGAACGGGAGAGGACTTCTTGGTGAGAGCAACACCCATAGCAGCACTGCCGACATCTTTAATACTCTCCAACTCTTCGAAGCTGAAACTCTTTGGATCAGACTTAACGGTGAGATTTTTGAGAGATGCAAGAGTGAGAGCGTTAGACGCAGGAGGAATACTGAGCGAGCTCGGAGGTGGCATGCGTACGGCATCTGTGTCAGCGTGGGGGTTGTAGTTCCAGAATCCGACGCCGTCCATTTTGTTGATGATATTCTTGGCCACACGGAGCAGATTTCCGATGCCAGCATCGCCAATAGCGGATGCAACGGGGCTCAATGCAATTGGCGCGCGAGACTCAGCAGAGTCAGTTGGTTTATCATGAATAAGGGAGGCGTCGTTTCCGAAGAGATCAGTGGCACACCAGTCACCAGTACGTTCCCCGAGTTCAAGATTGGCGTTGGCTTTCAAGATAGCCTCGATGGCAGGACTGACCAACGAGACCTCGTACCATTGGCGTCCGGCCTTGAGCATGTCCAGCAGTGACAAGCATTGGGCTCTTTTGACCCGTTTGTCCGTGTCACAAGTTCCAATGACTAGATCTTGGACTTCCTTCACCTGCAAGAAAATATCCTGATCGACGTTAGATTCGGGCTTGATATACCGATGTCGCGTGAAGCGCTTCATAAAAGCTTTTTCAATGGTAATGGTGTTTCCTTCTGGGATTCGTGTGAAGATCTGAGCAAGAGTTTGATTCGGGGGAACACAACAATGATCCGCTAGGTGCTGGATAGCTTTCTCGATTTCTGGGTCGCTTCCCTCCTTATATGTGAAGCCACCGCTGACACCCAAGTGAGCGTCCCAGATCTGCCCCGGAAAGTGCAAGTTGACTCCACCGAGAGCGGCTGTTGGATATCTGATGCTGTGCTTCCCCTGTTCGTTCACCGTGATGATGATGGGTCTGTCAGACTTGATTCGACAATGATATTCGTAGAAAAGGGAGTACTCGCTGTCCTCCTGCTCAAAAATACGCTGTTTGCCTTCCGCTTTCGATGTCTTCAAGTCGACAATGTGATCGACATCAGATCCAGATGTTGTCAGCCGGCTGATGAACTTTGTAGTTGGCGGCGCAATTCCGGTTTGGGGCTGGAAGATTCCTGCCCATTCGGCAAGGGACATCGACTTTTCTCGATAGGTTTTGGGTAGCAGAGGAGTTAGCAAGAGGCCGAACTGTAATTCTAGAGTCACTGTGCCTGGAAAACACTCAGCAGCCTCCAATGTTTGCTTCAGCGCGCTAAACAGATGTTTGATGTCGTCATTCGTACGCATTTCGTCTGCTTTCGCCCCCGTAGCTTTGTCGTCTTTGCTCTGTTTGTCGTTAGCCTTCTCAATCCCCGATGCGCCATCGGCCCTTTTGGTTGGCTTTTTCGGAATGCCCCATGCATCTTCGAGAGTGGCCTGTCTTTTGGCCTTCGCCTCAGCGTTACCTTTAGCCTTTCCAATAGGCTTGGCTGTCTTTTGCTTCATGGTAAGGTGGTATTTGCGGGTAGCAACTTCGTCAGCCGACTGAATCATTTCCGGTCTATAGATCCTGTTCAGCTCCTCGAGCCTCTCCTTCAAGTACTCTTGATGGGCATGGCGCCTGGACTTAGGCTTGTGGGAAGTGAAGGCATCAACTTCATTGATGTGATTCGTCCCAATCTGGTCCAGACAAGTCTTCTTCAGCTGATCAAGCCGTTCCTCCAGATCTAGAGTGCCGGCACTGGAGGATGCCAGTTCCCGGCTCGACGGAATGCTGTTGGGGCTGGGCGAAGAGCCATCGGTTTCAAAGTTGAGCCCAGCGAGGTCAGTTGAGCGGATGACTTCACATGAAGGGCCAAGATTGTCGGAGTTGTTCTTGGAGATCTTATCGCTGGAGGGTTTATTTGGGATTAAGGCAGGTTGATCCATAGAAAGACGGGGAAGCGCATAGGCATTGACGGTGCAAGCTGGGGAGGATGTATCAAGTAGCTCACCCCCTCTCCAAGGCTTTCTGTTCGACCAAGAGGGCGTATTCTCATTTGCCCTGAATCTGTGGGAGTCACGAGAAATGCTTATTGGAATGCGGATGGGCTTGTTGTTGGCGTTTTTCGTAGCGTCGGATTTCGACGCAAGTCTCGCTTTGCCCTCTAGGACATTTGCCTCGGTGACGTTAGATGTCACACCGCGAAGAACGGCTCCCTCACGCTTGTCGTTTTCTTTGTTGGGTTGACCAAGGCCAAGCTGCGACGCATTCGGACCGACGTTCATGTTGTAACTCATCTTCCACTTTTTACGTGGGCTGTTGGATTTGTCGTCACACCCCGGGGCATTGAGCGGCTGGGATTGAGATGCCATGGACTTTGATGGGGATGCAGATTGCTTTGGCACCACAGCCACTGCCCTTCGTGATTTGATTCCAGGTGGCTTCATCGTATTGGTAGCAGTTGTCGCCTCATACGGGGTCTCAGGTTGTGAGATAGAAGAAAGCTCTGGGACCGGCTCAATTTTCTCTTGCTCAACCCCAGACCTTTCATTTACCCATTTATCCACCTGCATGGCCTTTGCGGCAGAGAGGTACCTATGTGATGGAGACTCTTCGAGGGGGGAGCTCTTAGCCTCTGAATGAGGTGTTTCGACGACGTCCGCCATACTGAATTGATCCCCTTTTCCGAACTCCTGGAAAGTGAAGTCACCCCAAATCCGCGACTCTCCGCCGGGCCCATCCCCAACTTGTGGGGGATTGAGGAGATTGACAGGCAATTTGAAAGTCTGTGATTCTCCATCAAAAGCGAGGGACACCGTCACAAAGCTTTGGTAAAGACTTGAAGCAGAACTCAGATTCGAGTCAGTGAGTATGCGGCGTTTGGCGGCCTGGTTCAGATTGCTGTGATATTGCATCTGGAAGCGAGAGGACTCGTCTTCAAGCGAGACTGCCATGTTTATTACACGCGGATTGCAGATGCACATCTATTACGGTGTCAGTAGAAGACGGGAAATGAATGGAACAGTCATCGATCACGTACCAGCGGTTGATGTATCCTACTGATTTTCGCCAAAGCATCCTCCACATCGTTCTCGTTCCTTCCTGACACCCGAATGCCCTTGAGATCTTCAGCAACGGCGATTTCCGTGCCGGTCAGTTTTGGGATCTCCGAGAGCATACTGTGGAACTGAGGATAGCAGCCCGCGCCATCTTCTTCCTGGGAGACCCAGGTCTTGGTGACCCTAGGATGAAGAATTGGCTCCTCATCCTGGGGGGTACCGAGAGCCAAGAGGTCGCCTTCTTGGGTGTTCGCGTCCTGGCTCAAACCGGGGATCGGGCCATCTTGTAGTATGGCAGGGACTTCGAGGCGGTAGATACGGGGAACCTGATGTAGAAGAAGTGAGAATCAATCCACCAGGTATCAAATAGATTTCTGGCTGAATATGAGGCTTACATCTAGGAGGTCCTTGTTTTCATGTTCCTCGACGTAACGCGACAAGATGCCAGCAGCTGTAGAAAGAGAGCCTTGTAGGCGGCCTTCCAACACAAGAACCTATTACCAAGAATTTCTATCAATAAAAGAAGGCCATAGATTGAACTAGCATTCCTCTTACATCATCTGTCTTGTTGTAGTCACCCTGACAGTCAGAGATACCGGTTTTCCTAAGTATTATTAGTCACTGGTGAAAATTATACAGGCCACCAAAGAACTTACCTAAACTCGTGCTCAAGCTCTTTGACCTGTTCAAGGGCTCTCTGTGATTAGTATACAGTAAATGTCGGCATAAAGGGCTAAGATCTTACCCCTGTACTCTCGAACCCCCAGACAGACGCAAATGTTAGGCGTGAAGTAGAAGCCATGTTCCTAATCTTTAGAGGGAGAGTGTGCACGGGGGAGGGGGTGCAGAGATAGAACACGAAGATAATTTCAAGAGTGGAGGCGTAGTCTTACACCACAAACCAGCAGAAAGCGACTAGAGAGGCAAGCTGAAAATAGGATAGTTAGATCCTGTCTTAATGAGAAGGAAATACCAGGCAATTGACGAGGAAGATGAGAGGTCTAGGGGGAGGAAGAGGAAGGCGAGAAGGAAGAAGGAAGATGAAGAAGGCAGGCAAGAAGAGCGGGGGGAAGTTGCAAACGGAGGGGTGAATACCCAGCCAGAGTGCCAAAAAAGGAAATCAACGCAGCAGCGAGACATTTGCAACTCTATCACTCGCTGCCTGCCATTGGGCAAACGTCTGACGGACACGTGCAGGTAAGCGTGAAGTGAAACGCTGAATCAGGGTGAATCACTGGGAATCGTTGTCCAGTCACCTCAGTATGAGGAGTAACATATTCAGTGTGAATGAACAAGCGGTGATTTGTTGTGAATGTAGAGCATTCAAAAACGTGTGGTGAATCTGGGCTATTTTCTGTTGCTAAAAAAAACAGCCTTTCAGTGAGTGAGTGGGTGAACAAGGGGCCCGATGGAGCTTTATGTAGTTTACTCGTCGTTACGCAACCTCTGCCAAATCCGCATCAGTTACTTTCTGTTCCGTCATTTGTTGGAGCTCGGGATCATACAGCAGTCTCAGACTAAACATGAACACCAAGTCCACCCGCTTGCTCAGCGTCATTTTCAACTGCACCAACTTCGACATGGGCATCGCGAAAAGAGCTATGTCGATTCTCCATTTAATGGCGACGTTGACGTAGTAAAAAAGTCCATCGCGACACATTTTCCCTCCACGAGGCCAGTGGTATCCCAGGTCTCGTATAGGCCAGCATTGGAAGACCACGACAAGAGCCTCCTCAGTAGTCTCGGCAACGAGGATAGCCAGTATACACCAGCAGGCGATGCGGAACTTCATGTGGGAAACCCACTGCATTGAATATCAGGCGGCTTCCTGAGGCTAATCCTCTGGGTGTATATGTTGCTTTATTGATCTCAAGATATCTCTAACATGGTCTAGGCCATAGCAGCCGTCACTGTACTTCAAACAAGGTACATCGAGCAGGGAATATGAATATGCCGGTCTATCTCTCCCAGGGTATCAAGCATTCCCAAACACCGATCAGTAGCTGGGAAGGGCGAAGGGGGAACAAAAACGAGGATAAAGAAGAACAACCGAGTATGGAAACAGATGGAAACAGATGGAAACAGATGGAAGTAAAAGGACAAGGGAAGGTAATTGATATAAACACATCGGAGTGGATCATTTGCAGTATCTCATCCGAGAAAAGCAAAGGAAATCAAGAAAAATGCTGCATATAATTGCAATAAGAAACAGCAATGCAAGGTAGGTCCTGCCTGACATACCTGTTTATCTACCAGGCCCTCACGGCCAGCGCTCACTGCCTGTATGGTGTAATGACGGTAGGTTGGAAACCCACCAAGGTTTTCGGGTCTCTCTTCCCCCCCGCCTGGATCTCTCTATTCGGCGTCTTTGATTTCCTTTTTGACTTGGATGACCCATTTCATTTGCCCTTCAGTTTCTTTTAACGACGCTAAAGCAGCTTCCATCCTGGCATCCCCTTGACGCCCCTTCTCGATGAGAGTTCTCACTTCGTCGTCTTGAGCTTTCTTGTACGCCTCGTAGTCTTCATATAGTCGATCAAAATTCTCTCTGCTGACTTCGATCTCTCGGTTCTTCTGGGCCATGACGGTATCCAATCGCTCAAGCTGCAGGTTCTTTTCCTCATGTTGACCCTTCAGGGCAAGGAAGTCGTCCCTGATGGATTTAAATTTCTTTTGCTGCTCGGCTCGCTCGCGTTGTCCCGCTTTAGCAAGCACGTCGTACTGAGTCCGTGAATGATTGGCAACCTCCTGCAGTTCGGCGCATTTTCGATTGAAATCGTCGCGGGCCTCGTCCATCAATTGCTGGGCCTTGTTGGTCTGCTCTTCCAACCGACGCCTTCTGTCCTTCTCACTCTGTACCTCGGCGCGGAGTTCCTCAATCTTGCCGTCCTTCCGGGTGATAGAATGGAGGTTCATCTCGTTGGCCGTTTCAAGGTTCCGGAGACGCTCCGCCATGTTCTCAACCTGAGTCCTGAAGGCATCGTTCATGCGCTGCGTTTCTTCCGCACGGGAGCGATAGAGAGTGCATTCGCGGGTCAGGCGGGCAATATCTTCTTGCAGATTGTGTATGACACGGCCGGACTTGCCCGTGGCTGCGTGACCGACGGCCGATGACCATTCCGTCGTCGATGTATCGCCGTTCGTAGGGTTCGGGGATCCGTTGGAATGAATCGAGGAATGCAGGGTTGCAGAATCTGTGTGGTGCGCAAGAAAGAAAGTAAGCTTTTGGACTCAGGGATTGAACGCGCACTCGTGGATTCAATTGGGTGGGAAACGACCGGGTAGGGGGCTCGACTAACCTGTGGACGACTCCATGATCGCGTTTTCTTTCTGGCGCTCTGGCGATTCGGGCTCGAACAGGCCATTGTACCGATGCATGTTCAATTGTGTTTCCACATGAGGGAGACTGACACGAGGGGAGCGCTGAGGGGGATCTGACGTAGGGGACGCAAGAGCATCCGAGTTAGCATTCTCGGCTTCTGGCTTTAGCGTCTTCTTCACCCGACCGAATCGGGCCATGCTCGGCATGGTGGTGGATATGGGAAAGAGAGGAACAATGAGGGCTGGCCACAACGGGGATGCTTGAAGAAATATGGAGTAAAGACCCAGTGACAGGCCCGAGAACAGGGACAGAAATCGGAAAATAAGTGAGATGAGCCAGCAGCAAGGAGTGAGCTCTCGGGATAAACATTGGCCAGTACAGCCCGAGCTAGCAACACAACGACTACATAGGATAGACTTGGAGTCGCGACAGCGCTGCTCAACCAGGCGAAGGAGATGGAAAACGTCGGGCCCCAGACACAAAAAGATAATAAGGGACAAGAGTAGGTTGGATCAGGGTCAATAATGAGCACATACCGACAGGGTGGATCGGTGCTTGATTGCAGGCGATCTGCAGGAGAGTAATTAATATTTATTATGATGACAAGTGCAGATATAGTGCTTATTCATCGCCGAGCCATCATTTAACTAGGGGGACACAATGGAACTAGCCTCAAAGTGAGGCGTGGAGTGATGAACTTACTATGACGGCCCGATCCTTTGCGGGATATTTTGTGAGACGATATGAACGAAAAGGGGAGGAGTCTTGTCTAGTCAAGAGTGTTGGGTGGTGCAGGGAGTAGTCAAAGGAGAAGATATAGGTAAGTAACAGTTGAATGCGGATAGGAATATGTACAAAGAAAAAGCTGGTGCAATGCGGAGAAGGGGAGGATGGAGAAGGATGAAGGAATAAAGAGCGAAAAAGAGAAATGAGAGAAGAAAAATGGAGAGAGACAGAGAGAGAAAGAGAAGGTACTTACGCATCGCGTTGGGCTGTTCCACTGTTCATGCGGATTACTGGGATGTGATGTGTAGCCCACGCTAACGGCCGCTAATTCCGTGTGGGCGCCGCTCGCTCATCCGCTTACTGCTTGCTCTACGTGACACAACGACAAGGATTGGATTTCATGGATTGAATGTAATCGTTTTCATTTTGGTGCTCTCACATACTGACAGACACAGTATGCAGATAAAAAAGGACTCATTGTTACTGATGCATCCAGTAACAAAGGGCAGCGTTGTGGAGAAGAGCCAGGAAGAAAAGGGAGGCCTCATGCAGGTACTCCCTATGTCGGTCTCAGGAAACCACACACGGGCTGAGAGATATATACATCAGAGACACGGAGCATTCCTCCCACCGACAAGCCATTAAGAAGTATTGGCCCGGCGAAACGGGAGTTGACCAAATTAATCCATACAACTTTCAACAAACGTGATGTGACAAACATCATAGAAGGGCAAAGAGGGATAAGATATGATAAAAGCGGGTGGAAAAGAATGGAAGCGAGAGAGAGTAGACTAGAAGCGAAGCCATGTGTTTTCCAAGCCGGGCTTCAAGCCTTTCATCTTGTCAGGTAGAAAATGATGCCCGCGGCGCCCAAGAGCAACTCTGGCGAGGTGTTTCGAAACGTCGCTCCGCCGGTTTGCATTTGCGCTGCCATGGCGCTCTTTCCAGACGTGGTGTTCTTGGTGGTAGTGGCTTCGTTCAGTGAAACGGTTTCGCCGTTGTTGCCTTCTGGGATCTCATCGTCTTTCTCGTCATGGGTGGCAGTTTCGAAATTCTCCGACTTGGGGTCTTGCGCAGCGGCAGTCGGACGGGGCCCCTTCGATGGGGGGATCACCGCAGGAGACGCCTCCAGTGTCAAATGGCCCGAATAGTTCACTTGTCCGGGTTGATTGATTTGCAGCGCATAATCAGTTCCACCAGGAAGACTGTCATCTGGAGTAAAGGTAAACGTTCCTCCCTTGGCCTCGGTCGTCAAGACTTGCACGTCTCCTAGGTCGGTGGCTGATCCTTTCCGAAGAGTGATGGTGGCGGGCTATACAAAAATATGTCAATTGAGCCCTTGAACATACCGAGATGGGTGCGAAAACGCGGCACGTACGGTTTCAATATCACCGGTCCAAGTTACCGTGGCGGGCTCGCCAGCACGAAGGGTGGTTGGCCATTTGGTGAATGCCAGAGGCAATGCAGCAAAACTGACTTGAGCCAGACAGAGGCAAGCGGCGAAGAAGGACTCGTACAGACGCATCGTGAAAGTTGCTAGGACCTTAAGAGATGTTAGTGGGATGAAACCACTTCAAATGATACAGGCGATCGATAGTAAGGTGAAATGCCAGAAGTTTTTGATGTACAAGAATCTTTCAACTGAATCAACATGAACAAAGGATTCATATATGCCAATTTGCCTATGCAATGGCTAGCACCTTCCCAGCGAGGACAGATACAGAGCAGACGGGTACGACCATCTACTGTCGGTTTTGTTGGAGGCAGGAACTGGGAGTCAACACAGCGGGGGCGATACCAACTTACCTACCTGGGTAAACTTCTGCAATTCAGACTCCGAGGTCAGATAGTTGGCAGCGTCGATGTCGCGTGCTGCTTGTCGGCGTCAAGTTCAGGATGGATGACAGCGCAGGAAAGGCCTGGAGAAATTCCTGGGGTTTTATTATTTTGCCCCAACAAGCATGCATAGACTTCGACCCCCAATGGTTTGTTTGTTTTTGGAGCCATGAGAGGCCGGGAAACATACCCCGGCCAGCCGGGCACATTCCTAATAGTCACAACATTTGTCTTGGTGTGGATGGCAGTATGATTTACCCTGGGAATGCACCCAGGCCTCCAGCAAAACGCGAAACAACAGTTGGCAGAACATGTTTATCCCAGATTCTATCTTCTACTCTGCATATTATTATGTGTCAGGCTGAGCTGTAGTATCGGGCAAACTCAACTGACTAGTAATTCTATTCAATAAGGTTCATGGACAATTACCTACTGATGCTACGGTGATGCATGACACGGCTATCACCAATATGTGGCGACGTTTCGAATCAAAAATCTTATTGCGAAAGTTGTCTGATACACTTCGAGGCTAGAAATCAGTAATGGCCGTTGTTTAGAATTCCCGCCATTGCCTGGAATGCAGAGCTGGTCGGCTGCATACTGCGCTGAGACACTGGTGCTATGACCATTACCACATACCTTCTACTTCCCCAGGTATGAAGGGGTTGTGGTTTCAATTTTTGAAGTCTTTGCTCTTTAGTTTGGTTTCTCCTTCCAGTAGTTTGGCGCATGATGAAGTTGTTGATTTGCAAGGGGCAGCGGCAGTTTAGAGGTCATCACAGGTCTGTGACGAGATTGACGCAGCACAAGCTCTTCATATAACACATTCAGATACCTCAAATTATATGAACAAATACTCAGGAGTATTAGCTGTTATAGGCCGTCTTGTTCGCCGTCCATCTCGGAGTTTATGATGTTGTACGAAGGATGGCCGGTCAGTCATATCGTAGAGTGGCACATACCTATACCGCGGATGAGAACAGCAATTTCAGTATCTATGCAAATTCCTGTTATGAGAGTCTTCTAAAGTATCTCCAAAAATTTAGTTCGTGCTACAATCAAGCAATCGTGATAGTCAGCTTCTCCAAGTGTTCAATAGGTATTGTTCAGATATCGCTTCCTCCACAGATATATACGGCGCCCTCCCCTCTATTTGCACATCCTGCGTATTTTCTACTGCTTTAATGCCTAGAAATGGTAAATCTCTACGGCGTACTAAAATATGCTTCCATCGGAGTCCATAATGTTTCCTTTGGTAATGTTTCCAATTGCGCTCATTGCACTTTTTCTTTCTAGGAATGTGGGTAACGGAATGACCTCTTGGCTCTCATTCCCCTGATAAAAACAGGCTTTCCTCTTGCAAACGTATGCAGTCCTCTCAGCAGAAATTGCTGGGGCAGCTTTGCTTGTTTCTCGATTTGTCTGCTTCACTTCCTCTTGTGTGTTGATTGTTCAAGCATGCACTCCTTATCTTTAGAAAGCGGTCGGTGGTGGGACTGTAAATGGAAACACCATGGGGTTACAATGTGATTTTCGCGGCTAGGCATGCTTCATTTGGTGGGTAGGTTTTGGGAAAAGACAATGCAAGGATATAGACAGCTTATTTACCTCGATGTGCCTTGCTCTATTGCTCTTGTATGTAGTTGTAAATGAAATAGTTAGTCTGACAAAATTATGAAAAGAGAAAAAAGGTTTAGCAGTATGGAGTGCCCTATTGAATGACTTACTGTTTAACTTTTCTTTGGCTGTTCTCTAGAGTTTGTCGAAATAGTTAATCTTCGATCACACGTGTGAAGCTATCCAAGCTCAAAGTCTAACATGCATGGCTATTGTCACCTTAGACATATCATTGGAACGACCGAAGCCAGCGAGAACATTGCAGCTATACTCGAAATGGACCTCCAAGTTTCTAAAAATAAAGAAGCCCGGCAGAGAAAGGAAAGCAACCGTAACACTCCTCCAGCCCTATCTCTGGTTACCGAAAGCGGAAATGAGACAAGTTTCATTTCATACAACCGTGCAAGGCAAACTACTTTTGAACTGAACCAAATAGGACTAGACCTATAACAAGCTAGAAGGCCCCCGTTACATCTGCCCCAGCCGTGGAGTTACACTCGCTTTTCTCTCTCCGTCAATCGGTCGGTTCTCCTTTCGGTCCTGCGTTCCTTCCGTTGCTGGCTTCCTGCGATGCCGTTGATCCATCTGAGAGGAAATCGAGGCGATGGACTTGTGCGAGAACATATCACCAATCCGTCAATCAGCACTCATCCGTCCATTGATTTAGTGGCCTACGCTTTATCGACCTCTGTGTCCCTTTATCATTACCCATGACTTACTTCATTCGAGTCACTCGTTAATTCTCATTTCCTTCTTTCTCTCGTATACCGTCTCGTTTGATATCTGAACGCGGCCACTTTTGTCACTCGTTCCGAATCTCTCTCTATTTATCTGCTTTAACTTATCTGCTTTAACTTCTCAAATTATCTCCTACATCGTTGGGATCGATATGCTGCAAGCCAACCATCCAAGGGGCCCCGGGCTCTCCTGCATCTTCGAGCCTGCGGTGGCACCATTTCCACCTCCCGAACAATCAGTTACCGACCTCTCCCAGCGCTTCTATCGAACAGTCGACGGCGTGGAGGAGCCTCACTCGCCCATCCCAGACTCGCCTGCGCCCCGAGAAACGCCCGGAATCACCGCCAAAAGAACCGAACAGCAGCAGCAGGCGCTCCAAGAGACACGACTCGGCGCCCTCGACACCCTCCGTCTCTGCCGCAACGTCATCACGACCCTCGAGCTCACCCGGCTGCGCAAGTCCCGCGTCGGCCTCTACAACTGGCTCGGGTTCTGGGACCGGCTGTACGAGCGACCTTTCGCACACAGTCTGGCGTCCTGCGTCAGCACGGCGCTCTCCAAAATCGACTTGCTGTTCCGGGTCGTCTCTCACGACCTCCACCAGCTGACGCAGCGCACCGAACACGCCGTGGTGTCTGCAACGTCCGAGCGCGAGATATTCTACCTACTGGAACGCATGGAAGACGACGTGGAGGTGCGGCGTCTTCGCCGCCGGCGTAAGGCGCAGGTCATTCTGAGCAAGATGCGTGCCGAGCTAGAGATGATTCCCATGAAAGTGGGCGACCATCTGTTCGACGACATGAAGCGCGGCGTGTTTGCCCTGGACGTCGTCTGCGACTATCACCCTGGAGACACGGTTGCCGAGGCCCACGAAACTACCTGGCCTGATCATTTCACCGGTCAGCCCCTCGATCAAGTTGAGCTCTCGCCTTACCTGTATCAGCAGTCTCAGCAGTCTCAAGCGTCGGCGGCTTCGGGGGCGTTCATGCCATTGGGGTCGTATACGGCGAATAACACCTCTTTGGGCTCTTTGGATATCGACGGTGACGGTAGTGGTAATGTTGGTTGGACTGGCCGTCCGACTCGGAGGTATGATCCGTGGTGATTAACATTTGGGCTTGGTGATTTTCTTATCTTTGTTTTTGGTTGGAGGGTTGAAAAAACAAAAGGCACTTTTATTTGCCGGCGATACATTACTTCGTGTTACCCTTTTTAATTAGATAGACCTTTTAATTCCCGACTTCAGGTTAGCATAGGAAAAGATAATAGTCACCTACTACTGGAATAATTAATAACGGTTCACTGCTTGACTGTGTTTTGTTCGGGGCCTGGTCCAAGGATGTTTTATTGAAGGATAAACATGCTTTTATTTGTCCAAGAGAAAATAAACATAACTAGGTAATTATGTACGCTAAGAAAGAAAGCACAAACGTATCTTTTAACAGTCTTAAGAAAAATCCCACAAACCTCTGAGCAGATTCCCAGGAGCCGTATCCTGCCCACCATCTTCTTCCAGCAACCGATCGGTGAATATCCGCTTCGGTATTTGGTATTCCACCACGGGGATTCTCTTCAGCGGCTTGTCGCCCGACCCCAGCTCCGCCTGCAACATGCCCTGGTAGGTATAATCGAGAAAGTCTTCTAGGTTGTACATCTGCTTCGTGAACTGCTCGGCGAGGATGCGCGCAATGGCCGCCACGTTGGGGTGGTAGTGGGACTGGAGGCTTTCGATCTCCCAGAGACTGCTCTCGAGGGCGTTGGTGCGGGTTGGGTCGGGTTCCTGCGCGTCGAAGGGGTCGTCCATGCCCTCGGCCTCGAGCTCGGCCTTGGTGGTCTCGTCGCGCACCGGGCGATGCAGCATGAGTGTGCAGGTGGGGTGGCTCTTCAGGAGGTTGTACATGAAGGGGACCATGGCGACAATGGCGGTGGGAGGGGCGTTGAGGGCGAGGCGCACGAGGCGTTTGATGAAGCTGGCGATGAGGGTGGCGGGAAGATGGGTGGAGGCGAGGAAGGTGTTCATGAGACGGAAGAAGCGGGAGCGGTGTTTGGAGTGGAGGAGGTTGGCGTCGAGGAGAGAGTACAGCTTCTGATAGAACTGGGGATAGTCGAGGTTCTTCTCTTGGATGAGGTAGAAGAGACCTGAGAGAGCGAGCAGCGATGTGGCGCCGCCGACGTTGTAGGAATCCGTCAGGAAGTCCATGAGCAGTTCGGGGCGATTGAACCAGGGCTCGATGGAATGGACCATGGTGCGCAGAAGGGTTTTTCGTTGCGAAGGGGAAATGTCGCCGTGGAGAACTGCCATCCAAGCGTCCTGAGCGCGTTTCTTGTGTGCGTTGACCGAGACGAGTTTCTTATTCTTCTTGCTGGTCTTGGTGTAGAAGTTTTCGAACTTGTGCTCAGCGGACGGCACGTTGTCGCAAGCCGAGAGGAGGGAGATCAGGATTTCAATTGTGTCCGAGTGTCTTCTCGTTTCCGCATATTCCCTGAAGGATTGGTTAGCATCACAGAGGGGACTTCCAGCTGGAGAGTGTAGGTGCAACATACACAATTTGCGCAAACATATGGTATCTCACGTCCTCGTATTCTTTCGCAAATTTCTCGAGGAACTCAGACCGCAGCGTCTCTCCATCTCTGGCTTCGATGACGGACTCGACGATATTTTTGAACAGACCGGATGTCCACAGTTGCAAATCATCCTCAGCAAGGTGTGCTGCACGTTCGTGAAGGAGGCGCATACTCAAAGTCAAGGCCGTGATCTATATGAGACTCAGTTAGTAGAAACCCAACTACCCAACTATGCATAAACCAACCTGAGAGGAAGGATCGCTGTCACGAATGATTGTTGCCAGAGCCCTCTGATACTCTCGAAGACGCTCCTTCAACCAAGCCGCAATGATCTTCTCGTTTTCCGCGGCTAGATTTGTCTCTCCAAGATCCCCAGTAGCAATCAATCTGCTAAAGACCCGACAGAGGGCCACTGCCACCGCCAAATTTGGTTTCCGGCCATTTCCCTCGACGTTGAGCATCCCAATCAGCTTGGCAATGTTATTGTAGTGCTTCCGCGATTCGGAAATTTGGTCTTCCAGCTGCTGGATTTCGGCCATCGCATCTGCGCTCTCATTTTCTGCGACTGCTCGGCGTTTGGAAGAGTGGGCAGTTGTGTCTTTGGCGCTTTTTCGCTTCTTGGAGCTGGCGGCTCCGGTCGTAGGGGCAGGCATTGTGTTCGAGAGGAATATAGAACCAAATTAAAAAAAACTTTTTCGCGCCGACGTGAGGTCTTTCCTGCTAAAGAGAGCATGAATCCATGAATTTTTGGAGATCCCTCGGCTAACGGTTTTTCCGAGTCGGCTGCGCTAGACCGCAAGGGGCTAGTGTCTTCCCGCACCGCCCAAACCGCCATCCCGACCTCAGAGTCTCCTCAGTTCCGTTCACCCATCCCATCTTGTCAAGGTCTTCTCCATCGCTACAATGGCTTCTCGTGTGGCTAAGAGCGCCATTGGTATGCCGCAACCACCACTTTCCGGTCCGCTCGAAAACATCTTCATGGTCGCTAACCCCTCAAATAGGTGCTGCCCGGCTCCGGCCGACCCTTCCCGCGCGCAACGTCGCTCCCATCACTGCCAGCTTGACCGCGTCTCGTTCGGCCTCCAACGTCCCTGCCGAGGACCCCAGCAAGAAGGCTCAGTCTATCCTCGACTCTCTTCCCGGCAACACCCTGGTCTCCAAGACCGCCATCCTCTCCGCCGCCGCCGGTCTCTCCGTTGCCGCCATCAGCAATGAGCTCTACGTTATGAACGAGGAGACCGTCGCTGCTTTCTGTCTTCTCAGCGTCTTCACTGCCGCTGGCAAGTACGGAGGTCCCGCCTACCGTGAGTGGGCTGAGGGTCAGGTTCAGAAGCACAAGGACATCCTGAACGCTGCCCGTGCCGACCACACCAGCGCTGTCCAGCAGCGCATGGACAACGTCAAGGAGCTCTCCGGTGTTGTTGACATCACCAAGCAGCTCTTTGCTGTTTCCAAGGTACATTATCACCTTAATATTGACTGGCGGGAACTATTGTTCTCCTAGGCTCGTGCACAAGGATCGTTTGTTGACAAATTTCAAAAGGAAACCGCCCAGCTTGAGTCTCAGGCCTACGAGCTCGAGCAGCGTACCGCTCTGGCCGCCGAAGCCAAGCAGGTTCTTGACTCCTGGGTCCGCTACGAGGGCCAGGTTAAGCAGCGCCAGCAGCGTGAGCTTGCCGACACCATCATCGGCAAGATCCAGAAGGAGCTCGAGAGCCCCAAGGTTCTCCAGCAGATCCTCCAGCAGAGCGTCGCCGACGTTGAGCGTAAGTTCTTGATCGATTTTATATTTCTTAGTGCGGTATCTTACATTATTTCTCTTATCCAGGGATCATGTCTTCTAAGGCCCAGTAAATGGACTTGCATGAATGGCTTCCTAGCTATTGATATCATGTACAAATTAAGGATCTGTTTCTGTGCTCCGTTAGACATACCAATACCATTCTGATCAAAATCAGGAGTATTGTAGATGATTGTACTATGTGTTTTTCTATTCCAATAAAGTGATCAGTTTCCAAAGAATCCCTGCTGGTGCCGCCTGCATTGGCAAAACTCAAGCCGTCCCCGCCTTTTTCCGAGTTGCGTAGCCGAAATGTTCTGCACCCACATTCAGTTGAACAAAGATCTATCTTTACTCTGGACTGTGTCGAGTTTGTGGTTTTTCATGACCAAACCGTTCAAGTTCCACTCAGAGTAGCCCACAGACTAGGACACTGGCGTAAAAATTCAACCCGACGTCAAGAGCTCCTTGTGTGCATAAAAGGCCCTTGCATACATGCTGACAAACCGAGAGACTATGGATACACATTCATAAGTTGCATTCGCATTCTCCATTGCAATCGATAACTAGTCTAGTCTACTCTTACTTTCATATGACGCTGCTGATAAGATGAAGGATCGTCCTTTCGGTGCACTCTCGTTTGATGTCATCCTGACACTCGGCGCCTACCAGTGCTTCAAATCCACGCCTCTACAATGACAAAAAACATTTGATTCGATTGTTCTTAAAACCATGATTCCCTCCCATCATTCATTCTTCGAAACAAAGGAAAGGGCAGAGGTCCACCCGGACGAATGACAAGGTCAAAAAGGGATTTCCGGAATTCCCCAGTGCGACAGGCACAAACCAAAAAGGTAAAAAAGGGACGGAAATATTAGGGGGGCCAAGACGCCGTTCAACCATGGATGTCAAATGGCGACGGGCAAATCAATCATCAGACAATGAGCCTTCGGCACAGCCACGGCTCAGCGCTTGTGCCTTGCTACTATTTAGTCCGCAGGGCTGAGGTGTTCGTGTTCTGGCATCTATTTCAAGTTGACCCCTTTATTTTGAATTCCTTGAAAGCCGATTTATCTTTGCATTTCCATCTCGATTCCTCGCATTCTGTGGGCAATCCAACCCAATCAGCGCAATTCCAGCACCTGCCGAGTATCCACTCACGCTGAATCCCCGCAACAAACAGCAGTCACCATAATGCCGTTGCGAGAAATCCTCCAGAAGAAAGACAAGATTAGCGATAACAGCGCGCAGTATGCGGCCGGCATCCCTTCGACGACTGTAGGCCCGGTGCCTGAGATTACCTTCGTCCGAACCGATACCACCACGCATGAAGTCATCCGGCCACCCGTCTACGACGGAGACCACGATGTTTATAAACACCATGCCCCATACCTTGAACCCTCACGACCGAACTCCTCGTCGCATCGTCGCTCGCTGAATCCCTTCCACCGTTCGCGATCTCCGTCCGAATCGCAAGGATCTTCGTCGCCGTCGCGTGCGCGCGGAGAACGCCGCTTGTCGCATTTGCTGCATCGGGACCGGCGCAACTCGAGCGCGAACTCGACCAACGTCCCTGCGGACCTTCCTCAGATCACGGGCGACAGGGGCAATGAGCAGGAGATGGAGGCACAATGGGAGAACAGGGCTACGATGTTGGTTCAGCGGAATCCGCAGTTCGCGGGGCCCTTGTCGCCGACCTCGTCGGGCTTTGGGCCAAGTAGCGTCGGTTCAAGATCGAGGAGCTCTAGCCATAGTGGGGTCATGGATCGGGAAGGAGATGTAAGTCTCATCTGGGAATCAGTCTGGGGTAATGAGGGCAAGGTCTGACAGTGTTCAGGTTGACGTGCAAGAGGCGATCCGACTTCACGAGACCGGCGGTAAGAGAAATCGATTCAATATCAGCTACTGGACCACGCTGATATGTGTCAATTATAGAACTGGAAAAATCAACGGAAATGTTCCGCCGATTGGCAGAGCCTACGGGTGCTAATAATGCACTCAGCCAGGTGCTCTACGGCCTAGCCCTAAGGTAAGGCCACCTGGCTCTCTTAACTCGACTTCTGCTTTGACGACATGTTGGGAAATGCGAAGCAAGTTTCTAATAGTTCATTTGCAGACACGGCTGGGGCTGCCCTCAAGATCCCGACAAAGCGGTGACATATCTGTCAGCGGCGGCGTCCAACTCCGCCTCGATCGAGTCTCAAGCCCTGCAGGCGGGTATCAAGAAAGGCGGTGCAGCCAAGGGAGAGCTGGTCCTCGCGATTTTCGAGCTGGGAAACTGTTTCCGTAACGGCTGGGGCGTGCAGAAAGACCCTGCGGCAGCACGGCAGTACTTTGAGACGGCCGCCAATCTAGGCGACACAGATGCCATGAACGAGACGGCATGGTGCTACCTTGAGGGATTTGGGGGGAAAAAGGACAAGGTAAGAAATTTGCTTGCGTCATGCTTCTATTTCGAGTCCGAAGGGCGATATTGAGGAGAAATGCCTCGTGTTGCCGCGAGTCTTGGGCATCAATACTTTTTCCCTTTCACAAGACTTGCATCACCCGTGCGCTTTGTCCTTCACCTCCCACACATCCTTTATTAATAAATTAACTTGGGATCGCTTCGACTTAGTATACGGCCGCCAAATACTACCGATTGGCCGAGGAAAAAGGCAACAAATTAGTTGGGAATTCTTGGTAAGTGCCAACAAACCAGCCGATCCTTTATTGTCGTCCCATTTTACCTTTGGTCCTGCATATCCCTCAAGCGTGATGAGCTCAGCGCCCCATTTGGAACAACCCATGATCTGCGCCTCTCCTCTCCATCACCTGCAGATATCATGTTTGGGAAGCAGCGTCGGCGGTTGGATCGATAGGCGGACAGACGATGTCTGCGAACTGCGCCATGCACTACGCCATCACGCTCTCCGCCAACCACATCCCGTCATTCTTCTCCCTCTCCACTTCCCTCCTCAATCCACATTATCGCAAGTGCGATCATCTTAAGCTGACATGACGTTCGGCTACTCCATTACAGGATCTGGAAGGACAAATACAATCCCAAGTGAAACTTTTCGTTTGCGTCCTGGAGCCTAGCATAGCGACCGCTTAGGGACCCTGGAGGATTTGCAGCCTTGTCGGCTCGTGTCATCACATCTCAGGCCCCAACCCATTCAACGTTATCATTTGACGCGACCATGCGAAAAGACAGCATCATTGGATATTCCACGATTTATCTTCTATTTGCTTTTTCATTTTGGTTACATGAAGGAGTTCTCGGACCCGGACCGTCTTTTCCTTTCTGGCTTCTCGTGCGGACCTCATGCGGACCAATCGCCAGCCTTGAGGTCACTATGACTGTCACCGTGTTACCATCTTCCTACCATCTCACGCCCATCTTACTAGCTACTACCATCCTAGGTATCGACCATACTGATGAATAATTGAATTATGACCCAATCTGGCCCAGGCAGCCTCATTTTGGACTGCAGCCTACATCTACATGGTGAAATAAACTTTGAAATGTATTTGTTTTGTTTACATTTCTCTCTCCGTCATCGCGTGTTTGTCTGTGGACCTACAGTCGGACGAATTCTCCACGTAGGAAGATAACGTGAACAACTAATTAATTAATGAAATATGTAACTAAACAAAAGTACGTAAACTAAACCAGCTCTCAACGCGGAAAAGGAAAAAGTTGAAAGAATTGTAGAAGAGAGCAATAAAGCCATTATTGCTTCACAAGCATACTGCATACGTACCGTTCTCATGCTTGTTCTACTCTGTCCTTCCTACATATTCCACTGTTTACGTTATTCAGGTACATACGGCCACATAGTGATCGGAGTTGGCCACAACACAGCCCATTCACTATCTAGGAAAGCGGCTTATAGAGAATTTGGTAGACTACAATGCTATAGCTGGCTGTTATCACATTATTTTCTTATCCTGTTACTAACTTTACTATCTTGCTTAGTATGCAGGGTTCTTTGAGGATTCCGATTATCTAGAGATTATTCAAGTTTATTAGGGACTCGAAGTCTTGGATTGAGTCTGTTACTATGTGATATTCTTCTGCGTTTTATAGGGTGATTAGGGTGATTAAAGTATAGAAAGAAAGAATAGCTAGTAGTCTGTCTGTTCCCTTGGTATAATTCGCAACTGTGGTGAAGGAGATTATGATCAAGCAGTCACACCGCCCGAGGTCTCCTTCCATCTTCATATCAGCCTGCAACGACATGCAACACTCCTGAATCGGCAGAGGCAAAGAATCTAAACATTCTCTTTAGCAATGTTTGCACGGAATCTTCACCCCCATCTTGGATTTCGGCTAATTACGCTGCAGGTTTCGTATCCATTGCCTTTCCGCTCTAGTTCAAGGAAGCTCACGAATTCATGCCGACTGTCCCAGGGTTAGTTAGAAGCACCCCTTACTTGATACACAGCGCATCTCTAACTAAGGTCCGATACCCGACGATACCCTTTTCACGTACATGTCCGGCCGGTTTCTTTACAATGAGAGCGCGCGACTTGATGAACGACATGTTAGTTTTGATGTTGCCGCGCTTGAAACCGCTATCGGGAAGCATGTCGGCCACGGAAACGTCAAATCTCTCCCCAAATTAAGCGAAGGTGGTTTCAATCGCGTGCTTCTGGCTACCATGAAAGACGGTTTCAAGGCAGTCGTCAAAATCCCATACAAAATCCCATACAAAATCTCCGTTCCGATGACGTACGCAACCGCCAGTGAAGTCGCAACCCTTACATTCCTTCGCTCGAAGGGTATCCCGGTCCCAGAAGTCTATGGGTGGGCTTCCACAAACGAGAATTGTGTTGGTGTTGAGTATATCGTCATGGAGCATGCTTTAGGGATTGGTGCAGATACTTGGTGGTTTGATACGACGAAATATCAGAAAAAAGCATTGGTGACAGGGATCGTCGATATTGAAAAGAAACTTTTCAATATCCCCTTTGCTTCTATTGGCAGTTTCTATTTCAATAGAGTTCTCCCTCTTCATTTGCAAGGCCAATTATATCAGCCCGGGACGCCCGACGGGGATGGAGATTTCGAGACCTACTGCATTGGGCCCATTGCTTATATGTTTTGGTATGGGCAACGCGCGAAGCTTGAATTGGGTAGGAGACCATGTATGCTTCCCGTCGAAGCGGAATTGTATACCCGGATTTGCTGACTTCTCTTACAGGGAACAATCCAAGTCAGTATCTCCTTGCAATTGCCAACAAAGAAATCCAATGGATTGAACAATTTGGAAGCCAATTGAGTGCGACTTTCCATACACCACCGTTTTCCCTGGCGTCAATTCTCACCAGGATTATTTGATACTCCTCAAACAGTATCTGGCAATTGCTTCATATCTTCTCCCGAAAGACCCGAGAGATCCCTTGAATCGACCTACTCTACGTCATCCTGGTGTGTTCATTATGCTTCCTTCTGATCGTGGTCTGATGGATTATAAACGCAATAGATCTTACTCCCAGCAATGTCTTTGTTTGCCCCGACACGTTCAACCCCACATGTATTATTGACTGGCAGCATATAGTGGCCACCCCATTGCTTCTTGCCGCTGGCTATCCGAGGCTATTCGAAAACCCAGACCCGGAGCCCCCAACAGGACTCGTTGCGCCCAAATACCCAGAAAACTATAACACACTTAGTTCTGACGATAAGGCTCAAGTTGATGAGCTTATCCGTCGACAAAGATTTTTCTATCTATACCGTGTCTTTAATGGGGGCCTTAACAAAGTGCACCTCCAAGCTCTACAAGACCCCTTGGTTCTATCACGTCAGCATCTTGTCGATTTGCCGGCCGCCAATGGTCTGGCAATCTCATGACATTGCGAGGAGCTTTGATGCGTATGCACGATATCTGGCTCTATGTTCTGGGAAACGATGGAAATATGGATTTCTCTATTGCGTTTTCAGAAGAGGAGATGGAAGAGCAAATCAAGAATGAGCCAATGTGGTATAATCTTAACAGTCTTGTCAGCTATTGGTGGGATGAATTAGGTGGCCTGTCAGAAGAAGGGTGGGCTTGTACTGAGCCGTATGACTACGCTGTCAAATGAAACGAGGCCCTTCGAGCAGATTTTTTGGAAGGTGGTAGTGTAGATGAGCTTGAAAAGATCAAGCGGGGATGGCCCTTTCAGGATCATGAGGAGTTTTCTAATAAAAGCTCACACGTGTTCTATTCTGGTCGTGTCTTGGTTTTTTCTTATTCATCTTGTTAACTAATCAAGGTTGGCTTCATAGAAGTATAAAACTGAGTCTCCTAATTTGGCTTGGCCTCTGGGACTCAGTACTAAGTTGCTACTTCATATATCTAAAAAGAATAGAAAGTTGAGCGGCAAGAGTCCGAAGAGTCACCATTTATCTAAGGATAGAGACATCTCTAATATGACTGTTTGGGCGCTTGAATTACTTATTTTGTTTGCTGATTGCTACTATTGCTCTTAATGCCATGTCACTAGTCGCTCTGTTGGCTTGCCATTAACATCTAATCAACTCCCTTTGGGTCAAGTATTATACTAGCATCAGATTCCGTAGCACGACCAGGGAATCTTGACACATGCTCTATACCCGCACTCTGAATTGAATATTAAACTCTGGATACGGGTCTTTGGCATTTGACAAATCTAAGCCAGGGTTGTTCGCTCAATCAATCACGATGTGCTTTTTAGTAAATGGTCCAACTATAGCTTAATGATTATTATCAGAAACCGTGCCGATAACACCATCCATCCACCGTATCTAGTTTAGTATGATCCTTATCCGCGATCACATAACGGAAGTTGGTCACAACAGGCTGGTGATCAAAGGTATGTAAGTGCCGTGCCTGTCTCATCGACGATGGCCACCTGACCGGTATGCACTTGGAGAAGGTCAAGAAAGCCAGTGTCAGTCTTTGCGCCATCGATGAAGCAGCGAATATTCGTCAATCGGATATCAACCCTGCTTTCTCCGAAAATGAGCCCGTTGGTTGTGGGATTGACTGTTTCTGGCGCGAGCGCAACTTGAGCAGTAGGCTTTTGGTCTGTGAATGTTTGCATGTCCTGCTTTACATTGGAGACGAGGAATGCGACGCCCTTGAGTGTCTGCATGGACTGGCCCCAGGACTCGACCCGTTGGGCATAGTAGTTATTCAGATCGGAGCTGACAGCGTTCAACATGCCATGCGTGAACTGGGAAAATTGGAACCCATCCATTGCATTTCCAATGATGTTGGTTTCGTCCAGAGCCACAAATGCATAGGCCTGCTGCATTTTCTCCAACCAGAGCTGGACACTGGTAAGGGAATTGGTGTAGAGCGTGCGCATGAATGCGGTCAGTGTTGGGTGTTTTAGCCCAAGAATATTATACTCGTCACGGACTATGTCCTTCTTTTGACTATTCAGGGACTCAGCAGTTCCGAAATAGTTAATGAGCTGCTGTATGTCCGCACTGTAGACCATGACCGCTGAATTACGGGCTTGGGTGGTTCCTGTAATCGATGAGAATTAGCATGACATTGCTTGTAAGAGAGAGCATGATGTGGTAGCAACGAGGTATAAGAAACTCACCAACATATCGATCAAATTTGCGGTGGCAAAAGGGCAACTCTGCGTTCTCACTGCACTATCCCCGCTCGAACTGAATCATGTCTAGGGTATAAAGGTGAGTTCTTAATATAAATTGCTCGGAGAGCTGCAAGAGCGTGCCTTTACAGCATCATAGGTGGTGAACGCTTATCGTCATGATGGTCTTCTCATCTAAGATCCATCTCCCTTTCGTCTAGACTGCAATTGAATGAGGGGTGAATGTTCAGCTGCCGAGAATCGATTTTCAGCTCCTGCAAGACCTGGCTCAATGAGATGTTATCATCATTCTCCTCTGTACATTTCCGCGGAAAGACCCAGAGTAGGTTGATGGGATTCGGTCAAGTATTTATACGACCAGTCCTCTTGCTTCGTTGGAACTGCTTTTTTTGTCAACATCACTTCGTCAAACTTGTCAACTCTCATTCATTGCTTTGAAGAACCCCAAGCCGAACACAATGCCAACCGTATTCCAGTCCAGAGCCGATTTTCACCAGAGCCTGGTCGATTACAACCAAACCACTACCGATGGCTGGGATGTTATCGTCAGTTACTTGGAAGACAAGCTGAATGCCTTGTTGAAAAAGTAATGGTCTCAGAGATTCGACGCGGCTCAGGGGCCTTTCCAGCACAAAATCGGGACTGATAATGCGTATTTTTTATATACGTATAACCTGACCCTCGAAGCCCCAAGACTTTATCGTTCAAATCGACCAGTACTGCTCATGGGGACATTGCTGTCTCCGCCCTATCGTGGAAAATGTCGGGCACCGTACATACCGTTGTGTATATGAACGGCCAAGAGGGCTACTCCACCAATGAGGACGTGGGCAAGGATCAAGATATATACTTAGAGGTGGTAACACCTGTGGCTGCCATGGATGGGGAGTCGACCGATACAAGCACGGCAAAGGTCAGTCTTTGACTACGGGCCGGTTCATGCAGGTCATACTAAATGACCCACGACAGCGGAATTGCGGCCATTCCCGAGGGCTACGAAGCGAGTAATTATCCTCTCTCAAACGCTCATCCGCGATGACTATCTCGTCAAACGCATTGCCGAGAGCTGCAAGGATACATTGCAAAGTAGCGGCGGTGTGACTGGCAATCAGGCGTCTGCCAATCGAACTGTCCATCTGAAGTTCAAACCAGACAAAGTATGGAAAGACGAAGCGACGAATCATGGCGGCTGGGCCTATGGTCGGCGACGGAGCCGTAGACTGGGATAAATATCCTTTGATCCTGACGCTTTTCGATGACGGAACGCCGCTGACATCTCATTACAAGTGGGTTTGGGACAATGCATCTGTGACATTGACCTATTTGACCATGAATCCAATCAACGGGGATCCTGGTGGACCCTATATTTTTCATATCACGGGGAGTATTAAAGCCGTGAGTTTATCTTCCGTCCGGGTTACCAAAATGTCCAAGGTTTCGAAGCTAAGAATGACAGAACTCGACCCCAGTCGCGATTATTTCAGGAGATACGTTGAAGTTCAACACCCAATTCACCTCCGCTAACCAGTCCAATGCATCCTTCTCCGACGTGGGCCCTGCAGACCTAACCGGATCGGTGACGTTCCCAGAGCTGGACCTCAAACTGCCCGATCTTAACCTTTTCCAGACGCAGAATGTGCTGGCTCCGGGCGAAGATTTTATCAAAGCACAAGACACTATGTGTCCTTGTGACTTGTTTGTTCGGGGATCAATGTATAGCTGAATCAGCTCGGGCTCGTCGCCGGACAAATGAACTGCAGATTTGTATCTAGTGCAATCTTGATTTCACATTCAACACTCATCATGACTTCTTCCAATGCTTGCAATATGTCAGGGTTCTTCTAGGACGGCTGACCAGAGAGCTTACTATATAGTACGTCGACTGAATGACCTGTTGGTCATTCTTGGTGCCTTTTTGGCATGTGGCGCAATTGGTAAGGTCAACGGACCAGTGCATAATACTATACCATCCATATCTGAATAGCTTCGAGTACATACGACCACAGGGTGTGGAGAACAGGGCTTCCCGTCCGCTCAGCCGTACTTAAGCCACACGCCGGCCGGTTAGTAGTTGGGTGGGTGACCACCAGCGAATCCCGGCTGTTGTATGTTTTTGCTTTCCATTTTTTGGTAGATTCGTGTAAAGCCTTTGTTTGAGCTACTCTTCATTGGAAGGCATCCACGAAGAAGTTAACCTGATAAGGGAAATGATGTATATCGGAGTACGTACCACCCTTCTGAAGGATCGACGTCTAGACAAATGGGTGCGTATCATGGGAAGAACTATAACAGAAAAGCTGTGTGTATGCAAAGGCAAAGTCAAGAGACACTATAGGAGAATTAGCCAGTGCGTCGAGAACTAATTAGGTAGCCAACGACTACCTTGCGTCAATGGCATAATGTGCCTACTATCAAAGAGGGTCGATCTAATTCAGATCCAAAAGGGACGATGAGAGGTGACGTTGTCCAATGCGTGTGTGTGAGTAATTCCCTCACCCTCTATTTCAACCCCATCTCTTATTTATCGGGCGACACTATGTAGCGGCAGTATATTCTCATAGGAATGCTCATAGTTGGTCGTGAACGCTGATTGGCTGCAGATCACCTTATAGATATCATAGATATAAAAAAAGGAAAAAGATGATGGCAAGAACGAGGTTCGAACTCGTGCGACTTTCGTCATCAGGGATCAATGTATTGAACTTAAATCTGACGCCTTAACCACTCGGCCACCTTGCCGTTTATAATAGGATCCACTATATAATCCTTTTATATAAACATCTTGATCCATTCTATTACTGCTATTACTCTAATCTTGATGTTTTACAAGCGATAGGTAACTATTCGCTGTCCGATTAGGTACGTTGCCGGCCAGTTTTTATTTGAGTGAGTGGCTGGTGTATGATTTTTGCTCACTTTTTCGTTGGCTCGGCTCTTTTTATTAATTTATCCAGACAGGTTTACATTTCCTACCTACTTATCTATTTCGTAGCAAAAACGTTCTACAGATCATAGTTCCCCACCCAGCGCAGAGCCGAGCCTCAACATAGACTCCAAGGAGGAAATAAGATAATAAAAGAACGGCGCAGGGATACCGTAATGATTGATGAACGCAGACTGGCTGAGCCGTCCTACTCCTACTTACTCATTGGGGTCATGGCGCTTGGAAATGTAATAAAAGGCGACTAATAAACTAACTTGAGTAGTGAACACTCCACGCACATGGCCGTCTGTGTGTGTGTCTGTGTGTGTAGGTAAGAGACGGCTCCATACACGATACAATAGAGAAACAGAGGCTACTATCTTAGACACATTGCACTGACCTACGCACCCAACGATCCACATACATATACAATACATATCCAATAACATCTCCAGCTCACCCCACCCAACAGATCCGTCCATATAGATAACGTTAACTAGACCACTAATATGCCATAGATTCAGGATATGACTATGAATAGAGTTAACCGGCACGGTAGCTAGGTAATTAGATACCAACACCATTGTATAGCGCGTAGTCATTGGAGTAGGATGCGCCGTCCTGAAGCGCCGTCCTGAAGCGCCGGATAGATTTAGAGAGGAGGTGGCTGGGCTGGGCGGTTAGCTATCTTACTCCGAGGGATCAATGGTACTATTGGCCGAAAGTTCACCTTAAAATAATGGGTTGGATGAAGGGCGCGTACATCTCTGCATCTCTACTGCTTTTGTTCGATTGATTGGATGTTGAATGGATCTTGTTTAGGTGAAAATACGGATATTAAGAATAGGTGAGGGGACCGGGTGTGGTACTAGACAGGGTGCGTTGGGAGTAGATGGTTTTTGTCTGATTGGAATGCGCTAAGGGTTTTGTCGCTTAATAGTGACAAGATGTGGATATTGAATGTATGAGCGCCTTTTTTCTTTTTCTTTGTGATGCTATTTTCAGTGAATGATCCAAAAAGACCATTACACTCCGAATGGCGTCAAAGCCCACAATTTCCGCTCAGCCGCCAACTCATCATCGTATTCATGGCCAAAAGCACGATAGAAAATAGCCTGCTGAATAGGTTTCCAGTTCGAAGTATACATCGCCTTCGTAAACTCCCAATACTCAGGCAAGTAGCCCGCACATTCCCAGTCGATGATACCGCTTAACCGGCCACCCTCGATGAGGAGGTTTGTCGCGTGAAAGTCCCCATGGGTAAAGAAGGAGCGATGATCTTGACGAATGGGCAGACCATCGACGGCGTCGAAGATGTTGCACGCTAGATGGCTGACAAGATGGTTGTTGAAGTCTGCTTCCGTGTTAAACGGACCGCCACGGTCATCGGGGATACGATGGTCGATGATAGGTCCGCCGAGAGTGTCTCCGAATTTGTAGGGCGTGTTATTGGGAATCGTTCGAAGTTGCTTGACACAAGCGGCAAGGTCATCGGCGAACCGATCTCGTTCGGCATACGACATGAGGTGGCCAACGTGTGCAAGACTCTGGCCGGGAATATGGGTCATCACCATGTAGGTGTTGCCGTCATGCTCACCGACATCGACAAAACTAGGGGCAGGGATGGATGTGTACTTTTCAACGAGCTTAAGAGCGTTGGGTTCATTCTCGGGGGACTTGAAACAATCTTTAATGACCAATCCGAAGGGGAGTCTCTGAACCCAAGCTGATCTTCCAGGCCCGTAGAGTCTTTCCCCAATTGGTATGAGAAAAATATAAAATCTCATCCGCACCCAGAGAGGTACACAGCGTGAAAGATAGAAGAAAGATTTCCGAAGGAACGGACTTAGCCAGCCTATGTATGAGTTAGCCTCTTGCATTCTTGAACATCAACGGAATTCATACTTCTCGAAGACTTCGGCCATCCTAAGGAGACTTTACTCTCAATGGAAAATAGATGTAACGCCGTAGCAAATGCACGATGCACATCAAATAGAAATGTACTTGGGAGGCACATTGTCGTAGCATCCTGCGTAGAAAACTTGGAATACCAAATTGGACTGTCGAGTCGTTCCCCATGGCCTAGGAAAAGTCCCGTGGGTTCTTCGGAATACAAAGTATGCATGGTATAGGAGTACTTTGTAGAAAAGTTAGTAAATGATCATGTCTCTTGCATCACCATGCTAACCTGCGTATCTGGATCTTCGTCCTGCTCACAGTCCTCAGGTGGACAGCCCATTTCGGCGCGCCTGAAGGCCATGGACCTTATATTTATATGCCCGTGACGAAAAGCCTTGTGCATGCTAGGAGACAGGCGCCACAGGTTTCGAAGAGATGATAAATCTTCATGACCAGCAAGTAGAGTCTTCAATTGTACAACCTTTGACCTAGACAAAAAAGCCTCCAGTATCTCAACCAAAGAATGCTTCAAATCCAAAGATGTGAGTTCTTGATGTACACGCCGAAATTCGTGCCAAGCTCACTTCATCTGATTCAACATTTTGGACAAACGATGGGGGAATGATGTATGCAGATTCCGCCCCCGCTTTGGCCGGGTTACCCTTCTCATTTCTGGACAAGGAGCAATATGGGCCATCTCTGCGGCAGACGAGAGTATCCAAGTGCTCAGGCATTGAGTCAAAGCTCGTCACTGCGATTGATCAGCTTGGAACAACAGGGCAATGTAACAGAAACTCTACATTTGAACACCAAGCGTCTCCACTCGTGCTTGAATGGACGTAGACAAGCCTCCACATTCTCGCTTTGATGAAGTCTCGAGTGAAGATAGCGCGTGGCTAATTCTGAATCATCAGCAGTTTCGATGAAATGTTTGAGAACGAGATGTTCAGTGGGAGTGAGATCCGCCGAAAAGATAACATTCAGGACAGAGGCGGAAGTGGCCATGGAACGAGAGTGCAGGTTGGACAGATTGACAGAGGATGTTCAGTCCCAGAGAATCAAGCGCAGATAAAATCGAAGCTGAGTAGAAATAGGCTATCATTCGCAAAAGCGCATTGGCCGGGCGCGTTATCAAGGGGGAGGCGATTCCTGCTGTTCCGCAAATCATGAAAGATTCAAGTTACTCTCTCGTAGACGCGCGACACTTCGAGTACCTGACCCCTTGACCGTCCCAAGAGATGAACTCAGAGCACGCATCATTTTTTTCTGGTCAACTGTACAGCCTTGTTATGTTTTACCTTTTCGACTTCTGGTATATGTGATAGATTACTGTCATTATTAGGCCAGGTCATCATCGTGGACACCGGTTGTCAATATATACAATACAGTCAAGAAGAGCCATATGAACAGGTAGAAACATATGAAATGTAATTTCTCAAAAAAGAGTGGCGCGGGCCGAAGCCCAAATAGGCTCAAGAAAGCCATGTATGTAAAGAGGAGGCCAAATCCAATCCTCTGGAATGGCCTCGAAGAAAAGGTATCTGACAAAGGAGAGTGAAAAGATCGTAAAACACTCAAAGGATCATCCCGGACATGGCAGCCCGGCTGTCCAACAAACCACAAAATCATCAAACAGATAGACATTAACAGACGTTTCCATCATAGACATCAGTCGTATCATAATCATAGCAGAAATGCCGCCCTCGGCCGAATCCAACCCACTCGCAAATGCAACAGAAATTCAATGGCTAAACGCGGAAACACAAAATCCCAAGTACACAAAAGCCCAAATGCAATGTTCAGAGGTCAAAGTCAAAACCCGTTCCGTGGTACCGTGCTACTGGTGGTCAACAAGTTCAGAGTAGTCCAATCCGTACCTCCCCAGGTAGAGCAAGAATAAACAAGAAAAGAGTAAATGTGGTCCGAGAAAGACCGAGATCGAAAGGTGAAGTCCAAAGCAATATACACAGAAATGCAAAATGTTCTGATCAGTCCGTAAAATTCATTTCCTCGGCCCAGGTCCCGAAGAATAAGAGATCAAATGTACGCCGAAATAATCCGAAGGAGTGCGAAAAACATATAAAACACATCGCTAATTCGTCAGACGCAGTCATGAAAAGCTAGTCCGTTAAAGGTCATATATCCAGTCGAAGTAGATGGTAAGCTGTCTATGCATGCATATGGCTAATTCTGGCTTAAGTTGGCCAATAGTCGTGTATCGATAGGCACAATGTGCAAGTATTCTGGTAAACGAACAGAAGACGGCAAAGGCGAACGAAAGAAAAAAGGAGAATTCATAGGCCGGTCAGCTTGTTTTCTTTGCTTGAAAAGAAAGACTAGGCAGGATAGTTTTGCTCTGAACAAGGTGAGGATAAGTCGGAGATGGGCAGTATACGGTTAGGCCTCGATATCATCGGGTGAGGTTTCATTTTTTTTTTTTTTTGAAACCACTCAGGCTTGACCGAAGCCCGATTCCTCTTCCTTGACGGGGGAAGCACCATAATCCTGGACCATGCGGCGGAAATCGCGGATCACTTTCTCGGGAACGCGATCCCACATCAGCGATCTCGAATAAACATCCGAGGTAGATTTGCCGGGAATCTTGTTCCCGGGCGCACTACCGCGCATGGCAGCCAGCGCTTGCTGGAGGTTGGAGGGCTGCTGGGACTTGTAGTTGACATTGGTGTCCTCGTAGGTAGTCAAAGAATTGTACTGGTCCGCGTTCAGAGAAAAGACCTGTTCTTGCTCTTGCTCCTTCGTTGGCATCGCAAGCGCATTGTGAAGCTCATCCAGGTTGGAGTGAACGGTGCCGGCAGACATCTGAGCCATCTCCGCTCCGCTGATGGTGGTCGGGAGGGGAGCAGCCGACGACGAAGCGACGGCGGCCTGGCCCATGGGATGAGCGAGCTCGGGCGGGGAGGAAGACAGCACAGCCCGTAGAACGTTGGCCGACTCGGCCCGATACTCTTCCGACAACTGGGGAATCGCGCGGGCAGACAGCGAGTTGTTGTTGTTGGAGGCGATGAAGGCACCGAAGAGCAGGCACATGTAGAAAGCGTTCCAGCTGAACGGATAGTCGTTGGACTTCTCGGCGCTCCGGTCGTTCGTCGACACAAGAGAGGACGGCTGCCCGGTAGGAGCAGAGGTGACGGGGTCGGAGTCAAGAGACAAGCTGTTGACCATCGTGAAGTCTTCCCACGGGCTATTGCTCATGGTCAAGTTCTCAAAGTCGGAGAACTCGTTCGCCAGGTTGGAGGGAGCAGGGGCGGTTCTGGCATGTCGCTCGAGCTTCTCCACGGTCTCCTTAAGAATGTTGTTCTTCTTGCGGAGCTCGGTGGTCTCCAACGTGTGTACCCGGATCATCTCATCCTTATCCATTTGCATGGTGTTGATGTATTGGGTGATCTCCTGCTGGGCGGCAATCCATTCGCTCTTCTCGCGAAGCAGCTCGGCTTCCCGCAACCTCATGTTCTGCAGCTCGTCTTCAAGATCGTTGAGGGCCTGGGTGTATTGCTTTTTTTCCTCTTCCAGTTTCTCGGTGTGAAGCTTCTTCCGTTGACGAGAGTCCAGACTGTGAAATCGGTTTGTTAGTGAACTTGTTATCAGATAGCGGGGTGGGGACGTTGTCGGGGACACTTACGCAGCCTGACGGTTTCGCAACAATCGCTTCTGTTGCTTCAACTCCTTGATCTCCTCCTCATTGTTGGACTGACTGATCAGCTGGTCGATGTTACTCAACGTGCGCTCTGCTGGTATTTCAAAGCGAGCGTTCTTCTTCCGGATGCCATCCCGTCGGACGCTCAAGGGAGAGCTGTTCCGATAGGTAGGGCTTTTCGTGGGACGAGAAGCGGCATCCGGCATGTCAGTCGAGGCCGGCATCCAGCCCTGGCTGGACTGCGGCGACATGGCGACGGCACCGGAAGCCGCGAAGGCCATGTTGGGACGGTATGACATGGAGGACAGGTTGATGGCGCTCACGGGGCCAACGGCCCCGCCGGAGAAGGGCGCTGACGAGCCGTTGTCCATCTCTGAGGGGAAATGCTCATACATGGCGGTCGGCGTACACGAGCCCGAATCCTTGGAAAGCGACCAGGAGGCATGCTGGCCATATGCCGAGGCTGGGTGGGTGCCGTCTACCCGCATAAACGGGTTGGGAGCGGATTCAAAGAACTGATGGCCGACTTGGGAGTTGTGTCGGGACTGGTTGCTGGAGACTGATTGAGAAAAATTCGACCAGACGGAATCTCGATGCGTAAAGGCATCCGGCGCATGGTCATATGAGGAACGCCGAGGGTCGGCCATGGAGGAAGAAAGTTCGGGTGATGTCGAATCCAAGATCTTATCATCCAATACACTCATCTCGTCCTCTTCAGGAAACGAGGGTTTTGCATCCAACGTCGAGGGTGATTGTTGGTAGAAGTCAAAAGACGGTTGAGAATATCTCGCCATGACTATGCCAGTGTGAAAATAGGATGAAAATAGGACAGGAGAAAAAAAGATTGATGGCCTCGATTGTAGAGTAAATCAAGAGGCGGTGTGTAAATGGGTGTACGGAAAGTAAAAATCCCAGTCGGTGCGGGGTTTTGGGTGGTTGGTTATTGAAAGAGAGAGTGGGAAAAAGAAGAGGTCGAAAAATCGAGGTAGAATCAGGTGTAACGGGAGGGAGGGAAAAGAAAGTAAATAGAATGGAGAAGTTGATAGGTATTGAAGAGAAGGGGGAAAATATGCAGGAAGAAGAGACTAGGTAAAGTCGGTCGTAGTAGTGGTAAAGTGTGGGAGAGGGAGGAGTAAGAAGAATAATAAAAGGAGCAGGGGAGGAGGGGGGAGAAGAAGGTCAGATGTGATGAGGAGGAAAATAAGGACGAGGTCTCTTGTGATCAAAGGAAAAGCCCTCTAGAGGAGAGTTTCCCGGGCAGTATAATCGATGGTGTTGATGATGGAGGGAGAAGGGCAAGTGACGAGGGAGGGGGAAGTCCATATATCTTAATTAGGAACCATGCGAGAGCGTCTCTTCCAGGTACCTCTTACTAGTAGCACTTGGGTTCTGATCAGAGCCGATCAACCAGAAGGTTAGAATGATCAAATAAAATGAATTAAAATTAAATAAACATTAATTCAAAAAGAAATTAGAATTAAGAGTAAACTAGAAGAGAAAATCAAAGAAAATCCACAGGCCAAAAATGTAAAAATACAAAATAAAAATAAAGAAATAAAATAGAATAATCCCAATGATCATGATACTACGCCTACTACCGCCGACCATGGAAACGGTAGGAAAAATGATCAAAATCCAACCAAAATAACCATAATGGACCGTCTGGATTGATCCGTAAAATCCCCCCAAACGAAAGCCCATCGACCCTAAACTAACGCCGTCCGTGAGGACCCAGTAGGCCGAGCGGACTAATCGCCAGGACGGCATCAACTCATCCAGCGGTCAGCGGAAAAGCCAAAAGGCGAGGCGACGATTTCTGAGGGTTCCCGAGATTAACGAACGGCGGTCATTGGATGCTTCGTTGGGCAGACGTGCGTCTGGCAGGGGAAACTTCGCTTTTGGCACCCGGCGAGCCCTGGATGAATAAGCATTGTGCGGTTGTTCGTCCAGTGCTTTTGTCCTGGATGATTAATCTTCGTGATCGTGAGAAAGGTCCTGTCAGACCACGAGCGATGCCATCATGTAGACATGTACTCCGTCGGTAGGTGGTACATACCACCTACCGCTCGTTGCGGTATCCGTGGCTATCGGAGGTCGGACTGTCTGTATGAGATTTGCCCCCCACTTGCACGCCATTCTGCCCGAATTCCCCCGCGTCTACCGAAGGAGTATACCTATCTCAAGATCAGTCCTCAATCTAGTCAAATCCCCTCAGGATGGGAAAAAGAAAGGGAAAGGAAAGGCATGACCGTTGTGTTGAGTACCCGATACCTCTCCAGTACATTACAAGTACCTACCTACACCCGTGGACAATCAGATTCTGTGTTTATCGACAGCCTATCAAGGCCACCCCGAGATCCGTCGCTCTAACCGTACCCCCTCCTTTCCCCATTCGGCTAGTCTGACCGTCCTCTCCTCTCTCCCTCTCGGTCGGTCTCTCTCTCTCTCTCTCGTCTCGATTCTCTCGCTCGGCGTCAGTCTCAGCGTCCCTTGGAAAGTTCCTGGACTCTCGCAGCCTGACTCAGGCACAGGTTCACCCCTCCCATACCCCCCGTCACAAATGAACTCGAATGATTGGCACTGAGTGACTCTTCCCAATCCTCACCGTTGCAATCGGTTCTTCCAAGATGTTGGCAGGTACCTGAACTCACCCGCCTACCCTCAAGCCTTGGAAGTCTTGGCCTTGGATGATGCCCAAAGTAAAATAAAAATCAAAATCAAAAAAAAAAAAAAGGGAAAAACCAAGGAGCCCGTCTGTGCGCGCCGTCAGTGCCAGTGCCAGTGTCAGTGTTCATCATCCATCCCATGATCGACTCCCGGGATAGGATGGGTTTCCCTGTTTACAGAACCGTACCATTCTTACACCTACCGGGCCTTTTTCTTCCAGAGGAGGGGCACTGATCAGATGGACCGGCGGTCATACAATACTGTATCAACCGGCCCTTCCCCTCGGTCCAACATGGCCAATCATCCCCAAAGCACTGTGATATCCTACCGACCTGAAGGGTACTGTTTACCCTCAAACCCATCAGCAGGTCCTACGCTACAATGTATGTCTGGGAGATTTCTTGGGCCTGAGGAAAGTCTGGATTACGCCTCCCCGGATCTTACTAACTATTGTTCTCGAGATCTCACCCCCCTTAAGGTTATTCACTGTAGCCCAAAGTAGACCTGCATCTCGGGTTGAATGAACCCTCATCTAACATGGACCTTTCTTTACATACTCATTTCCTAATCCCTCTCATCCCTTCCATTTCATTCTCCGGTACAGTTAGGGCCGGCCCGTTAGTGATCCAATGATCTAATGATCCACCACCCAAAGGGCCCTTTTGCCGTTTGGGTTAGTCCCTTGCCCTGCCCGTGCTTTTTCCATGGGTTTTCCCGCCCGCCGATTCAACAAAAAACATGATGACAGTATGTACTGCGGGACACTGGAGCAGGGCCAGATGCAGAAGAAGCACGGACGGAGCAAGTTTCAATCTGGACCAGCCCAGAGAAAGGTCGCGAATAGGGTGCAGGGACCAGGTTATGAACTGCATAATCTTTTTTTTTCCCTGCTTCGAGGAATGTATTTCCTTAGAACCCCGGGGGACGGAACCCGACCACGCTGCATTGCATCGTCGCCGGTTTCTCTCTCTCTCTGCTTCTCCAACCCTGAAACACCCGTTAGTCAGCCTGATACCGCAACTTGTCGTAGATCCCTCTTCTGGTCGCATCATTACTAGAAACGCCCTTTTTTTAGTCTTGGCTCGGTTCTTCGAAAAAACGGGCCTTCGGTCGAGTGGCCTTCGTAGTACGTAGTGAACTAGTTAGTCAGTTAGTTAGTTAGCAATACTCATGACTAAACCACCCAAGTAGGGTGAGGCCTGGAGGTAAGGTAGCCCACGTTGTCTTTTTTTCCGCGGAAAGTGAGCAAAATCAAATAAACAAATGTCAGAGAGGAAAGAAAGTAAGGCATCAGTGCTTTTGTCACCCACTCTTCACTTTCTAACCCTCAGTCTTACTGATCGATCATACTTTCTCCGCAATCAATCATCAGAAAACATACATACCTACGTAGGTAGGTACATACATACATCGTACATACTAGGTACCGGTACCTAGGCACAATGACATAGCGTCATCATCCCATAGGTACATGTACGTACATACTACATACATCCTCGAGCCAAGTCCCCTATCTAGTACTGTAAGCAGCGCAGCACGCACCCATAACCCATCTCCCCGGGAGAAGAGGGGAGGGGAGAGGACGGGACGAAAAAGCAAAGAAAAAGAAAAGAAAAAAACACGACTAATGCGCACATCGGCCACCGCGTCGCTGCTCTCATTGCACGGAAGGGGGGTTAGTTTCAGGTCAAGCAAGCGCGTTCTGGGTGCTCATGCAGAAGACGAGGCGGAGCTTGGGTTGAGACAGAACTAGCCTAGCATATGAGCTCTTTTCATAGCTGTGACTCTATTTTTTTCGGTTTGGTCTTTACTCATCCGTACCAGGTAGCAGGTGACTGGGTGCTGATGTGAACGTGGGAGTTGAGTCGGATTAACACCACACCCCCTCCCTTCTTCTTCTCCTCCATCCATGTCCTTCTGGGCTAGGTGTGTATGTACATACAGTACTATTGACCCTTTTACTGGCTGATGGCGTACATTACCTATCTGGGTGCTCGGTTTCAGGCACTAAGGTTACCTACGTACCTACGTACCTACATACATACATACAGGACTTACTACCTATCTAGGTAAAATGCTAAGTACATACTACTGCTGGTGGTTAACGCTCGGACAGCATGATACCATAATCGAAGAGGAGGAAGAGCATGTTTGATGATCCAGGGCTTCACTATATTTGGTTTGTCTTCGATTCTTGCAGCGCTTCATTCTCAACCATAGTACGGAGATTTTGTATCCACTAATGACATGACATGACATGGCCATATGGCATGGCATAGCATGGCTATTTCCCCCTTACTGACGTGCGCTATCTCGCTTTTTCTTCCTGGAAGGGGTTGATGTCTAATAGCTGTTGCTATGCTCATGGCGTTTTCGATGATTGTTTTTATTCTATTCTATTATTGTATGTTTGGTTCATTAGTTATTTAGTTAATCCGTCAGTAGTTGGTTACTACATACGGTATATGGTAGGTAGGTAGGTATACTTGCCTAAGGCATCTCCCCTACTACGTAGGGTAGTAGTTCTCCAATGGGTCGTGACTCATCACTCCCATACAAAGCAGAAGGGAAAAGAACCATCAAGAAGTATAGAAAAAAAAAATGACATGAAATGACCTCATACTCCTTCACTTTCAGCCCAATCTACAAACCAGAACAGACCAGACAATGACGATCGCAATTACCTGATCCTCTATGCCATAGGCCAAAAGGGAAAGAGAAAACGTGGTACCTGAATCCATTCCCATCTAGCTAGCAGTAATAGTAGTATTTACGGAGCACCCGTAGGTATAGGTACGGTGTACGTAGGTAGGCAAATAACACTAACTAAACAAACTAACTCCATAGTAAACAACATACTTACCTACCTCCGGTGTAGTCTACCTAGTTTGCTCGAGGGTCAGACCCATCCATCACCCACGACCCATACGGAGTAGAAAGAGCCACCCGCTCCACAACGCTCACCTTGACCGTCAAGCGCACTCAGCGCACCTACCAGCGTCTGGGGAATTTTTGGTGCGAACCACATCGCTCAGATGGGGGGAGTATAGACCGGCCAATGGGGCCATGCTAGACAGTTTATCCTAGTATGGATACGGAATGGTTCGGGAGTGGAAAGTAGCAGCCTGCAACCTGAACCGGGCCACCTCGTTAATCCTTCGATAAGATGAAACAAGAAGATGAGAGAAGGAAAGAACCATAGGACCCACCGGTCCGACGACAGCACTACCATCCCATTTCGGTAGTATGGCTATGACAGGATGAGCCGATGAGTGCTCAGTGTATGACTCACTCACTACACCGTACCCAATTCGAAAGTTCTGGCGAATCTCGGCTGTCTTCTCGAAAGCCTCGCCTCGTCGTCTAGGGCATTTCCTGATTCGGAATACACTACATTGGTGGTGATTTTGTTGTTGTTGTTGTTTCATCTTCTCCGTCCTTCCATTCCTCCATCTATCCATCCATTCATCTTGGTCGGTGTCTTCGGGCTGTCCGTCCATCTCCACACCTCCCCTCCCCTTTCCTCCTTGTCATTGTAACCTTCGCCATACCTCTAAACTAGATGCGGTAGTTTGTGTACACGCGATTGACCGGGGATGAAGAGCAATGGAACCATACACATACTCAGATAAGCAAGATGAGGCTAGAAGAGAAAAACCGTCGTGATATTCATGCCACGTTTCACACTCGACCCGACCTCTTGTCGAGAGACCAATTATCCGACATGATGAACGTTTTTTCTAAATTAATATTTTCTCTTGCCACTCTTGCCGTGGTGGAAAGATGAAAGAGACCGGCCGCGCAACGCAACAGGGAGATGAAGGATTAAACTACTAGTAAAAAACAGACAAAGAAAGAAAAAAAAAACACCCCCCCCCCGGCATTCGCGTCAATCGCGTGAATCAAAACCGGCCCGCTGGGATAAAAATAAAATTAGACCCCAAGAGGGCAAGGCGACGTCTTCTACTTCTTCCACGCAGCTGATGCATGGTACGCCGGAATGGGATTTAGATCGTCCCTAGTCTTTCATCCCTGGGTAGGCAGTATTCCGTAGGTCAAGTTGACATTGGCCCATCATAACTCGGTGAATTTTGATTCCGTTGGGGAGGAGGGAGAAGATCGAGTGCATGCTCCATACAAATCAAGAGGAAACAACAAAGAACCACACCGCGGCGAAGTAATAACCTACAGATCCAATCGGAAAGGAATCCATATCCTGAAACAAAGGAAAAATCATCGAAAAGAGCAAATCATCATGGAGAGAACCCGCTTATTAATTTCTTTCCCCTTGACCGATACTCGAGTATGCCTCAAAGAAGCCGCGGGAAAAAGAAGGTGAAGCAAATAAAATGTAGCTATTTTTCATCTCGGCAAGACGAATCGGAGAGGAATTGGAAAACTCCTGAAATTCCTGGCCCCGACACGACCCATCGAAGCTTTCATCTTGCTGCTCCATTTCTCATCTCCTCCTGTCTTACCAAGAAACGCAGCTAGCCACCTCCCATTCCGGGTAATCGCCGCTGCGATGACGATGGCCTTCTGGCGGTGAACGACAGCCGTTGACCCAATTGTAGGGCGCGATTCAGATCGGTGGAGAGCGCGTGGGACCTGCTGCGGTTACTTGAGCTCGGTGCTTGAGTAGCCGATGCACGTATTGGCCATAGAGAGCCGGGTAAAAGATCGTTGGAATGCGTTGCATCGATTTTATTAATTTTTCGTCTCTTTTATTCAGAAGGGTTAGTGAGTACCGCATGGCGACGGGAGTTCAGGTCCGCCACTAGAAATGTCAAATGCCCACTTAAGTTGGGTCCTTTTTACCTGTACCTCAATTTTGAAGCTTCACTATTATTTTTATTATTTCCCTGTTTATATTTTTTAGCTGTTCATAATTGTGCCTGTCTTTGCTTTCCACGCCTAAGTTGCTAACTCACCCGAATTCCAAATAGTGCATAAATCAAAATAATGCGACCTCTGCCTAGTGGGTCCATTGTTCTTGAAGATTGACTTCTCAGACTCATCTGCATGATGCAATTGTTGCCCAATCTGCATAAAATGCTGATCGTACAGAATCAACGTGCTTTTGGCTCTCGGTCGAGCAGGCGCCACAAGGAGCCACGAGTTTTGAAATCGTGGAGACAGACAGACAGACAGACAGACTGATACTCGGGGAGGACGTCTGTCTGTACATGGTGTTCGTAATTCACCGAGAATTTCTGGCTGTCTGATAATATTGTTTATTATTATCTTGCATCTAGCCCAGTCAGATATAGAATCGCATAGTGTGGTGGCAGGGGATATCTACTAGCAAATAATTTCCCTTTTGTTTTATTTGTGATCAGCCCCTCTCCCAGATACTACCTACCTACCTAGGTAGTAGGCACTCTTGTTCTGTTCTGCGCCCAGCCCAACCTCATCTCGATCCATAGATAGAGCGGTCAAGATACATCGAAGAAAATAGAAGAGACAGAGTTTCTCAGCGTTCTGTACGTGCTCCATCGGCGCCTAGCACGGAGTACAGTACCTACACCGTAGATGAGTTAGTAAGTAGCGGTAGGTAACCATCCGCAGTCTTCTTTCTTCTATCTATCCATCCATCCTGCGGGCCCCCTCCCCATCGCAAAACCAAGGACCAAATTAACATAGTGGGCCGTGCCGATAATGCGATGAAAGCTCTCCCTATCGGAACAGACGTGCGTTCTTCCCCAGAAAGCTAAACAGCGTGTATGTACAGTATCTGGGTCGGGTAGGGAGAGCCAGTGGGCACGATAAATGGTCGGTGATGGAAGGGAATCGTTATCATTGGCGGGGGTCGGCTCGCCTGCCCATGCCATCAGGCACGGATGGACGGTGATCAGATCGCCTGCCGGCCTGGGCTAGTCAGACACTCAGACACACACTCACTCGGCGGCGAAGGTGCATGTGGGATGGGATGGGATGTACGGTGTATGTATGTATGTACCTACAGCTTGCAGGATGGATGTCTCGGTACGGGTCACATGGGTAAAGCAGGAGCACCGTTGCTGACGGACGAACGGGGACTGACTGACACCTCAGGTTTGATCCTCGCTTTTCCGTGCGTTTCCTGTGGCTGGGCTTAGAGGGGGGTGGCAGGCCCTCACACACCCTCACATCTCTCGTTCTCACCCCTCTTAGGCTTCGTGTCCATAAATGTAAAAGGCGAATCTAATTAAAAAGGCTTCGTGTTTGGCTTGGAAACACTGCCGAGTGAAGGTCGTACTTTGAGGGGGCAATCAGCTACGGTGTTTCGTTTCGCTTCATATTGGGTGTTCAAGACTGGCTTGTCAGAATGCTCACTTCTATCATTAGAAAACCGGACGACTATCAATCAATCTATTACCGGGATCTGCTACTATTATGCCAGGATTCCCAAAGGATCCCACCGTGGCAAAACCTTTGGCGTCTGGTCCAGGACATCTCGCACCTCTTTGGCAACAAATCGCGAATCGACTACGACCTGATACGTATACTCATCCATCCATCGGTCGGTCATCACAAACCAGCCCTTGTCGCCGGTGTTTTCGCCCCACGAGTTCTGCACTCGCCATCGCACGGGCTTGTTCTCTTCGATATGAACGGCCGTCAACACCATCGCGTGGGTCATGGACGATTCGCCCGTTTCAAGTCTGCTCGCCTTATTCATACCCAGCGTAACGTTGAACCCCAGTGAGAGATCGAGGAGCTCGGTATCCATCACTCCCGGGTTAGCATCGTAAAACTTTCCCACGTCACAGCCAAAGAAAACGGGATGGCCCGCCCGAAGCATCGCAATGGCGGCCGATTTCATTGTCTGGGATAGATTAATTCGGGCACGTGTCAAGGCATTAGGGCAGCGGCGCTGTAAGAGCTTACCTTCATGTCGACATTGATGTAGCTAATAGGACGTCCCTCGACCACGTTTCCTAGTTTGTCAACCGTCAACAGACGGTTATACTCGTTGCGAGGATCGTTGACCAAGCTCAGCACTCTATTGGGGTTGACTTCCGCTCGGGTCAACTGCACCGTGGCCTGGCGGGCAAAGGCTCGCGGCGTTTGGCGGATCTCTTGCGACTTTCCATTGGCATCGTAGTATTGCCACACAAAAGGCTCCTCGGGATTGGGCGGTGGTCCTAGCATGATAGTCACCAAGCTATGAATTTCTTGCAGGAACGCCTCCTTTGTCTCTGCCAGCGTTTCCCGCTCCTTCACGCTCGGGCTTCGCGCCAGTCGCCGAAGAACCAATGCGTGCTCGCGCAACTTCGCGGTGATCAGCCAGTTCATCTTGCTGCTATTTTGGGCGTTGAAATTATCCGGGTAGATTGCATGCGGCACCAGGCCATACTTCTGCACCAGATTGTCCACCATATCCCACTGGCCTCCGTCGGTGACGGGGTCCTGGAGGAGTTTCTGAACCAACCGGCCGGACAGATCCTCGCCGACCGTTTCGATGATCTTCTCCAAGAACCAGTTGGCCTTCTCGATCTTGTCCCAGTAGAACAGGTATGCCTGGCTGAGCTCGAGCTCGTTCACATTGTATTTCCTCATGAGAGGCACGCGGAAGACGTTGGTCGAGGCGAAGAGCCAGCAGCGGCCCGAGGCGCGCTGGTTGGTGATCGGGCCGCCCTCGAGAGGAATCCTGACGTTGAACACCTGGGCATCCGACCTGACGGCCGACTGGTTGGTGAGGATCTGCGAATACGGGCTGTTGGCTAAGCTCGAGATAGCCAGACGGTTCTGTAACGCTCCCACCAGTTAGCGATAATTCGTTCGTAGACTGAAACAAATCGTGCATAGTGCTTGGCAGAGAGATCCAGTACCTTGGGATCCTTCAACAGGTGGTCTTCCCAGTCTCTGAGCTGGGAGATAGCAAGAACCGTCGTTCGCTCTCGGGCGCTGTAGGGAGGAGCTAGTCACATCAGCACCGATCTTCACCCTATCTCTGCTGCAAATAGACACGAAGCAACGAGAAGGGCGATATACGAGCTTCCTCGGTTTCAAGCTGCACATCCACCGTGCTCCCGGACACCAGCTGTCGTAAGGTCATGGCTGCAGTTATTTCACGAGGGTTCTTTTCCTCCTGAGGAGGTTGGGGACTCGAGTAGCCTATACCCATGGTTGACTACGTAAGGAAGATGTTGTCGGAGAGAGTCTATGGGTGGCTAAATAAGATGATGATTATTCCGTTGTATACCCGCAAGGTCCTCACGGGGCATCGGGCGTGGGTGTGGGGGGAGGGAGAAGTCGGTGAGGAGGGAGCTTAAGGAGGGGCGTGAGGGCAGAGGGCGGTCATCCCTCCCTCGTTCACGGGCACACTCTCCCTGCGTGATTCTGCGAGGGACTTCCCTCTCTGCTGACATATTCCGCCCTTCTCATGTGATGACGCAATATTTAAAGCCTCAATAATCAGGCTTTCCATTTCCATTCCTAGATCCAAGGTGCCAATAGCGGGATCTTCGCTATCCGAGACCTGATGACAGTGCTTATCCCCAACCTATTTCGTCACTCATGTGCAGTTCTGTCTCAGATGGCAAAGCTTCCCCATCCGATATCGTTGGATAGGTCAAATCCCCTCTTCTCCCTATCGTGTCTCAGATTGTCCCAGTCTGGCCTGCTGTACCATGGAAACGACAGACGCAGAACCACTTATTTTTAGCACCGCAGCTGCAAAATGCAGATTCGCAGGGGAAAACTCAGGCGTCCATTAATGCGAGTTACCGACTCACAGCCATGTATAAATAACTTCCGATGCGGTGGTGTCCACTGTGTTGCCTGGCAATATAAATAACAGCGATTCCCCCCTGCATTCAGACATCGGGGGAGCATTGAAGCCAAGCCGTTGTCATCTCGATCGCATCTTGTCACAGCAATATCCTGTAGACAAGTATCTACCTGTCTCATCTCAATATGAACACTCTCCTATTCCTGACTTCCCTGGCTGTCGGCGCCCTTGCGCAGAATGCTCGAATCGGATTGCCTCAGGCCGCGACATCCATCAAAGCTGGCAGCAAACTTACCGTGCAAGTTCAACGTCCTGTATGCTTCCTTCTTCCTTCTTCCTTTGATGAGGTGTCGTCTGTTGCGCATAACCAACCGTACTAATATGTGTCCAACCTACTAGAACTCCCTAACAGGATCCCAAGAAGTCGGCGTCGCCATTGGCCTACAATCCTGCGCCAACAGCCCCTGCCATGCCTCCAAGGACGTCATGGGCCAGATCCTATACAACGGGCCCTACAAGCCCGTCTACCATGAATATTATCTGCCTCCGTACGAGAACTTCACCGTCACTGTGCCGGACTCGGTTGAGAGCGGCGAGGCGGTGCTCGGCGTGGCGCATGTCTCGCTTGTTGGGGTAAGTGGTGATACATACATATTGACTTAGGGTACTTTAATTTGGTTGGTGTCGTTGGATGCTGACTTTGTTTGTTTAGGCCGGGCCGTTCCCCTTCTTGGAGGTTTTGAATCAGACTGTTCATGTTGCGTGATGGTATTCTTTTCTGTTGTGGATGCTCAATCCAGTATAGGGATTGGGGGTTATGATGTGTAAAAATTCAATGGAATCTGATGTCTCTTAGTGAAAAGGGTATTTGTTATTTACACGATAATATTCAATTGGACTATCTTATGATATACTCTCTTTCCTCGCAAAACTTACTTGGCATGCGGACAGCCGGAACAGGCGACATGACCACATACAGGGCACCGAGGACACATGTTATATATGAGTGGGCCATTGTTGCAAATACACTGAAGATTGAAGAAAAGTCAGCTCAATCTCAACACTCAGTAAATGTCGAGTAAGGATAAGCTTACGCAGATGTACATGTATGTGCATGCACCTGGCAGCGACCAGTCTCGACGGCTGCGCCGGGCATGATGATAAACTGTCGCCTAGATTCTGACAGAAACCATACAATCGGTTCTTGTATGTATACCTGTGTGAATAGTGAGTCTCTGTGGCTTACCTCCAAGCTTAAACCGTGCCAGTGTCCGAGCAGCTCCGCGACACAGGCAGGGTTGTCTGAACATATAGAAATTTCGGCCTCGGCTTGGACAGATAAAAGATAGCCCATTGTTATTGACATATCGCGTATCGATCTGTCTTTTCTAGTGGCTGATTTAGGGGAATGAGAACGAAAAATGCTAACAACACATGATTGAGCCCATGTTAACAAGCGCGCGGGGTGCCTCTGGTCCCACTGGCTTGGCGCCTTCTATTCGTTGTCGAAGGTGCATCCTTGCTGCTTAGGGTGACATAGAATATGTCCTATAAAAATTGACTCTTCACCCGCATATACTATTCTGTACAGAATTCCATCAGAGACACACTTCCCGATGTGTGGCCCAAAGCAACTATGTGCCCTTGAACTGCGGAACAAGACGGTCGACATTCCGTAGGCAGCCATAGAGCCTTGATACCCTTGATGACTATCCAGTTCTCTTCTAGAAGTATGTCGTCTTTAGAGGAGGTCTCGACAACGGTACTACTGTTGTAAGAGGACTGGATATCTAAAGGCCCCAGATTCGTTTCCAGCACACCGTCATTCAAGAACTCAATGTGAGTAACGAGTTTCTCAACCGATAAGTCTTCTTTCAAGGCACCAGTAGTAGTGTTCCAGATTTTGACCGTTTGATCGCTAGATGCCGAGGCTAGCAGTTGACTGTCGGGTGAAAATGATAACTCTCCGATGGGGTCCAAATGCTCCTTGAGAGTGTACTGCAGAGTTCCAGTGCTGGTGTCCCAGAGGATAATCGTAGTATCCTGAGAGCCGGATGCGAGAAGATAACCGTCCGGTGAGAAAGAAAGGGCGAAAATAAAACTCGAATGTCCCTCCAAAGTCTGGACTAAGTCCCCGGCAGGGACACTCCAGAGTTTAACCTTGCCATCAATAGCGCCAGATTCAAGTAGCTGACCGTTGGGCGAAAAGGCAAGAACACCCACCGTGCCCGAATGACCGATCATAGACTGATTGGCGTCCTCGTTATCGAGAATATTGCTTTGCAAGGCCGTGCCGACATCCCACAGTTTGGCCGTGCTATCGTATGAACCTGATGCTAGTAGTCGACTATCTAGTGATATTTTCACAGCACTAACTGCAAACATATGGCTCTCTAGTATCTGTCTCAGGGTGCCCGTGGTGGTATCCCAGATCCTAATCGTAGCGTCATGAGAGCCGGATGCCAATAATCGACTGTCTGGCAAAAATGACACGGTCCAGACTGAGCTCTGATGGCCGTCAAGGGTCTTTTGTAGAGCCCCAGTGACAGTAAGCGTTCGCTTTAAGGCACCAGTTTGTGGGTCCCAGAGCTTAATGGTACTATCATGAGATCCTGATGCCAGCAATTGACCGTCAGAAGAGAACGCAATAGTCCGGACCCAGTTTGAATGGCCTTTCAGAGTGTTTTGCAAGGACCCGGAAGTGGTATCCCAAAGTTTAATAGTCATGTCATGGGAAGCTGATGCCAGGACTTGGCCGTCAGGTGAGAAAGACACGGCCTGAATTGGGTCTGTATGGCCCTCAAGGGTTTTTATTAGGGCTCCGGTGGCAACTTCCCAAAGCTTCACAGTGCAGTCGACAGAGCTCGACGCAACGCATTTGTTGTCTGGCGAGAAATCGACAGACCAAACCATGTTAGAATGACCATGCAAATTGTATAGTAGATTACCAGTAGCCGCATCCCAGATCCTAACTGTTCTATCATGGGAGCCCGATACGAGTAGCTGGCCATCCGATGAAATCACCACTGTTGGGACTGAGTCTAAATGACCTTCAAGGGTCAGTTGCAAAGCACCAGTCATGGAATTCCAAAGCTTGATCTTCCTATCACGAGAACATGTGGCGAGTAACTTGTTGTCCGGTGAAAAGGCAACTGCAGCAACCGCACCGGTATGGCCCTCTAAGGTCTGTAGTTCTGGGCCCCAGAATCTTTCGAGACTTGGGAGCCTAGATATCCAAGTGGGAATCTCTTTGTTGAATAGACCTCTGACCATTGCTGTTTCTGGTGCGAATATCAGACATGACGAGTATAGCTGAAGCGGCGCGAAATCGGCAATATGTCTGTTCTTAAGAATGAATCTTTTCATTTCGTAGAGCAACTGCACCGTCTCGGTGTTCTCATCATTCTATAAAATAAGTCATTTTCATAGAGGCTTAGTAAAGAATCAATTCACGTAGCGCTTTAGCTTACCTGTATCATCGATTGTAGTGAATGGATTGTCGTAAAAACTTCACACAATATTCCTAGAAGACTCATGGCCTCTATCCAGTGAAGGAAATGCACTTTCAAGAATGAGACAGCCTTGAATATCTGATTAGCAGGCCCATGGCACCGTGTCAAATGCTGAGCCCAGTAACGACATGAGTATCGTAGCTCCAGAGGCAGACACTTATGAGCGAAGTCGACTTTCAACTCGCTGCGCAGTGTGCTGTCATTAGGGAGGTCGCAAATGTTCCTCCTCAAGCCCTGTTTCATAAGCCTGAGGCATTGTGATGCGAGTTTTTCGTGTGTCTGTTTCTCGTCTATCCAAAATTCGCTGTTGTCCTTCTTTTCAGTATTCAAGAGAAAATCTCTGAAAGACAAATGAAGAAGTCTTATAGGTGTCACCAGGTCCTCAGGTATTCTGATAACTGACTGGAAGCGGTCCAACCGATTCCTGATATCATCCTCTTCTATTTGTATCAACAGAGAAAGAGCTTTCGCAGGCAGCGGGGTGAAGACTAGGATAACAGATCCTATTATATCTTTAAATTCTTGGACCAACCGCTTGACCTCGGATTTGTCTTGGCGAAGAATTAGTTGGTTCAGCAAAGGCATGTATGTGCTATCCAGTTTGGACACATAGATTGATTGATCCGCGAGAATCTCTCTCAAGCGTTTCCGAGGGTTCCAATTTATGTCGCTGATAAAGCGATATAATGTCGCAGCGGAAATAAACAATGGAGCGGCTCTCTCCGTAAGGATCTTGATAGGCTCTTCACCTGGCCAACCCGGTGGCAGTTCGCGCTCCTGCCGTAGCCTGAAGAAGTGATTTTCAAAATAGAGTGATATGTCGTGCTCGATCACTTGCCTGGGGATATCATGGAGGACCAAGTCTTGGTGGCTATCAACAATATTCTTGAAGCCCAACCTAATCGGTAACTCGGGTCTGCTTGTCAATAAAAACCGCATTCTTGTTGACGTTAGCTTTCGAAGCTGTGGCAGGAGTTGGAGAATAATCTTGATGTCACGATCGTTATCGCATTCATCTAGCGCATCAATCACAAAAACAATCTCTCTGGTTACAGTTCCTTCATGGCCTTGCTGTAGATCAAGTAGCGGCCGAAAAACCAGGTTTCTGAATTGATCTCCCAGCATCTTTTCCGAAATATTGGGGTCATCCTCAATCGCCTTTTGAATTCCAAGGACCAACTGAGGTATATCGGTGATCAATTGTCCTATCAGCGTTGGAAAGAGTCTTTTTGCATTCCCTCTGTCTTCTTCACCTCTTTTGAAGAAGAAACTCCCTCCGAGCAACTTCTGCCTTTTCAGACTGCTAGAAATTGTCCGGGCAATTGTTGATTTTCCAGTTCCAGCCATGCCATTCAGCCAGAAGATACACTTTCCGTGGGGCAACTTTGTCCATTCTTCGATTGTCTGAAGTAATTCAACTCGGGTTCCCGGAAGACACTCGTCGTGGTTGTTTTCGTAGGAATCAAACGCTGCACCTTTTGCAATTTGCAGTCCCCGCAAGTCGATCTTTTGGTTGATAGCATTGGAGAGTCTTCTATTTCCGGGTCATTCTCCAGCCTTCAACAGGTGTTGTGCATAGGACTCACGTTTGGTCAATTTCCAACGCCAAACTGAACAAAGTTTTGTAGCCTTCGAGATCATCTACTATGTTGGTGACCTCGGTACGCTTGAGGGGCCATTTCAGGGCACGGAAGAGCCATTTCTTCGATCGTTGATGTCGTGTCTTTGGATCAATTTTCTCCTTCAACTCAGCGAGTGACCCGCGGCACGCTGTAATGTGGTCGGACAGCTTGTTCGTAGTAGTGAGTACCCGGCTGTTTTGATTATGAAGGAGGTCATCAAGGCTTTTTAACACTTCCAGGAGAGCCCCAGCGCTCTGTTGCAACCGGATAATATCCTGCCTTGCGCCGTCTACTTTGCTGATATACGTCCCACAGATCTCCACAATTCCGCAAGTGAGTTGGATGACTGCAATGACACTTGCAGCGCCAGACAGTGGGTCCATAGTGGTGGATGAGGGTCGAGGATATTTCAAGATGAGACCATCTAGAAGCGACACCCACAATAACTTGCAAGGCCGGCTGATGCTTCAGCTAAATGGCAGTATAGGAGCCGTCAAACAGATAGAGGTGAAAAGAGGGGTTAGGCAGGCGTTGAGACGAGACATGATGATGCATTCCATTGGTTCTTGTAGCGCCAGTCCAACGCAGGTAGATGACCAATGATTGAACAGCACTATATTGTTGTTTGCTATTGTTCGAATATCCACTTTTTCCAATTCTTATGTGGGCACGAGAAAGGAAAGGTGGAAGTATTACAAAGTCATAGTAGGGTTAAGAAGGGAAGTGAGTTCAAAGCAAAGTCCAGACAAAATCACTCTCTCCCCGCACTTTCCTCCACAATGGCAAAGCTCCGCGTTTCACGGATGATATGCGTCTCGCTTGACTGACTCCCCTTGTCCCAGTCGTCACCTCCCACGGAAATCATCGTTCTCGTTCTTGTCTTCTTCATCGGCTCGGGCACGAAATCCAACGCGAGTCCATGTCTTGAGCTCTTCGATCTCAGCCGCGATCGCGAATGCGAATTTGTCGTTCGGTCCCCCTTACTCGCCCCTGCGCCGGACGAGGTATTCGATCTGGCCCATTCGGCGCCAGAGAGTTTGAACGCGTCGGAGCGAATGCGATCGAGGAAGGGTTTCAGTTGACCCCAGCAGGCCGTGACGATGCTGAGCGACTGGGTGATCTGCATACAGATTGTCGAGGGAGCCGACGCGATGAATGGATTGTCGGGAGAGGCTTTATGCGCGAGGATTAGGTGAGTGAGGGATGAGGCGATGACCCTGTCCGGTGGTTAGAATGCGCTAATCGCTCTACCTATAATAAAAGGGATCAGGGCATCGGAACTCACAACCCACGAGGGAGGAATATACTCGCAAACAAGGCCTTCTTTCTGACCGTCGCCTGGATATGCACAATCAAAAGCATGGATTGAACGATAATCAGAAAATCGGTGACCATTGTTGTGATGGTTACATACATGGTCCAGGAGATCTTTCCAGGAGCAATCCGTCAGTCCATAGGTCAGATGGTAAGCTGAATAGGTGTATACCGACCCTACTGATGCACCTCCCATGCATATAATCCCATGTTCTTGGGAGCTGACATTGAAATGCGGTTCCAAAAAATGCCGCAATTCCAGTCGCCACTACTAGGCCCTGAACGACATGTGCGAATCGCCGATCCCGCATAGTAGGAGAAAGACCGCGAATAAAGCTTGTCATGGACAGTTTCGAGAACAATAAACTCGTTATAAAGAGCAGCAAGGCTGCGAATTGAGACTTGCTCATACCCAAACTCAATCAGCCCACATGGTGGTGGCATGCATAATGCATCGTTTGCTAGGCTGGCGTGGACATACCTTCATGACAGCGTCTTGTTTTACCCTCGACGTCGCGTCCGTGTGATCGCCATATCCGTTGGCTGTGGCCATGGAGAGCGCAATAGTGTTCCCTATGCAGAATGCCTGGTAGGGACATAGCGGTGTCAATGACTGTGAGCCGAGCAGCTCAAGTTAACGACAATGAAAGAACTCACGAGTGATACAATAATGAGATGGTCATCTGTTGTTAATTTTCGAAATATCAGCCATTTCGTGGTCAGCCGGGCCATCACACACAGGATGGTAGAGCTCATAAGAAACCATGATGTGATGTTGACCGCGGGATTCCAGCTGTCTGGTGCAAATCGGGGCATCGCACCGTTCTCAACAAGACGAGATCATGCAAAAACAAATGAACACGAATGGTTCGAGACAGGCTCAAAAGAAGGATCAGCATTCTCTGATGTGGTCAATGCCTCGAATAAAAGGACCATAGCCTCAGACACCCAATCCTACCAAGGAGAGCGACATTTTACCCGGCAAGGATCACAAACTGCCACCATGTGTTTTGCCCTTGGCAAGAAAGATCAATCTGGAGCTTGGCTAATCTCCAACGGTACTCCCTTCTCCGAGCCCGGCTCGGACCTGGGCTAATCGAGGCTACTCGCAGGATGATCAGGGATGCTGCTCCTTTTCGTTTATTTTAGGTCCTCTACGGTTCCGGTGAGCTACCGCGTTCCGTAATCTTGACAGGTTTGTTTTTGCAAATATATAGGTATGTTCGGGAATTGGAAATCGAACCACTCAAACACATATGCCTGGTAACTAAAGCGGCAGGTCATCAGCACGACCTTTCTTGCGCTCTAACGCTCGGAGACAACTACTTTCTAACGATGGCTACAGAGCCGACGCGATACTACAGTGTATGTACTTGCTGGCACAGCCTATGAAAAGAGCTCTAATCCATGCCATAAAAGCCAACAGGTAACCACCCGCCTTTCCGAGCACTAACTTTCAGCCAGAACGGCCGGATATGGCGCAAAAAGATAAGCAATTCATATTCAAATGTACTGAGTACGCAATTGCTTGGACCCCACCACTATCTTGGCAAATCCTGAAATAAATTGCGGCGCAGGACGCTATGCGCAAGACGAACAGGGATCAGTAATTATGGCTTCGGTTGGCACAGGCCACACCATTAATGCACTGAGCATATTGAAGCCCGGGGATTATTCTGCACTTTGTGTTGTATCATGTACAAATTTGAGTATTACATGATTGACAACGTCATAATATTTCGAGATGTTCAGACAAAACTGAGGCCGAACAACATCTCAGTCTCCAAAAGTCCCAAAATTGGCACTAACGATGCACCGGCCTAACATCCCCTGTCAAGTCAACGTCGCTAGCATTTAGCCACCGGATTGCTCTTCATTTGGTCCGTTACAATGTAACGCCACCTTGCCAGAAAATGTCATGTAGCACGATTGTTTAATTTACTCACCCCACAGGGCTGTTATTGAGCATCTAGCCGAAGTGTTCCACGCACCTCTGCCTGATGGTCGCGCAAACCCCCTGCAAGTCCGGTCAACTATGGCCAATCCCATCGATTACAGACATTATAATGTGTTTGCTAATGCTTCCGTGCAGCAGCAAGCCGATTAATGTTCCGAGAGTTTTCTCTTTTCTCCGTGGTATCTGGAGATCTGGGACCGTTTTTCTTCTCCCCTGATTTCGTCCTTCTTTTTCTGCTTTTACCCATGCTTTTCACAGAGCCTTGCACTTGATATGGCTTCCTATGAGTTGAAGAACAGAGCTGCTCAGACCCTCCACGAGGTCGGGCAGGCGCAGAATAGCAAGGATCGCGATGACTTGGATTTGGCGCGAGTGGGAAAGAAGTCGGTCTTAAAGGTACGGTTTGCCAGCAACGCAATTCTTAGTCCGATCTAAAATTTTGCAGCGCAACTTCGGTGACCTGTCGATTCTTGGATTCAGCTGTACTATCATCGCAACATGGGAAGGATTGATGGAGTATGATGGCCCTTGCGGAGAATGTGCAACAATATACTAATATTTGGATAGTACCTTTTTGATTCCTATGGAAAAGTCGGTCTTCAGTTCGCTGTGTTCTTGTCCAGCTGCTAACATAACACAGTGGAGGTCCTGCCACCGCAGTTTACGGATACATATTTGCGTGGATTGGGACGGGATGCTGCTTTATTCTTCTTGCTGAGCTATCCTCAATGTGAGTCGAGCTTACACTGGTTATATCACTCATCTTTGACTTACGACTTTAGGGCTCCGACGTCCGGTGGCCAGTATCACTGGTGCGCAATGCTTGCGCCTCCCAGTTGTATGAAATTTCTCAGCTATATCACAGGTGCACAACTTTCTCTCGCCGGATTCATCGTTCGCAAACTAATTTTTCTCGCTAGGATGGCTTACTGTAATCGGATGGCAATCTGCTTTCGCCTCTACCGCATTTCTTAGCGGAACTGAAATCCAGGGCGCTGCTATCTTAGCTCATGAGAGATACAATGCCGAGCCCTACCAAGGAACTCTCATCATGTGGGCCTCGATTGCTCTTGCTCTAGGAGTCAACCTCGTCGGCGGCAAACTCCTCCCCCGTCTAGAGAATCTCGTTCTCGTTCTCCACATCCTTGGATTTCTTGCCATCCTCATTCCTCTTACGTACATGTCCGACCATAAAACCGCCAAAGAGGTCTTCACCACCTGGACTAACGAAGGCGGCTGGTCGTCAAACGGGATCGTTTTCTTTCTTGGTATGCAAGGAGGAATCTTTGCTTTCGCAGGTGGTGATGCCGCGGTGCACGTACGTTTTCATGAGGGCTTCCAGCAGGACGTCAATTGAATGTTACTAATCTGTAAATTCTAGATGGCCGAAGAAGTCCAAAACGCATCCGTTACCATCCCTCGAGCTATCATCATGACCATCTTGATCAACGGCACTCTTGGTTTCGGCATGCTGATCGCCGTTCTCTTCTGCATGGGCGATCTTGACGCCGCCCTCGAGACTCCCACGGGATATCCTTTTATGCAAATCTTCTACCAAGCCACGAACTCCCTACCAGGCTCTCTGACCATGATATCTATCATGTTGATAATTGGCCTCTGTGCTACCATCGGCATGTTGGCCGCCACATCCCGTCAGTTCTGGTCATTTGCGCGAGATCAAGGGATTCCAGGATGGCGGCTCTGGAGCAAGGTAGCCCTACCCCCTTCTAATCAGCCAGTCACGATGTAGCTAACAATAAGTCCAAAATAAACAGGTCTCTCCCTCTTCCTCTATCCCAATTTACTCTGTCGTGTTCACCATGATTGTCGCCTCCCTCCTCGGCCTCATCAACATCGGCTCTGATGTCGCCCTCAACGACGTCGTCTCCATGGCCGTCTCGGGCCTCTACCTCTCCTATCTATCTGTCGGCACCCTTCTGCTCTATCGTCGCGTTACCGGCGCCATCTACGACCACGAGTCCGACATCCCCTCCTCCTTCAACTCCCCCACTACGACCGTCAACGTTCCCGGCTCCCCGCTTGTCTGGGGTCCATTCCGCGTTCCCGGTATCCTAGGTATCGCGGTCAACGTCTTCGCAATCATCTATATGATCATCGTTATTTTCTTCAGCTTCTGGCCCACCGAGGCGGTGGTGGATTATACGACAATGAATTATAGCGTTGTGAGCACGTTCGGAACGGTGATCATCGCGGTAGTGTATTATTTCATCAGGGCAAAGGACGTGTATCGCGGGCCGATTATTGAGACGATGTGATTTGATCGGTTTGGATGGTTGACTAGCCGCGAAGAGGGAGAAGAATGTGAAGGTCTGCCTTTGGCTCCTTTCGGCTTCCATCTCTTCATATGTGAAACAGAGTATATATACCAGAGGAGGGACGCGGAGAAATCGAAGGTTGCTAAAATTAAATAGTTTAATCAAATCAATACCATGCCACACCCCTCCAACAACTAAGTATGCAGGGCATGGAAAGTCAATGGCATCCTTTAAAATGCTCGTCATTACTTACAACATGAACTCCATATACATCGTTCACGACGATACTCGTCATCAACTACCTCCAACCCAAAACAACCACCCTTTGCTATCAAGCCTCAAAACACTTTCGATCGCCCCTCTTAACCTCAGCCACTTTCAATTCATGTAGATCGCCCAGACCAGTCCAAGCCCATTCAGCGGGCCCCCCATCAACGCTAAAAAATGTTAAGCATGTGCCTAAGCGCTCGGAATGCGGGGCGCCCACTGTGGTGATTCAAGTCAAATTGACTGCCCGGTTTCACTATGATTAGATTGCTTTGACATTGAAAAAAGTGTGGTAGATTGATATTGTTGGATTAGAACAAAGAGGCCTGGATTCAACCATGGCACGTGTTGTACGCAGATTAGTTGAGTTAGAATTGTGAATGAGTCACCCATCTACCTATGGACTATGTACTTAGGTGAACGGCGAAGTTACGTACCTAGGTAGCTTGGCGGCTGAACTGCGGTTTAGGCATATATCTACTGCAGAGCGCTTATAATGGTGTTTGGTCTGTTGAACTTAAAAGTAGGGAGACAAGGTTGCGATATGACTGGTGTTGAGTCATTCTTTGGGGAGGAGGTATAAATCTGCTTGAATGTCTTGTCTTTTTTTACTTTCTTTGTTCATGTGGATTAGGCTATAGACCAGTACCACCCCTCAGATTCTCTTTCTCTTTACCTCACTTACTGTCCCTCTTTCTGTTCCTCTGCCTTCATCTGCTTGCAATATACTGTACACCCACATCTACCCACATCAACAGATATGGCTTCAAGTTACAGCTCCTACACTAAACGAAGAAACGAAACCTGCACTTCTCTCTACCCGCATCCACAGGTAGCACCTACTTAGTGACAGCCCCTACACCAACCATGAACCTCCAATCCCTCCCCCCAGAACTCATCCTCTCCATAACAACCCACATCCCATCTACCTCCGACCTCTACGCCCTCTGCCTCACAAGCGCCCAACTCTACCGCGTTGTCATCTCCGCCCTCTACCACGCCAACATCCGGCACTACGACAACACCGCCCTCCAATGGGCCTCCATCTACAACCTCCCGCACCTAACGCGAAACATGCTCGCACACGGCGCCCGCATAAACACCACCCGATTCCCACCCATGAAAGAACTCCCCGCGTCATTCATCACGCGCTGTCCGAATTTCGCGCGCGACACAAACGCCACACTTTCTGGCACACTTCCAGGGAAGGCGCAGAGGAGGAATAACTCGACGCCGTTGATCTTTGCGGCGGCGGCAGGATTTACGGAGATTGTGCGCGTGCTTTGTGAGCATCTGGGAAAGGAGACGAATGTGGATTGGGAGAATGAAGGTGAGTATAGTGCGCTCAGCTCGGCCGCGAGGGGCCGGGTATACGGATGTGATGGAGTTGTTGGTGGCGAGGCGGGCGAAGGTGGAAAGGACGACGAAGACATACTCCGATATCATTCAAGACGCGACGGAGGCGGAATGCCCCGAGGGGCCGTTGCGGGTGCTGGTGAAGCATGGGGTGCCAATGGATAAGAGGATGAATCATTATGGCGATACGCCGCTGAGAGCTGCGGCGAAGCGAGGGCGGGCGGCGGCGGTGGCGGCACTGCTGAGGCTGGGGGCCGGTTTAAGGCTGAGTGAGGAGAGGCATCACACGCCGTTGTTTGATGCGGTGATGAATGATCATGCGGATTTGGTGAGTCTATTATTAAATCATGGGGGAAGGATGATGCCGAGAACCCGACGGGGGTGGTCGCCGCTAGAGTGTGCGGCGTATTATGGGGGTATGGAGGTGGCGAAGAGATTGCTTGAACGGGGGTCAGATATCAATGCGCCAGAGACAGGGAAGCTGACGCCGGTTTGGTGGGCGACGAGATTGCGGGAGACGGAGATGGTGAGGATGCTGGTTTCGAAAGGCGCAGATACGGAGGCCACATGGCCTACTGAGACGCCGTTGCGGATTGCAATGCGAGAGTCGCGCCGTGAGACAGCCGAGATTCTGATCGATCATGGAGCGAACGCGGATGAGATCCGGGACGACGAAACACCGGTGCTGTGGTTTGCGGCGACCCGAGGATGCGATAATCTAGTGGCGGAACTCTTGGACCAAGGAGCAGATCCTAACACACGAAGACGACACAGGTCGGTGCAGTGTGGTGCTATACTGGAAGGCCATACAGAGGTGTTGAGGCTGCTGTTGGAGTACAAGGCGGACGTGAACACGATGGACAAAGCCAAATTGTCCAGGCGATACAAGCCCATTTCGGCACTGGCGTGGGCGGTCTGGACAGACCAAGAAGAGATCGCACGTTTATTGATTGACCATGGAGCCGACGTGAATACGATGGGATGGGGGCGGCAAGTGAGGCCCTTGTTGACGGCGACGATTCTGGAAGGCCGACATCTCTATACGAAGATGTTGTTGGAAAACGGAGCGGATGCGAATCCACCAGATGGCCGTGGGAATTCGCCATTATTCATCGCAATCGCGAACGACTATGCAGAAGTAGTGAGGTGGTTGCTGGAACATGGAGCGGACGCAAACGAACGGAATGGGCAGGGACTCACCGTTGCACTTTGCCCTCTGGGGGAAGATTGTTCATAAAAGCATAATATAAGGGAGTAGTGAAGTGCTTGCTTGAACATGGGGCGAACGTGCACGAGGAGATTGGCGGCGAAACGATATTGTCAAGAGCGATGCGGTGGGAAAAGGAAGGAACGAAGGAGCTCCTGCAGGAGAGGGTGAGGTGACTTAACAGTGGAAATATCTGCATTTGTTCGTGTCTATCATAAGTACACTATCGAAAAAAAGCAGACGTAAAAAGAAAATGAAAAACCAAGTCCCCAAACAATTGAAACACGCTGGATGGGTATCTAGAGATCGTTATATCCCAAGCAGGCGTCAGACCCGCTGTCGAATCTACAATTAGAGGCGGATGTAATCCTGCTGCTGCGAGAGCTCACTGCCACCGGCTCCCTCGATAAGCTCCTCGGGCTCATCGTCCAGCTCATCCGAGTCAATGTCATCTGAGTCGATTTGATCATACTCTTCTTCCTCGCTAGAGGCATCAGTTTCGTCCTCGTCGATCATGATCTCGGTGCGATTATTAGCAGTGTTCTTCCGGATCTGTCCAGCCCTGTCCACATGGGGCAGCTTGCACCGTTTCTTATTGCAGACGCCGGTGTTGGCATAGTCAGGGCATTCATGGACATGACGCTGGTCGCACTCGGCTCCCTTCTCGCAGTAGCCCAGGTTTGCAAAAGCTCGACACACGGGCGCGCCCGGAGTCAGCCTGATGTGGGCATATCGACATTCCGGATTGACGCAACGCCCGCGCAGAAAATGCATACAAGTGGGGGATCGATGGGGCGAAGGCTCATGGGAGAGATCGCAACTTATACCTGCATTGCAATTACCAGTTTGAAGGAAGTCTTTGCACATGGCGACTTTGTTCGGATCATGGATGTAGAGACAAGTTGGTCCCTTGTAGCACGTGCCTAGACAAATCACAAAAACCTAGATCAGTATTGTTCCCGAACAAATCGATGATATTAGTGTGAGAATGGAAAGGATGTAAGTTTAAGGCTCGTCAGAGGGAAAGCATCGGTACCCGTCGTAGAAAATCGGCTGCAAAGTTCATTCTTCTTAACCATCGTCGGTTTCCTATAGTACGGTGAGCTCCCATTTCAGTGTATGTTCCATCATAATCGACTGTCACCTTTTCGAAGTCACCGCACCAAGACGATGAAGATTTCCGTTCTTGCTGCGCACGAACGTCACGCCAGCCACCGTGACTCGCTTAGGCGTATTGTTGGCAGTATTGGGATCACCTATCGACGGTAAGTCAGCCCGCTGGGGCAGCGGGGCACACAGGGGAGTCGCACCAGAGACTCGAATCAGCTTGCCGCCACCACGCGACACTCGGAATGGGATATCGTTGAGATAAACTTGGTACTCGGCCATCGGCTCGGCAGTGGCCGACGCCTTGGGCACTGCGGCTGGATACTGTCTCCCTACCCCCTGAGCATACCTAAGCACCTTGGCCTGTTCGATCTGGGCCTTCTTCAGGGCTTTGGCTTTACGACTCTCTTCCATAGCTTTCGCCCTGGTCTGCGCCTCCTTGTCGTAAATGGCCGAGTTGATCAGCTGCATGTGGCGGTCATGTTTGGCGACCCACCCATTCGGCGTGTTCGATCGACTCTCACCATCGTTGTCAGAGGCAGCGCCAACGGAAGGGGTCGAGCTAGCGGGCGTTCCTGACGTGGCGTTATTGAGGATGAGGGTACGGTGTCGATGGGGAGCTCCGCCGCGTCCTCGCCCATACGGTCGGCCTCGATAGGGTGCCCATCCCGGTCGTCCTCGGGACGGCGCGTGTCGCGATACATATGATCCGGAATGGGATTCATGGCCGTAAGGAGCGGGGGACTGTGAGTTCTGCGTTTTATGTCGATTGATCTGACCTGTGAGAGGATTAGCCCCCGGTGGGGTCTTCGTAGAGTGGCAGGGCAGGCATACCAGCAAGCTGGCTGATCTTAGCCATTAAATCCTGGTCTTCAGACATGTTGGGTCTACTGATGAAGGAAAGTGAAAGGAAAGTCAGCTATTGGCATGGGCCACAAGGCGTTTGCGGTCAGGTTGAGGATGAAAGATGCGCGAGGTTGTTGTGGTCATAATTGTGACGGCGGGAACGCTGGGCGGTGAAGTCATGCATCACGTGTCTGGCGGGCACTTCAATTATTCCGGTAGTTTGGCAGGAGGCAAGCATTCACTTGACTGGAGAATTCCGGTGAAAGAAAATTAGGTGAAGTAGATTTGATTGCTATGGACATGTACGGGTTATTTCAGCTATCTAAACCTACAAAAGACTCCAGATGCGCCCTGTATAATTGCAACCCAAAAACCACCTCAAGAGCAAGACGCCATGACCGTGCTGGTTATATGCTACATAGATTTTTGTTCAACATGTTCAGGGAACATTCTGGAACTGTGTATCGTCATTATCCATGCCAGAAGCATCGTCGTCCGATGCCTCGTCGTTGTAATCAGCGGGAGGAAGCTCCTCTTTGGGTTCTCCATATCCCCACGCACTTGCGTAACTGCTTTCTTTTGCCTCCGGCTTGAGCTCCCAGGTCATGGCGAAGTCTCCGGATTTCACCAAGTGAGCGGTCAGCTCCAGAGTCTGCTTGAGATACGCTTCAGGCTGTTGCAGTCTCGCCTTAAGAGCCTTAAACGGCCAGTACCGGAATTCCCGGAAACACTGGTAGATAAGATCCAGCAGTTCGTTTTGAGGCATACGCGTAGTCTTGTTTTCTTGGGGCTTGAGTTTTGTGGGCTTGGTCGCTTGCTGATAAGGGATTAGCGATGAGCAGAAAGGGCCTGTACCAAAACGGGGGAAAGATAGCACTTACCACGAACGAGCCCTTGTCTGAAGGCAAGGCTGTTCTGGCCTGGTGTAGTTGTCCCGGAGCGCCATCGATGAAGGTGATATTACGCTTCGGCTTCAAAGCTTCCAGAGCTCTCTTTGCAGAAATCTCCTCGAACTCCTCATTCTCGACCGGAAGACAGTTGAACTCTTCACTAATACCTCCCACCAAGCTAGTTTGTTCTGTGGCCGTGTCAGCACTCCGCGCTTCCTATTCTCAACGAGATGGACACATACTGTTGATCGTCTTCCGAACATATGGCTCCCATTTCTTCTTTCTCTCCTTTTTCCGAGCGTCGCGCTTGACGGATTCATACAGCGCCGACCGCGCGCCGCCAAAGACTACCGTGCGATTCTCCTGGCCGGGGATCTCTTTCTCGGTGAAAACATAGGTGTTCTTTGTCGAATGCACCGAAGCATCAGTATCGAGAGTGTGTCGTTGCAGGAGATAGTCCTTGGGAACGTCTTTGTTATCCTCGCGGTCGTTGAGGCGCAAACTGACCTGCAAGGCGACCTGTTAGCCCCATACTGCGCAAGCACGTAAGAACAACCGTAGACGAAACATGAACGTACCCGCTTTATATCACTCGGCTGACCCTCAATCCGAATTGTCCCAATCTGAATCTCCTCATCATCGTCGAGTTTCGCCCAATGCTCCCACAGCGGCCGAGGGATGCGCGACATCCATACGTTCTGCGCAGCGTTCGAGAAATCTAAATCGCCGTCGTCATCGTAGATGTCCTCATCGTCGATGTCGGCGAGTACGGCATCTTTGTCGTCCGGGTCGGCTTTGATGTATGGTGTCGAGGCATCGGGGTCCTGTTTGATCGGAGGGCCCATAGTGACCAACCAACAACAAAACAAGGCCAAAAAGATATAGAAGTAGTACAGTATATAGTGCTGGATCACGCGATCAGACTGAGGGCAAGAAGAAAGTTGCAAGAAAATAACCGACAGCCTATTCAACAGGCAGAGAGGATGTTGAGTGACGTGATCATTGAAGCTCTTCAGATGCAGCCGGGAAGACCAACCCACCGGCGCTTGCTAATGGGGAAGGCGGTGGCGGTACCTTTGTCCGCTAGTTATCCGAACAAAGACGAGACAACATTGAAGAGAGATGCATACTCCGGTAGTCTGCAGGATGAGTAGGTGAGTATGGAATAGATGGACATGAGTCAGATTAGATTCATATTCTATCATAAATGTATCCTACTTCATAGCTGTGCATTCTTCAGCTATAGAACGTCTGGTCCCTTGCTGTTGAAGTCCAGCACCCTTAAGCTTAACGAATAGCAGCTATAAATAATTGTTTGTCCTCACTGGTAGATAATTGATAGGTAAGAATTATTTGATTATGTAGCTAATACAAGCAGGGAGGGAAATTGGAGGAAACAATAGAATAAGGACAAGCCGGTGCAAACCAGACCGACAAACAGTTCAGCCTCTCCTTATCGATAAGCCCAGCTTCAGCTTGTCGGCTGCCCGCAGTCCCCTCCACGGCCTTCACTTCCCTTCATCCAACTCACAGACAACCACAGCAGTCTTTCACTCATGAAGACCTGAAAACTTCTTCCAATTTCTCAACCAAACATCCCAGAAGAAGCACCTAACAACGCCTCTCATGGCTTCACAAAAGATCACCTCCGCCCTCACGGACATCGAATCCTCCGCCAATCCTCAAAACAAACTACAGCTCTACAGCGACCTACTGTCCGACGTAGTGTCCACGTCAACGACCGACCAGCTCGCCCAGGACCTTATCTTCTACCTCGACTCCGTCCTCAGCGAAGACATCAGCATCGTGTCCGCCCGCCCCATCCTCGACTCCTTCATCGCCGTCCTCCGAAAACTCGACCCGGACACCCAGATCAAAGTGGGCCAGCACGCCGTCACCCTCCTTCAATCCCGCTCCACCTCCGTCGAAGAGCAGGACTCACAGATCCGCGAGCTCCTCGCCGACGCCTACGAGTCGCAGGAGGAATACATCGCCGCCGCCCGAGCCCTGCAGGGCATCCACATCGACAGTTCGCAGCGGCTCGTCTCCGACGCCGCCAAGGTGCGGCTATGGGTTCGCATTGTGCGGCTCTACCTGGAGGAGGACGACACCACGACCGCGGAGGCGTTCCTGAACCGCATCAAGAACCTGCCGAGTAAGATCGAGGACCACGAGCTGAAGCTGCACTTTAAACTCTCGCAGGCGCGGATCCTAGACGCCCGTCGCAAATTCCTCGACGCCAGCCAGGAGTACTTCAACGTTAGTCTGGCCGCGGGGGTTGACGAGAGCGACCGTCTCCAGGCCCTGGCGGCCGCCATCCGCTGCGCCGTCCTTGGTCCCGCGGGCCCCCAGCGCTCGCGCATCCTGGCCACGTTGTACAAAGACGACCGCGCGACCTCCGTCGAGGAGTTCGGCATTCTAGAGAAGATGTTCCTCGATCGGCTCTTGAACCCGGCCGAGGTCGCGGCCTTCTCGGAACGTCTGGCGCCGCATCAACTCGCACAAACCGCCGACGGTACCACCGTGCTCGACAAAGCGGTCGTAGAACATAACCTCGTGGCGGCCAGCAAGCTGTACGAGAATATCACGACCGACGCTCTCGGAGCGATTCTGGGTCTTGAGGGCAGCGGGGACCTGACGGCCGGGGAGAAGGCGGAGGCGTACGCGGCACGCATGGTGGAACAGGGTCGGTTGAGCGGCAGCATCGATCAGATCGACGGCGTCATTTACTTCCAATCTACCACCGCTGCGACGGGACAGCATATTCGGGAGTGGGATGCGGGGGTGCAAGGGCTTGCGGAGGATGTAGAACGGGTCGCGACGAGTATCACAGATGCTTTTCCGGAGTTTGCTGCCCGGCAGACAGTTCATTGAGAGGGTTGGAATGGATTGCGTGTGTGTGTGTGTGTGTGTGTGTGTGTGTGTGTGTGTGTGTGTGTGTGTGTTTTACGAAGAATGAATTGTTTCAGCTACAGCGATATGTCTTACATTTTGTTTTTCTTTCTACCTGAATCCTTTCAATGAAAGAAGTTTAATGCAATGTTCTGCATTGAAAATCATGGTATTATAGTATGAATGGATTCATAGACCACCTTGGGGACATCACTTAAGTAACATCCACTTGATGCTACTCAGTAAATTGGCACATTCAACCAGTCAAAAACAGGGTATAGAAGTAATAAATTGGGGTAACCAGACTACTCACATTTTAAACCATGAAGTCCTTGATAAGATGTCAATACCTGTATACCTTTAACTAGGGAATAAATAGTCATATCACGACCCATCACTTAGCTGCCCTTATAGCTCAGTGGCAGAGCGCTTCACTGTGAGTTAATAATAATCCGATCAAATGTTTTATCCCTATCTAACCACCGCCTCAGTGTATCCATATGACATGAAGAGGTCCGTGGTTCAATCCCGCGTGGGGGCATTTGTTTTTTGCTTTTTCATGTTAGTTACATTTTTTATACAACCTATGTCGATTTCCTTGCACATGTGTCATTGGGCGCCTCGGAGTGAGTGCACCACGGGTTAGTTATAGGGGATTCCATGTTGGTCTTTTTGGCTCATGTTGGAGAGTACCTACCTAGACCATCCACTACCCTTGAGGCGGTACGGTGCGTTTGCTCCAGGCTTACCTATCTTTTCAGAGTATGGCTTTCGTTTCAGCTTAAAGGATTTAAGGATTAAAGATAGGAATTAGAGAGTTTGATTAATATCGGAATAGATTATATATATACAAATTGATTAATACTATATTCAATTTTATATTAACTACTTTGATGAGATGATGTGAAAATGATCGAAACATGTAGTTATATCTTGCCGGAATATAGAACCATATCAAGCGTTGGGAATTCCTAAATGGTACAGAAACAAGTACCGTGCATATAATTTGAGCTTGTCGATCTCCATAGATTTCTGCAGCGTCTGCATCGCTGCGAAATGCGAATACATCCATTGGACGGAACGAAAGGTAGTAAGTAGTGGTAGACGTGGAAAGCCGGAGGCATGTGAGGGTGTGATCTCATCTGATATCTGATATTCCACCATGAGAATAGGTAAAGGGTATATGTTGTAATCAAACAGTCGCGAGGGAATAAAAGTAAGCATTCCTCGACGAAAAAAAAAGAAAAGAATAGAAAAGGCGGAGCATATTGTGCATTCGTAAAAATCATGACAAAGAAGAAAACGAAAGAGAAAGAGACAGAGAAAACAGGGTATCGAAAGCAGAGAACCCAAAAAAGAAAGTTCCGTTTTCAACGTTGCGATATCATCGACGCCGTATCCTGCTTAATATCGATCTCCGTACGGACCTGAATATCCATGGGACCGAGGTACCGATTACTCTCGGGGTCCGGGATAGTGGCACTCGTGGCACGCGAGACGTCGTCCATCTTGTAATACTCGGACGCAGGAGACTTGGGACTGGAGACGACGAAGTGCGAAGCCGTGATATCGGTATTGATGTAGTACGGCGCGGTGGCGTACTTGCGGCTTCCGGGGATCTTGAAGCGCGGGAACAGGCCTCTCGCGATGGGCAGACACGAGCAGATCAAACCGATGGAGGGCTCGATGTGCGTCCACAGCGTGGCCTGGTAGACGGTATACGTGGTGTCGTAGGGCTTGATCCAGAAGAGGACGACGATGCGGTAGATACTAGCGAAGCAGACGAAGGCGCCGAGTGCGAAGACCCCGTTCAGCGCGAGCTTGTCCTGCCAGGCGCGTTGCAGGTTCCAGATCATGGGCACGGGGAGGGCCAGGATAACGAAGTCCATGAGGACGTTGAAGACTTGGTTGACGATGAAGAATTTGTTTGAGTCGAAGCAGTGGCCGTCGACGCTCTTGTCCCAGTAGCCGCGGAGGGGGCGACATTGGAGGGCGCAGGCGAGGAAGATCCCCGTTCCCCAGAGGCCGATGAGAGTGTTTAGGCCGAGGGTCGTCCATTGGAAGGGTCGCATGGTGAAGATGCGGCGGTAGAAGCAGATGATGGAGATTTTGATGGCGGGGCAGAGAACGAAGTAAGTGAATTGGTTGGCGAGGAAGATCTGGAGGGGTGGTTGTTGTGTTAGTTGGTTTGTTCTCCATCGAGATTGAGATAGTTCTCTCTCACCTTGGAAAAGTTCATGAGGGTCTTTGTATCTAGATCGTCCATGTGTGCACCGTTGCCTCCGATTGTCACCCCTGCAGCGGATGGTTAGTGGCTGGTTGATGGAGTCGGCGGGAATTGGGGATACGCACATAGAACCAACTCAATCAACATGACCAGGAGAAGACCCATGGAGAGAAAGCAGAGGTAGTCGTCAACACCGAACTTGACTCTTCGTTTCAACCGCGCAATTACACGCATAATCACCGTGATTAAGGAGACGCCCACCAGCACCGAGACGATGGCGATCATCTCACGTCCTCGAGACGTGACAGTCATGGTGAATATAGAAAGGAGTGACTGATTAGAGAGAGAATGAAATCACAGGAATAGAAAAGGGCCAAGAACGATCATATACCCCGGATCGAAATCATGTAGCGAGTGATTGAATAGGGCAACGAAATGCCTCTCCACTGTGTGGAGGGATTGGGGGTGAGTATCGATAGTCTAGATAGCAAGTGGACTCCAGGACAACATCGGATATACGTCTACGGTATATGACGGACTGGAGGAAGATAAGAATCTTGGAGAAAGGAGAGGAGGGCAGATGGTACCCCAATTGAATATGTACCGGATGAAGTCCACATCCCACCGAGCAAAGTGCCTTTCAAATCCCTAGTTTGAAATCCCACTACGGTCTACTAGATTACAAGGATGGGAGGAAAATCCGGCGGGGCCAGAGACTGGGTCCTCCAGAGTCAAGGCACAAGCGCCTCCAGGAAATGCCGGTGTCGACGAGCAGCAGCTGAAAAGGCTCAAAAGACTAAGAGGTTAAGAGCCCAACTGTGCCACGAGTCCACGACGCACGCCCGGTGGAGACGAGCAGATCAGCAGAATGACATAACAATGGCCAGGACGGCGTGGTCACGATCTTATTTGGAATGACAAGCCGAGTCTAAGATAAAAAATTGAAGTATCGGACGAATAGATTGACCCAACCCTAAGGTCCCAGTTGCGGCGACGATCACAATGGTGTCAAAACAGTCTCTAGCCTTGGGTCGACGGTTTGGAGACTAATCCACTAGCGTGGACGATTATGACGCCTGCGTTCGTGCGAGGGCAACAGGATCAATTCAAAATTCACTCAAACTATAATTCTTCGTATTATCAACTGATATTCTACGAGATATACCCCGAGCGAGGGTAAACTGATCAATTTGTGGTCGTGGTAAGAATAGGCTTCGCTTGCAGTGTACTTGTGGCGGATCCACGGCCGGTGGAGGATTTGAATCTATCCCAGACACGATCATCTGGATGGAGATTCCCCAGGCGTCGCGAACCTTGGATCTGAGTCGATGGTCGATTTCGTTGCGCGGCCTTTTCCCGTTCCCAGCATTCTGCGACGGCCGGGATTATGGAAGACAATAACTGGGGAAATAATCAGATTGAAACTAATTAAGAAAAAAACAATATCCAACACACAAGTAAGAATCAGAAGAACAAGAAAAGAAAAAAGGGTTCTCCCCTGCACCTATTGACCTAATAGGTTAAGAGACTAAAGGCTAAAACCCTAGGGATCTGCAGCGAAATCAATAGCGTCGAGCAATTCTGCCATCCCATGTGGTCGTAAGCGAAGGGGTTCTTCAGCTGCTCGTCGCTGCGTTGTACCCGCTGTCACGGATCCTTTCCATGTCTCTCATTGGCGTTGTTTACGGGTTTCTATTTCTTTTATTGATCACTCTCTCCCTGGCTTCCCTTCGTGCGTCTCCAGTCGGTCCCCACCTGGTGGAGCCCTTTTATGATCATGACATTATTATTGAATAAATGCCGCCCTCGCTACCTCTTCTCGGGACTTGCCTCGCCCTCGGCCTTCTCCATCACGCCCGAATGGATCCCCCTCGCCTTGGAGCCATTTTGGCTATTGGTGCATGAACCCCGGCAGGATGTCGACGATCATCGCCCAGCCTACCCGAATCATTCGAGCAAAGGCCCGGGAATTGTGAATTTGGCCAACAGTCCGACTCTGCCATGTGCCAGCCTGCCAGGTCCCTGACTCCTTGTCACCTCCCACATGGTTAATGATAGACGCTGCCAGCAAAAACTATCACGCCAATAGCGGCAAAGGTTAACGTTCAGCAATCCCCGAACCGATTGATAGACACCATGTCTGACTCGTCGGGAATACCGTTCAGTGTCTACCATGGTTGCGTTTCTGACATTCGTCTGACTCCTCGTTGACAACTCCACTTCGGGGTCAGGCCGTCAGGGGTGGTGAAATTTTGGTTTTTGTAGTCCTCAAAGTTCTGTCTGAGTGACTGTAGATTACTAGATGCTAGAGTAAAGTTTGTCCCCTGCATTTAGGGTCCCCGTTAGCCACGAGGTAGGGCGTTAATTGAGTTCCAACTCGGCAAACTGACGCCAGTGCCCAATTGTCAATGTCATGTCACCCCTTTTTGTTGCAGGCCAAGTCCAGCCAAGCATGTTTATCTCATCAATCGCATTCGCGCGAGTGCCGGTGGGGTGGTCGTCGTATTATCGACTGGGTCTTTGGCAGTTGGAGTAGCACAAGAGAATCCCCCAAAGGGATCAGCTTTCCTATCAGATAAACAAGGTGGTCCCCGAGTTGCTCCCCTTCATTCGACTTGACTCGAAAGAGTATATCCGCCTTTCCATACTTCATCACGTGTAGCATGACAAGAAGTCGTCGTTCGACTTGTCCTCGGTGATCTTCAGAAACCTTTTCTCTTCAAGTGGAGAACTACTTCCTGCGCACCCTCCTCACCACTCCTAAATTCCCAAGGCTGCTTCTATGCTCCTTGTATCCCCTCGGACCCAACCGCACTTGAAACGGTCCAATTTTCCGACTGGGTATATACCTATCGCAACGGCCTGTGAATCTCAAATTTTTTTTCCTGATCTTCTTCTCTCCCTCCATTCCGTCATATTCCTATTTTCCAATCCACCATGACTGTTCAGAATGGGCCCAGCAGCGCTCCTGCCGTGATACCCTTGATAATCAACGGCAAGGAAGAGATCCCAGACTCAATCTTTGATGTCATCAGTCCGTACACCAACGAACGGTGCTGGAAGACAGCCTCAGCGTCTCCCCAAGATGCCATCCGCGCCGTCGAGGCCGCCGACGCTGCATTCCCCGCGTGGTCTCAAACCAAGCCCACGGTGCGGCGCGACATCCTGCTGAAGGCGGCGGACATCTTGGAAAGTCGCCTGGAACAAAATGCCGAGTTCATGCGGACCGAAATGGGCGCTGATGTGGGCGCCTCGCAGTTCTTCATCGTGCCGCTCGGGATCCGCATGCTGAGGGACATCGCGGGGCGTATCACTTCCATTTGCGGTAGTGTCCCCGTGGTTGAGGAGGAAGGCCAAAGCGCCATTGTGTACAAGGAGCCTATGGGTGTGATTTTGGGCTTGGTGCCTTGGTGAGTAGAAGGAGTCTTCGGGGTCGCCGGCTGTCGCGGCGCACCGACTTCACGTCGCAGATATTGTCCCTACCCTGGTTCTGGGCTAACGATTCTGTCCTGCTAGGAATGCACCATATGTGTTTGGTGTCCGCTCAGCGGCCTGTGCCCTAGCGGCCGGCAACACGGCTATTCTGAAATCCTCCGAGTTGTCCCCTTGCTCGTACTGGGCTCTGACTCGGGCATTCGAAGATGCCGGGCTGCCAGCCGGGTGTCTTAACCTGGTGTCTTGTCGACCCCAGGATGCTCCCGAAGTGGTCAATGCCATGATCGAGCATACTGCCGTGCGCAAGATCAACTTTACCGGAAGCACGGCCGTGGGCAGGAAAATTGCCCAGTCCTGCGGGCAGAATCTCAAGCCTTGTCTGATGGAGCTGGGAGGCAAGAACAGCTCGATTGTCTGTGCCGATGCCAACATCGACACGGCCGTTAAGGGCGTCCTGGCGGGAGCATACTTGAACGTGCGTCTCCCCCTCCTCCGCCCGTTTAACTATTCCTTCTTGAACTCGTCCGTCCCGACGTTCTAACATGTCACCCAGTCCGGTCAAATCTGCATGGCCACCGACCGCATCCTCGTCCACTCCTCTATCGCGCCAACATTCATGGAGGCTCTAAAGACAGCACTGAACTCGAACCTCGACCCTTCATCTCCACCCCCAACCCTGGTCAATGTAGCCTCCAAAGCCCGCATTGATCGTCTCGTCACCGACGCCCTCGTCAACGGCGCCCATTTGGTCCACGGCACTGCTCCGGGAACGGACGAGACACCGCAACACCCAGGCGTCCGACTTGCGCCGTTACTCCTCGGCGGCGTCACAGAGGAGATGAACGTGTGGCAGGAGGAGGCGTTTGCGTCGCTGGCTGCGTGCATGGTGGTGGATAGCGACGAGGAAGCTATTCGTATCGCCAATAGTAGTGGGTATGGGTTGTCGTCGGCGATCTTCACGGAGGATTTGCGGAGGGGGTTGGCGATGGCTAAGAAGATTCAATCTGGGTGAGTCAAATATTCCCTTTTTTTTTTGTTTCCAAGATAAGAATCTCGTGTAGGAACTGAGGGAGGCTAATTGTTGTCCAGCGCCGTCCACATCAACAGCATGACTATTCACGACGAACCCGTCCTACCCCACGGAGGCGTCAAGAACAGCGGCTGGGGCCGGTTTAACACGGCGCAGGGACTCGACGAGTTCTTGGTGACTAAGAGCGTGACGTGGATGGATTAATTGATGAAGCATTGAGCATTGAGTTATGAAGCTGATGTCTAGCTTGTTCCGTTCTGTATATATTTAATAGAATCGTGTTTCAATCTTCAATCTTCTGCAGTAATTTCAAAAGACACACAAGTCAGCAATTAAGGTAGGTGGATAGTAAGGTATTGCTTTACTCGAATAGGAACCTATCTATAACAGGACTGTATTATTCCACCCCTATAGCCCCTGTACATAGGTCGGTAACCAGCACGACTCCTCTATCCCTTACGGAATATGTGCACACCACACCAGCCCATCATCCCCAAAATATTCCCAAGATCCATCTCGATCCAAAACCCCCCCGAACCGCCAGGACCACATCCACGCCATTATTGCAGAGTCCTGATCCGGCCCTTCGCTCGGGGTAAGAATCCCCCGAGAGCGAGCTGGCACTCGGCAGACGCTTGTCCGGTAACGAGCTCGGTCGGGGGTGGTATTAGATACGGGCGTGACGAGGGGATACCTGGTCTGCCAGAGCTAAGGTATCAAGCAGATAACAGGTAGATAAGGTAGGTGGGTGATAATTAAGCATGAAGTGTGAATAAACTCATCTCCAACTCCTTCTTGTCTGGATAGCTTAAGCTCAGCTCATCCCTGCCGCTCGTGCATGGCATCGGCGAATGAGTTCCTGTGTCTTGAAAGGGTAAGTTCATTTTCCGACAGCATTCTGCCTGTCATTATTGTGCCTGCCGGTCGGCATCTGAGGCTGTTGGTTTGATTGGTGGAAGAACTATGATGTCATAGACAATGAAGGAGAGTGTTCCGTTGCCGGTGACGACACGTGATCAATTGCCGATAGCTCTGTGTCTCTTTTGGGACTTGTCGGGGGGTAGTAAGGATGTGACGATGTTGATACCGACGGGGCTCTTTACTCTTTTGGTCTTTTGTCTTACGGTGTAGAGGATTTTCATGAGAAGTGGATGGTCTGTGGAATATATACCTACACTCACAATGGTCTGATGGTGCTTTCCATATTAGGGGATGACATAAAACCGACTGATGATTGGATTGCTCTCGGACCGAGGTTCAACTAGGCCATGGCTGGCAGTTGCAGTTGCAGTTGCAGTAAGAGTAATACCTACACTTACGGAGTACTTTCTTAGGTTACAGGTTGCTGAGACTATTGTTCAGGAGAGATGATCAGTAGATGTATATGACTTTATCTGCGGTCCGGATGAATAGCTAGATCTGAATATTTTGTTCAATCTGGGGTAGAACCCATTATTGAGGCCACTCCGGGAATCCGGGCAGCAATGAGCGCTTCAGGAATAATCAGCTGAAAGGGGAGCATGACGTGCCGCTGACTTTCGCCCGCCTCCCCATTTGTTGCCGACATGTGAAAAATGCCACCATGGACTGTCCGGGGTAGAAGGGAAGAAGGACATGTGAAAGGCTCCTCTGAAAGTCTGGATGACTGAAAGACTGGACTGAGCGTTAAAGTTGTCTGTATGGAGCCTTTCCCCAGTCTGAACGACAAACCAGCGTCCGTTGAATAACCCTTTACTAAGGGCACCAATCTATTCAGTAGCACTGAATAGAGACGAGTAAAAAATCCCGCGGTACCGGTAATACCTGGTATGCCGCAAGTTCTCTCGGTGGGAAAGCCGAGTTGTCCCTTGGTAGGAAGACTGTCGTACGGTACTTTTACCCAGAATGAGCCTCGGCCGATAGAAGTGCGGTCGCGTCGGCTTCTGAACATCTCCCCCGGATCCTGCTCTGGCTTTCTTGCGCCTTTAAGACCGCCCTTGCTCGTTCCTTTCTCCCTCTTTCTTCTCCAGATTCCTCTCCTCCTCCTTGACCCTGTCCCCCTTCCATCCGACCTCCTCTTTACTTCTTTCATACACCATGGCCACCCCTCCTAGAGTGATCGTTGTCGGCGGTGGATGTACGGACTCCCTCCCTAAGCTTTCCCCGCATTTTGCTGACCATTACCTCGTCTCTCAGTGTCCGGTCTCAGCGCCGCCCACACCGTCTACCTGAACGGCGGCAACGTCCTGGTTCTAGATAAGCAGGGTATGTCGATCCCCTTCCCCCAAATCATCTTCAGAAAACATCGCTGACCCTGCCAGCCTTCTTCGGTGGCAACTCGACCAAGGCCACCTCGGGTATCAACGGTGCCCTGACTCGCACCCAGGTCGACCTGGGCATCGCCGACAGCGTCAAGACTTTCTACGAAGACACCCTCAAATCCGCCCGAGACAAGGCTCGTCCCGAGCTGATCAAGGTCCTCACCTACAAGTCCGCCGCCGCCGTCGAGTGGTTGCAGGATGTTTTCAACCTCGATTTGACTCTCGTTTCTCGTCTGGGGTGAGTTCACCTCGAGTTGCTCCTTTGTGCCCTTGCGACCGGACGATATACTGACTCGACCAGTGGTCACTCCCAGCCCCGTACGCATCGTGGCCACGATGCCAAGTTCCCCGGAATGGCCATCACCTACGCCCTGATGCAGCGCTTAGAAGAGCTCAGCGAGCAGGACCCCACCCGCGTGCAGATCGTCAAGAAGGCCCGCGTGACGTCTATCAACAAGTCCGGTAACCATGTGACTGGTGTCACCTACGAATACAACGGCGAGAGCACGAGCGCCGACGGTGTCGTCGTGCTTGCGACCGGTGGTTATGCTGCAGACTTCGGCGACGGATCGCTGCTGAAGCAGCACCGTCCCGACACCTTCGGCCTCTCCAGCACCAACGGAACCCACGCCACCGGTGACGGGCAGAAGATGCTGATGGACATCGGTGCCAACGGCATCGACATGGACAAGGTCCAGGTGCACCCCACGGGTCTGGTCGACCCCAAGGACCCCGAGGCCAAGTTCAAGTTCCTTGCCGCCGAGGCGCTCCGTGGCGAGGGTGGTCTGCTGCTCAACTCGGACGGCCAGCGGTTCTCCGACGAGCTGGGCCACCGTGACTACGTGTCCGGCCAGATGTGGAAGGAGAAGGAGAAGGGCAAGTGGCCCATCCGTCTGGTGCTCAACAGCAAGGCCTCCAACGTCCTGGACTTCCACACGCGCCACTACTCCGGCCGTGGCCTGATGAAGAAGATCAGCGGCAAGGAGCTGGCCCAGGAGATCGGCTGCGGCGAGGCCGCTCTGCAGAAGACCTTCGACGAGTACAACCTCATCGCCGACGGCAAGAAGAAGGACCCCTGGAACAAGCGCTTCTTCCACAACATGCCCTTCAATGTCGACGACACCTTCCACGTCGCTCTCATGGAGCCCGTCCTCCACTTCACCATGGGCGGTATCGAGATTAACGAGCACGCCCAGGTCCTCAACTCCGAGCAGAAGCCCTTCGACGGCCTCTACGCCTGCGGTGAGCTGGCAGGCGGAGTCCACGGCGCCAACCGTCTCGGCGGTTCCTCGCTGCTCGGCTGCGTCGTCTACGGCCGTGTCGCCGGTGACAGCGCCAGCGAGCATCTCTTCCAGAAGCTGATCTCCGGCGGCGCCACGACCGCGCAGAGCCGTCTCGGCCAGATCTCGCTACACATCGACCCGAACACCCCCGGTAAGATCTCCGTCGAGTGGGGTAGCGCTGGTGGCTCCGGCTCCGGCTCCCAGGCCGCCGCCCTGTCCACCCCGGCCGGCGCCACCCTCGACGCCAAAGCTGCTGCCACGCCCGCCGGCGCGTCGGAGACTTCCAAGCCCACGGACCCTAAGAAGTTTGAGGTCCCTGCCACCGAATACTCCATGGAGGAGATCGCTAAGCATAACAAAAAGGATGACCTCTGGATCGTCGTGAAGGGCGTTGTCCTCGACGTGACCAACTGGCTCGACGAGCATCCCGGTGGCGCGAACGCCCTGTTCAACTTTATGGGCCGGGATGCTACGGAAGGTATGTAACCACCAACCCTCTTCGTTAACCCACCATCAACATCAACCATACTAATCTAATTTCGATAGAATTCGCCATGCTCCACGACGACGAAGTCATCCCCAAATACGCGGGCCACATCGTGATCGGTCGCGTCAAGGGCCAAACCCCTGAACTAGAACTCTAGATTGTTTGGATTAGAAAAACCACACACACTCACAAAAACAACTACCCACCCTCCCTAACCTACCTACCCTACCTACCCGACCTACCTGACGCAGCCATTTGATACATACCCCCTTATTTCACTTTTTTATTTGATTTACTTGAAGCTGGTTTAGTTGTTGCTATGATGGGCGGGGCTTCCTTTGAAAGGCCCTGTTGTTTATTTTTTCTTTTTTTTTTTAAGACTCTTATTTTCGTGTTTTTAGTTTGTAATATATGAATTTCATCTTTTATTCTGGAAATTTTTCTTGTCACGAGAGATATCCCTTCAATTGTCTAGCAGATTTCAATTGTAAACGATCAGATGCAGTCATATGTAGTTGCTCGAGTGATTGAAGGTTCGGGTACTGTGATATTCCCAACCTCGGCAAAATATATCTTACATTTTACTTACTAGATCACCATACATATCTGCCTACCTATGATAATATACAATAAAAATATCCTTAGAAAGCCCCACATATTCTCAATAAATTCACACAAATATACACCAAGGATATCAACCTCCCATATGTTTCAAAATCATCTTCAACCGCCTCACCGCAGGCCCGTCTTCCTCCTTTCCCTGCCCACTACCCTCCCCCTCCTTCTTAGCCTCCATCTCCTCTCTCGCAGCCTCCAACGCAGGCCGCAAATAACCCCACACCTCGTCATGGTACCGCTCGTCCACAGCAATCCAGTCCGCGGAGCCAGGAAGACTACTCAACACCGTATCTCGAAGGACCGTCGCATCTGTGTCGGTGACCGGAGCGGCGCTGTTCAGGATCGAGTCGATGTCTGGGACGAGGCTGTAGGGCGTTAAGCGGTGCGCTGGCTCGGTCTGTGATTGGGTGTCAGGCGGTAGCGACATCTGTCGACGGAAGGAGTCGATCGTTTGTATTTCCTCCGCGGTGAGTTGGGGTAGGGATAGGTCGGTTTCGATGGGTTCGAAGGTTTCGTGCGGCAGGGTTGGGAATTCGGGGTCGAAGGTGCTGGAGGATAGGAGGGACGTGACTGCAGCGCCGTCGGTGGGGAGTGGTGAGTATCTGGCTTGCGGGGTGGGATCATGGGGGAGGACGTTCTCGGTGGCGGAGGAGAAGGGTACGATCTCTTTTGCTTTTCCTTTGCCCGTTTGGCTTTCGTGTATGCTTGAATTGATTATCGGTTCGGATAAAGGATCATCACCGTAGCTGGACTGGAACTCCTCCGAGGAGAGTGAAGGTAGAGCGAAACCGCCGGCTTGCTGGTTTGTCGTTGAGGACGATCGAAACGTCTCCCCCGACGCATTGTGCTCGTAAAGTCCACGAGCAGAGGACGACGACGACGACGACGACGTCGGAGCCCCTGAATCACCGAGTCGCTGTGCAGCAGACAGCGCTGCCCTGGACGACGCCGAAGGACCGGCCTTGCTACCGCTCCCGCCGGCTAACAAAGCCGCCGCATCAGCCGAAGCCGAAGAGGAGGCAGAGAAGGCAGACCTCGCGAGCCCCGAAGCTGAATCCTGAATCCGACCGGCGAGCGACGAGCTGGACCCATTGTTGGCGGCGCCATCGGACGGATTGGTCGGGTTGTGGTCTGTGTTGTTGTCGTTGCGCTGGTTTTGATTGTTGTCGGAGGTGCCCCGCTTCTGGTTGTTTTCGTCGGTCATTGCGATGGCGGGGATTAGTTAGTTAGGCGGAGGTGGGGAGTGGGGGGGAGGTTTATTGGCAATTTGGCATTGGTGGATTGAGGGGGTAAAGAAGAAGAGGACTGTAGAATTGAAGAAGTGGATTATTTTCATGTCATGGGCAAGGAGAGAGAGGTTATAGAACCGGGGAAGCTTGTTCGGCCCAAGGGAGTTGATTGCGTTCGGGAGGGGCAGGAACGACATGTGAAGAAAGAGAGCTAAGGAAGATACGTGAGCTCAGCTGGGTAAGTGGGTTAATTGCTAAATTAGAGCAGATTAGCCCCAAATGCATTATGATTCATAAGGGACAGCGTTGCGGTTGTGCCCGAGAACCGATCATGGAAGTAGAGTATACATCCAGTATGTACCTCATCGCGTCATTGGGCAGCGGTGGTCTGGTTTGGTCGAGTTGTCATCTAGTTCTGTAGGATGTATAGTTACCTGGGGGTTCGCCATTGAGCAAGTTGAGGATTCAGATGATGCAGAATGAAACAATGAAGAAAGAATCTGTAAAAGAAGTCAATCTGGAGGTAATCTGAAGTAAAGTCCCTCGATCTACCGGTCTCTCCAGACGGAGAATGGAGATGATGGATCGATAGTGGTTGATGTCAGCGCTCCGTTGGCGGTGGGTTTTCCCGTTGGGTTTACGGGCAGCCACTCCTCCTCCCCTCTACCGCCTCACTCATTCTCTCTTTCTTCCTCTCTTTCCTGCTCTCTTTCTTCCCCCCTCCTCTTCTTCTCCCCCCCAACACTTCCCACCTTAACGAACCTCTTCTTAATCCCGTTCTCTCATTCTCTTCCTCACCCAACAGACCTCCTTTACTGTCTGTTGTCACCTCTGGTCTGTGGCTATCGTCACTTACCCTCTCGCCCTTTGTTTTGTTGAAGGGAAAAAATAAAAATAAAAAAAAAAGACAGAAATCACGAAATTAATTAGAAACCAAAAAATTGAGGGGAAAAATAACACCAGGATAGACCGAGAGGAACTTCCATTAATTACCTTTTACCTTCTCACCCTAACCTCCTTCCCTCTTCACCTTTCTCTTCCTCTCTTCTTCTCTTCCTCTCTATCCTCCCGCCAACCCCTCATCTTCCACCATCGTCAGCCCGGGCTGTCAATCTTTTGTTTTCGCTAGCCTGTCGCCGACTGGAACCGGTCTCTGCCTTACTGGGTCTTGTCTGACGTCGTCTGCTTCCTTCCTCCCCCCTCCATTCCATCCATCTCTCCTCTGGTGGGATCTTCATCTTCCCCCCCATCTCCACTCTCGAGGCCCGTCGACATTCCGAAAGCTTCTGTCTTTTTGCCGTCGCCTTCACCGCTCTACTTCCCTTTCCCATCGTCTTCGACCAACAAAAAATATTCATTTCTTATCAACAAAGGGATCGTCCTTCGTATCGCTCGATCGCCATCCCGACCTCCCCGCCTCTCTCGTATCGCATACCGTCTCTGCGTCCCTTACAATCCGGTTGTCAATTGTCTGCCCCAGTCACAGGGTGGTCCGTGAAAGAAAATGGTAGACAAGGAACCGGGTTCGCCTACCTGGAAGTTCACGCAGTGAGTTTAGGCCCCTTCTCTGGGTTACGTGGTCTCGGTGGCACAGGGTTTTTGTCGTTGGTGTCGATGGATTGTCTTCTCTCGCTCCCGGCTTCCCCCCGGCGGTCCAGATCGTGTCGTTGCAAGCGAGATGCGGCATTGGGGAGGACCTCCGATCGGAGAATTTTCGTTCTATCGGCTATCTGGCATACCCATTTAGGGGACTCCACGGGTATTGGATCCTGGTACTAACGGGACGTGAAAATTAGGTGCTTCGGTGATAAGGGCGATGTGGAGGATATCACAGAAGGTGCGCACAATACCCCTCCATCCAACGGAGTCGAATCCCACGGATGATACTTTGTGCTCACCTGACACCCCCCCCCACCCCAACCTGGATGTTTCGTATCTAACTTTCCTTGTCTCTGTGAACAGCGGATATCATCTCAACCGTCGAATTCGATCATACCGGAAATTATCTAGCCACGGGAGACAAGGGTGGGAGAGTAGTGCTGTTCGAGAGGAACGAAACGGTATTGATTTCCCAATGCAACCTCTTTCTTTCCCTCATATCGACCAGTTTCTCTAACGCGCCGTGGTTAGAAAAAAACCTGCGAGTATAAGTTCCACACCGAATTTCAGTCGCACGAGCCGGAGTTCGATTATCTAAAATCCCTAGAGATCGAAGAGAAGATCAACAAAATTAAATGGTGTAGACGATCAAATGCATCCCATTTCCTCCTGTCGACTAATGATAAGACGATAAAGCTATGGAAGGTGTTCGACAAGTCGCTGAAGGTCGTTGCGGAAAACAACCTCTCGAGCGAGCTGACGCCCGCCGGCGTTGGTGGCGGAGGGGCACCCCGCGCGCCCCGTCAATCGTTCAAGGATCCTTCCCTGCTGAAGCTTCCTCGGATGACACACCATGATACCGTCGTGGCCGCCGTTCCCCGGAGGACGTACGCTAATGCACACGCCTATCACATCAACAGTATCTCCGTCAACAGCGACGGGGAAACATTCATCAGTAGCGACGATCTGCGCGTGAACCTGTGGAACCTTAATATTCAAGATCAGAGCTTCAACATCGTCGATATCAAGCCGGCGAACATGGAGGAGCTGACGGAAGTGATCACGGCCGCCGAATTCCATCCCACCAGCTGCAATTGGTTCATGTATGCCAGTTCCAAGGGTACCATCAAGCTTGCCGACATGCGACAACGGGCGTTGTGTGACGAGCACCATAAGCGTATGTTCCCTCCGAGCTTCCCTGTCCGCGCGCTCTCTCTCTCTCTCTCTCTCTAACTGTGTGATTAGTCTTCGAGCAAGAAGAAGATGCCTCCTCCCGTTCCTTCTTTTCCGAAATCATCTCCTCCATCTCCGACGTGCGATTCTCGAATGACGGCCGATACATCGTGTCGCGAGACTACCTGACCGTCAAGATCTGGGATGTCAACATGGAGAGACAACCAGTGAAGACCATCCCCATCCACGAACACCTGCGACCCCGCTTGTGCGACACGTACGAGAACGACAGCATCTTCGATAAGTTCGAGGTGGTCTTCTCGGGCGATGCCGAGAATGTCATGACCGGCAGTTACAACAACAACTTTATGATCTACCCTACCGAACAGAGCAAGGAGACGGAGATTGTGCTACAGGCAGACAAGTCGGCCTTCAAGGCGAAGAAGGTGGGCGTGCCGACGCCGATGAACAAGAACGCCAACGGAAAGAAGAACGGCTCTCGCGCTGGTAGCCCTGCCGGTCCTGGTAGCCGCATGAAGAAGGAGACCGATGCGGATCAGATCGACTTCAACAAGAAGATCCTGCACATGAGCTGGCATCCTTACGAAGATAGTATTGCCATTGCGGCCACCAACAACGTGAGCAGCGTCCTCTTGTCCTTTGATCCTGCCGACCTGTATACTGACCATTGCCACAGCTATTTGTCTTCTCTGCATTGTAAGTATGTTACGAGGATGGTTCATAAACATTGGCGGGTCGACGTTCAACCAATGGGCGAGCATGGAGCAAATTTTACAGAAACCATGAGGTCACTAGCAGCACCGCAGATTCACAATTCAAGTTGCAAATTCAAGTTCAAACTTTTCTTCTTTCCCCCCTACAATATTCTTCTCTCTGTTGGTGTTGGGTCTGCGATCTTTGTCCGATTTGTTATGTCTTTGGCCATCTCTCTCTTCCTTCCCCCCGTCTTTGCCTTAGCTTTCCACTCATCTATTTTGTCTATCCATTTACTGGTTCTTGTGTTTTTCTGCTGGAGGGGAGGAGGCGTTTATTGGGAAATCAAATAGAGAAAAAAGAGGCAGGGCCTCCAGAAGGCATCCATCTTCCTTTCCTTGCTCTCGATGCCGGTTTACAGGGCGCGTCTCCCTCGCCGAGAACTTTTGGGATTGTCTACGTCACTCATGTTGTCGATGCCGTTGGTCTGTCTGTATTGGGTTTCCACTAGAGCAGGGGTATATTGCAGGGTTGATTCAGGTTGATGCAGCTGCCTATTGGCGCTATTCGGGTAGATAATGAAATGACGAGTTCTGGTATGACGGACTGATCGTTTGTGATATATATGTATAAGATAAACTACGTAGTGATCTCAAGTATCTTAATACATGTTGGGTTCCCACTAAAACACTGATTCATGCCGTGCCAACTGCGTCGTATCTAGCCCTCTACGCCTGACCGATGCTACCAGCCCGGCAGCACCCGGTCATGACGTGCACTTCCACGGCCTGCCGCCTTCCCACCAGCCCAATCACCGCCCTCAGCGACAGACCGGCAGAACCACGGAAAAAGAATTCAGCCGAGCGGCTACACTAGGGCTGCATTGGGGTTAGCGCAGGCAAAGGCGCTCTCCGCCTTCTGTCTGGAGCCCATCCGTGATCGGTCGCGCGCAAACCATCATCGTCAACCAAGTCTGCTTGCCTGCTGGCTTTGCTCTCCCTTTTCACCTCGCGCTCTACTTCTCTCCCCGCTCCTTGGATCTTTGATTCCCCAGGCCTTTGGCTTTGTCTTTGTCTTCTGTGGAGTCCCTTTCTGCGGCTGGCATAGTCTCCCCAGGTCCCAGTGATGTCGCTGTGAAATGACTTGGAGATAGAGAACTCTACCGTGCGAAAAGGATTACCGGATTCAAAGCTTGGTCACGGAGTCGTCCACCGCCCGCCACCCTTTTTCCACCCTCGACCTCTCCCTCTTGGGACTCTTCTAGATCCCCCAATTTTGTCTTATAGCGTCCCTGTTTTTATTTCATGCCCAAACCATGAACTCCTCTGGAAACGATAACTGGCATCCTGGTGGCCCCCCAGCGCACCCGGGGATGGACCAGATGAATCAACAGCCTCGCCCGTTGGGCTCCTATGGGTTAGTGATTGCCACCCTGCCCCAGCTTTGTATTACAACGTCATGTCCAAGACCATTCGGAAAACTGACTCGATTGTCCTGCGCCTGCTCTATAGACAAAACCCACCGCCTCAGCAAGGTCCGTCCGGGCAACCGGCGGGGCCCGTTCTTCCACCCCCAGCTGGTTAGCAAAATCCTTACCCGTGGCTTCTTTACGTTGTGCATGCTGTTCGATCGTGGATACTGTCTTGTTCTTGCTTCAGGTGACTGACCTGCTCCCGCTGTTCCTAGGCCCTTATCACCCTGCGAGCCAACCAGCCGGTCACTCCCTGCCGGGGCTGGCGGAACTGAGCCAGGGTCACGCTGGTCCCCATCAGCCTACCGCATATGGCCAGCACCCCTCCGTCGCCTCCCATAGCGCGGGTCATTCGCTACCGGGCATCGGCCAGGCAATGCAGCACCCGTCTCCTCAGACCATCAACCGAGACCGGGAACGCGACTCCAGAGAGCGCGATGTGCTAGAGAGACACCGTGAGGAAATGGCGCACAGAGAGCGCGAGCAGCGCGAGCGGGAACAGATCGAAAGACAGCAGCTTGAGCGACAGCGCGAACAGCAACATCACCCCGTGCAGAGCCACACCGGGTCGATTCCCTTGCATCAGCCCGTCGCTTCGAAGGTGCCGAACTCGATTCACGGTCCCAATGGACTCTTGTCTAACCTGGGCTCCAACCCGCAGAACGGCCCTCAAGGCCCGATGCAGACGTCAGGGGCTCCTGGTTCGATCTATGGGCCCCAGATGCAGCATGGCGAAGGCACCCCCAGGTCGTTTATGCAGCATCCTGCTGGTCCGCCGGGACAGCCTATGTTGGCTTTTAATACCTCCGGTCCCCAGATCCCGGGTAATGTGGCTGCGCTTGCGCAAGGGCAACAGCCGATTTTGAACGTAAGTTCGCCCGGGTCACCGTCACGCGTGGAAGTTTCTGTCGCTGTTCATTGCCTTTCTTGCCTTATGAAGAAACGGAAAGTTTGAATCAAGGAATCATGCTAATCCGATGTGCAGGATGCGCTTAGTTATCTGGACCAAGTCAAGGTTCGCTTTGTTGATCAGCCGGACGTGTACAACCGGTTTTTGGATATAATGAAAGACTTCAAGAGCCAAACGTAAGTATTGGCTACGGAAAATGTGAGAAGAGGATTGTCTGACCAGCAGCAGTATCGACACTCCTGGTGTGATTCAGCGCGTTTCTTCGTTATTCAACGGACACCCAGCCCTCATCCAAGGGTTCAATACATTCCTGCCGCCCGGGTATCGAATTGAGTGCGGCACCGAAGATAACCCAGATGCCATTCGGGTGACCACCCCCTCCGGGACAAATACTTTGAGTATGCCACGGACTCGTCATTCAATGGAGGCGTCTGGAGAGTTGGGACCGCCTAGTGCTATGGGTCCTCACGGTCGCCCCGACTTCTTTGACCAATCTCGTCCTGGCTGGCAGCAACAACCCCAGCATCAACCGCCCCAGCAACCCCAGCAACAACAGGGCAATCTGACAGGTTCGTATTCACCGGGATCACGCATGATGGGTCCTGGCATGTTCGGACAGCAGAGCGGACAAAGTCAGCCCCAGGAACACCATTTCGAGTACCCCACACAGCAAGAGCAGCAGGCTGCAGCCGGTGCAGCGGCCATGGCCCACCAGCAAGATCAGCGAGGAGTATCCCAGCTCCAAGGCGCGGCCTCGGCAGCCTCTGCAGGTCTTGGACGTCCCGGATTACTTCAGGTATCTCCCGCTTCGGGTCAGAACTCTAGCTTGAACCAGCCTATGAATAGCCTGGCGGGCGTCGGTTCCGGCATGCTCCAGGGTTCTCAGGCCGATTTGAACAAACGCGGTCCGGTCGAGTTCAACCACGCGATTAGTTACGTGAACAAGATTAAGGTTAGTCGGACCGTTCCGTGATTGGCACTCAAAGCAGAATCCCAGTTAATCCGTCGTGATATTTAGAACCGCTTTTCGAGTGCCCCAGAGATTTACAAGCAGTTTTTGGAAATACTCCAGACTTACCAGCGCGAGTCGAAGCCGATCCAGGACGTATACGCTCAGGTGACCCAGCTATTCAACACTGCCCCCGATCTCCTGGAAGATTTCAAGCAGTTTCTTCCCGAGTCCGCCGCTCACGCCAAACAACAGGCCGCGGCGCGTCAAGCCGAGGAGGCTGCAGCGGCAGCAGCTGCGGCGCCTATGAGCAATCTGCGTGGAGAAGGCAACTTTTCTGGTGGTGCAACTCTGCCTTCTCAGACACCCAATCGAGACGTCAAGATGCCTCCTCTGGGTCAATTCAATGTGAAAGATTCTGGCAAAGAAGGCAAGAAACGTCGCGGAGGCCCTGGCGCTCCCACGGGGTTGGGACCATCAGCCTCAGGACCCTCCTCAGCGACCGACGCTGCACGCCTGCCTGATGCTCAAGGAGGTCGAGCTCCGGCCATCCAGCCTGGCAATGCCAACAAGGTGAGTTTGATCGCGCAATGAATGTGCTCTGGAATAATTCCCTTTGTTTCCCGTATTTTGCCCGCAAAGACCCCTTCCTTTCGGAAAATCCCGGCACGACATTCACTCCAGTTCTTCACCTTGCTGTGAACTTAGCATATATACTGACCTGTTTTGTAGCGAGCCAAGGTACATCATCCTAAGACAGCCCAGGCAGAAGCCCCCGCTGTCTCGCCAACTCTTGTTCCCGCCCTTCCGGAACCGATCCAGCCTACTTTCTCGTTGACTCCCAGCCAAGAGGAGTTTGCTTTCTTCGATCGCGTCAAGAAATACATTGGCAACAAACAGACCTTCAACGAGTTTCTCAAGCTCTGCAACCTGTACTCTACCGACCTTATTGACCGCCACGTCCTGGTGAAGAGAGCTGCTGGTTACATTGGTTCCAACCCCGAGCTTATGGCATGGTTTAAACGATTTATGCACGTTGACGAACCCGAGGACAAGATTATCGAGCCCAAGCCTAGGGTTGAGCCGGGTATTGTCAATCTGTCCCACTGCCGGTCCCTTGGGCCCAGCTATCGTCTTCTGCCAAAACGCGAAAGACAGAAGCCGTGCAGTGGCCGAGATCAACTCTGCTACAGCGTTTTAAACGATGAGTGGGCTTCTCACCCTACGTGGGCCTCTGAAGACTCCGGTTTCGTGGCGCATCGCAAGAACCAATACGAAGATGCCTTGCACCGTATCGAGGAGGATCGCCACGACTACGATCACCACATCGAGGCGTGCACTCGGACTATCCAGCTGATCGAGCCCATTGTGCAGCAGTTCCTTGTGATGTCCGAGGCGGAGAGGGCGGCTTTCAAACTTCCCCCTGGTCTGGGTGGGCAAAGTGAGGCCATCTATCAGCGCGTCATCAAGAAGATCTATGATCGGCAGCGTGGCGAAAAGATCATCCAAGAGATGTTCGAACGGCCTTGCCATGTGCTTCCCATTCTGCTGTTCCGCTTGAAGCAGAAGTCTGAAGAATGGAAGGCGAGTCAGCGTGAGTGGGACAAGATCTGGCGCGAGCAGATGCAGAGGGCCTACTGGCGCAGCTTGGATCACCAGGCCATTGCCAGCAAGGGCATCGACAAGAAGCTTTTCGTGGCGAAGCACCTGCAGAACGAGATCCAGAGCAAGTTTGAGGAGGGCAAGAACCTCCGCAAGACCGGGTTCCAGATTCCCAAGCATCAGTATGAGTTTACCTTTGACGACCCGGCCGTTCTGATCGATGCCACCCACTTGCTCCTGACCTTCATCGACCGCAACTCCGCTGGATTCGGAGCCGACCCGCAGAAGGTTACCAACTTCATCAAGGACTTTATTCCCCTCTTTTTCGGCATGGACCGGGAGTCGTTCCATTTGTACATGAACGAGGTCACAAGCGGTAATTCTCCGATTGACGAGGGCGATGACGAGAGCGTGGCCGCGGAAGAAAGCTCGACCCCGCGTGTTCGCAAGCCTGTCAATGGCAAGAAGATCGACCTGCTTCGTGACGTTCTGGAGCGTCGCAGCGAGAAAGCCAACCGCAGCGAGAAGGAGAGCGGCAGCGCCCCGGCCAGCCGCGACGGTACCCCGGACGCCGTTCTCATTCCCTCGACGCCCATTCCCGACCCCACCGAAACGTTCGACGTGGCGGAGCTGAAATGGATGGAGCACCCCGGACAGGGCAACTTTAACATGAAGCGGGAATACACCCTGAACGAAACCTACGAAAAGAAGGTTCATCACTTGTACTCCAATCTGAACATCTTCTGTTTCTTCCGTACCTTTGAGATTCTCTACGCTCGCCTGCTTCGCATTAAGCTGCACGAGAAGGACGCCCACGAGGATGTCCGCCGTGCGCTGATGGCCAAGCCCGCGCAGGAGCTCAACCTGATCGACAAGATCCCCACCGACTTCTTCTACGACTGCGAGCCCACGGCCAACCTGTATTCCCAGGTGGTTCGCATGTGCGAAGAGGTGATCAAGGGCGACCTGGAGCCGGTGCATCTGGAGGAAACTCTCCGCCGATATTACCTGCGCAGCGGCTACCAGCTGTACAACCTGGAGAAGATGTTCACGGGAATCGCCAAGTTTGCCGGGGCCATCTTCAGCGGCGACGCCAAGGATCGCAGCTCGGACATCATCAACCTCTTTTTCAAGGAGCGGGAGAAGGAGCAGACCACGCATAACCAGGAGATCCAGTACCGCAAGCAGGTGGAGCGATTAATTAAGGATGGAGACATTTTCCGTATCACTTTTGTATGTCGTTAAGATACACTCCCACACGTTCCTTCGGAAGCTAATACCATAGTACAGAGCCCTACCAGCAAGAAGGCCTACATTCAGCTTCTGACTCCGGAAGACTCGACGTTGGAGAATGCCGAGTTGAGTCAGGAGGCTCGCTGGTCGTACTACGTCTCGGCTTACACCATGAGGGATCCCACGGAGGGAGTGCCGTTCTCGCAGATGCGCATGCCGTTCCTCAAGCGCAACCTGCCCGGCAAGCTGGAGCAAGAGGAGGAGTACAACCGGTTCTACCGGCCGTTGGTGCACCTGGACGGACTGATCATTCGCATCTGTGCCAACAGCTACCACATCCTCTACGAGCCCGGTAGCTACGACTGGTGGTGGCGGCCCATCGCGGCGTCGGACGAGTCGGGCGACGAGGCTGCCAAGGAGGCGGCGGCGGTCAAGGAGCGACGACGAGATCGGTTCACCGAGAAGTTCGTCAACAACCCCAGCTGGGCGCACGGGCTGAGCAAGGATCAAGTGGACGAGTCCAACCAGCGGTTCCGTTCCTGGATCAAGGGGACGGAGACGGAGGGTGGTACCACCGCACCGGATGCGCCGACATCCGAGAAGCAGGAGGGTGCAGATAACAAGGAGGATACGGAGATGGCAGACGCCGAGCCTGCCGCTTCGGAGGCCAAGGAGCAGGTGTAAAGCATCGGTTCGACGGGTCGAGTTTGTGGAGATTCAGAGCGGGGAGAATATTATGAACCTTGAACAGTATTTTAGGAGTTTGATGGGATTTACACTTTGTTTTTTTTGTGTTTCCTTCTACCAATGCACATGGGCGTCAGCTATCTTGCATTGTCATTTTCTACTTTTTGTCTATGTCTATGTCTATGTTTTTTTTTCTTGGGGGTTATTTTCTTCCGTGACTTATGTTCGCAGTCTAGCGACTGCACGATCAGCAAGCACGATCATGGTTGCCACGAATGGGTTTGCTGGTTGATCGGATGATCCCCCTGGTCCGTCCAGCCTGGACCGAGAGGACATTCGAAGGGAAATGGTGTCGGGATGGGATTGACCTGGGATGCGTTCTGTGTGTACTTGTACTCTAGGCAGGGTTGACACGATAGTTCTTACTTATTTACTTTATTTACTCGGTACAGTATGCATTAATTATTGGATTGTTGGGTATAAGCCCTAAAGCCATAAACTCAGTAGACCGAGAGAAAGCTCCGTGTGGCCGAAGCGGCATAACCGATACAGCCCGAGACTGCGCCGACCAAAGGGCCCAGACCCGGCCTTGGCTCGGAGTGCGGATCGGTTGGCGATTGTTGAGTATATCTAGTTATCTACAGATCTGTCTGTGTAACTGTCCCGGGGAGGAATCCTATTTTATTTATGGAGTCGGATGGCCTGATATTCATGCAGCAGCAATTGCGAGTCCAGCAACTCCCAAGACAACAAGTGTTGATCTCAAGGTGACGTCGAGACTGAAGGCAAACAAGACTGGCCGAGTTAACGCCGAGGTGACGTCACGGAGGGTCCTCCTGGTGGTGCTTCTGTTCGCTTTGGGTTTTTTTTATTTTTTTATTTTTTTTTTTTTCACTTCTGGGCAATTATTGCGGTGGAGAGATGTGGATGGGAATTCGGATCGTTCTTTACTGACAGCAGACCAAACAATGGTGGGCAATTTAATTGCTCTGTCTGTCTGTAGAACTGTAGATTCAGATGTAGCAGTGACTAGTAGATAGCTATGGGAAGATCTTCAAACCGGTAGCTCAACCAGCTCAACCAATACCGTCTGATCGATTGGAATTTTACAGTAACCAGACCCATTCTCCCTTTTCCTTTCTTCCATTCTCCCGGATCGCTCTCTCCACTGGAAAAGCCGGGGACTGACTTCTCCGTGGCGGGGGGTCCTTATTTCTATCGCGGAGCTCCCCATCCGCACCTTTCCTTTTTCCTTTTCTTTTCTTTTGTCAGACACTCTCCCCTCTTTCTCTTCCTCTTTCTCTCCCTCATCCTACTTCTCTCCCTCCCCGTCTATACCTCTCAAATTTCTTCTTAGTTCTACGTCTCTCCTCCCTGCATTGGTTTCTCTTCGCCCTGTCCCCTCACAATGTCGGCCTCTGCTCTCCTAAGGAGCCGTGTCAGACGACCCTCCTACCTCAGCAAATTGGCCAAGGCTGAGGACCTCGTGGAACACTTCCCTCATGGCTCGTACATCGGCTGGTCCGGATTTACGGGTGTGGGTTACCCCAAGTATGTTTCCACCTTTCTGTGTCTGAAATCTTCAGCTCAATGCTAACTTGACCAGGAAAGTTCCCACCGCGCTGGCCGACCACGTTGAGAAGAACAAGCTGGAAGGAAAACTGAAATATACCCTGTTCGTCGGCGCTTCATCGGGCGCGGAGACTGAAAACCGATGGGCCCGATTGAACATGATCGAGCGCCGGAGTCCGCATCAGGTCGGCAAGGAGATCGCCAAGGGCATCAACAATGGCCAGATCAAGTTCTTCGATAAGCATCTGAGCATGTTCCCGTCGGATCTGGTCTACGGGTACTACACGTTAAATAAGCCGCGCAACAAGCTGGACGTGGCGGTCATCGAGGCCTCGGCCATCACCGAGGACGGTGGCATTATCCCCGGTGCGTCGGTGGGCGCGTCGCCCGAACTGGTGCAGATGGCCGACAAGGTCATCATCGAAGTCAACACGGCCAGTCCCTCGTTCGAGGGTCTGCACGATATCGCACTGTCGGACCTGCCGCCCAACCGCAAGCCCTACCTTATCATGGCGCCCGAGGACCGCATCGGAACGCCGCACATCCCCGTTGACCCCGAGAAGGTCGTGGCCATCGTCGAGTCGGACTACCCGGACCAGACGCAGCCCAACGCGCCGGAGGACGCCGGCTCGCAGGCCATCGCCACGAACCTGATCGAGTTCCTCAAGCACGAGGTCAACCACGGCCGACTGCCCAAGAACCTGCTCCCGATCCAGTCGGGCATCGGCAACATCGCCAACGCGGTCATCGGCGGCCTCAGCAAGGGCGGCGCCGACTTCACCAACCTGAAGGTCTGGACCGAGGTGCTGCAGGACTCCTTCCTCGACCTGTTCGACAGCGGCAACCTCGACTTCGCCACGGCCACCTCCATCCGCTTCTCCCCCGACGGCTTCAAGCGCTTCTACGACAACTGGGAACGCTACGCCGGCAAGCTCCTCCTGCGCTCCCAGCAGGTCTCCAACTCCCCCGAGATCATCCGCCGCCTGGGCTGCATTGGCATGAACACCCCCGTCGAAGTCGACATCTACGCCCACGCCAACTCCACCTGTGTTATGGGCTCGCGCATGCTGAACGGTCTCGGCGGATCGGCTGATTTCTTGCGTAGCTCCAAGTACAGCATCATGCACACGCCGTCCACGCGACCCAGCAAGACCGATCCCACCGGTGTCAGCTGCATCGTGCCGTTCTGTACGCACATTGACCAGACGGAGCACGACCTCGACGTGGTTGTTACGGAACAGGTACCCTACCCCCCCCCCTCATCCTTCCCCCCCCCTCTTTTTTTTTTTTTTTTTTTTTTTTTTCCCGATCATTCCAATACTAACATATGTAAAATAGGGTCTCGCCGACGTCCGCGGCCTCTCCCCCCGTGAGCGTGCCCGCGTCATCATCAACAAGTGCTCGCACCCCGACTACAAGCCCATCCTGACGGATTACCTGGACCGGGCCGAGTTCGAGTGTCTGCGCAAGGGCATGGGTCATGAGCCGCATCTGCTGTTCCAGGCGTTCAAGATGCACCAGAGCTTGCAGGAGAAGGGAACCATGAAGATTGATAGTTGGGAGTAGATTATCATTTAGATGGGTGGAACTAGATGATTGACTGCTGGTATTACAATGGGTTGATGGATGGGATATGGAGTCTTATATCATGTTACATTTTATTATCTGATACTACTTGTAGGTTAAGATAAAGGAGTCTGAATCTGATTGATATCATATTATACCGTATCGTGTCATGTAGATCTCTGTATTTGATGTCTTGCTATTGCTGCCCCCCTACTCATTTAATTCTATACCCACCCACCAGAGTACAGGATAGGTAAGTATCATAGCATAGCATGCGATACTCCAAGGCCAATAATCAAACCCAGGTCAGAAAAAGCTAAAGATAATCCGTGAGGGCCACTATCGTTACTCTGAATGTCAATCATTATCAACAAAAAAAAAATGAAATGATCGATGACGGACGGGTAGGGCAGATCCACATTCCATTCCACCCTCTCACTCCGGCCAGTCCACCCAAGGACCGATCTTCAAACGTAGAATGTTTCACTCTCCACGTTCCACATTTGACATTCCCCGGATCAGTAAATGCGGAGGTGTATTGTATCGGATATCGGATGGTGTATTCGAAGTAGGGAAGAGGTTGTCACTGCTTGTATGTATGTATGTAGATAGGGTTTATAGAATGATGGTGTCGGGTACAATTGTGATTGTGATAGGAAGGTAGTATCTAGAATAACTGGAACTTAATGCGGTCATGTTATTGCTTTTGGACTGATACATATTATACATGGAAGCAAATGTCATCGAGAATGATATACTAAAAAGTTAAAAGTCACAGTAGAAACGTGAACGTAAATGAAGATAAAATATATACCCAGAATGTGAAAAACATATATCCAGCATGCTAAAACAAAGCAAAGCAAAAAGTCCAACCTGATTTATCGTATCCCGTTAGGTATTTACCCTCCTCCTCCTTCTTCTCTTCTTAGCTCTTTCCATCTTGTTTTATCATTCCTCCTCCCTCCATTTTTCTCCTAAGGAATCCAATCCAAGCCACCGGCTCAATCCATCGGGAATTACTCCGGCCGTCTATAGCCACCCCCGAATATCCTATCCAGAGAAAATAAGTCAGCACGCATCCTAGCACACCACCACAGCGGAGATTTTGGGGAAAGGAAAAGGGAAGGGCAGAAAAGCTCACCGAGTATACAAAAACCCAAACAATCCCGACGACTCGTCGTTGCCGCGTTTCGCCCACCCCGAGTCCACGTTATATTGTTTCACGTCTTGGAGGCCGGCGAAGAGACCGCGGCCTGCTGTTGGGTGCTATTTTTTTTGTTCCATACCTGTTAGCCATGGTCTATGGAGGGTAGTGGTTGAGGTACTAGGTAATGGTTAAGGTGGTGTAGAGGTAGTGAGGGACATACACGATGAGGAGTGGCATTCTTCACCCATAGGTCAGCGCCGTAGTCGTTTTGGAGACGGGCTTGGGTGGTGGTGTGGATGTCTTCTTTGGGCATTTTGATGGTTTGTTTGGTTGAGTGGTATATGGTGGAGTGTAGTGCGTGTGCGGTATGTGCAGTTGATCGAGGTATAGAACAACAATCGAAGTGAAAAGGAAGTGTATGATATAGCGAACGAGATAAAGTATATTGAACCCAATCGACAGTTTGCTGTAGATGTAGATGTAGATGTATGTGTATGTGTATGTGTATGATAATCTAATATCTCTATAGCCACTCACCGGAACACACTTTATATACACTCCCCTCGTCTCTCCATTCATCTATACCTCCCATGACCACACCGAAGGCACAAGGCACATCCAGATCCGAATCGCATCACCTCACCTCTTTACGATCTAACCCGACCGACCTCACTACCTACCCAGCAAATCCATCAATCCATCGAGTCATCGTATCACCGCCCCCAGACCATGACACCTCGCACCGGATTAAACCCAGAGTATGGGGAGATTTACAGCGCAGGATCACCCACCGTCCAATGACAAGGGATCCATAACAAAGAGGATCGGGAAAGCCGAGTGCGACTAGGTCGGAGATGGAAAGGTGGGTTGTCTGTTCGCGGGATGGTTGAGGCTGAGCTGGGCGATTTTGTTGTTGCGGTGGTGGTGTGGTATCAGGGTTAGTCGGATGGCGTGGTTAGGCCGGGTGCATGTGGTGTGGTGTGGCACGGTGGGATGGCATGATCGTGGTGGGTGGTGTGGTCGGTCGGGAGGGCGGTTTTCCGGACGAGGAGGAGGTACTGGTTGTATGGCGGGGATATATAGATGGTACTTCCTCTGTACTTATGCTGTTTCTGGGTTGGAAACCGAGTGTTTGGTTTGGACTAGTTGGTGACCCTGCATTCGTTCATGTGGTCTTTATATCTGGGGTGGTAGCCAGTTGGGGATCTGGGGGTTCAAATTCTTGTTTTGTTTGGTGGGATTTATTCTTTTGGTTTAAATTGGTGCATCATGCTTTGAGACTGAATTGACATCCACCCGACAATTGAAGAGAGAAGATCTACCCTTCGAACTGTGGACTTTAAACTGTGAAGTATTCCAACTCCTGGATGCTTGTATATTGGGAGTACATTCTCGCACTCTCTGCAAGTCCGGAGATATGTGGGATTTCTAGGTACTAGGTTGCATCACGGTGATTATGAATGAGGAGAGAGTTTTTAGGAAATTCGAACTGATTATATCGACTAAATGGTTTGATTGTCGTTGGATAGTTGTAGGAAGGAAAATGTCAAGCTGGGAAGCGAGATGCTTGGCAGTGTACACCTCAGGCATCAAAATGCCTACCGAATGACAGCCCCTGAGCCAAACCAGGACATTCCTGTTCAGGACTTCGGGCTCAATCCTCTGTTGGAGCCCTATGCAGGGACAGCCATCTGAGTCTGACACGCAGTCGACTGGACTAAGTCACTGACCGACTTGACAGTTGACAGTCAATGGTTGACCAACATAGGGTCTGACAACGTGGCGACAGTGACCGGGCTGGTCGCACGCTAACTATACGAGGTGAATTAGACGGAGGGGCGAATTTGCGGACGGAGGGCAGGATGATAGGTGTTAATACGGAATGAGATCATAATTTTGTCTATGGGTTCAATGTCTCAGACATGGATGTCTTCAGTGACTGATTGATCTATTGTTTATTTTATGCAATTTTCACAGATATTGAGAAATATAGTTACTTACCTACTCTATAAAGAAAATGGATCCTCGTCCTGACCTGCCAACCCCCAATTCAGGGGTTCGCGCTACCTACCACGACCGTTACCGTTGAACCGCCGTAAAGGGGCTAACTACCTGGCTGGCTGACTCTGCATCTCATCCAAGACATGTCTAAGTTCGACACCATCAGACTATCCATCAGCATTGACTTCTCGAAGTCAACCAAGTTGACCGTTAAAACGTTGATCACTGCTAGAATCCGTCTCCATAGCCACCTCAGAAGAGAAAATCTCAAGCCAAGCCTCGATCAGGGGCCGCAGTGGAGGGGAAAAGGGACAGCAATCGGGTCGAGGCCTGCTGATCTCTGCGATCACAGAACCCTCGAGGATCCTCGTCCTACGGTGTTCACCGTAACAAGACTCAGAAGTCAAGGATAACTATCTGCCTGGATGCCGAAACCAACAAAAATGACAGACGAGGCAGAAAAGCCACCGCCACATTCTTCCCGTTTGTTCCTTGCATTCGACCCTGTATGTTCCGGGCGATCGTGGTGCGCCACACGATCCCGCAATTAATTTATGCAGGATTGATATTACTTCACCCTCTGATTTCACTCTCAGTCCGCGCTAGAAAGCAGAAAGAACGCAGACTGAGACATCTCCATCTGCATCTCCATCTCCATCTCCAGGGTCAGAGTCGGGTCTCGGCATTTCAGTCTCAGAGGGAAAGACGGGCCGGTAGATAGAGTTCCACCGGAATTGACTCGTAGTGTGTTCAGGTCTTCAACTTCAACTCGAAGTTCGATTAGTCCAGACCTCGAATCCAGCATTCAGCGTTCAGAATTCAGATCCAGAATAGAAACAGAATGGAGATTTGCTTAAAGAAAGGAAAGGGAAATGGCGATCGGCGAGAGCGGAGATGGTCCGTGGATGACCTATTGCCAATTATTTTGGTGGCGGTTTCATTTCGTTACTGTACACCGTACATGTACTCCGCGGAGTCCTGGTCAGGGTCCACGACCTGATGTGTCTGCGTTGAGCTCCTTTTGTAGGACATATAATATGCAGGAAATGTATCAACTGCACGACACGTTTCATCTCGACAAAACACAGACTGAATATTCAAAATGCCGGTGTGTTTGGTCATATTATAAATGAATTATACTAATAAATGACCATGTCTCCCCTGACCCCTGATTTTGGTCCTGCGTGCTAAAGTATAATTACGGAGTAAACAAAAAGCAACCGAAAGTTGGTCCAACCCGAGGCAGGCGGTGGGACTGCGGAAATTAAAGCTGCGGCTGAGCAGCCAATCGAACCGGGAATGCGGGCCTGAGCCCCACTCGGCTGCAGAGGCGGGGAGTTTAGCGTTCACACGATTCCCTCTTGGGTTGACCGTCTTTTGCCTTGGTCTTTGACTTTTACACTCGCTTTCTGTTTCTCTGTTCTGTACGGTGTACACTTTGAACATTGTACTCCCTTGTCTATACGAATGGCAGATGAGTTCTTCATTTCACTAGTTGAACTGGAGATTGCCGCTTGTCCAAGCCTTCGGATAGGGCGTTTAGCCCCCAGACAGTGGTGGATTACGGGGATATCTAGCGTTATCATCAGTCTATCATATCAGAATAATTCAAGTGTCCTCGTACTATTGCGTATATACTTCGTATCAAGTATTCGGATACAACTGAACAATCGAACCAAGAACACACACCCTACTCCATACCTGGCAACCTGCCCAGGACTCCAAGAACACGCAAGACCACCACACAAGCAAGGACAGGTCAGTGAGACACGACAAAGACACAGGCAGAGCAACCCCCACTTCTATCCGAACCGAGCAAGCACCAGTGAGAGAGCCGCCACCAATAGCGGGCAACCGGTGCCTGAACTAGCGTCGAGCACTACCCCCTAATCCGGTTGCCCACTGGGGCCAGACTGCCCAGTCCCTTCGCCCCCCCTTCTCGTTTTTCGGCCTTCTTCTTCCTGGCTTCGTCCCTCTTTTTTCTTTCCTTTTCTTTCTCTTCCTTCCTTCCCTTTCCTTCCCTTCCTTATCCCCCTGTCAGTCAAGATCAAAAAGAGGCTACCGGCCCTTTCCCCCCTACTTTCCCTTCTCCCTTCCTCCAATTCCTTCCTTTCGGTTGAACTTGTTGACCACCGCTTCACTCTTTCAGCGGGCATTCTTTGATTCCACCTTTTGAGAAAACAAAAACAATAATACCCATTCTTCGTTCATCATGAAGGGTGCTTTCTTGGCCACCGCGGCCGCTCTTGCCGGTACGGCCATGGCGGACGTCGCTCACATGCGCCGTCACGACTCTCTTCACCACCGTCGGGCTCTCCAGCCTGAGCCTGAGGAGCAGTGCGGATGCACCACCGAGGTCATCACCTACTACGGAAACCCTACCTGTATGTTGGCATAACATCATGACATCCAATGTGGACACCCGCTAATAAAACCAGTGATCCCCATCATCGAGTCGACCTCCGCTCCTGCTGAGCCTACTTCCGCTCCCCCCGTCGAGGCCACCTCCGCTCCCAACCCCCCCGCCCCCGTGGAGAGCACCGTGACCTCCAACGTGATCACCACCCGTCACTCGACCAGCTACACCACCGAGACCGTGGTCGTCACCCCCTCCACCCCTGCCGGTGTCGAGCCTACCGGTACTCCCGAGCAGCCTACCACTGCTCCCGCGGTCCCCGAGGAGCCCACCACTGCCCCCGCGGTCCCCGAGGAGCCTACTACCGCTCCCGCCGTGCCCGAGCAGCCTACTGCCTCCACCCCCGCCGGTGTCGAGCCTACCGGTACCCCCGAGCAGCCTGCCTCGACCGCTCCCGCCCCCACCCCTGAGGTGACTCTGCCCACCCCCGGTGTGACCAACTTCCCCTCCACCGGTACCTTCACCGTCCCCGCCACGACCGTGACCGTCACCGATGCCACCACCGTCTGCGGAGCCACCACCACCGACCTGCCCAGCGGTTCCCACACCTACGGCGGTGTCACCACCATCGTCGAGACCGCCACCACGGTCACCTGCCCCTACGCTACCGTCAAGCCCAGCGGCTCGACCGTGACCAGCGTCATTGAGACCACCACCTACGTCTGCCCCAGCGCCGGTACCTACACCATCGCTCCCACCACCACCTACGTGCCCTCCAGCACCGTCGTGGTCTACCCCACCCCGGCCACCTTCACCCCGGGTACCTACACTCAGCCTGAGCAGGTGGTGACCGTCACCCGCACCGACATCTCCTATGTCTGCCCCTTCACCGACTCCAACGAGCCCACTTCCACCCCGGCTCCCGTCCCCGAGGCTCCCAGCACCACCCCTGCTGTCTCCCAGACTCCCGTTGCTCCCACCACTACTGCCGTCCCCACCACCCAGGCCGCTCCCTCGTCCACCTCTAGCTCCAAGACCGCCGTCCCCACCGGTGTCAGTGGCAAGCAGATGGGTATGACCTACTCTCCCTACACCAACGACAGCCAGTGCAAGCCCAAGAGCGACATCCTGTCCGACGTCGCCGTCATCGCCCAGAAGGGATTCAGCCACGTCCGTGTCTACTCCACCGACTGCAACAGTCTCGAGTACATCGGCGAGGCCGCCCGCAAGCACAGCCTCCAGATGATCATCGGTGTCTTCATTGACGGCAGCGGCATCTCCGGTGCCCATGAGCAGGTCACCGCCATCGCCAAGTGGGCCGAGTGGGACCTCGTCACCCTGATCGTTGTCGGTAACGAATCTATCCAGAACGGCTACTGCAGCGCCTCCGAGCTCGCCGGCTTCATCGCGTCCTCCAAGACCAAGTTCGAGGCTGCCGGCTACTCTGGCCAGATCACCACCACTGAACCCATCAACGTCTGGGAGCAGAGCGGCTCCGCTCTCTGCAGCTCCATCGACGTTGTCGGTGCCAACATCCACCCCTTCTTCAACGCCGAGGTTTCTCCCAAGGAGGCTGGTAAGTTCGCCAAGTCTCAGGTCAAGATCCTCGAGGGTATCTGTAACGGCAAGGAGGTCATCAACCTGGAGACCGGTTGGCCCAGCCAGGGTGAGGCCAACGGTCTCGCCGTCCCCGGTACTTCCCAGCAGGCCGCCGCCATCAAGGCTCTGGTTGAGGAGGTCGGCTCCCTGTCCGTCTTCTTCTCCTACTCCAACGACCTCTGGAAGGAGGCCGGCGAGTTCGACGTCGAGCGCTACTGGGGTTGCATTGACCAGTTCTAAGCGTGACGCTTAAGAACTTGGTTCAATTGTTCATAGGTTTAAAGGGATATATATGTTTGGAGTTTCTTTTTCAAATTTCTTTTCGTATGGCCCCTTTCGGAGGTTTTCCTTTTTTCTTTTATCTTCTTTGAGATCCCCAATACTTGGAAGGGCTTTTCTTTCATGTAGTAGATATCACTTTATTTGACGTGTTCACTGACTGGTGCTTCCATGTTCTTTTCTTTTTGTCAATATGTACTGTACATGCTAATTATCACGATAAGATTGTAGTATATTTCTGTGAGACTTTCTGTCTTCCAATGTAGTTTCGATCGCCGTGAAACTGATGAACAGTCTCCTAGTGCGAACGATTGGGATAATCGGGCTCGTCTGTTCCTGGACAATATTGATGGGAACTTAGCATCCCCTTTAGTGGAGAGCAGTCACCTGCTCGTGGTTGTTTTAGCCCAGTGGAAATTACTGCAAGTGAAATTCTCTGGGTTAAGGGCCAGGTTGCTATGCATGTGTGGTATCTCTGGTCAGCCCTAGATCGTGCCTTCATCAGCCGTGGGACTTCGCGATTCTTCGCCCTCAACAACAACTTCCATCGTCTTTGAATCGGATATTTATGCGGTTCTACGTCGATCTCATTCCAGGTTCCATCGTATTCCATCGTCTCCTCTCTGAAATTGACATGCTAGTCGGTCATACTGGCAGAAGGTATACAAGATGATGCTCGTCCCAAATCCCGGCCCTTTTAGACCATTGCTTGGTCTACTACATTGTGGAGAGGGGTAAAGGTGAACAACAACACGTACTTCTGGTGCGATAAATATCATTAGCGGGAGCGCATCGCATCCACTGATCAGGATCGTGATGCCTGCAGTGGTCCATTTCACTGGCTCGTTAATGAGACTAGTCCAAAAGATTTATGAAAGCTGAAGAACTGCGTCTATCTACACTGATGTTCTCGTGTAGGCTTCAGCTATCATATGTGGAATCTGCAGCGTAAGTATGGCGAGCTCATTTCATGTTCCATTACTCCGTACCCTAGGTGACCTATTGCCTTGTAGCCATGGTCTAGCAAGGATATCCCTGCATCTTCGAGCCAGTCAACCTTTCGCCCTGCCACTGCCAAGCCCTTTCAGCCTGAGCGTCACAGGACCGATCAACGTATGCAGTGCTCAGGGCTAACCGCGAGGCTGAAGCCGTGGGATCCCAGCCATTAACCCCCGATATTCAGCAAATATGCTATCGCACGACAGGCAGCCGTGTGGTTTTAATCCCTTTGTTCACCAGAGGGTGGGCTTGTCAGATTCTCTCGGCGACCTTTTTCTCCTGTTTTGCGTCTGCTGTGTTGCATTCCGAAACCAACCCGCTTTTTCCTGGAACATAATACAATGAGTGCAGACAGCATTCCGACCCGCGGAGTTTTGGGTATACCGTTGACTTGGCGGGGGAAGTTTCGCTATTCCAATCTTCCTAGTACATCAAAGCTCAAACGTTCACGATGGAAAGCCATTTTATCCCCATGGACACTGCTTGGACTCAAAAAGACCGAGGAAGGCAGTGACTGGATCAAAGGGGTGGTCATATGTACCTGCATCACCGGCCTGATCCTCGCTATCAACATCATCCTGACCATCACGGCAACTGTGATTGCCTATCGGCAACAAACCAATCGAGGACAGTTCCAAATGGCTGAATTGTACAATGGACAATGCTCGCGCTCCAGCCACTGGGCAACGGGACTCCACGTCGTGATTAACGTGTTGGGCACAATTCTTCTCGGAGCCAGCAACTATGTCATGCAGAGCCTGGGCGCACCGTCTCGGACCGATATCGACCAGGCCCATGCCAAGTCACGATGGCTGGACATTGGCTCCTCCAGCTTTCGCAACTTTACAATTATGGACATGCGAAGGAAGGTTTTATGGGTGCTGCTTCTCATTAGCTCAACCCCAATCCATTTGATTTATAACTCGGTCATTTTTTCCTCACTCGGGACTTTACAGTACGGATCTCTTCTGATTCCCGATGATTTGTCGCCCACGGAGACCTTGATAGATGATGATGCCACTACCCGCGAGGCGTTTCGGTCTAAGATTGGGTCTGATGCAGCAGAAATTCAGGCAAAAATTTTCAACGAGGGCTTTATCAACACAACTATTGCAGATTGCGTTGCCAAGTACAACGTCGAGTTCAATACAAAGTATGGCACGCTTATTTTTGTGGCGGACCGACCACACTTTGGGTACAGTAGTAGCCTGAAAGTACGATCTTTCAGCAACTACGATTCGTTATACGAGCTATTCAATCAATCCAGTCAAGCCCCAGAGGCCAGTTTGCAAATGAGCATTGAGTACTGGAGCTATCGCGTGTGGAACTATTCCGTATCTGACCCCATAGTTTATGAAGGTGGGCATGGGAGCGATTACTACTTCTACTCGTTCAATTTTCGCGACCGCTTGCTATTAGAGGAGGTCAACAGCGCCAAACTACGTGATATTCGAACGCTAGCTGATTACAACAAAGCCAACAACCCGTCCCGCAATGCCCTGCGCGAGTATTTAGACACACCGCGTCACTGGGCAAACAAGACTTGGGCGACCGATGTAACGTTTGAGCTGATCGGCCATGATACCTTTTTATCATTTGGGGAGTCCACATCCATGTCGGGAATCCCTACGACTCACTGCCTGATCGAAAAGGCGGAACAACGCTGTCTGTTATCTTTCAGCCCCCCAATCGCGATAGCCGTCATAATCTGCAATGCTACCAAATTCGTCTGCATGTTATTGGCAGCCCGGGCTAAGCGCCAGAATCTCATGTTGACAGTGGGCGACGCGCTGGCCTCATTTCTCACACGACCCGATTTAACCACCCGGGGCCGATGTTTCCTCTCGGTTGCAGAAATGACCCGGGGGCCTCAAGCATGGAGTCTCCCTGCTGTCACTCTCGGTCGGTGGAAAGGGTACACACTGCAACAACAAACCCCGAGCCCAACGTCACACCCGCTGGACAACCTCGCAACGACGTCCACGCCGGCAGTCCCAGAACTTCATCCCAGCCTTCTTCCCCACCGCAAAAGATGGTATCAAGCTGCCAGTTGGAGACGTTGGACGATGGCCCTATCCTTGTATGTACATTTATCCTTGAGCTGATAAGAACTGCACCTACTGACGCTCTTCAGATTCATCTCCTGCATAGCCATAGCCATATATTTCATCGCCCGCAGCATTGCTGACACCATAAACAGTACTGGGTACGCCATGAGCCTGGACTTCGGGCAGGTCAGTGGAAACAACATGATCGAGGATCTCTCAACAAACATGATTGCCCTTGTCCTTCTAGTCAACACCCCACAACTAGTTCTGTCAACTCTTTACTTTCTCACCAACAGCATCCTTACCTGCATGCTCGCCGCCGCAGAATGGGACCGCTACGCGCAACACCGCCGACCCCTCAGAGTTTCCTGGCCCCACGGCGAGCAACGGTCAACCTATTATCTCAGTCTACCCTACCGGTACAGCATCCCTCTCCTTGTCCTGTCTGCAATGGCCCATTGGCTCCTCTCGCAAAGCATCTTTTTCGTCAACATCAAGGCGTACCGCGTGGACGGGGAAGAGGACGTGGGGCGCTCGTCCCGGGGATGTTGCTACTCTCCGTTAGCGATCGTGACTACTCTGTCCTTGGTGATCTTGGCCATGGGTCTGTTGATGGGGCTAGGGACACGACAGTTCAAGTCGCATATGCCGCTGGCGACGCATTGCAGCGCGGCGATTAGTGCGGCGTGTCATCCACCGGAAGGGGACGAGGGAGCTGCGGAGAAGCCCGTCATCTGGGGCGAAATTCCTCGGGAGGAGGAAAAGCAGGTGACAGTGTATAGGGACGCGGGGACGGGAGATGGATCGGAGTATGCCCACTGTTCGTTCACGTCTTTGGATGTTGTGGAGCCTAGCTTGGGGCGGATGTACTGCTAGACTTGGTTCATCTTTCTCCCCTTCCCTCTGGTTTCTCTGGCCCATATAATGGATAATGTAATGTGCATACGAACGAGACAAGATAGGCGAATCACTGATATTTATACTCCGAAGCAAGCAAAGCAAAGAAAGTAACCGCTTATCAACACATTAATTGTTATGTCTCGCGCGCTAGCTAGATAGCTAGATACCTAGTAGTAAATACATACACCCTCGAAGGTCATTAATTAGCTTTCATCATGCAATGAAGCATCCATCCAATCTTCTGCATCTGAGTCTGAGATTCTTGTCTTGACTCAAGTCTCTCCTCCTTCATGTCCTTCCATTTATCCTGTCTCCGCACATGAACGTAGGCCCAGAGGACTTCTCACGAATACACAACCAGGCTTCCAAACCAGATCATTGGTGAAATCGATGTGACGGATGGATATGGATAGATGAACGGAGCAAAATCATCTAGGTATCGATTTACCGGCAGAGCTATTCAAACGCATAGATATTAGCTAAAGTTCAACACAAACCCCAGCAGAACCACATCTAGAAGGACCAACGGAAGGAGAGGGAATAAAGGAGAGAAAAAAAAAAAAAAAAAAAACATACCTTATCGCTACCACACTGCAGCGGCGGGCAGCACGCGAACGCCGACGTCGTGACGTTCGTACAGGGCGAGTCGGTTTGGAGTTTCTGTTTAGATCACACACACACACGAGCTGTTAGCTGTTTCATTCATGTCTTTCCTACTCTTTCAATCTGACTTCCATGTTCTTTTTCTTTCTTCCTTCTTTCTTTCGTCTTCTGTTTTTCTTTTTATTGAGAGAAGAGAGGGAGGGATACATACACCAATACAGCTCTTCAAAGGCTCACGCACGAACAGCTCCGAGTCGCGGACGACATTGCTGTGCTCGGCGGGGCGGGCGGCGACGAAGGAAGTGGCCAGGAGGGCGGTGGTGAGGAGGGTTTGGAAGATTTGCATTTTTGCGTTTGTTTGGGTTTGGGAATGGGATTGGAGGGAGGGTGAGGAGGGTGACTGGTGAGATGTGATGAACGTTGTTGGTTAGTCTTGGGTGTCAAGATATACAATGAGTTAAAATGGGTTATGGGGAGATGAACCATCGATGGGAGGATGAATTGGATGGGTAATTGGATAGACAGGTACGATGGGGTAGAATATAGGATGTTGGATCAACTTACGTAGAGAGAGAGAGAGAGAGAGAGAGAGAGATAGGTAAGTAGGAGGATGGAAGAAGATGTAGATAGATAGATAGATCGATAGATAGATAAACAAATCGAACCGAACGTGCAAGAAACAAATCCAGGGATGAGGATTGAAGACACAGAAAGAAAAAACAGAAACAGAAATTGCAGACCGAGCGATCTCCCCTTTATACCTGCACCTGCAGCATGCACTCCCTCAGCCAAAAAACCCAAACCACTTACTTACATCAGAACCAGCTTGCTTTCGCTTTCAGGTGCGGAGCGGAGTTTAGGCTCCGTAACCTAGTAGCTGCTAAACACGCCAGTCAGGTACAGGGCCAGATCCACCCACGAGATATCCTATCCTATGCTATGCTACACAGTACTCCGTACTCATTCTACACGATAACTCTTAGTAAATCAGGTATCAACCGAATATTTATAGCAACAAATCCCCCCCCCTCCTCCTCCGACGCCATCCCGCGCAAGCTATCCGTACAACAAAGCAGAACGGGGTACGCATCATCCGAAACAACAATCGACGGGATCGACAGGCCGCAGGAGGGGGTGATTGGCGCCGGACCCGATTTTCTGAACGCTCATCCTCCAAGGAATTGCGCCGTAGCGAGGTCGTTGACTGAATATCAGGGGAATTTGTGGGGATTTGTTCTCAGGATGATGCTGGTGGGCTGATTGGGATTGTTGGTGGCGATAGTTACATTGATTGTTCTTACGGTGTAGTATCATGGAGGATGAGTCGTCATCGCAGTTTGGGTTATTTATAGGGAGCGATGATTTAAGAGGCGGTGTTGCATTCCACGCCTACCTACTCAGGACTCCGTACGGTGTAGGAGATAGGTAGCAATCCTGTAATACCTGTGACTGCGATGCGATGCCATGTCATGCATGTGCTGTTAGTTAGTGTTGACTTGAATACAGAAGCAAGAGCAAGGGGTAACTACACCGTAGAAGCACAATAAAAAGTAAGGATTGACAAATACTCAGGCTGGGAAGAGGACGCAGGTACTTGAATTTTAGAGTAACTATTTGTTTGTTTATTATTCTTTCGCAGTCAAAATACTGTAACTATCAGAAACCGAGGAAGTAGAAACACGGTTGGAGCAAACACATCTTGCAGAGGCCATGTTTCAAGGAGTTACCTCATTCTCAATGCGATTGTGATACATCATGCCTTGCTCTTCGCGACAGATGGCCTGAGACATCTCTTTACTCTACTTTTTACTCCGTTCTGGACTCTGAAAACCAAGTCATATGTTCAAGTCTGATTTCTCTGATACAAAATACATCCCATGCGACCGGCCAAACCGACCGACCGTCTTCCAAAATAATCAACCCAGTCAGAGTCTGCGCTGTTCAGTATTATGCATTACCCCTGAGATGGTCGCTCCAATTACGCCGTTATGTTCGAAATCGCTGGATAAATAACTGGACGAAAAAAACCCCTGTACAATCAGACCAAAGCTGGCTGGCTAGTGCTGCAGCGGACAACTAAAAAAGACCGAATCGCTTCTTGCCCTCTGTTATCACCGTTAGCCTGCCGATCACCTCGACGATCCGTGCAATGCAGTAACAAGAACTCACCCTTCTTCCCCTTTTGTCCCTGACTGGCGGCCTGCGCGGGATCCACCCCCTCGGCCGCTGCTCGAATCGCTGCAATCCGATGCGTCGCTCGCGTATCGCCCTGTTCCGCCGCTTTCACATACCAGACGTTGGCCTCCAACGGGTCACGTCGGCAGCCGATGCCCATCTCGGTGAAATAGCCCACTGCGTATTGAGCTTTGGTGAGACCTATTTTCGGAGACAAACCATTAGCTATGATCACGGCCAGAAACGAAATGTCAGCTTACCTAGATCGGCGGCTCGCTTGGCCCATTCATACGCCTCATTCTCGTCCTTCTCGAGCACGGGCTCCGCCCCCACTAGGTACCATGCACAGAGCGCCATCATCGCATGCGCATGTCCTCCTTGGGCGGCCCCCGTGTAGAAGTGAATGCTCAAGGCGGGGTCGCGAGGGCAGTTCAGCTTGCCGTGCTCATAAGCGTCGCCTAGCCGGTAGCTCGCCTCTACATGTCCCAGGTCCGCCGATTTGGTGAACAGTTGAGCAGCATACGACTGGTCGGGGAAGACGTCGTCGCCGTATCCCGACTCGTGCATCAATCCCAGCTCATACGGCGCCGAGTTGTACTGCCGGTCCGATGATTCCGTTGCCCGCTTCAACCACTTCACTCCTTCGCGGTAGCGCACCCCCAGACCCATGTCGCCGGCAAGACAGGCCTTGGCCATGCGCAACATGGCACCCGGATGGTTCTTCGATGCCGCCTGACGATAAAATTGCTGGGCCCGGGCCGCCTCGACGCGAGTACCCCAGCCGAATTCGTAGCAGAGTGCCGTTCGGTAGCACGCTTCCACGTGGCCGTGCTTGCTGGCAGCGAGAAACAGGGTGAATGCGCGGTCGGGGTCTTCCTTGCCCTTGTTGAACAGTCCGGATGCATAACCGTCGGCCAGGTAGTACTGTGCGAACGGATAACTGCGGTCGGACAGACGCTGCAGAATCGATTTGGCTTCCTTCAACAGACTGGCTCGCGTGATCTCCTGTCCCTTCCGGCCGTACACCTGCGCCACCCCGTCGAGATCTTCGGGCATCTCTAACATGGCATTGACCATGAAGATGGCAAATTCATACTGTGTGGCCGGATCGTCCGTCTTTTTCACGTTGGCCAGGTACATGTCAAAAGTTTGCTTGTGGCTGAGCAGCGACGCGCTGTTGCCGACAGAGGATTGCAGCTGGGCATTGCCAAATTGCGCTGGTGCGGGACCGGGTTGGGGATAAGGCGTGTTGAGAAGATCAACAAAGGAGACCGGCCGAACGTCCGGAGAGGTGGAGTGCCGTGATGAGGAGCGCGCATGGAGGTATGGAGATCCGTGAGGGGACCCATTGCGGCCGTCGATATCAGACGCGATAGAATACGCCGAGCGCGGCCGGGATGATCGAGCGCGATGAGCCGACAGATGGCCATTGCTTGCGGCATTGTCGGCGGGCGGGGTCGCCTTGGGCTGGTAGGGCCGGTGGTGGTAGTGCAGAGGTTCCGGCTCCGGCTCCTCAACGACTTCGGGCACCTGGTCGACGCTATCCAAGCTCCCGCGAGAGGAGCTGTTGTGGCTTGCGCTGGGGGCGCCTTGGTCCAACGACGATCCGCTGGCATTGATCAGGATCTTAGGCTCATCCTTCCCATGAGGCTCTACCACCGACCACGAGCCACTGCTGGCCGGAGTATGTCCATGCGCCGACGTCTGGGGAAGATGGGGCGGGGGCGGTGGCGGAGCGTCGTACGAATCTCTGTTGGAGGCAGGCGAAGGGCCATCAGGAATTTGACTATTGTTCGACTGGGACAGGTCCTCTTCCACGGTCAATTTGGAGAACCGCCCCGTTGGCAGCGGAGGGACGTCGTAATCGACGGGGAAATTGTCGACGGTCTTATTAGACACGGGGGCCAAGGTCGCATCATCAGGCCCTCTCGAGACACGCCGGTCTTCAGCAACATGGTCTGTCAATGGGACCGAGGCTGTGGGGGATTTGCGACCAAAGCCAAAGCTTAAAGGTCTCTTGTGTGTCGACCGAGGGGTCGAATTATGAGTGTCGGAGGCAGGCGGAGAAGATCGCAGGTAGACCGGAGGAGGAGAGGTGACAGGTTGAGGGTATCCACCTGCAACAGGGCTGGCCATTTTGTTCTTTTCCTTCCTTCAACGCGATTGCGGTTATGAGAGGAGGTACGTCAGACCGTCCGGTAGACTGTGGACCTGGATCGACGCAGAATGGACAAAGCGTAGAAGGGGGGAAGTTATGGCATGAGGTTCGTGGGGTGGGATTATATGCCGTAGATGATGGTTGTAACGAGTGAGGTGTGGCGAAGGTGATGTTCAGCTATCTGGTCTATTATTTCTCGGGCTGTCGGACAAATCGGACGGAAAGACCACGGGAATCGATGGGTGCTATGGAGTTCGTGAACGTGGAGAACTGGAGAGCAAGTCGGGATCCACCTGATAAAGATTAACGGACAAGACTTGGAGACTGGAGCCTAGAGGGAGGGGTATGAAGCATTCCATACCGGATGTACAGGAACGACAGGAGGGGGCGGGGTGTCAAACGAGAGACCAAAACGAGGGGAATGGGAGAAGCGAGGGGGAAGAAGAGATGACAGAGAGAAACGAACAGTGGACGGGCTGAAGTAGAAGAGGAAGAAGAAAGAAAGACAGCGAGCAAAAAGTGGATTTGAGGAGAATCAGACGGGGTGGCCTCAGGCGCCGAGACGCCGCTAGCCAATACGGTATTGACCGTATGTTTGGTATGGTAAGACCCCGTGACTGGTCCTCCAGATTATCTATTTGAAGGTAATGCACTACCTGAGTATTTCACGAATTATTCAAGTCCAAGCCCCCTTTCTTCAACGCGGTCTCTCATCTAATTGACATTGACTCTCGGTTCAGCGACGCTATAAAGATCAATCGGCTGGTTGTACCCAAACACCTCGCATCGGATGGAGAATGCAACGCTAATAACTAGCCTCAGGCTGCGAAGAGGGGAATTAGAGAGGATTGTGTTTCTTTAATTATCCCTACACTGGAGCACGCACTGGAAAGTGAAAACATAATCCAATAAAACCTAATCGGATTGGACCCATTCGACCTCCATATTGGTGCTTGTCTTACCTGCTGGATCCCCTCGGACGTGTCATGGTTGGACTAATCCGACCCGGCGGCACGATGAAACGGCAATGTCAATGCCATGACTGCAGCGGAGTACTCCGGTCCCAGGATCTGTGAGACCAGCTGGCATCCTGATATCTTATGATCGATGGCAGGCTGAAATCGAAAGATGAGGTTGATCGTAGGGTACGGTGATATACGAAGAAATATGCCCAATGCGCTGGTCCTCCCCTAACAAACTCAACCGATCGCCTCCTGTCATGAGGAAGGAGTTGGCGAAGAGAGCCTCATCTCTCTTCAGGATTTTAATTTCCAATACGAGAGAATTCTGACTCACACAGGGGCTCTTTGACGAGCGAGTGGTCGTCTAAGCGCCGTTGAATCTCAAGATTCGTCCAAACCTGCTACTCCTAGTACGCGCAACGAGATCAGAGGAGTAATTCAGGTAGTCTTCGAAACAATCGTCTGCCAATTTGGACCGGACCAAAGAAAACCACGGAAAGTAACTCGGGCGCTTCGTACAGATGCCATCGTCTTGTCGTCATAGCGGTCGGGATGGCAATCGTGGCGAGTCTTTGTGTCAGGCGAGTGAAAAGAAGCATTCATGTTGACGGCACTCCAAAGTGTACCGAGGAGATCGTCATGCTGGGGTAGATTATCTGCATCGTCGAGGCGTTCATCCATGGCTGTAGTGGAGCAAGATGGCGGATATTTTTGATCCAGATACACACATTCTTCATCGTAATCGCCCGCATTCCGCGCTGTCAGCGCAAAACGTGGTTGACCACTATGATAGGCGGAGGGCCCTGCATTCTTAGTCTGCACTGACAATTTAGCCCACCGAATTAGATATGGCATCATGATCGTCCGGGGTGAGCTCACCGTGGCTCTGAACGGTGGACTGTTAACCAAGCAATGTCTCGGAAGGTATTAGGACATGACCACCGTACGGTATGGAAATCCAGGCAAGGTCAGATCTACGAAGTACATGCAGCGATGTATTATCATTCTCACCAGATGTGCATGGATAGAGGCTGGGGCTGCTTTGCGTCCAAGATCTTACGGCCAGAAAAAACCTACCGTTTACTGTGTAGTGCAACCTAAGTATACAGAGTACTTGGTATGATTGACAACTCAGATTCGGCTAACAGATACATTCGTCCGTATTTGCTGAGTACGTGCTGCATGGTTTAGGCTGACAGCACTTGTATGTACTAAGGTATTCTCATTGGGCATCCAGGACAGAAATTGACTCAGCGACCCATCGACAGAGTCAGAATACAGACATCTTTTCTCCGTTTCCCCCGCGGTATAGTTCTGTGGGTAGCAATACTACGGTATACTCCGTACAGCGTACACAGTGGTTTCATAGGGAGTATCCACGCGCCAGACATCGGCAAAGTGGCGTGCTGGGATGCAATTGGCTTTGTCTGAAAATAGCACCGGATGGATTTAGCGGGTTGCAGCCACTAGTCCGGTCAGGTGAGCGACTCGGTTTTACTCAAGTTGCACCGCTAGTGGGAGGTAGACTTGGGGTGGTAGCAGGTAAATGGCATATTGCATCTGGTTGACTTCTGGCTTATGTTGTTGACATGATTGTTTTTAGGTAAAAACATGGCGACATCCTTTATTACGCACTCAACCAGAAAGTGAATCATGAATGACCTAGCATGGCGCATCACCTTGAAAGAAGGAGTTTCGAGAACCCTGTCTACAGGTTGTGATCACCCCGGATTAAGCCTATCGACATCAGTTTACAAAGACCTCCAGTCTGGTTCAGTCAACGGCAGGTTACTCCAAGCTCATCCACAAACCCTAATCTTGAGCTTTAGGTTGCTCCGCAACGTCTTTTTTAGACTTTGATTTCTAAGCCTGGGTGTATTTAGAATGCAGCATTCGCTTTGTGATCTGAATATACATGTTTGACTGGTCGGCTTGACGATAGGGAGGCTGCAGAAGGGACACTTCTCGAGCCGCGCAAACGGATCAAGAACCAGGTAAGACGGATAACATCAACATGCTCTCCCATCTGCGTTGTGGTTGCCAAGTTTGGAATTCTTTGAAGGAAGATGATAGCGGTGAGTAACAAACATATCAAGCGAGGTGGTCTATAGATGAATAAAGCACTGAAATTTAGCCCAGAGAGGAAAAGAAAGAGAGAGAGCGAACCATGGTAGGTGCCCAGCCAACTGTTGACTGCCCATAGGTTCGCGAATCTTGATCTCTGCGATACTATTTATAGCCCGGCATGTCCGGGAGAGCAGAACTGGACCGTCAGAAGGCGCATTACTGTGTATTCTGCGTCTTACTACGTAGGTTGATAGAAACCCGGTGTGGATATATCCAAGAGCGCAAACAGTCACAGCCATCGGTCTCCGCATTCCTTCCATCCCAGGGATTAAGTTTTAAACTTCAACATTGAGATCAGACGGGAGGAGGAGGGGGAGTCAACCGAAGGGTGGGTGGGGCCAAACGTGAGACATGGCGCATTGATAAATTAGCCTGATGTGGGATAGTGTGCATGGATGCGGAACAGTGACCAATCAGCAGAAGGCAATTGACCGGGGCGCGAACCTTTTAAATGATCCGTGAGTCCGGCCGAGTGACTTCAATTGGTGGGGAGGGGATCTAGCCCGACCGATTGCCCCTAGCGACGAGGCACATGGTTACTGTCAAGGTACGCTAGACGTATTATACCATTATTTGCCTCCTTTGTTATGGACGGGTTTTGCCCATCGACTCTTTCGATTCATCCGATCCGTGGCATCCCTCCCACACGGAGTGACATATCGTCGCATGTATGTACAGTAGATAACTCCGAATGAGAGACACCATTCGGTACGCGCGGAGGAAATATCTCTACGGCATATGCCCCTGCAGCCGAGGGCAAATCACATCCCGCCCGTGCAAAATAAAATACCCAGTTTGGTAGGTCGTTGTTTTTCAGGTACCCATCGCTTTATCATTGTCGGGTTACTCTAGGTAGGCACTAGGCAGGCACCGTCACCTGTTCTAGTCCTGTCCTCGTCCATTACCAGCTTCTCCGCTCCCTCTATCCCGCTGATGTTCCCTTCCTTCTCTTCTTCTCCCTTTTCCTTCTACGAGACGTTGTCGAAATCCCCGTTGGGCGCATCGCTTGCCTATCGAAGATCTCTACTCGCGATATCTGATCTGCTTCTCCACCCTTGTCGCTCGCTTTATTTATTTGCACTCTTATCTGCAAAGCGTTTGTTTTCACCGTTTTAACGTCCTCCAGTGTTAGACCACGCCATTTCGCGATCGCTCGGCTTCACTTTGCAGACTGTTCCTTCCGCATCCTGGCCGAATTGCCAAATTCTCGTTAACGACTACAAAGAGTTCAAAGAAACATCACGTTAAGCCGGAGACGAGTATATTTCCGCCGCATCGCCCGCGCTTCAGTTTCCATCGCCTTCGCATTATCGCTTATGCATTATAGAAATTAAAGAATCTTACACCACTTATTTCTAATACTTCATGGTCGCACTGCAATAAGGGTATGTTTTTTTTTTAACAAAGTGAAAGTTGCTGGCTCTGTCGCTGACTTCGCCACTCTACCCTTTGTAGGACCATGTCTTTGCCTCAACGGCCGGGGAAGGCTTCCCCGCGACGAGATGAACATTCCGCCTTCCGCGAGTCCTCGCGACGCCGAAGACGAGATCCCGAGACCGGCGCCCAGAATGAATCGCTGTCGAGCCCGCCGGCGTCCCATCGCCACCACCACCGCCGTCATCGTTCGCATAGCTCTCGGAGGAGGAAGGATTATGACGAAGAGAGAGTGGATGCGGCGGAGGACCTCAGACGCAAAAAGAGCTTCGTGAAACCGGAACGCACTCGGGTCGATCAATCCCACCCCAACTACCACTATCGCCAGCGATCCCAGAACATGCCGACGCAACCTTCGACGACGGGACATGAGCCTCTGATGGAAGATGATGACCAAGCCGATACCCCCAGCTCTCGGAGCGTGGAGTACAAGTCCAAGGATGGCATGTATGGAAATGTCAACAAGCCGATGGAGCGGGCGCCCAGTCGAAAACGGACGAAAAAGAGGAGACACACGAGGAAGATCTCTAAGAGAGCGGAGGCAGCGGAGAGAGAGCGGCAAAGGGCCATGGAGCAGGTTCGCCCTCCGAGTCTTTGGACCACTTACTGCGCTATCATCACGTTTTGGGCGCCTGATTGCATCATGCGATGCTTCGGGATGCCGCAGAAGGCGCAGCGCAGTGCATGGCGTGAGAAGATCGGTCTGATCAGTATTATTCTACTCATTGCGGCGTTCGTCGGTTTTCTAACGTTCGGTTTCACGGCCACTGTGTGTGGAACACCACCCACTCGACTCAAGATCAATAAGGTGAGCAGCGGCTACATGATTTTCCACGGCACGGCCTACGACTTGTCTAAATCGACCCATCCGACCGCCACCGGTATCCCTCCGGATACCAATGTTCTCTACGACCTCCCTCACAAGTACGGCGGACAAGATGGAAGCTTCTTCTTCCAGCAGGTCAATGGGGCCTGCAAAGGACTCATCACTAGAACCGAAGACTCGGATATCCCAACAAATTCCAAAGGCGAGCTGGGCTGGTACTTTCCCTGCCAGCCGTTCAATCAGGACGGCTCGTCGAAGCCAAATTATACCGAGTCCTACTACACTGGATGGGCCTGTCACACATCCGGGGAGGCTAGAAAGTCATTCTACAGCCTCAAAGGCTCTGGCGATGTGTATTTTACCTGGGAGGATACAAGGAACAAGAGTCGAAACTTGGTGGTGTATTCTGGCAACGTTCTTGACCTCGATCTCCTGCAGTGGCTCGACACATCGCAGGTCAAATACCCGTCCAAATTCGATGAACTGCGTGAAAATAAGGATGTGCGCGGAGTCGACTTGACTTACTACCTACAGAGCGGAGAGGACAAGAAGATCGGCAAGTGCTTGTCTCAGATCGTGAAAGTAGGAAGTATCGACACCGACACGGTCGGATGTATCGCGTCCAAGGTTGTCCTTTACGTCTCGTTGATTTTCATCCTGTCCATTGTCGCCGTCAAATTCGCCTTCGCCCTGCTTTTCCAGTGGTTCCTGGCCCCTCGTTTTGCCGCGCAGAAAACGAGCATGAGCTCCGACCCCAAGACACGCAACCAGCAGATTGAAGACTGGTCGAATGATATCTACCGACCTGGTCCTCGTATCGCGGATCCCGTGGCAGACCGAGCAAGCAAGAGAGCCAGCTTTCTGCCGACCACATCTCGCTTTTCCAGCCCGTACACCGTGAGCAATGGTGGAAAGCAGCGTCCTCAATATGTCACGATGGCGAGTCAAAATTCGACCTCCCGATTGATACCCAGCGGCAACTCGATTTATAAACTCAGCCACAACAGTAGTGGGGGCACCCTGAGTGCAGATGCCTCACGGCAGAACCCTACTGCCAGCCGGACAAGTTTAGTACAGGACTCTCGCTACTCTCATGCTATCGCGGAATCGGAGGGTCTCGGAGCTGCCGGATACATTCACGAAGCGGTTGTTCCGCAGCCTCCCCCTGACTGGCAGCCCTACGGATATCCTTTGGCCCACGCCATGTGCTTGGTTACTTGTTACTCCGAAGGCGAGGATGGGATTCGTACTACACTGGACTCCATCGCTACCACCGATTATCCGAACAGTCACAAGACTATCGTTGTTATCTGTGACGGCATGATCAAGGGTAAAGGCGAGGAATATTCAACTCCGGAGATTGTTTTGCGCATGATGCGGGACCCCGTCGTTCCATTCGATGAAGTGCAGGCATTTTCGTACGTTGCGGTAGCCACAGGCTCCAAACGCCACAACATGGCCAAGGTGTACGCTGGCTTCTACGACTACGGAGACACGTCGATCATTCCGTCCGAAAAGCAGCAACGTGTGCCGATGATGATTGTCGTCAAGAGTGGCACGCCTGCGGAAGCAACTCAGTCGAAGCCCGGCAACCGAGGAAAACGAGACAGTCAAATTATCCTCATGTCTTTCCTCCAGAAAGTCATGTTCGACGAACGAATGACGGAATTGGAGTTTGAGATGTTTAACGGGCTCTGGAATGTCACCGGGATCCCACCAGACTTCTACGAGGTTGTGCTCATGGTTGATGCGGATACCAAGGTCTTCCCGGACAGTTTAACACATATGATTTCCGCAATGGTCAAGGATCCTGAGGTTATGGGTCTGTGCGGAGAGACCAAAATTGCCAACAAGACGGATAGCTGGGTGACGATGATTCAAGTATTTGAGTAGGTTTGACCCAAACGAGGTATTCTTTTGCGGAACTAACATTTGCTTTGCAGATATTTTATTTCTCACCATCAATCCAAATCGTTCGAGTCGGTCTTTGGTGGTGTCACTTGTTTGCCCGGTTGCTTCTCCATGTACCGTATCAAGGCACCCAAAGGAGGCCAAAACTATTGGGTTCCCATTCTTGCCAACCCGGACGTGGTGGAGCATTACTCCGAGAACGTGGTAGATACGCTTCACAAGAAGAACTTGCTGCTGCTGGGTGAAGATCGATATCTGTCAACCTTGATGCTTCGGACGTTTCCCAAGCGGAAGCAGATCTTTGTGCCCCAGGCTGTCTGTAAGACGCAGGTCCCGGACAAGTTCATGGTGCTTCTGTCCCAGCGGCGTCGTTGGATCAACAGTACCGTTCACAACCTGATGGAACTTGTCCTGGTCCGTGACCTCTGCGGAACGTTCTGCTTCAGCATGCAGTTTGTCATCTTCATCGAACTGGTAGGAACTCTTGTGCTCCCTGCCGCTATCGCCTTTACCTTTTACGTGGTGATTTCTTCCATCGTCAAGAAGCCGGTGCAGGTCATCCCCCTGGTTCTGCTGGCTCTAATTCTGGGACTTCCGGGCGTGCTCATCGTTGTGACCGCCCATCGGCTGGTGTACGTGCTGTGGATGTTGATCTACCTTATCTCGCTGCCCATCTGGAACTTTGTCCTTCCCACCTACTCGTTCTGGAAGTTCGACGACTTCAGTTGGGGAGACACGCGGAAGACGGCGGGCGAGAAAGACAAGGGTCACGAGGCGGGAGAGGGCGAGTTTGACAGCAGCAAAATCACGATGAAACGATGGAGGGATTTCGAAAAAGGTACGTGCTCTAGTGGGTTGGTTTTGGAAAGTAACAATGACTGACATTTGATTTAGACCGTCGAATGAGGATGGCCGGATGGGGGCAACCCTCGGGCGGAGGATATCCGTCGCATTACGAACCATACTCGGATTACTAGTCCTGATTGTGATCTGAACTTGTATATTGCTTTTTTTTTCTTCGATGGGTTACGACTGGTTGATGTTTGCTTTTTCTCTATTTGCTTCTTTTTTGGGAAGGCGTTAAGATCGCCGTATAGTATATTATTGACCCGAGAGCTGTAATTATTCTTCTTTTGTTGTATTTGTCCGCAGCGTTGATTTTCCTTCTTTTCTGACTGATATTATCACGAACCTCTACAAGCGAAAGCAAGCAAGCGATATAGTTAAGATAGTTACGAAAGAACGACAATCGATGAGTGATTAACATACGTACCAGATTATCTAGCCAGGTTGACTTTATACTATTACTACAATAGCTTCGAATACAAATCGAATTATTACTTTTAGCTACAACCGTAGAAGTACTTATTAGGATTAGTGGAGTGGGTGCTCCAGAAGGATCAAAACGACGAAAGGCAGCTATACAATAATTGGCTGTCCATTTAATCTCTATGGGAAGAGGGTTCCTAATAGTAATAGGTGGGAACTACAGGTATCACAATCATACTATGAACGATACTATGATAGGCCATCCTACTGCCCGTACTCTTACGGAGGGACAACTTCAACAGATTCAGAATTTATCTGAAGTTGGTTCGATACCTCGCGATATTCTAACTCTGATTCGAAAAAGATAATACTCTAATCTTGCCTCTCGCGATATCTATAATGCACCGAGTGCTTTATGAAGGCAGAAGCTTGGTAATAATACACCTCTTGACTATCTGCTAAAGATTTACAGGAAAATTCATGGAAAATATGTCTACTATACAGACTCGATTTTCTGGACCTAATGTGATTTTGTTTGGATGAGGCCGGCCGCTTTACTGAGGGCGCTCCAGAGGGTTGCTCACTGAGCATTTCTCATCACCGGTCAAGGCTCAGTGAGCACTAGGGTCCTACTCAGGGCCAACTGCATATCGTTGGCCGATATAGTCCAAATTAATACGGCTTAAGCTTGGATCCTGGTTTAGGTTCCACTTTTGTTGTGAATTAAGGCTTGATCAAACAACAGACAATAGAGCTTCGTATACGGAATTTTATCCCGTGTTGAATCAGATAATTTCCACTAATCCGTTTTGGCAAGTTTGAACAGAGGATTCAAGTTCGGGGTAAATAACCCGGACCCAACTTGGACCCAACCTGGGCTAGGTGAGGTTTTAGATCAAAGACTCTAATCCAGCGTTAGATCTAAAGACTGGATTAAAGTTATATCATCTAGCCCAGATCTAAGATCTTAACTTAGATTATAAGGATCTTGGGCCTTAAGAGAGACCCATTAGGTGGTATATTGGGCCATGCGGAAGTCAATAAATAAGGCCCTGAGTACCGTCAGTAAAGCAGTGGATAGATATTCCAATACATATAGGCGCATACTTACTGAGGAACATAAATCATCCCTGTCAGCGGCGCAGGCTTGGCGGGTCATGTTGTGTGGCTGACACATCCATCCTCAGGACTTGTTCTTTTCTGCTTCGTCTCCTCCTTCTTCCCTTTGGATCCTCGTGCAGTTTCCACTTCGCTCATCTCTTGGCTTTCCTCTGACTAAGATTCTTCACCCAACTTGTTGGATGGGTTGATGGGATTTCATCATTCTCAAATTTGATTTCATGGATAAAGCATCTCAGTTCCAGCTTCAGCTCCGTCCGACGCTTCTCTGGCCATCTCTTCATGTGACCCGCCCACGTTCTCCCCCTCCAAAGTCTGACTAAGGCGCCTCTCCAGTGATCGGTATGGCTTCCAATCTGCGTCGTCCTTTTCCCACGAGTTCCTCCTGACTCGGTTTCTTGCAGCCTCATCTGTTCCACTTCAGGTACTTTGTACCGCTGAAAAGGCAACCTCACGTCCCCGACTTGGGGCTACCTACGGCGTTTGCAACGTAAAGCTCTCTCATTCTCCCCTCGTCCCCTCTTCCGCCTTTGTCTTTTCCTCCTATATATCCCCCTTGCCGTGCCTCCCCTCCTTCCTGCTTTCCGTTTTTCCCTTGTCCTTTCCGACCGACTCAAATGTGGCTGATTGCCTTGTCCTTCCTGACCCGACCATATTGCCACATCGTTCATCTCCCCCTTCCCGTGTCTCTGATCCCCGGATAACTGCATCCATAGTGCGACGTCTTTTCCACTCACACAGAGCCGCAGGATTCGGGTTCCGACTGGTTGCTACTGGGATTCCTAGCCTTCTAGCCCCAAATTGGTCGATTTGTTGTTTCAATTCGCGTGGGGGTTGGTGGGCGACGAATGCTGCGGGGTGACCACCACGTGCAGGGCCAAGATCTCTGATCCCGATTTGAAGAAGAAAGGGCAAAAACGTGGACTCGCCTTGCTATCTTGTCCTTTGTGTAGCCCTGGGGTGCCAATCACCTTCCATCATCACTTTTCATACGGTCGCATTTGACTGGCCTTGTGTTCAACTGGGTATTTGCACCCGCCCCTTGCGCCGCCGGGCGAGCCAGTTCGCCTTCGATTGACAACCTGACCGGAATGCCTGATCGGAGTGAATCGGATCCCCCCTGGTCACCATCTTTTCATCCAGGTGATCGCCCCTCCACCATTTCCGGCCCGCCTTATCAGAATGGGGCGGATATAAGGCAGTCCCGCCGGTCTTTTTCGCATTCTGTCCACGAAGAAGTATCATCCCCGCCGTCCCTAGATGATCCGCACCTGCCCTCCAGTCCTGGCCCAGCGGGTGGTGGCGGTGGTGGCGTGACTTTGGACGGGAACTTCGACACGACGGACGCGGGCATCTCCGCTCTTATGGCTGTCTCGCAGTATCCGAATGCTACCAGCAACGAATCGAATTTTCTCTCGGTGTCGGAAGTGGTCAATGCGGTGATCGAACGCGAGGAGTACTTTCGACCGGGAGGGGTCCACCACGGACAAGCCGCAGGGATATCCTCGTCGTCCCCGCCAACTGAGTTGTACATGTCGGACTCCGAAATGACGGATGCTCTGTCTGACCTGGGCGGCGTTCCGCTTGGTCCGCACGGCGCGCATATTGGTCTCGAGGGTCTAGTACATCAACTGATCGACAATGTCGCCATGGGTGAGAATATGTCGACCATCTCGGAGGATAGCGAAGACGAAGAGGCTGAAGGACTTTTTGGCGACTACGAGGGGGGTTATGAAGAGGCACTACCCAATGTTTCGTCACTGCAAGACGATGATCTGGACGATACGCAAAAGTCGGATTCGGAGGATGGTGTTGGCGGCGAATACGGTGAGGAATACCTCAACGACTCTCCGTCTCGTCTCGGACCAACCCCGCTATCCGAGGTGGATTTCGACGATTTCTATCGAGGGATGGATCAAGGTTTCAGCTCGCAGTTCACGGAAGATGCGGCCGTTCCCGCCCACGACGATCACAACTACTTTTCGGATGGGGAAGACCCGACGGATCCTCACGTCGCGCCGTCCGTTGTGCAAGGAACCAGTAAGGACCTCTAGGCTACGTATCTTCGCGCTACAGCTAACGGTTTGCAACAGTCCATGAGAGAAACTTTAACATTGACCAATTCATTTCCCAATGGGTTCATTCTTCTATCGCGGCTATTCCCAGCCTTCCTATGGCCCCGGCACTATTACCTCCTAACCCTCTCGCCAACATCATCGGCTGGAACCCGCCGCAAAATATCGTGCGACCGACTGCATATGGTGGGGACTTCTATGACATTCAGCAAATACCCTGGTGGGAAGCGTTACGGGTCAAACGTTCGGACGCGCGCAACTTGCGAGACCAATGGTACAAGTCCTATCATAATCTGGAGTATTCCAGTCACCGACACGGGATCAAGCTTCCGCAGGAGGAGTTTTTCTTCCGGGAGAAATCCATGCACACTCGATGCAGGACCACCATCGAACATTTCCAGCTGCGGAATTTGATGTCGGTCGCTGCCTACAATACGGTACATTTTGCACAAGAATCCAAACTGTATTCATGGATCCCCGCCTACGACGATCTAACGTGCTTGATTGACCTGTCCCGGCCGTCGGTGGAGACCGGGTTTCAGGGTCCGGTTAAAATTTCTTCCATGAAATCCGCGCACGAGGTGGCCATCGCGGGAGGCTTCATGGGAGAGTATGCTCTGCGCTCATCGGGCGCCGAGGGCATCGGAGCTTCAGGGTTTGTCACTCAAGATCCCAACGGAATTACCAACCACATCGATGTCGTGCCGAGTCGAACGAACCGAGCGCCGATGGGGATCTTTGCGTCGAACGACCGACATCTGCGGGTGCTGGACTGCGAGACCAACACCTTCGTTGCGGACCACGAGCTGTCGCGCGCCATCAACTGCACGGCGACGTCCCCCGACGGGCGACTGCGCGTGGTCATTGGCGACTCGCCGGACGCTTGGGTCGTGGAGGCGGACTCGGGGCGACCGGTGCACCCGCTCAAGGGACACCGCGATTTTGGGTTCGCCTGCGCCTGGTCCCCGGATATGCGACACATCGCGACCAGTAACCAGGACAAGACGGCCATCATCTGGGACGCACGCACGTGGCGACCGCTGGAGAAGATCGAGTCGGATGTGGCGGGGTACCGGTCTCTGCGGTTTTCGCCCGTGGGCGGCGGACCGCGGACGTTGCTTTTGTGCGAACCGGCGGATCGGATCTGCATCGTCAACGCGCAGACCTACCAGACGCGCCAAGTGCAGGACTTCTTCGGTGAGATCGGCGGGGCGGACTTTTCGGCGGACGGCGGCACGATCTGGGTGGCCAATGCGGACGAGCATTTCGGCGGGTTCATGCAGTACGAGCGACGACAATGGGGGCAGCGGTACGGAGTGCGCGACTTGCCGAACGAGTGGCTGCGGGAGTCGGAGCTGGACGAAGACGAACGATGCATGTTGAGCGAACGCGAACGGCAAATGCGATTCTGGCGGAACATGAGCGACGAGGAGCACGAAGGTTTGATACTGTAGTATCGTGGCCTTGTCGGATTTGTAATCTTGTCGTATTGTTGATGGCATGTCCTGCCACTTGCACATTTCTTTTCTGTTTATTGCATTATCATGGGAGGGTGATTGATTTAACATTTTAGCGGTGATACCATACATACTCATATCATTGAATGTTCATTTTGTTGTTTTCAATTGCTGCGTAGGAATCTAAGATAATCTCAAGTCAATATACTCTGTTAGTGAGAAGAGTCTGTTAGCCTAAAGATACCAAATATCCAGGATATATATCCGGTCACGCGATCATCAAAGCCCTGCTCTCCGTCTCTGTCGCCAAAGTTAACAAAGGCTGATTAGTCCAAGGGGTCAATGACCGACTTTAGATTTCATAGATGGTGGCGTAGAGATAAGATAATAGATAGATAAATCTGATTACGTTGCGAACTTGCGTTGTGCAGTGGAACTTGTCCGTGGTTCGTCATGCTAGTCTATACTCTAGTCTATACTCGGAGTGTGTCCCGGCAAGAGAAAAATTCAACAGTGGCAAAGGAAAGCAAATTGAAAAGGAAGAGTCAAAGGATAATGCCACCATTCCATACGATGTACTTTTCATCCACTCGGCACGATGAACCCAGGCTCAGCATTCCATGTCAAAAGACATGGTCAAACTAAGCGTACGTCTTACTCCGTACGGGAGTAGGGAAATGGAGTGGGTCTTTATTGAATGCCCTACGGAGGCGCAGCGGAGTACTTTCTACGCATAACATTAACATATCATAGCAAAAATGATCGGTCGAGTAATCCAGCACGAGGTACTCCACGGAGTTTGATCTTTGGAGGAGGTCTTCCGCATGTCTGCCTTCTGTCGGACATGCTCGTCGATGTCACTCTATTATTTTGATGCCTGGACTCGATAAACCGGCCCTCACTAGATCGTATCTGAATGGAGTAAAGATTTGTCGATCGCCCATGGCGGGTTGGGGGATTATTTTCCGTCGGGGGTTTACCCCCGTATATCTCAACCTCTAACATATCAATCTTGAACCGAGAAGCATGAGTTTACCGATGGGTCTGAGCGTGTAAAGGGTGATTTGACTCTCTAGCCCCTCAACTGTACTTGAAATCGTAGTGTAGAGACAGACAATGATGGATCACTTCCTAAACCGTCCTGTAAGCAGTGTTTATACCAACGTCTTGGCCTTAACTAAATATTCAAGGCAACTATTTATCTACCTGTTAATGCATTCCTTTATCTTAGAATCCTGGATTAGTTCACACTGTCAACCCAACATCTCGGGTTTACTTCATTTGTAAGTGAGTGTCTGTGTGTGTGTGTTGAAATTTTATCAACTACGGACACTTCCCGAGGTGTGCGTACGTAGTCGGGGAAGCCACTGCTCCGTGTGCTCCGAGTACGCAAGGTAGACTCTGCGCGATCAGATTTTTCTTCTCTATACACGTACTTCGTAGAAATATTTCCTTGCAATAAATACATTGTAGCCAAACGCTAATGCTAACAAACCCGCCCCATCCTCGTGCAGTTCATATCTGCCGGTGCCGGTGGAACACGGTCGTTGACATTGTGGATCAGGGACCATCCTCAATAATGGTTATCCATTAAAATCCTCCGTAGAAAGTATGGACAGCACAGAACTACATCTAGCCCCATTATAGGGCTTTATCCGATCCATGTCTCTTGTGTTTCTGTTTCCTCCGCTTACTTAGCAATGGTCGATTGGCGACGTATACTGCCTACGCTATCCCGTGCACGATGGAATTAGCCCACACCGTTACATGGGTGGATGGGGCGAAATGGGTTTGGAGAGGAAGAAATGTGTGTGCCTGTGTTTAGTGCTGGGTGAGGGAGGGTAGGGTGTTTGGGATATAAAAGGGTTTCTGGATCTAGGTTGTTGTTGGATGGGTTTTCTGAGGTATGAATAGATAGGTATTCTGCAAGAGACGTGCTTGAGTGTGAATACTACACTATCTCATATTATACTATACTATACGATAGGTCTCTGTCTACTGTTCGATATGAAGCTACACACACTCAAAACCATCCTCCTCTCCCTCACCCTCACCCTCTCGAGCACAGGGGTATCTGCCCAGACAACAGCATCAACATTCACAACCTCACTCTCATCCTCAACCACCAGCACCATAACCACCACATCCTCCTCCTCCTCCTCCTCCTCCTCCTCCTCCTCAACTTCAACAACAACCCCTCGCCCCATCTACGCCATCGCCCACCGTGTCCTCACCACCGATTCCCTAACCTCCGCCCTCACCCACGGCGCCAATGCCCTCGAAATCGACCTCACAGCGCACAAATACGGCTGGTACTCGGACCACGACAACACACTCTGCAGCGCGCGCTCCACCGCAGAAGCCCTCTTCAGGGCCATCGCCGCCGCCAGCAAAGATATCTCCTTCGTCTGGCTCGACATCAAAAACCCCGATGAATGTGACCCCGGACGGGCATGTTCTATCGAGTCCTTACGCGACCTGGCGAGGGATGTACTCCTTGATTCTGGGATTGCGGTGCTGTATGGGTTTTATGCACAGGAGGGGAGTCGGGGGTTTCAGGTCATATCTGGGGATTTGAGGGAAAAGGAGGCGGTGGTGTTGAGTGGGGAGGTTGGGGATGTGGTGGGGTGGTTTGATGATGGAGGGTCGAACTCGAGTGATGTGAAGCCGAAGCAGAGGGTTATGGATTATGGGGCTGTGGATTTGACGGAGGAGGTTTTTGGTTCCTGCACCATTTCCTCTTCCTCGGATGATGATGACGATGAGGATGACGAGGGGGTCTGCTCCGTCTTGATACAAGGCAGTCAAGCTCGTGACGGCGGACAGATCGGGTCCGTGATGGCCTGGACGACAGACGAAGGGGAGGGATGGATGGTAGAGAAGATGCTGGGCGAGGCGGGCGTGGATGGCATCATCTACGGATTTAGTAGTGGGGAGTATGCGGATGAGGAGAGCGTGTTGGCGGCGTATTTGGATATCGAGGATTATGTGCGGAAGTATCCGGATGAGATGAGGATGGCGACGGGGGAGGATGCTCCTTGGTGAATGCCATGAAGTTATGTTCATATATGGCGTTATGGGTTACAGAATGATAGACTTGGAGTTTTTGCTTACCAGATGTGTTCTGTTAGAGTAGCTTGCGTGGAGTAATGGAGGAATGTATAAAACTGGACATTTAATGGTATCATACTCAAGCCTAACTCAACGATGTTCGAATGCAATGCAGTTGCAAACAGCCCAACAGAACGCTATCAAAACAAAACCTCCCACATAATCATACACACATAATTCAACCCCTCCTAAACTCCCTGCCTAAACCTAGTCTTCTCCGCCGCATACAAACTCAACTGCGTAATAGCCATACTCCCCAGAATCTCAAACACCGCAATATCCGCCCCCATTCTCTTCTCAAACCAATTCCGCAACTCCACCGCCACTAACGAATTAATTCCATTCACATGGATCGGCTTCTGTGGACTAATCTCCGCCACGGGGATGCCCAGGATCTGCGAAAGTTTCTTAACCAACCATTCTGCGATATGTGCGCCGGCCTCCTCAACCGAGGCACTCTGCTGTAAGATGCTTTGCGCATCAGGTTGCTGCTGCGTGGTCTTCCCGCTGCCGTCTCCTGACGATTGCCCAGCGGCTTGAATGAGCTGGAAGTGTTTGAAAAACGGCCGCGACATCCAATGCGGCACTTCGAGGCCCTTGTGCGCCATGCCGGCTGGGTTCTCGATTCCCACGACGATCTGCGCTTCGTCTGAGTCTGGTGATGGTATCGGTCGAGTCGGATCGCAGTAATGGTCCAGAAGAGCGAGGAGGTCCGTCGGGCTGACGTCCTTGAAGTAGCCGAGTCGACGCAGCGAGTCAAGCATGCCGTCTGTCTCGGCGACTACGCCTTCCGATACCATCATGCCGAGGTCTATGGAGATAGCCTTCTCGCCTAGTCGCGTGCGGTATCGCGCAAGGGCGTCTTTGTATGTGTTGCCAGCGCAGTAGTTCGCTTGGCTGGTCGCGCCGAGGATACCGCCGACGGAGGAGAAGAGGATGAAGAAGTCCATGCCTGAGGGGAGCTGGGCGTGGAGGTTCCAGGAGCCGTGGGTTTTGGGGTGCGTGCCGGTGATGAAGTCGGAGTGGGTCATGTTGGTGAAGATGGCGTCCTGAGGGTGGTTGTTAGCTTAGTTGTCTGTTTTGGAGGGGTTTGGAGGCGATGTATGAGCATACCCGTAACACCATGGTGCATTGGATGCAGCCACGAATAGGCGGCATATTCGGGCCGTACTGCGCCAAGACTCGCTGGAGGTCTTCGGCCTGAGTGATGTCGCAGGCTGGGGCCTGGACGGAGGCGCCCGAGGCCGTGAGCTCTTCGATGAGTTGTCTGGATGACTGCGTCCGAACGCCAGAGCGTGAGAAGATCATCAGATTTCGCGCGCCTCTGCTGACCATCCAGCGACAGACGTTGCGACCAAGACCACCGAAGCCTCCTGCAATAACGTAGGTTGCGTTGGCGTCAAAGGTGTAGGATGGGCGGTTGCGGACACGAGCCTGTGATAATGCATTAGTTGTCGAAAGGCAGAACGATTGTGTGGGATGCAGAAACTTACAGTTACAGTCTGCTTCGGACGCAGATCAAGGACAACCTTGCCCATGTTCTGCTGTCCCTTCTGGAGTTGTTGCAGGGCCTGGTCGAGTTGAGCTGCAGGGAAAGCCAGCAGGGGAGCTGCTACTTTGACGGCTCCGCTAGAGGTCAAGGACGCAAGGCCCTCGAGATGTTTCTGGACCAGCAACGGACGATGACGCTGTAAGCTGGAAAGATTGAATGTTGAATTGGTGATGCATTTCGTGGCCATCTCTTCAACCAAGTGGTCTGATGGCATACTGCGAGACAGTCCGACGTTAACGAGGCGGCCAAATGGCGCCAGGGCCTCAATGCAATGATCGAGATCATCGCCTTGCTCGAAATTTAGTGCAACGTCAACACCGCGCGCAGTCAGGGCCGCAATCTGCTGGGGGAGCTCGGGATCATGTCTGGAGAGTACACAGTTGGCTTCGATGTGGTAGGTTTTCCGCAACAGCGTAGATTCGTCCTCCGTGTCGACTGTGGTAATTACCCTTGCCCCAAGATGCTGGGCGACCTGCACCGCGATCTGTCCGATAGAGCTGGCAGCGTGATGCACGAGGACGGTCTCGCCGCCGGAGAGATTAGCCACGCCGGTCAACGCATGAAGCGCCGTCACACCGGCCGTGGGAAGGGCTGCAGCCTCGAGGAAGGACACAGACCCCCCCGGCAGACGCGCAGCACAGGATGCCTTGCACTTCAGTCCCGTAGTACAAGCACCGGGAGTTCTCGCAAAGACCTTGTCCCCGACGGTAAACCCGCTGTCCGACCCTACCTGTCTGACAATACCAGCGCACTCGGAGAAGATGGCCTCATCGCTATTCCGCCCCAAGGCGATATTGTAGTCTTCAGCGCTGACGCCAACAGCTCGGACCTCGATCAGAATTTCATCCGCCTCCAACGACCCATCCGCGTCGGAATCCCTAGTCTCCTCATACCCAATACTGTTGATAATCCCCGGTGTCTTCATCACCGCCGTCAAAGGCATATCACCCACCTGGACCTCCTGTTCCTGGAACGGCGTGTTCTTCGCCTCGTGGATCTTGTTCATATCCGGCGTCTGCACCACCCGAGGGATCTGCAGGAATCCGTCTCTCTCCTCATACTCGAACTCCATCTCATCCAGCGCCGAGCTATTCGACTGCTGAAGAACTGTCATCACCGAGCCAAGTCCATCATCGACCCTCTTACTCAAGCTGCCGTCTAGGGCTAGTCGCACGAACTTCAGCGTGCCGTTCTCCGAGCGCAGCGAGCGCGAGAACCCGTCCACGAGATGATACTCCGGACTATCAGACCGTTCCGCGTCCCTGGTCACCCAAAGGATAGCGTCCGTAATCGATAGCGCTGTCTTCAACCGATCAAAGTCCTCGAATCCGATGTCTGCGAAAAAAGGCTGTTCGTATTCGAGTAGCGAGATGCAGAACCGGCCGTGCGCGTCGGCGGTGGACACGAACTCGGAGAACATGTAGATGTCGACTTGCACTTCCTTCGCTGTCGTCTCAAGGTGCATCTTCAATCGCGTAGCGAAATTCTGTTGCGAGGAGGTGACTCCGTCCGTGAGGATAGCCAGGCGCGAAGGAAGCTCTTCTTTAGGACGCGGTGCTGTAACGTTCGCCGACGCAACGACGAAACTCGTATCGCAGTGTTCAGAAGAACCGGGGATAATGAAGTCAAGACCGTTGTAAGCGCTTTCTGTCAAGTGTCGATGTAGACTCTCCTTAGAGTAGGACCCCCCCAAGGGACGGCCGGAATTCGGAGCTCGGCCCCATGTCGAGAGCAGGGTTGTTGCGAGAACAGTCCTCAATTGAGGGGATGCGATGACGCCGAAGAGGATGAGATGACCGCCTCTGTTTTGATTGGTATTAGTGATGTTCTAACCTGGTAACCCGGGAAAAGTGGATTCAACTTACGGTTTGAGAAGTCTTCGGATGTTTCGCAGTGCGTTACTGAGATCCGCGGTCGAATGAAGAAGCTAGAATAAAACAATCAGTTTACTAGTCGCACGATAAAAACAAAGGTTACTCACCGAAGTCGCAACAGCAATATCATAGGAGCTCTCGTCAAATCCCTGGTCGACTGGATCGTTCTCGATGTCGAGGACCTGGAATCGAACACGGTCAGACAAGCCCGAGAGCCGTTCCTCTGCCCTCTTCAGGTCTGCCGGGCCTCGTCCAGTGTAGTCATACTGAGCCCACAGGGCCTGACCAGATTTGGATAGGATTTCTGCGCAAGGGACAGTATCCTGCCAGCCGCCGCCGATGTCCAGGATTTTCATGAGCGGGTTCTTGTGCGCCAGGGCGGATAAGAACGCCTCCAATGGTTTTCCGAGATGCTCACTGGCCAGTCGCTCATTCAGATACGCCTGGATGGTCTCATCCTGGGACTCCTGGGTCTCGGGATGAGAGAATGTCGTGCCTTGTTGGAGGAAGTTTAACAGCTGCTGTCCTCGCGAGACGTAGAACTCCCCGGTCTTGTTGGCAGCTCGGATTTCCTCCTCCAGGGCCACACGGGTGCTGGGATCATGGATACCGTTCGTCTTTGGGCGCATGAATGCATTCTCGCTGTCCTTCACATGAGTCTCGTCTGTGATGTATCCGGCAAGCTGTTTGGGAATACCATCCGGCCAGGACGGGTGAAGTGCCTCTTGGATTTCGTGCACGTAAGACCGCATGAGGAGTGAGAGACGACTATCAAACCCAGAGAGAGTAGAATCAGGCTTCGGCGTTGCTTGTGCGCAAAGCTGCGCAAGTTGCTCGTTGTCCATCAACGTGACATCTGGCTGCCATTTCAAATAGCTTAGTAGGTGCCTATCCTTGTCACCGGACGATTCCAGGCCCTCGGTCTGCGAGACGAACGTCGTCTGATACCCGTCCATATACGACAGCACTTTATCGCCTGCTTCCGACATCACAACGACTTTTGATTGGGTCCCGCGGAAGCCGTTCAGTGCAGATCGAGTACTTGCTCGCAGTGGCGCAGTCTGTCCAGACGAAGAGGCGTCCGCGGAGATGAATAGCTTCCGGACATACGAGGGTACCATGGCTGGGATGTCACGCGCGCCTCCCTCATTCAGAGCCGGGAAGACTAGTTGGAATAGTCCATCTAGGACCGATGGATGCATGACATATGGTTTGAGATCGACGTTCGCCGACTCAATGATCCGCGCGTCGTTGGAGAACGGCCGAACGTGAGCCACGGCGGCGCCGTTCTTGTCGATCCGCACGTCGCTCAAAGTTTGGAAAATGGGGCCGTAGTTGACGCCGTTGTCGCGAATGGAGTTGTAGACGCGTGTGATTTGTGCGTCTTCGGTGCAACCGCGAATGATGGATAGGAGCTCCGCGTTGTATCGTGCTGGGTCGATTGCCTGTACTTGCGGTCGGATGGAGCCACGGCAGTGTTCCAGCCATTCTGACGTGTAGGTGAGGATGCGGAATTTATACCAGGGTTGAACATTGGGGCTGATAGTTTCCTGTTTGGTCAAGGATACTTGGGTTTCGATTCCTGGGCTGGTGGGTGGGACTTGGAGGGCGTTGAGGAAGTGGATGTCGCGGATGTCGAAGCCGGTGATGGTGATGTCGCTGCTGCTATAAAGTTGCCGAACGCCTTCGATTGCCATGGAGAGCATCGCTGCACCAGGGAGAAGGATGTCGCCGCTGATCTGTTTCGTTGTCAATTCTTGATCATGCGCGCAAGGGAGGCGAACACTCGAAGTGGGTCTTACCTGATGATCCTCCAGCCACGGAAGTTTCTCTAGGTCAATGATGTTACGCCAGCGCGAATCCTGGGCGGTGGAATCGACCGTCAATGTACCCAGCAGCTCGTGTGGAAGATGCTTTCTGAATCGGAATGAAGAGCTCTGTCGATCTTCAAACCAGTAACTCTTAGAGTGGTTGAACGGGTATTCCGGGAGATCTGTCAGCACAGGCCTTGGTGCTGCATTGTCGATGCCATTAGCTTTGAGTAGATTGACTGGATAACCGAAACCCCAAAGGCGCCCGACGGCTTCCAAAATCGCTTTTGATGCATCCTTCTGACGGTTCAAGGTCGCCGTATAGTTGAAACGGTCCTGAGCGCGCGCCTTGGTGAGAATCTCCTTCAACGGGCCCTGTAGCGTGGAGTGGGGGCCGATCTCAACCAGCATGTTGATGCCGGATAGCGTCTGCGGTTTCTTAGAGGTGAGTTGCTTTCGTGGCGGTTTGCCGGATTGAACGGCCAGAAGAGACACCGCTGGCGAGAACCGGACTTGGGAGACGAGATTCTGTACCCAGTAGTCAGGATCACACAGCATGCGCGGCCGTGCGATAGTGCCTGTCACGCTGGAGATCATAGGGATTTGCTCGCGCTGCACGGGGTCTCTGTCGATATGACTCAGTGCTAGTCGGTATTCCTCTTTGACGGCTTCCATGAAAATGGAATGATATGCAACGTTGACTCGAAGCTTTCGACAGAAATGCTTGCCCTCTTCGAGCCATTTTTGGATGAGCGCCAGCTGGTCGGCGTCTCCGGTTAGCGTGAGACTCTGGGGACTGTTGTGGCAGCCGATCTGGACTCGAGGCGTCTCGGTATACTCGCTCAGCCGGTCGATGAAGGGTTTGATGTCTGTCTCACTCATGGCCACCGCGAGCATGCCCTGTGACGCGAAGTGAAGTTTAGGGAGTTTCTGCGCAAGACGACCTCGATGGAAGGCAATTGTTAGTGCTGTTACATCGCTAACGACACCTGCACAGTATCTAGTCTACAGTTAGCTTCTGGTACATCGTCGTGGAAGAAGACATACGCTGCCGCGATTTCGCCGGATGAGTGGCCCACAACGGCCGCCGGGACGACGTCCACAGACTTCAAGAAGTCAACGATCGCAATCTGAATTGCAGTCGTTACCGTCTGACTGTGTTCCGGTTCATTCATCGGAGATTTGGGATTCGAGAGGAATTCTGCGTTCATCAGTCAGCCGTCTCCAGCTTTTGTTCGTTTTTTTGATGTCAGCCCACCACGCAAAGAGCAGCCATATCCCAGACCATGCAGAATCTTCTCGATTTCCGTTAACCGCGATTGGAAGAACGGTAATGCCAGCAGCCCATGCCCCATCTTCGGATACTGTGCGCCCTGACCCGTGAAGACGAAAGCGACCGATCCCGGTTCGCTGTTCGCTTTCGTCGGCTTCGCACTCCATTTCTCCAGCGATCCGAGATCTTCGCTATTCTCTGTTACTGCGTATGAGCGCCAGGCGTGGTTCGTTCGTTTGGCAGTTAGCGTATATGCCATTTCTGGGATGAGCGATGACGGAGATGCTTGTCTCTTTCCGGGACGCACAAAGTCGTTGAATGAATCCAGCATCGTGTTGAGTGTCGTTTCATCAGCCGCAGACCAAGCCAATAGTTGCGGCAGTTGAATTGTGTCTGTTGATCGTGACGGGCCTTCCAGGCGGGGTCTCTTGAAAGGGCGTTCGTGCTCAATGTCTTCGATATCTGTCGTGCGATGAAGCCCGTCAATCCCACGCTCTTCCAGGTAATGCAGTGCGTCGTCAAGAACGACCACGGCGTTGGAACCTCCGAATCCAAAGGAGTTGACCTATTAGGCATTAGTACCGTCCTTCCTTCCCCGGTGTAACCGCCACTCACGCAAGCACGTCTCAGGCCTGAATCCGGCCATGGCATCGAGACCGTAGGGAACTAAACAGATATATCAGTTTCCAACCCCCCCAAAATCAAGAACCACGAATTCCTCACCCGAATCCTCAAATGCCTCGTATCGATCCTCGGATTGACCTTCTCCAGTCCTGCATTCGGCAAAATCACCCCCCTCTCCAGCATGAGAATCGTCTTCAACAACCCCGCCATGCCACTTCCTCCTTCCAAATGGCCGATATTCGATTTCACAGCCCCGACATACAACGGCTCCTCGTCCGACCGGAATTCCCTAAACGACTTCCCAATCGCCCCCGCCTCCGTGGGGTCCCCGAGCGCCGTGCCGGTACCATGTGCCTCGAAGAACCGCACCGGCCGCATGTCCAACCGCGCGCGCGCAAACGTCTCCTTGATCAGCGCCTGTTGCGCCACGCCGCTCGGCTGCGTGATTCCGCCGGGCGTGCGGCCGTCCTGGTTCAGTCCTGTGGCGCGGATCACGGCGCGAATGGTGTCGCCGTCTTTCACCGCGGCGGAGAGCTTTTTAAGTACGACGACTCCGAAGCCGTCGCCGCGCGCGTAGCCGTTGGCTTTATGGTCGAAGCTCTGACACCGGCTGTCGCTGGATAGGAAGCCCATGTTGGACATGATGAGCATGAAGTCGGGGTGGAAGACGAGGTTGCAGCCGCCGACGAGGGCCTAGACGGAAGTTCATCAGCTAGTTCATTTCCCCATTTCCGGAGAACCATATTCCTTACCATCTGCGACGTCCCGTTATGTAAATCGCCACACGCGATATGCAGCGCGCTCAAACTACTGGAACACGCCGAGTCAAGGTTCATGCTCGGACCCTTGAAATCATAGAACCAGCTGATGCGATTCGCCAGCATCGAACCCGACAGGCCCGTCGCGGCACATTGCGGCAGGTTATCAGGCGCATCCATCAGCACGCTCTTATAGTCATCCGTGAAGGTGGCGGTATACACGGACGTCCTACTCCCGCGACACCGCGTCATGGGAATCCCGCTATTTTCTAACGCGCGATATGACGTCTCCAACATGATGCGCTGTTGGGGGTCCATGGCTTCGGCCTCGGCCGGGGTGATGGAGAAGAAAGGGGCGTCAAAGAGGCCTAAGTCGCCATTGAGGAAATGGCCTCCGCGAAGCGGCATCTACAGTGTCATCAAGTCAGGTGATATGCCTAAACAGATCGGAGGTGTGAAGGATGAAGGACAAACCGTGCCGTTCATTGCCCCTTTGCGCCCATGGAACGCGTCGATGTTAAATTTCGTGGACGGAAAGTCGGTCATGGCGTTTTTGCCCTGACTGAGCATTTCCCAGAAGGACTCAGTCGAGTCAGCATCTTGAGGGAATCTCAACGAGAAGCCGACCACGGCGATCGGATCGTCGTCGGTCTGCATCGTGAGGATAAATTAAACAATAAAAGTAGCTTTAAAAAAAATATACTAGAATGAAAACCCGACCATAAAAATAGACTGCAAAAAACCGACAGGGGGGAAAAACCCCCAAGGATACCCTGGCTGGAGCGACTAAATTAGCGACCGACCGGGGGGTCGCGTGGCCGGGAAATACGGAGTATATAAGTCAAGATGAAAGGATCGAACTAAAAAGATGAAGGGGCCCCTTCGCCGGGATTTCCTAACCTCCTTGGGCCATTAGACAGGAATGTTGACGGTCGACAAGTGGTTACTGGCTAGTCGTTCTCGAACTTTCGAACGGACCATCTCTCTCGGGGATATTTCCTGCGATGGGTTAATTGGTTCTGCATTGGATGGTTCGGAAGAAATGGGAAGTTTAACAGCACCGCCCACTCTTTAGTGCCGACTAGTTGTACTTGTAGGTTTTAAGCGATAACTCTGCTTTATTAATTCCACATGGCCGGATGACGATATGCGACTCCAGAGCCGGTTTGTCCTGCAGGGCTCGGCCATTTTTTACTTTAATGCTACGTCTTTACGTATTATTAGTGCTGGATTCTTCTTGATTCTCTCTTGATTTGTCTGTATCTGTGGTGCACCGTGCCTCTTCGGTCTCGGACATCCCCCTCCAACCGTCCCACCATGCGTTTCCTCTGTTTACATGGCCAAGGGACGAGCAGCGATGTATGTTAAATCATCTCGATATCTCCTACATGGCCTACCAGAATGATCCTGATCCATGACCACAGGTTCTCAAAACCCAAATCGGTTCGTATATCCGGACTTTTTTTATCTCCTATTTTCTTCTCCCCGTTAACTGACTCCACCACGTTAGCCTCTCTACGATACCAGCTAGACGCGACGGACAGCCACGAGTTCGACTTCATAGACGGCGCGGTGCTCTGGCCACCCGCACGCGGTATTCGCGAAGTCTTCGGCGACGAGGTGGAGAGTTTCTCCTACTTTGACGAATCAGCCGCCAGCATTCTCGGAGCCGTGGTCGATCTGGCGCAATACATCGACTCCCATGGGCCGTTTGACGGGGTGATCGGCTTCTCCCAGGGCGCTGTATTGGCTGCCACGCTGATCATCGCGCAGACGGAAACCCAGAGAGGAGGGACGGTGCCAGTGACACAAACACAACAACCACCCTCATTTCCGACAGAGACACAGACACACACGCAGACACACGGATCCCGTCCCAGTCCAAGTCCGACTCCGACGGTGGATGAGGATGTGGATCCTTCGACCCATCTGCCTCGGCTGCCGCCCTTCCGGTGCGCGGTTTTCCTCTGCGGCGGGCTGCCGTTTGCCTGGGAGGCGTTGAAAAGGGGGCGCGTCGAACTGATCACGCCGTCGCCGTCGTTGTGCGACCGGCCGCTCGTCGAGATTCCCGTCGTGAATTGCTGGGCCGCCCACGACGAGGATTATCCGGGTATGGGCCCGCCACTGTCGCGCTTGTGTGCGCCGGAGGTCAACGAGCAGGTGATTCACGGGGCTGGACACGCTGTGCCCTCAGAGGGGGATGATCTCATAGCATTGGTGGCCGCGGTGAGAGCAACTTTCGAGCGAGTCAGGTGAAAAGGAAAAAAAGGAGGGGCAAGAGTCAAGGTTTTTGATTTTTCATTTCATTTTTCTCTCCGATACGTTAGGGAGGGAGGGGGGATTTCGTTAGGGTTGTAACCTGTACACTCCAATAGACGGCATGGTCATATCGTCAAGTTCACCCTGTCCAGCCAGTCAGGAGAGTCATCGGGCTCCGTGTTTCCACCCGGGTTAATCTAACTAATCCTCCAGGAGTAATATACTCTGGACTTGTGTCGCGCCATGTATCGATTCGTATCTAGCGTGTGTAAAAGTGCAACACTGTGGAGACGCTGCTCGCTTGGCGTGGTCAGTCCGTGTCCGTTGCCATGGGCTAAGAATACATAAGGCATTAGCCACCGTCTGACAGCCCATGCCGTGCCGTGCCTTTTGCCTTCTGGACCTTCTGGCGCTGCGTGGAGTGGAATCTCAATCTGCAAGTGAATTCTTCAGAGATTACACTCGGAGTAGTGATCAGCAACGGCATTAGGATTCTGTCCTTGTCCTGCTTGGCCTTCGCGATGCTAACCATTCTGAGACAGGGCTGGAGTATTCCCGGCTTGTGCCCCCACGGATTCATGTCTATCTTCGGGGCCAAGATGTTGAGGGATATATAAAGAGCCAGCACCGCAGTTTTGGCGAATGAAAGCGACTACTACCTGGGAGACCCTGGCCTCACCTTGGTCGAATCCCGACTCGTGGCAAAACTTCGAGACGAGACGCGGAAGATCGGCGTGGATGCATGGGATCGTCTTGGGCGGGCCTTGACGTCGTCACCATGTGTTGATTGTTGATTTGCACGATCGGTTATGCCGGATACTACATCGGTGTATGCTATGATGTTACCGAACCCCTCACCGCTGCCCACATGCATCGATGTTTTCTACGGAGTACGGAGTACACTCTTTCGGCCCCCTGCCTACCTTACAGATCGCCCTCGCATATCGCCACATTCTCCCCGTGAATTGGAGTCGTCTCTCCACGCCCTTGCGTAAATGATCTCCGTCGTCTTCGTCTTCACACAGTTTTCGCCTATTTGCCTGTTCGCGCACAGAACGCCGCCGTCGCCATCGCCGACAACTGCATCGACAAATCCTACTACGGGAGGTCAATTCCCAAGTGAACCGATAGTGGCGATAAAAAAAGAATGCGACATCCCTTGAAAGGGAAGAATGGATGAACAACGTCCAGACACGATATGACCGTCTTATGCCTACCCATGTCACTCATTTGAATGTTGGATAAGTGGGCTGTTGAGCGAGGGGGAGATAGACGGAAAGAGAGGGACAGAGAGAGAATGGGGGGAGGAATTAGTTGGTGGATTGTAAGCTCTTCCTTGCACCTGGCATTTTTCTGTCCATGTCCACTCCCCAGTCACCGAGACCGAAAGAGGGGAAGGAAGAAAGCGAGAAAGAAAGACAACAAACTAACCCGTCCGTCCTCTCCAGAGTAATCCGCATCAACCGCATCGCCCACCGCCCCACCCCCGCCCCTGTCGCAGCGAGATCGAGTTCAACAAACGGCCAGTTCAACCAACATGACATGATGCACGTACACCCTCGGTACGGTTACATCCCGTCAGTTGAAACGCCACTGACCGTGTTCTGCGCCTATTTGCCGACCCTGCCATTCTCTCATACGCGTCCAGCATACGAAGAAAATGAACGAGAATATCTATGAGCATTTGGTCTGGGACACAGGGAAACTCGTCCCGTCCGGGGGAACGTGGACGATGCCTACTGCGGTGCTGACGAGCCGGGCGATTCGGAAGTGGAACGAACCTTACGAGGGCGAGTGACCATCCGGTTCCTCAAATATGGACCACACATCCGTATGCTGTTGTTTGATGTTGGTTCGCATGGGACGGGGCCTCGCGTTAAGCGGTTGGGTCCGATGCGTAGACGTCATCTCTATCTGGGATGCAGGGAATCTTCTTTTGACTGGTTTAGGTACATTGGGAGTTTTGCATCGTCTGGATAGCTTTCAAAGGTGAGAAGTAGACTGTTCTGTAGAATGTAGATGTTTGATGGATAGGCTGCGTATGATTTGATTGTTCGCTCTCTTATAGATTCAATAACTTGATGACATCATCGCTTTCGGCATGCATCAACACCCAGGAATCCTTAACCTTCATTTGGAGATCGAAGCCATTCATTGAATCACTTTGTTATTCTTGATTGTCCGACGGTCGCCTCCCTCTCACATTCCATAAGCTGCATATACTATTCCGCACGTTTATGAATGGACGGATAGATTGACAGGACACGTTTTTCCTTCATCATCGGCTGCAACACAGAGGATTCCTAAATAGGAAGGTAGTCCCATATTGGACGGGACTCGCGATTTCGAAAGCGACTGCCGAATACATCCCTTCTATAGATATGATGAGTTACAGTCAGATACAAGCGCTCAATAGGAATCGTAGGACTGGACTCAAATGGGTAGGTGAGAGTGTACCGAAGTAGTAGAACTTGAGTAAAAGCACATTCTCCAGGATCCAATTAACAACAATCAAAAAGTCTCTGCAATAGTTTCGATTTTGATTACGCTAAACCGCTTGACAAACAATCAATCGATCGTGTTTTGCAACCGACGTCGCAAAACACCGCTACTGACCAACGGACACTTGCTATGCTGTGCTAAATACATGAATATGAACATGAAATAAACATGAAATGAACAAGATCCAAACCAATCTCCTCCAGCCTGCTCCCTTCCTCATCGAGTAGGAACGATACTACCTCGGATTCCGCTCATCCAACGCGGCCTCTTCCACCAACTGGACCATCTCCCGGGGCAAGGTGAGAAAGATTGAATGACCCGTGTTGAAGTCCAATAGTCGCAACTCGACGCCGTCCTCGCGGACCTTCTTCAGCATGATGTCCTGGTACACCCGCGGGACGGAGTAGTCGTTCTGCGTAAGGACATACGTGGCAGGGATCTTTCTCCACGCGTCGCCCTCCGCAGGGGTCATGAAGACCTCATGCGGCGCGCGCACCAGATGCGACAGACACTCGTCGATCAGGGCGCGGTCGACGCCACCGAGGAACATGAGTACCGGGTCGACGGGGAAGGTGGTCCCGTCGTCGGAGTTCTCAACCCACTGCGGCCAGAGATGCATCATGCCGGCTTCCTGACAGACGCTGAGGACAGAGGCACCCGGGCGCACGATATAAGCGCACAGGTAGATCAGGTGCACGACGCCGCCGGGGAGGTTCTGCGCCTGGCGCTCGGGCCAGGTCAGGTCGGCGACGGCGTCGGTGCCGATCATGCCGCCGTAGGAGTGCATGAGCATCATGACGCGCTGGCCGGCGTTGACGAGGGGCTCGACGGTGCGACGCACGGCGGCCACGTCGTCGGCATAGCCGGCCACGGGCGGGCGAATGAGGCTACAGGAGGGCAGCTGCGGGCAGTAGACGGTGAATCCGTGCGCCGTCAGATCGTCGATGTAACGGCGGTAGTTGGGGCGCGTGTGCCAGGCCCCGTGGACGAGGACGATCGTTGGTTTGACGGCGGTCATTGGAGGGGGGATTTTTTTTTTCCCTTCTTCTTAAGACCGGAGAGAGGAGGGAGGGAGGGAGGAAGAGAATTAGGGTTTAAACGGTTGTGTTATAGAGTATCGACTAGTAGAGTCATAGATGTGGTAGACTTGGTGGTGGCCGGAAACTGGTAGACTATAATAATAAACCGGCGGGGTGGAGGACAAAAAGTCGTGTCGAGGTGTCACCCCTCTTTTTATGTACGAGTCAGCAAATTTAGACACTTCCAACTGTAAAAAAGAGGTAAAAAGGGCCAACTACGGAGTACGGAGTCACCTTAAGTTAAAGCACTAAAAGTTCCCCTACGGAGTCCCTACCATTTGTAAGCCCAAGCTAAAAGTGCTTAGCTCTGAACTTCTGATAGCGAGTGCGAGAGTCGCGACCGCAAGCACCCCTGTTCAAAGAGCAAATAGCGCTGGCACTTGACACCGACAAGGTATAATCAATAATCAATAATCAATAATCAATCAGTACGGTCGGCCCCGACGCTGGAAAAGCAGCCCCAAACAAGGACGGACATTAGTGCGAAGGGGCCGGACAAGGAGTCAAGGACCAGCCAGCCCGTGGTTCTAGATGAACTGATCTGACAGGCAAACCGTCTGGTCGGAGGGTGAAGCCACAGCCGACACTAAGACGATCTTTTTAAGAAGAGACTTTGGTCGGATCAACGATCGTGTTCGAGCGGACTCCGTGTCCCCCTCCCCCACCCACCACTGTTGTGCACAAGTGTACAAAAAAACTACGATTGTAATGTACAACTGTACCAAGGTCAAGACCCTACTCCGTCCGGAGACCAAATTGGTCAGGAAATTGTCATCCTGAATTGGCCCCCAACGACTTCAGTGGGTCCTGCCAGCCCGAAGGCGCCCGATCGGCATTAATTGCTGACTGCGTGGAGGGGTTGTCCATTATTTGTTTGTCCGACAGAGTCACGATGGACGCGTTATCGCCTCTCGGCTTCTCCTCATCGACGTTGCATTTCCCCATTCTGGCCCTGCCTTAACGGTCCGTGGATCTCGGTCTAACTGAAGGAGGGGTTCCTTGCATGCAGCCATTGAACGAGTGGGTTGTTTTTTTTCTATCCTAATTTAAAAAGGTCTCGCATTGCGGGGTACAATCTCCATCGACTCGAAGCAGATCCTGCCAGCACGCTATCAACATGGGTTCGTCTGTCCCCAATGACCAGTATCTGCTGAGCAGAGACTACATCGATTGCTCCAGGTATGGGGACCTCTCTAGCTCCCATAGTTAACCGACTAGACGGACCTAACGATCGCTAGACTCAATTTGCAGCATTCGCTATGGACGCAGATGTTCGGATACCTCCTTCACCCCGACATCGACACGACCAACAAGGATCTTAAAATCGCCGACGTCGGCACCGGAACTGGGTGAGACTGAGACCTCATCTCCTCCCTCGCACTTCTATCGCTTCTACTTCTAACCCCTTCAGAGCATGGCTCACCGACCTAGCGCCGCACCTCCCATCGACCTGCCAATTAGACGGATATGACCTCGACATCGCGCAGGCACCGCCGACCGAGTGGCTCCCGCCTAATATGCGACTGCGCACCTGGGATGCCTTTTCCCCTGTCCCCGAAGACCTGGTCGGCCAGTACGACATCGTGCATATTAAATTATTCGTGTTTGTCGTCAAAGGCGACCCGACGGCTCTGCTACGGAATTTGCTCACTCTACTAAGTCCGCCTTACCCACCCTACCCACCTCCACAACGGTCGCATCAGTCTAACACCCCATCTCTCTCTCTCTCTCTCCTACAGAACCCGGTGGCTACCTCCAATGGGCCGAAGTCGACGTCCCCGGCATGAAATTCACCAAAACCAACCCCTCCGTCTCCGACGAATCCATGCAACAGCTCTTCAAAATGACCGCGTCCCAGGACCCCCGACTCATCCCCGCCTGGCCGGACCAGCTGCCCGAGATATTTGCCAAGGAAGGTCTCCTCGACGTCAAGGCGCATCGCGTCCAGGCGGTCCCGCACCTCGAGTACGCCATGCATCACTGCAACCTGATGATTTACGATATGATTGCGCAGCGCGCGGCGAACGGTGCCAAGGCCAAGGAGATCATGGAGTTGGTGCCCAAGGCGGCGGCGGAGAGTCGGAAGGGGGCTATGTTTGCGTTTCCGAGAATTACGGTCGTGGGGAGGAAGTCGGCTTGAGGCTGGATGCCAATACTGGGATGGGCTGGTTGGCGCTGGCTGTTTGTGATGTGAGGCACTGTACATACGTACTTGCGTACATACACACTTGTGAGAATGGAGTCTTGCTGGGTGAGACCATTTCAGGTATTTGGTTTTTCTTTTCCATTGCCAGCTTCAATGCCAGAAATCACCGATCACAACCACCGATCCTATATTGATGAACCAAGCCTCAGCCGGGAAGCGAGGCACTCCTACCCTAACGCTATCAAAGAGGCTACTCCGACCGGAAGGATGCACCGACATTCAATCCTACACTAACATGTGACCGCTTCATTCTGATCCACCGCTCTCCTTCTCGTTTATTCCCGGGATCAAACCCAACATTCTAACCCTCGCTTAGAGGACTCCTGATTTGTCCTTTCACCAACAGCCAAGCACGCACGTCCAAACTTGAACCAACAACCAACACACCAGATCAGATAAAGAACTCCCTAGCTATAGACTAAACTAGGTGCTACCTAAGCCTCGTCCTTTTGTATCGGTGTTATGGTAGGTTTTTCCTTTCCTTGTTGAGTGGATGGTGGGTTGGTGGTGGTTGATTGCTGATGCTGACGGGTTCTAGGATCAAGATGTTGTTCAAGGTACTGGGTTGGATGTTTCGGGGTGGGAAGTTTGATTAATGGGTCTCTTTCTTGAAAATCATCCATATTATTGGGAAAATAACGCTGATATGAACTTGGGAATTTGAAACCAAACGCCGTTTCAGATGCTCGCAGAATCGTAGACTGTCATCAATGCTTGAAAGAAGAAAAGAAAAGAAAGAAATCGGTTGTTATACATGCTCTAAAATATACAGCCGCTATGACACTCGCAAAATACTATCAGATTCATCGTCGAGTTAATGCACTCATATCAAATTGCACGTTTGGGACGGATCCCTCTTCGGTCTTATACCTTTCTGCGATCAGTGAGCGCAGCCGATACACCCAGGCTTCAAGCAACTCTGGATTATATTCCGAGGGCTCGAACGCTTCATACTCTCGCCCGGACTGCGTATATAGATCTGTGGTTGACAGTTTATCGAATTCTTCCGATACGTATGGGATGTCGATTGATTGTCTCAAGCCAGTGTCGTGTATTTCCTGTCCGGTCGGGATTGTCTCAAATGGCAGTTTATCGGTATTTATCCGTCGCAGTTTACTGCCTCCAGGAGCCCCTTGCAAATTTGAGCTCCGACGACGCATAAGATACGATCTAGGGTCAAATGGTTGCAAGACAGACTCTGCCGCAGAGGTGGGTAATGTGCAAGCTTCGACCGGTTCATTCGGCCGGGCATCACCCACACCTTCGTTCCCGGAGGTTGGCAATTCAGATTGCGACAAGGAAGCGCGTGCAGCAAGATATCGGCTGAGGTGTGGGTTACCTGATCGACTCCGGAGTTGCTCCCGACGCTTTAGGATTGCCTCCTTCTTGCGCCTCTCAAAGTCAAGGGCGTCTTCTAATGCACTGACATTAGTCTGCGAAGGCTGATGAAGCCCTGTTGACCAGCCCGCTGGAACTGGGCCTTTATCTTGTTCTCCTCGCACATTGTTCATCCCTTCCGGAACAATTGGCCCGCGATTGACTGATGTGGTTGATGACGTCGAATTCTCTCGCGCATGCCCAGAAGGGCCTGCGGTTGTTGATGCAATCTGGCTCGTGGATTCGTGCCCATTCGGTGACTGATCGAACCGTCTTTGAGCCAACTGGCTCAAAGATGGCTCTTGGGACTCATCCAACTCCGTAGATGCCTGGGAAGATATTGTTGCAGAGGACCTTCCTAACCATCTGTCCAACCCATTGATTTGCCGCTCTTCATTCTGCCCCTGTAATGCTGGCTGGTTTGGTGTCCGTGCTGTCGAGACCTGAGGAACATGGAAGCTCGCTGCGTTGGACGGCGACGCCGCTGCTGAACGAGAGGAAGATTCAGGACTGGATGCTGAGGGACTGGGTAATATTGAAGCCGCAGAGCTTCTACGATTTCTCTCTCGGGAGCTTTGGCTCCATTCACAGAACCCTCTGCCAGGAACATACTTCGTTATACGCGGACCAGTACTACTCAAGTTGACGCTGTTTCTTCGCTGTGTCGGAGCATTCAAACTGGTCAAGGGCCACGGGTTGAGTCCTTCCTTAGAGACCACAGGGTTCTGAGTACCTGGAGTCAAACCTGCTTCCGAGTCCGAAGTTTCCCGAGTGCTGCTATATCTTTCGGAACTTGTAGGAGGCTGAACAGGTCCCTGAGTATCAGTGGGCACGGACGCATGCAGTCTAGATTGGTTATCTTCGTTCGTTGATAGTGCTTCATCATCCCTGCGAGCGAGAAGTAGGTCAAATGAGCCATTGTTTCGTACGACCGGCTTCTCTTTGATCTTCTGTTTACCGTTGGTATTGTCCTTCTCTCCGTATGTGGACTGAAGAAGATCTTCCACGAGGCCAAGCACTTCGTGTGGGTCTTCAAATAGTACATCGTCCTTGGCTGGTTCTATGTTAACATCGTAGCTCGCTTCAGGACACCAGATCTGCAAACAAAGAAATGGGTCCGTCGTCGCTGAACCCTTCTGGCGAGAGGCGGCAGCACGTATATATGATTTGTAAAGTTTGGCAATATCCTGGCCAATTCCTCGATTTGTTGATATTGGTCGGCCGTCTATGCTGAGGTATTGGCCGATATTATTCATCTTGGCCAAGTCTATCTGATCAGCTTCGCCTGACCCTATAAGGGATGGACATACCACAGTCGGGATCAGGCAGCAATGAGACCAGACGGAAGCTGGAATCATGAGCTTCTGCATCTATCCCTTGCGCAGGCTCTTGACATGGCCATGTTCTCTCGACACAGTGAGAAGCAACGTCATAGCCGGCAATCTTCAATACCGCATCCATAATTGTCCCATGCTGCGGCGCATAGACCCAGTTGTTGTTCTCCGCTCGGGCCTTCAAAACTTTGACCGAAAACCTTTTCGACGGATTACACATGGCATAACTCTGGATCATTTTCTTTATCCTCGTCAAAGTCTTGACACAACTTTTCAACGCGGTCTGTCTCCGAACAGGGATCGGCTTGAACAGATCAGTGATACGAACAGTGGTCCCGACCGGATGCGATGTCCGTTGGGTGCTTTAGAACGATCAGTCGATTGTTCAATCAGGGAAGTGTACGGTAGCGCGCACCTAAACAACTCCCCATTCCGCCCATATTTCATAGAACTGCCGACCAGCTCCGATTCAACCCTGGTAAGAATATTGACACCACCGGATATCTCAGCCGCGCTGGCCAGGGCCTGGCCTCTGAAGCCCAGACTCTTCCCTCCGACCATCCTCAGATCTTCGATGGTCTGGATCTTGCTAGTGAAGGTGCGTCTGCATACGAAGGCATGGTCGGCGGAAGGGATGCCGTGCCCATTGTCCTTTACTTGGATGAGATCGAGCGTATTTTGGGATATCTCGACACCAATTGATGCTGCTGAAGCATCGATGGCGTTGTCTATTAATTCCTTAACGATTGAGCAAGGATCCGAGATGACGGACGCTGAGCCGATGGCATGAACAGTGGAACTAGGAAGAGCCGTGATCGGCATCTTCAACCATGGTACTCAGATAGACGAAGGTCATGGACGAAGCTACTGAGGTAAGTGAGTGATATATGAAAGATGGAACTAAATGAACGCGATATATAAACGAGATTGATGATAATCCGGATTGATGATAAAATCCGGGAAGTTGTTGGAAGGACTCGGCGGCGGGAATATTTCCACGCACGGGATGCCACGTGAGCTGAGTCAGCGCCCCGACGTGTCCTTCCAACAACGGAAAAAACATGGAAGAGGCATCTCTTTTCAGTTCCATCTGCATATCAGCATGAGGTGAGCCACGATGCTCTGTTCCTCTTTCTCGATATCGCAGCTGGCGATACCATCAGTCTGCGTGCTGATTGCCTTTCTCGCCTACACCTCTCAGTATTTCTTCGCCTATTTCGAGCCATCGCCCCTACGGGAAAGCGAACTATGGCGCATCAACATCTTCGCGTTGTGCATCTGGATCTGTTACTATCGCTCCTGCACTGTAGACCCCGGGCGCATTCCCACGGACTGGAAGCCGGTAGACAGTAAGCAGTTGGAAGCGGACCGTGCCAGTGGTCGCCAGCGGTGGTGCCGTAGATGCGAAGCTTTGAAACCACCACGGGCGCATCACTGCAAAACATGTCGCAGGTAGCTCTATCAGATCACTTACAAGTGGCCATTGCTGATTATGTGCTCAGGTGCATTCCGAAGATGGATCATCACTGTCCGTGGACATCAAATTGCGTCTCGCATTTCACTTTCCCGCATTTTGTGCGGTTCTTGTTCTACGCGGTTGTGGGCATGAGCTATCTCGAGTCCTTGCTCTTTGAAAGGGCTTCGATTGTCTGGGCTTCCAGAAACCTTCCAAGTGTAAGAAAATGCCAATTTTACGTGTTGATGTACTGACGACATACAGTACCTCGGACCCAGCGCATCGCAGATAGCGCATCTATTTATTTTGCTCGTCTTAAACAGTTTGACGGTGTTCATGCTATTCGTACTTTTGCTTCGGACCATGTGGACCCTGGCGTTCAACACGACGACCATTGAATCATGGGAGATTGAAAGGCACGAGACCCTGGTGCGGAGGGCCCGACACTTTCGCGGGTACCTCAGCGGACCCGGTGGAACAAGTATCCGGATCAAAAAGCAAGAATTCCCCTACGATATCGGTATCTGGTCGAACATCAAAGTGGGCATGGGCGGCAGTGGAAATGTATGTATCGCCCGCTCAACGTCGCGATGTGGCTAATCAAGCGGATAGGTCATCAGCTGGTTTTGGCCACTTGCAAGGACGCCTGCGCGCACAACAGGACTGGAATACGAGGTCAATGGCTTTGAAGGTTGGTTATCTCTGTTCTCTTACAGTGCGAGGTTTAACTCGAACTAGAATCAGATGTTTCATGGCCACCACCTGATCCAGATCGAATCCCAATGCCGTCTAAACAACACCTGTCTAGCGGCATTGCCACCGGGGCCGGAAATTATGGGCGCGACGAGATTGAAGCCTTTAACCGGCGCAAAGAACAAGACTTGAACCGCCCAAGGGAGGAATTGGGGATCCAGCGTCGTCGACGTTTTCACAATCGTCTTGAAAGGTCGAACGATAATAAGACGCAGGTGAATGAGTCTGGTGACTACATGGATGATTCCGAAGACGGTGAAGAGGGCTGGAGGAACGCAGAGGGAGAGCGGTTGGGAGATTTTGGCGTGGACGAAGATGCGGAGTTTTACGACGAGGAAGACATTCCTCTGGGTGTTTTAATGCGGCAACGAGCTCAGAAGGGCCAATAGACGCCATTGATTATCTCAAGATTTAAGTGTTCTCTCTATTGGATGAACCATGCCGTGTTCATCCCACTTCATACCTTCCTAGCGATACCTCTCAACCGCACATATCCCAGCCACTGACTGCCATCCTCATGACGCGTCACCGCCGTCTGAAGAACTTCACAAACCTGCTGCACAACGCCCTCGCGCTTTTCGTCGGGAAGAGCATCTAAGAAAGGCGCACCCATCAGCCTCACCCATCCCGCCAACCCACCATTTATCGCATCGGTCAGCTTCGTCGGCCGATACTCCGTCTCCATCTTCTCAACCTTAAAGCCGATCTCTTCCAACGCGCTGGTCATCCAGGCAACCGACGGGAAAAACCAGGGGCTGGTCTCTCTGGCCTTCTCAATCGAGAAACCCTGTTGGACGAGCGCGAAGATCATCGCCGTTTGCACCTCGGCGATGTTGCCATGTCCGCCCATCTCGAATACATACGTGCCGCCGGGTTTCAGGCTATCGTATATGGCTTTGAGAGTGTTCAGACGGGTGGTTTCATTGCGCAGGATCCAATGCAATGCGGCGTTCGAGATCCTAGGTACACATGTCTTATTAGCAATTCATCAGTCAAGTTCCAACATAGAAAAATCTTACACTTTATCCCAGCTTCCATTCACGATCTCTTTCTCTTTCTCTAAGTAGCAGCAGTCCACGACGCGGAACTCCGCCTTCGCACCTCCGTATTCCTTATTCGCCGCTTCGATCATCGCCGGAGACGCGTCAATCCCCAGGACAGACTGCACGACGGGCAGGAAAGCTTCGGTGTACTTTCCATCGCCACAGCCTATGTCAAGTACTTTGTCTGTGGGCTGTGGGTCTAGGTACTGGAGTAATGTCTGGGCTAGTTTGGGAACGAATGAGGCGGAGGTTGAATAGGCCTGTTAGTGGGGTTAGTTATGGCGAATTCTATCTCAATGAGGTTTGTCAGGGACCGGGGTAGTCAGGTACATACCTCGGTAGACCAGTGATCTTTTCCTTGGGCCATCTTGGAGATGAGGGTCTTGGCGCGGGGAAGACGGGGTGGTTATACTATGACGCGAAGTAACAAAGGCAGTTTGAGGATGAAATTGCGTAATGCTTCGAGCAACCAATATTCAAAAAGCTTCTGCAATTTTCTGGGCTGAGGAGATACATCGAGGGTGTCTACATGGGCATTTATGTATCCCAAGTCAAAGGTAGGTAGAGTTCCCAGTCCGATCCGATGTCGGAGGCTGGCCCGGAATGCAACTCAGTATCAAAGCGTATCGGGGCGCCAATGAGAGAGCGAGGGATGCGTTGGGCAGTATATAGGGGCTGCTATAGGACAAGGTGTGGGATGGAGTGGTATTCAAGTATACTTAATAGGTAACAGAGACTTAAGTACATGTTCTGGTGTGGACGTGTGGATGTCTGAGGTTCTGCCAAGCATTTCACGGTCTGCTTGATGTTTACATCGAACAGTCAGGAGGCCGTTTTTTTGCTCAACAATAGCACTGTTATGACCATCATAGTGAAATAGGGTTGTATATCGTGGTATTCAAAAGCCTTGCTCGCATCACATATGTCCAGGGTGCTGGATTTACTATTAGTGATAGGATTGCGAATATTTATTGAAGACCAGATATTTTTGCATTAATATACCAACTTTTGGCGGATCACGAGGTCTGGAAAGGTTATGTGGGCGTAAATTTGATTGAACATCATGATTCATCTTGAATGAATGATTTTCTCCCCAAGATGGAGGGGCAGGCGAGGTGTAGGCCTTTTAATAGCTCGACCTCAACGAGGCGTACGATTTGATGCAATGTTTCAGATGCCTGGCTGCCTAGTAAATGCCTCAGGCATCTACAAATTGCTTACATCATTGCCCTCAATCCTAAGATAGCAAAGCATCGGAGCGACTTTGGGAGAAAAAAGCAAAATATGAAGACATACCATATTTCCTGAGAGCGAACTATTACAGTAACCCCAGCATGGTCTGTTAGGTGCCGAGACGGAGGATAATGGAATTCTCTCTCTCTCTCTCACGCACACGTGTGTACACGCGCACACACACAAACTGCCCACTAAATTGAAACCACTCCCCATGCCGTATATTGAACAGCCTACTTATGTACCCAATCCAGTCACTTTGGAATCATAGCATTGGAGACGATGTAGATCTACAAAGTATAATTCCATGAAAAACGTCGAGTCGCCCATTGGTAGGTACGGCAACGCTTGCCTGATAATGGTTTAGTGCGTGTGACCCACAGTGCATTTAGCCAGTCAGCGATCCCGTCGTTGAGAGCCTTCAATAATATACTGTAAGGTAGTTCAAGCATTCCGGGTAGGTACACCTCTGCATTCCCATTCAAGAGTAGAACTGTGATAGTGTAGTAGAAGTAGGTGAGATTTTTGTAGGAAGTTATCGCTTTGCTTCTCTTCCACATATGAAACCAGACGCCGATGATAGCAAGAGCGGCGAATCAGAATGGGTGCCTTTGTTTGGGTCCAGCACCCAAGCCGCATCGCTGCCTCACACTTCCCACTAACCAGTTCTTCAACAGAGTCCGTCACTCTTCCTTTGTTAGCCCATATGTTGAGATAGAGGAGCTGGAGTTTCCTTCCTTCCTTTCTTCTTCTTCTCAGCATCCGACCACAACTTTCGATCAGAAAGCCGAAAAAATACCCAATCATGGATCCGTTCGTCGCTATCAGCTTGGTCGGCAACATCTTTTCAATCATTTAGATCGGAACTCATGTCGTGAAGTATGGTTACAACATCTATCGCTTTGCATCGGGCGTGACGCAGCAAAACCAGGACTTTTCCGAAACGAATACCCGGTTCAAGGAGGTGGTTACCTGTCTGCAGCAACAGAAAGTTCAGACTGGAACACTCAGTGAGGAGGAACGGATTCTGAAGGAGCTGTGTGTGGAATGCTGCAATGTGTTTGATGAGATACAGCAGTTGTTGGATGCGTTGCAGATGACGCCCGGTAAAGCTAGGCATTCTTAACTCGCCAGAGTGATGTGGAAAAATTGGCGCTCGAAGGATCGAAAGGAAGAGTTGCAGACAAGATTGGACAAGTGTGAGAAGCAGTTGAATTTATTGCTAGCTATCCCTACCGGGTAAGAGCAACATCTAGTCCGGGGGCCATCTCATTTGCTGATATAGATATGGGCCAAGACCCCAAGCCACTTGATGCCTTGCTGAAGTAGACGCGCGAAATATTTACCCACTGGCTGGAAGACGGCGGAGGCACGTTTCACATATCTGGCAAACCGGGGTCGGGGACAAAGACCCTGATTGTAGCCAGGTTTTTCTACTGGAAGCCGGGCTGCACCCTTCAGAAAAGCTTTCGCGGGCTCGTCCGAGGAAGTATGCATTCGATTCTGTCACAGTCGACAGAGCTCATACCTCTGCTGTTTTCAAAGCACTGGAATACTGCTTTCAGCGGAGTACGACCGGTGATTGATGATAAGAGTGAGGTTCTTGCGGCATTTCGCAAGTTACCTGAATTGGACAGCTGGGGATTGATCGACAGAGAATGCAAACCTTTGAATAGAATGCTCGGGAGTTGCAGTGCATGGCACCATTTACCATATCGACAAGAACAAGTTTCAATTAGTGCCAAAGGTATTTTCGGATCTATCTTCAATGTCCTACTGTATTTAGTTTGCCAATTTAGAAATTGGTCCGCTTCATGCTAACCTCTGCAAGTGCTCTGGGGGTGCCTGAGGCATCTCAGAGACAGCCTGGTATCTGAGACAGTGCAATGAGGCATACGCATTGTTGAGCTGTCAAAAGGCCTACTCCTCGCCTGCCCTTCCACCTTTTATAGGTAGTCCTTCACTCAAGATAGGTCGTTCAATCGAAGCAATTCAAGCTGTCAAATCGTCATTTCGGTCCCTGATCATCATCCCGAGTTTTCTAATTCTACAGCCTCGGCACCGGAGCAACAACCAAAAGATCAGACACTCAAATCACCTCAATTTCCAACCCGCGGAACCGGATTCAACACACCAGAAACCCATCCCACTCTGTCCTCAGATCACGGAAGCAGAACCGCGATGCCGCAGCAACTGGGCCGCGAAGTGGAGACCCGCTCTTCTCGGCCGCCGACGTCACTCGCCCAGTCTTCGGTCGATCTTTCTGCTTTCTGCCAGTGTCTTCACCGTTGAAACTCCATCGCATATCCACATCCCACAGACAAATCTCCACCCTCCCCAAGCGGAATGGACATCGGAAAACCGTGGAAACGCCGGCATTGTGGCATTATTAATCTAGGACTCCACTGGATCGGGCGCATGGGGTGATTTGGCTCGCCATAAAAGAGGAGGTTATTTCTTCTACTGCGTAGAAAGGCACGGGAGTTACGACTACTAGTTACGTTTTTGACCATTTTGGGACATCCGACAAACGGCCACCATGACGTACACTGGACATTGTAATTGCGAAAGCATCCGAATCACGCTGCCCAGTCAGCCTGAGAATTCGGTCATTTGTCATTGGTATGGAGAACTACGATGCTGGTTCCTGCGAAGTGGATGAGATTTGATGATTGACAGCGCTGACGCTATGGCGTGTTTAGTGCGAGCTGCAAGAGAGCTGGAGGGAGTGGTGAGTTAATCCATTGGGAGTTTAATGGTAAATGTTAACGAAAGAATAGTTTTCTCGACGAACTACTTTGTCGGCGAGGATGAACTTTTGCTGGAAGATGCGCAGGGGACATTGAGGATCTACGACGACACGAAGACGGCGTCGGGGAATGTTGCCAAGGTAAAATTTTGAAAGCAACTGGGTTTCGTTTGGGAGATTTTTCTGGTCTATTCGGAAAGAAGCTGACGAGGAGTGAATATTGACAGCGTCACTTTTGCTCGAACTGTGGCAGGTAAGGAAGGTGTTTGAGGTTGCGATAAAGAAACAGGCTGATATGTGCAGTCCGATCTACACCACCACTCCGAGTGCACCGGGGAAAATGTATCTGAAGGCGGCGCTATTCGATACGATCTCCTCGCCGAAACTGGCGGTGTTCAAGGAGCGACAGCCGCAGTGGGCGACATTGACGGGCGCGGAGGGGGAGATATGAACTTGCTCAACGGAGTCGATGGGCAGAAGAGAAGGAGAAAAGGAGAAAAGAAGCGAAAGTGGCACCGGCAGCGATTGCGCCATCGCGTTGGCGCCGCGGCGGGTCCCTGATTGGGCGTGGGGGCGTTTAAGCAAGGGATTGGCAGCCCCTAACGGTTTGAAGTTGACCTGTGTGATCTATTTACTCATGTTGATATGTACATACATACTAGAGAGTCATTCTATACTTTTCTAGAAACTCGAATGGGTCGCGGGGACCCCAACAAAGGAACAGTCGGCGATCGACGGAGCCAAGGCAGCATGACACATCCATTGCCGGCGGGATTCGCCGACCAGTCACCGCATCCTGTTTCCTGTTTTCCTCCCTCCCCTCTTTCTGGTCACTCTTGTCACTCTCCTCATCTCTCTGTCGCGACAAGTAGCACGCGACACCTCGATGCCTTTCCCTCGAGACAATGACCGACCGGTCTGACGCTGAACACCCCGCCAACGGTCCTGCCACCGTTGCCGACCACGATCGGCCCTCTGAACCTGATCGCCGACCTTTCCCAGACTCCGATCGACGGGACTCGGACGAGCGAGACCGAGATGCTCTGGAACTCCACGAGATCGAAACCCAAGACGACTCCGCCACCTCGACGGCGTCCATCTCGTCGGGCGAGTATCGCACCACGACGCACCGTACCGGATCGCGAACCAGTCAGCGGACTGTGCAGAGTCGGGCGCCACGCAAGGGGTTCGCGGGCTATGTGCAGCGCTTCTGGACGCGCAACGTCGTGTTGACGGTGCCGCAGAAGAGTAATCGGGATCATTTCGGTATGTAGAACTTGATCAAATCTTTCGCATGGAATTGGATCGTCAGAGCGGTGTTTGACAATTGACGGCATCATGTCTTCTTTTTTCCGTTTTGTCTTCCATTCCAACCAATTCAAGCCACAAGCTTAAGTTTCATAGCTCTCGAACGGACATTCCTGGCATACATCCGTACGTCCGTCATCCTGGCCATGCAGGGTGCCCTGGTTGCACAGCTGTTTCGTCTGCAGCATTCGACTTCCTCCAATTCGCGCCTCGGATATTATGAAGTAGGCATTCCCCTGTCGGTCGCGTGCCACGCAGTCGCAATCCTGGTGGCTCTGATGGGGGCGCATCGCTTTTTCAAGCAACAGAATGCTGTGGCGCTGGGGACCGTGTATGCGGGGGGATGGGAGTTGAATTGTATTGGGGTGTTGATTGGATTGGTGAGTTCTATTCATTGCATCTCTGGTTGATTGCTGCCCCTGTTTGGCTATCTCAGGGAACCGAATGTCGGGGCACTGACTATATCCAGGTAATCCTGACAACGTTCATCCTCTCCGTCATTATAACCGTGGAGATTGAGACTCACGGGTCATAATACTTAATCTACCGCCATCTAGTCCTATTTCTTGAAAAGTTCTCATGTACATAATGATAATCTATACACTACGACTCCGCTATAATACATGCTGGCGAGCTACATGAATTATCTAGCCCTGACTCCGTACATGCTCGTCTTGCTCTGAACATGGATGTGAATCAGATATCCTTCTGACATACGATCACTTAACATCCAAGGAAAATAGAGTTATCAAGCTCGGCACCCATGATCACAGAGTGCAAGGCGCCGAGCCTCCACCTCGTATTCGTCGGGAGGTAGATGACCTCGTCGTGGCTTGACTCCGCCGCCTTTTTACGGATGTTGGTATATAAGAGGGATATATCCTTGATGGTATTATAACATATCTTCCGTGATCAAAGGATGACAGACAGCTAATAAACAACCATGAACCTCAACCCGAACCCGAACCCGGCATTCAAAGACCTCACGATAACCACAACTCCATCGTCAGTTCCAAACCCAGACTCAAAACCAAGTTTCAAAATCAATATTTCCTTCCAGAACACCCTCGTTTCCTCCACTCCCGAGACGAACCCCCCACCAACAACAAAAGGAACAACAGAAGCATCGAAAACAACATACCACATCTACCCAACACCCCAGAACCCCTGTCATGCGCTCATCACTCAACACCTCCTCCCCAAATCGTCATCCGCGCGCCGCAAACTCCTCAAACATAACCCCGACCTCCTCACCTCTGACTCTTCGTCCCCATCACCACCAAAATCGTACTTCCTCCACCTCCCAACCCTAACCTTCCACTCCCCACCCCGAACCCTCCGCCGCGGCGCCACAAAAACCTCCCCTCCCATCTGCATAATCCACAACTCCCCCTTCTGGAAACGATGGCGCATCCTCACAGGCACGGCGCTCCTGGGCGCAATCGACCCGCGCGGCCTCCTCCATTATGAGCGGAGAAGTACGACGAACAATTGTCCTCGCGCGGAAGATGAGGTGAAGGGGTATCGTGTACGGTCGTGGAGGGCGTGCGGGGAGAGTGGAAAGGAGTATTTTAGGAAGGTTAATGATGAGAGGAAGAAGTGGAAGATGGTAGGTAGTGGGGATGGTAATTATGATCGGGGGAGGAGGGTTTGGAGTCCTGTTCGGGCTGATGAGGTGCTTCCTGTGACGTGGATGCATGCCACGCCGTTCTCGACCCGCGTGCGATGGTACAGTTTCGTGTATGAGGGGGTGAAGGCGACGTGGAAGGGGAGTCATGATATTCCGGAGAGGAAGAAGTGGGCGAGACGTCTGATGCCGCTGCATCATTTGAAGTTGGTGGTTGAGGGTGGTGGTTGTGGTGGTTCGTTAGGGAGGAAGGGTGGAGGTGAGAAGCATGACCACCACCAGGATATGGATCAGGACCGGGCCTATGGATTCGAGAGGAAAGAGGAAGGTGAAGGGAGTAAAGGAGAAGAAGAGATCGTCCTGGCTCGCTATTCGAGTAGTCTCTCGCACGGAAAACACGGTACGTTGGTCATCTTTGACGACGAGGTGACGAAGGTGTTTGGATCTCAAGATCTGGTTCGTTCGAGGCAGGATTTCGCCTGCAACCGAGAGAAAGAGGTTGGCGTGGCGGATGAATATGATGTGATTGTGGCGACGGCGATGTGTATGATCCTCGGAGAGTGGCAGAAACGAAAGACGGTGCTGGAGATACTGCTGGCGTTGGCTGGGGCTGGGGCGGAGGGGGGTCTTGCAATGGCTTGAGGGATTGTCAGGTAGTTGGCAGTGGATTTTCTTTGCGTTGTTGGAAGTTAAACTGATTTTATCATTTATCTTGAATGGCAGGTCTTGCCAAGCAATGCAATCTAAGAATATCTAGAATACCGTCTATCTATACCCCAAACAAGACAATCGAACTTGCCCAAAACCATCTATCAACACCTCAATCCTCAATACAATCTAAACAGCCCAGCTCTTAAACATCAAGAACGGCGAGAAGACAGGCGTCCCATCCGCATAAACAGATCTCACCATCGGGATCATCCAAACAGGCGTAGTCCACAACAGAAAGATACAGACCCAGACATAGCCAAGTCCACGACAAACGATCGGATTCAACCGGCCGACCCATCCTCTGCAGATATGCTGAAAGGCACTCTCGACGACAATGCCCGCCGCCTGCACCACAAAGTAACAGATAGCGCCACTCTCTTCCCATCTGATGCCGAATGCAACGTCCATTCCTGAGTGAAACAGACCAGACAGAGCGAAAGCAATGACGAGGCGCGGGTACATGACCCATGTAGAGGTGCGCGGGATGCGCAGGATGCTTGACGAGATCATATCTGCGTTCGAGTAAATGAGGGCGCGAAGTGACTGGTGCCACGAGATTCTGGATACAGGTTTAGCTAGAAAGGCTCTGAAAAAGGTAGCAGTGCAACATACCCCCATAGCCGGCGCAACGACCAGCCGTGTAGCAACGAGCCGGCAATAGGAGGCCATGCGCTGGGATGATGGATTCCCAATCCTACGGCGACGACAGCGGCAGAGTTATACACCGCCAGCGTGAACGCCCTGCAGCAGATAGCAAACGAGATAGTAAACGCAATCAGCAGAATCAATCTCCTCGTCGACGCAGCATACACCCAAGGCAACAAGACCGATTCATCGCGCGGCAAGGCATCAATCGCAGCCGGCAGATGCGGATCGCTTGTTTCGACCGTAAACAGCGCCAGAAGAACAACACCCCAAACAGCCTTGGCGACGCCAACGAGGACGAACCTCCCACGCGACGGAACATACGAGGGATCGGTCTCGTCGAACCGAGGCAGCTTATTGATCTGCCAGGGGGTGTTGATGCGCCGATAATTGAACGCCGCGCTGACGGACCAGAGGACGCGTTCTAGAATGCTTCCTGAGCGGGTGGTTTTCGCGTTCGTCTTTTTCTCCCATGTCACTTGGCCTTCGTATGAGACTCGGCTGAGCACGAGCAAGTCCATCGCGTTCATCACGTTCACCCAGCAGTTCGCCGTCATCGGGCCTCCGATTCTCATGTCCAGTGTGCTGTTGCTGATTTGGTGTTGAAATGCACACGCCAGAGCGATGACCACGACTGCAGCGGCGGACCTGAATGGCGATCGAGATGGAGTCAATCCCACGGTCATGGCAGTGATGAGCTGCATGCAGGCCCATTGCGCGACGGGGACGCGCCAAACGTCGAACGCGGTCATCGCGAGCGAGAATAGACAAGAAATAAACGAAAGTGAAAAGAGAAAAGGTCAGGTCGACATAACTTAGAAAAATTTTAGAAAAGTTTAATGGACGACCAGTTTGGCAGTCAGGGCCGTATAAATAGTTGTAAACATCGACATCGTGGGAGTTGCTGTGTTGTTGGGGTGCGCGTCGAAGGCGGTGATTGGCAGTCGGTGGAAACCGGCGTCGCACTATTACGGCGCTATGGATTTGCACCCTCAAGATCCCTCAAGATCCCTCAGGATTGAAGAGTTTATGCATATCTAGGCCGCCATGTGGGCGGTGATCTTCCAACTAATATCCCCGTCCGTCTGGGCGAGTTTATTTGGTTGGCTAGCTGGCTATGTATTTCGTGGGCTAGTAACTTCTCATCTGCTGCGACTGCGAAAGTAAAGCCGGTACAGGTGCAAAGAAATACTTCCAAAATTACGAGTCGATCGCGATAATCACAAGGTGTAAGATTCACAGTCCCAAGCACTTGCAATGGCCTTCTATCCAGAAGAAAAATTCTCGCACGCCTCCACCAGATCGTACATTCTGGCCAAGTAATCACACTACTGCCGCAAACCATAATTCTTACCAGAAACTCAGGCAGCTGATTGACAGGACTCGAAGAGACGATTTTGAAGTATAGAAAACTTAACCGGCAAACGTTAAAGCACCATATATGTACAAAGTTTGACACATTCTCTAGATAACCGCGGTTCCGGAACGTCTATCTTGCCACGCATTAACCGTTTCCGTCCTCAAGAATATATGATCTCATGGTGACAGTTCGATTCAACCTCGACGAAGCTAAACCAGCGAGTCATGGAATCATAGGGATCTCAACAAAGAGCTCCTCATGTTTAGAAATATCCCCATTGTCTCCGTTTGCTAACCAGATCACAGCTGTATTCCGAACTACTACTTCATATCAGCAAAGCACAATTACAACCTCGACTATGACGAAAAGTCTTGTATGTTCAATTGACTTTGCTCAATCCTCTACTAACCTTGCCCCTACTACTAGACTTTTGACGTCCGCTACGACAACGAACTCGCCCACCAGTACTACGGCGACGGAGAGAAACTTGCCAAACAGTATGTAGCTTTTTTATATCATTATCTGTGATCACACATACGAACCACTCCACTGCTTATAGGATGCAGGTTATCTACCGCGACAAGAATCTCACCTTTCCCAAAGAATACGATTCAACCGCCACCTATCCGCCGATCAGTTTCATGAAGTATGTTATCCTTGTGTGGTACGGTTGCATTCAGCAAGGATGTAGATCTGACAAGAACAGTGTGACGGCGGAGGATGACGTCGATGTCGACGGTTTGAGGAGAGTCCAGGTGCCTTCTGGTTTGAACGTTGAGATCATTGATTTCGACGAGGAGTGAGGGAGCCTTTGGAGAATTCCTGTGTACTTGGAATTAAATCAATGCGAATAACGAATTACAAGCGTACCAGGAAGATATTCCTTATGGAGTAAACTTGTGTCATTTATTTGCTTGACCTCCCATAACCCTCACTGACCCGACCTATACAGAACTATAGCTGTTGAAGGAAACTTTCTCGTCGACTCTTTTCCCTATTCACTGATTTTTCCGGCGGGTCAATCCTCCACTAATGTCTAATCGTAGCATTCCACGGATTTGACACGCTTGGCCACCTGCCGCAAACAAGGATTATCATCGTTGGTCAGGTCGTCCGTATTGCCGAACAGTGTGCAGAGAGGTCGTCTCTTGCAGTCAGTAGATCTATATATCCTTTTTAGCATATAGATCGAGACAATCCATTCACGACAAGAATCATTGACCTACCTATACAAGATACACATCACATCTCCGCGAGGAATTTTGATCGAGCCTAGTTGTTTTCTGGTGGAGTCAGCTTCGTTCATTATTTCTAGTAATCAGACAGAGGCGGAAGGGACAGAATTACACGGAAGAGGGGCGAAGACTTACAGATCGCTTTTGATCTCAGTACATTTGTCCGGCGAGATTTTCTTGGAGTTACCCTTGTATTCGGCGTCGTTGTAGAGGGTTGACTGTTGGTTTCTCGGGTAAGCCAGCTACACTAAACTATGCTATATGGACATGTGGATGTACCTTGTTGTCTGCGGCTGCGCCGAGGGCTAGCAATGCGATGGCGGCGGAGAGGAGTCTGATCAATTGCATATTGCTGCCTTTGATTGAGGGAAGTTGGGGTGAAGGAACAGGAATTAGTACTGTTTGTTTTTGGGTGTTGATTATGTATATTGATCAACAGTCTGGAAACATGGACTAGAGCTTCTTTATACTTGTCCTGCGATTCTTTCTCCGGACGAAAGTGGAAACGACTGACATGGAGCAGGGTCTGCTCGGCAGCAGTCAGGCAACGGTTCGTGTACCAAGACCACTTGTGTTTCTAATTTAGGATCTGGATAGGAATATATCCGGCCTCTACAAAGCTACGGGCATAGGTAATGCATAACTTTTCCGCCTGAGTTGAGCCATTTGTTTATGTCGTAAAGTGAAACGGCATTGCAATCTGGACTTGGATGCCTGACTTGGCTACAGTTTCGACGACCAATAACACATGTCTCCTCATCCCCCGGTTCCCAGCACCAATCCAGTCAATTCACCACCTGGCTGACCCGAACTGCAGCGTTGCACAGTCCAGACCAGAATATCACCTCCCTGCCCAATCTAGGCGATCCAACCCGCGCTAGCCTAGCATGCCTAACCTAGATACCCCAGACTCCCAAAGGATCCATACCCCCAGTGTTGACCCTCTTCTGCTGCAGCGTCTTCACCCGTCGCACCAATGTCCCCACACAGATCGGCCCAATAAGCGTACACAGCGTAATAGCCCAGACAATGACCAGGTAACTTTCCGTCGTTCCGGTCGATGCCCCATCGGAGAATATTCCCTGCGATTCCGCCAACGAGGCAATCAGGTATCCGATCTCTCCGCGGGCAACCATGGCAAGGCCAAGAATCGATGGCGGGTACAGGGATTTGGGCTTAGGCGGCAGAGAGATGCGGTTAGATGGCTGGTTGGCGGCGGAAGGAGCCGGATGATCTGATGGCTCGGCTTGCGAGGATCGATCAGCCCGAGGCGTGGGATTTGTGCTCGGGGATGCACTGTCGCTGGTTTCTTCCGATGATTCAGGTTGGGGTGTCCTGTCCTTCATCGGGATTTCGGACCCCGTAGATTGTTTCTGCCTAGGACTGTGTTTCTTTCGTGCATCGAAGCAGACGAGACGCGCATACGAGAAGGGCTTCGTGGCAGTGCGCATCAGACTGGATACGGGGCTTCGAGAAACCCGGACCAGCCATAATCCGGTGACGAGCTTGCCGATGGCCATGAGAATGGCGTAGACGAAGCCGCGCCATACGACGCTTCCTTGGAACATTTCGGTGATCGGGATGGCGAATCCGATGGATGCCTTGTTTTGTCAGCGCTTGTATTCGACTCCGACAGGGATGGGGAAAACTCACGAAGAAAAGAGGAGTGAATACTCGGTTCACGGACTCCTTGTAGTATCTTTCGTAGACTACCACACCGGTGGGAGTTTCATCGTGCTCTGCTGCCGGCGGATGTTCGGCAGGAAAACTGGCAGAAGTCGGCTCTTGAGCCGGCTGCTTGCCATTATCAGGAGTATCTTGGGTGCCTGAAGAGTCATTCACGCCACGCTGTTGAGGTGTTTCTGCTTGCACCTTCGACTCAGCCACGATGCCGTCAAACCAGGACACGATCACCCCGGCAAGATACGCAGCGAACAGACTCGAAGTACCCGCATACGTCGCGCCAGCAACTAAACCGACAAGCACACAGGTATGAGCGAGGAAAGCAAACTGCGCGGTGAGCATTGCCTTTGGCATTCTATCCTTCAAGCCCACCAATTTCTTCAACACAGGCTGAAAACAGAATCTACACGCCAGGAAAAGGCCAACCGCGAACCCGATAGATACAAAGATGGGCCTAATGACCGTGACCGCGCTGAAAGAGTCCGCCGATCCACCCAAGTTGCTGATAATCTGAACCATGATGAGACCCACCACGTCGTCAATCATCGCCGCGCTGGTGGTCACCACGCCCAGACGGGTTGTAATTAGGTTGGTGGTGGACAAGATGGTGAACGTGGTTCCGAGACTCGTCGCGCTGAGCGCTGCACCAGCCGCAAAGGCCTGCAGAGGGGTCGCGGAGACGAGTTCCATGAGAATGAAGGACAAGCCCATCGGAACGGCAATCCCCGTGAGCGCCACAGAAAGCGACAGAAGGAGATTGGCTTTCAGGGATTTGATTGAGGTCGAGAGACCGCCTAGATGCGCGTGAGTGAAGTCCCACGATCGCATATGCAAACAACATACCTTCGTATACTAGCATGATCAGGCCCAGGTATCCGAGCTGCTGAACAGCTGTTTCCATCCCCCGATCGAGCCATTTCGCGCCGGGGGTGCCCCAGAGAATGCCGATAAACAGCTGACCGATGAGGCCGCAGTACAGAAGTTTATCTAGGCAGACATTGACAATGTTCAAGACCAGTAAAAATCCGGTCAAGTTAAGCACTGTCGCAATGGCAGGCTCATGATACGCAAAGGCCGCTTCGGATTGATCGCCGGCCATGCTGATAAGTTACGATGATAATTCCTGATACACGATACACAGGGCTATATAGGAGGGTATAAGTTTCGATGATTCTGTAGAACTCCGACAATAACAGACTCCATCAGGTGGTTTTCCGAAAAAGACTTCAGGATAAGTGATGCGCTGATTAGTTGGCGTGAGTAGACGGGTACGTGCAAAGATGAGGCAAAAGATAGGGATTGTTGAAAAGGAGAGAAATGCCAATGTGAAGACGCGATCAGATGGGTTTGCAGCGGCAGAAAGAGTTTTCCGCCAAGTTGACCGCCAAGTGTCAATTGATGTCATGCCAAGACTTCGCTTGTATCCTTCAGTGACTGTCTCAGCAGGGTGAGGGTGAAAGATTGACAATATTCAATAGTGATCGAAAAATGTATAAGGGGTAAAGAGTCACATAGCTGAAATGACAAGCATATGAGCTATCACAGAGTACAAGACGTGGTCACCTACAATGTATCTTTTTCATGTGTATATATTGAACTTCTTAGTGGTATGTACACTGCCAATATTCTCACAATTTCCCTATGCTATCGAGAAGATCATTAGCGGTTTATGCCCCATACAAATTGGCTTATATCAAAATCCAGTAAGTACTTTGCCAAGCATATCATATTAACCTCATCAATGCAGCCAGCGGAAGTCGAACAAACCCATCCACTTCTATTGCATGCGACAGGTCTTCATATCGCGCAGACGATATTGATACAGACCCAGTTTAACCGGAGAAAAGTTTGTTTGTTCAAGACATAGAAGGGGTTAGCATGCAAACGTCAAGGAAAGCCGTCACCGCCATCTCCATCCCCTCTAATACTGCCTATAAGCTCGTGCACCACATGCAGGATGCATCAGTCCTGCAGGAAGATGTCTCAGGTGTCGAACACCTGTGCACACGACCCCAAACTGGCGACCACACCGTCTTTTAGTTAGGGTAACGGTATTTGGCATTGTCTATTGTTTACCGGGAAGGAAGCCCTGAAATGTGGGTAGTTTCAGGGCAAGAGAGCTCATCATAGCTAATGTATTGAGGAGTCACGCAAACAGGCGAATGTAGCGTAAAGCTAAGTCAGAAAGGAATGGCTGAGCTAAGTATGAAGCGAACTTATTATTAAGAATATTCGTATGGAACTTCTCAGACCTCAATACATAATGATAACGTTGTGAAAAGAAAAAAGAAAAAAACAACCGCGATAGCTTCATATGTCCTATCCGAGCACAGGCCAAGAACCCCATGGCTCAAATGTGGCGGACAATAGCATTTCCTGGGCACTCTAGACCCTTGGCTTATTAGTGGGAACAACCTATTCTAGCCCCATCAATCCAATTGTGACGAATCTAGTATCCATCGGTCGAATACGGGAGTGATGAAGTCACCCCGTCAACGTCACGGGTAGTACAAGTTAACGGTGCACGTCATTGTCCTACTCACCGAACTGACCATTGCTAGACAATCCTAATCCCCAGAGACATTTCAGACCTTGTCAAAACGAATACTATAGCGAAATAAAAATGGTCCATCTGTCAAAAGTCAGAAAAGGCAAACATGCCCGTCGTCAGGATGCCCAGGAGGAATCCGGGGACAGCTCAGCGGCTCCGTACGTCTACGCGACGCATTATGCCGCAGAGGAGCTGCCCGAGCATGAGCTTGCAGAGCGAGAGATGCCAGCTGCCGTGGTGAAACGGATGATTCAGGATGAGCTGAGTCTGGATGGGAACCCACTGCTCAAGTAGGCATTCGTTTGGTCCCTATCTTGGCGAGAGCTAGAGTATTAACAGTAACAGCTTGGCGAGCTTCGTCACTACCTATATGGTATGCTATGCTTACCTTGGAACGCTGAGTCCGGTCGCGTGCTAATGGGAGGAAACTGAATAGGAAGACGAAGTCGAAAGCCTGATGACCGACGCCATGAGTAAGAATTTCATCGATTTCGAGCAATACCCCCAAACTGCTCATATCCAGAACCGCTGCGTGAACATGATCGCCGGCCTTCTACACGCACCAACCAATAATGACGGAAGCGAACAAGACTCGATCGGTACGTCAACGGTCGGATCATCCGAGGCGATCATGCTAGGCATGTTAGCTATGAAGAAACGATGGCAGAACCGACGTAAAGCAGAGGGAAAAGACTGGACCAGGCCGAATATTGTTATGAATAGCGCGGTGCAGGTCTGCTGGGAGAAGGCGGCGAGATATTTCGACGTCGAGGAAAAGTATGTCTACTGTTCCGATACTAGATACGTAATCGATCCGCAAACAGCAGTGGATTTGGTCGATGAGAATACCGTCGGGATCTGCGCGATCGTGGGTACGACCTATACGGGCCAGTATGAGGATGTAAAAGCCATCAATGATCTCTTAACGGAGCGAAACATTGACTGTCCGATCCACGTGGATGCGGCGAGTGGTGGATTTGTGGCGCCGTTCGTCAATCCATCCATGATTTGGGATTTTCAGTTGGAGAGGGTGGTGTCGATCAACGTGTCCGGGCATAAATATGGGCTGGTATGTCGTCATGGGCCTTTTTCCTGGTCTTTCTGACGGACGCAACAGGTGTATCCCGGCGTGGGCTGGGTATTCTGGCGAGGGCCCGAATATCTTCCCAAAGAGTTGATTTTCAACATCAACTACCTCGGATCTGACCAAGCCAGCTTCACCTTGAACTTCTCTAAGGGAGCCTCGCACATCATCGGGCAATACTATCAGTTGCTGCGGCTGGGCCGGCACGGCTATAAATCCATCATGTCGAATCTGACGCGGACAGCCGACTACCTGACCGACGAACTCGAGAAACTCGATTTCATCATCATGAGCGAAAAAGAAGGCCGAGGGCTTCCGCTTGTTGCATTCCGATTCCCCGAAGATGAGGACCGGCTGTACGACGAGTATGCCTTAGCTCATTCGCTTCGCCAGCGAGGATGGGTCATCCCAGCGTATACTATGGCACCGCACAGCAACCAGCTGAAGATGATGCGGATTGTCCTGCGCGAGGATTTCAGCCTCCACCGATGTAACCTGTTGATTGAGGATTTCAAAATGTCCATCAAGGCATTGGACGAAATGGATGAGTCAATGATCGATAGGATTAGCAAGTAAGTTGTAGCCTTCTGATTCGCTCATCATTGGAGGCTAAAAAAACGCAGATACATCCAGACGCATGGGGCCAAGATGCCACATAGCCAGGTTTATGCAAACGAGCAACATTCGCTGCAAGGGAAGACAGGAAAATCCCACCCTGTTTGTTAGTCAGAGAGTTGATGATTTCACTGCAAATGCATCAATTGTGCTGTCTATGGAGTAGGTTTAGTAGACCTGTAATCAGGCCATGCACAATGGAGAAAGACAGTTATCTCGTGTGAGCCTATGTTCAACTATCCAGACGCAGGTGTCGTATGCACCTGGCTCCACTATCCCTCCCTTACGTATACTCTATTTCCCGCGTCCATTGACCATAGTGCGAACCTAGACGATCACCTAGGCAAAAGTCGGTAAGTCGCGTATTTCTAGGGTTTCCTCCGTGCGTATCAGTCATGCTAGGTAGGCAGCATTTATCCCCAGTCTGAATGCACCTTTCGGGAAGTTCATGTCAAAGCGCTTTGTTCATCTGTCAGCATCTGGTTGATGTAGTCGTAGGCATGGCGCTTGCCAAGAAACTTCCAAAAATTCCATCCGCAGACAAATAAACAACTTCTACCGAATGTTGTCCAGTATTACCGATAATTTTGATTTTCAAAATAACCCAGCGCCTTCAGACTCAATAGGCTCATATCGACGGAAGCCAGAGCCGACCACTCCACAAGAACTTTACCAATGACTTCACGCACAGTTATACGTCGATGATGCATGCAGTTATAAGTTCTCGCAAAAAGAGCCCACTCAGCAATCATAAATTAAACGCTATTGCCTGGTTCATGCGAGGTCCGCCATAACTAGGCTATCCCATGACTGGAACCCGAACACTGCGCATGCGTCGAAGATCCGTTCGCATATGATCAATCCAATCCTCCCGTATGACAGCAGGATCAACAACAATAGTGTCGCTTCACGATGCAGTAGTTGCAACTCTGAGGTTCCAATAATGCACGCCACGCATAAAACTGTCGGTGCTGTAGGCTCCGCGTTGAGTCTGAATTTGAGGGTCAATGCGGTACATGAGTTAGGTGGCCAACGAACTCCTTGTCAATGTGGATGCGCCTAGAAAACGGCATTACTGGGCAAATGTGTGTAGGAGCTATGGTGAAATTCATTTGCACGAAACGGGGTGTCAACAAGGGCGACACAATGAGTTTCTACTGATGCCTAAACTGAACTATAGCAATTTGTGGCCATGGTTGTTGACCGCTACCGGCTTCCTCGCAGAATATTGAACGCCGGGCATTTAAATGTCCCGGAGGGGAAATAACTTCAACTTCAAACTCAAATCTACCGTCCACTTTTGTATATCGCTCGGCTATGGCGTGTTCTGTATGGAGTCGAGAACAGATCATATCCCCGAGGGATAGTTGTATCTTTATGGATTCGGAAAATGAATGTCATGTAGTTTCCTGGGAACTCAAACGTATATTATTTTGGAAGCCCGCCGATTCCCTGTTTTAAAAATTATTGTGAAACTTGCTTGTTCCCAGTTCTCCTAGCCTGACGTGGCATAATGTTATTGTTTTCCTTGTTGGCCTTGTTGGCGTTTGTCTGCCACGCGCAAACCAAGGGCGTGTTTGCACATTTCATGGTAAGTCCAAATTTTGGTACTACTTCCTACTTTCACTGCACAAGGCTTATAGACCGCTAGCTAGGAAACAGCGACAACTACACAAAAGATGACTGGCGACAAGACATCAGCGCCGCCAAAGCAGCGCACTTGGACGCCTTCGCCCTAAACACAGGCTGGGGTCTCAACACCAAAGAGCTCCTCGACGACGCCTTCTCAATCGCCGACGAAGTCGGCTTCAAACTATTTCTCTCCCTCGACTACTCCGGCGATGGTCACTGGCCACAAGACCAAGTCGTCAACGTGTTAAAGACCTACACCAACAAGACCGCCTACTACCGACACCGCGATGACAAGCCGCTCGTCTCGACGTTCGAAGGCTCCCAAGCCGCCGGCGACTGGCAGAACATTAAACGTAAGGTTGACTGTGTCTTTATCCCGGACTGGTCGTCTCTCCAACCTAGCGTCGCGTTGGGGCGGGCTGCAGTCGACGGCCTCATGAGCTGGAGTGCCTGGCCCGAGGGCGTGCATGATACCAACACCACGCAGGATCAGAAATACATGGATGCGTTGGATGGAAAACCCTACATCATGCCTGTCTCGCCGTGGTTCTATACCAATATGGACCGCTACCATAAAAACTGGGTGTGGAGGGGCGATGACGTCTGGTACAAGCGGTGGCAGGACGTGCTGGAGATCGACCCGGAGTATGTGGAGATCATCTCGTGGAATGACTACGGCGAGTCTCATTACATCGGGCCGATCCATGAGCGAAGTTTGAATGTCTTCGACGACGCCCAAGCACCGTTCGACTATGCCAAGGGTATGCCGCATGACGGGTGGCGGGCTTTCTTGCCGTACGTGATCGAACAATACAAGAATCCGGGGAGGGACGCAAAGATCGATAACGAGGGCATTGTCTCGTGGTATCGCGTGAATCCGTCATCTGCGTGCTCGGATGGAAAGACGACGGGGAACACGGAAACTCAGGCGCAGAAATTGTACAAGCCTGAGGAGGTCTTGCAGGATAAGATCTTTTACTCGGCGTTGTTGGAGTCGCCGGCCGATATTACGGTCAGCATTGGTGGCAACAACAAGACGGCGACGTGGGACGATAAGCCAGATGGGAGCAAGGGGATCTATCATGGAAGTATCGAGACTGGTAAGAAATTGGGCGACGTGGTGGTGACGCTTTCGAGGGATAAACAGTTCCTGGCACAGATGAAGGGAAAAGCCATCACGGACAAGTGCGAGAAAAACCTGACGAACTGGAACGCGTGGGTTGGCAACGCTACCTCGACTGGAGAACTGGCCGCGAAACACTCCTCGTCGTCCTCGGGTGACGATGAGGACTCGTCGTCGACGCGAGTAGCGGTGGGGGGGCTGCTCCAGGCGGCGGTGCTCTGGACGGTAATCTTCAGTCTGGCATGATTTATGACGAGATGATGAGCGAAGGAATCAATCGGGTGAAATACGGGTGTCAAAAATGAAGACAGGGATAAGAGTTTGCACGTATTATCTATAGAACATCATAATATCTAATACTAGAGCTAATCTGGTTTCCCAGCAATATCTTCCACTAGTATGTTGACTCGACACGATCAAGACTCTGTCCGCGCAGGGCTGTGGAACGATCCGAAAATCCCATTCAACTGCCAATAAAGGGCGCCGGAAAAGCGACGACACACGTCGTTCCACACGGCAGTGTCGTTGGAACCGTTCGGGAGGAGTCGATTCGCAAGTCGTGGGTCCACCGTGCCAATGCCACTCGTCATACCGGCGACTCGGTTGTGCACGTCCACTCGACGGTCTTCACAGTGGATTTCTCGGAGTTGCCTACAGAACCACCCATCACTCGATCATTGGCGGGTGAAACAATCTAGGTTTGTGCGGTGGTCCGAGTTTGACACTATCAGCCTGCCATTGCGATGATAATAAATAAACATTAGCCAAGAAGTTTGGTCAGATCCAATCGTTGGCCTTAAGAGTAGGGCTTTGCCCAACACGTGCTGCCATGTGAGGATACGCTGGAGGACTTTCGCCGACAGTGTATCGGGCCCACGGTTCTAGGGCAAGCCACCAACCACCAGATAGACGAGGCGATGAATGAGGGAGCGAATTTGTTCTGAAGACTCCTGTGAGATCAGCGTGAGATCAAGTCGAGGTTGGACTCATTTCGACTTTCGGGCCCGACATTAGGCCAGGGAAAATAGGAACAAAAACAACAAAAAACAGAATATAACACGATATGAACGGTCATTCCGTCAGATCGCGATCATGATTCAGCTTTCATCCAATGAGAATATCGGGTCGGAGCATGCACGAACCACCCGAATGAACGGTTCGCAGTCAATGACACCACAACTCTAACTTTTCGCCGATTATCTCCTTGCCACTGACGGTCAGTCCGGGGGATTTCCCTCCGTTGTGTCTAGACCAGCGCCACGACCAGCCAGACGAGAAGCTCTTCCACGTTTCTTTATCGGGGCCGAGCAGCCGTTCGTGGCGAACAGTCTGGATTGTTCTCTGGTTTCGGTCCGAGTGGGTCTCAGGAATCGTTAGCAAGGAAAACATGGGATCTAGACCGGCGCTGGTGGGAGTCATCGCAGGAAGCTTTGTCCATGTCAGGATCTTTTAAAAACTCATGCTTTCTACCCCTGGCCTGCAGGGCATTAGAATTCCAATTATTACCAGGATCAACTCAAAATACAAAGACTTTCTTGCATTGCATTGCATTGTCCTATTCCCGAGACAAAAATAAACATCAACTCTACACATTCGACCCTACCATGTCCCGGTCTTCTGAGACCTCCTTCTCCGGCCCTGCCGTGATGCGTCAATCCCCTCGCCCCAACTCTCGCCTTCCTCCCCTCGCACATCGCTCTTCTTCGCCGCTATCATGCCGCATGGTCCTTCTATCCCGCGACAAACTACAACGGGAAACCTCCGCCCGCAGTCCTGATCTCCGACGCTGCCTGGCCCACGATCGAGTCCTTCGTCGATCGGTTGAGATCGCACAAAATGACATGAAAAAGGCGATTGCGGCACTGCAAGTCGACGACAGTGACAGTGAGGAGGAGTTCGATCCTGGCGCCGAAACTGCCCCGGTGACGATCATCCGCGACCAGATTGCCAATGTTGTGAAGTCGATGGTTCGACGACGATCACCGGAGCGCTCTTCCTCCTCTTCTTCTGAGAAAATTCGCTCGAAACCTGAGCTAGCTCGTGTGTCGTCCAACAACAGCAGCAAGTCCTCCAGCTCGACTATCACAATCAACAAGGTCCCTTCATTCTCATCCGTGTCGCGCAGGTATGCTGCGCGGCTGGGACTCGGTCGTCGATTGTGTGCGCCTTCGCCTGTACAGCCGATGGTAGGCTGACTTGTTCGATTCGGTTCGCCTCGCAATTTTCTACACTTCATACTTCTTGTTTTATACTTTGGGATAGGATCTGTGACTCGATCCATAGACGATATATCGTTGAACAGAACGAGATTGGGATGGAATTGGTGTTTGGATTTACGGATTACGATAGCACGTTGCAACGAACTTGTATATAATTATTTGCGATTCAGCGATCTTTTCTTTCCTTTCTTGTTTATTATATGCTCATACTCAAGCGTTTCAAAATCCGAACATACATTTTACATCCATATATTTCGTGCCTTTTGACCCAAGTAGGAGACCACAGTAAAATCCTAAGCGAGGATTTTCATGGCTTAGCGGTCATTCACCTCATGGTCCTCATCAGTCGAAAAAAATAATCCTAGCGTCACACTTTTCATTCAACGCAGCCTAGAAAATTCTCGAATAGATAACAGATCCTTCGGCTGTTCAGTTTTTCCTATCTCCCCTCTTTCTAAACTGCACTATTTTTAGGCCCCGGAAAACCATCGAAAATAGATCGACTAAGTGGGAACGTCATGTGTTGTCTTTGGGCTAAAATCCTGAATTTCGCACCACTGCCCTTGGTTTCCAAAACCATGATACAACCAGCACCTACTCCGATAGACCGAGGGGCTTGTTCTAGTAGCTTAGCGAAGTTTTTTAAACCTGCTTTTGTCGTTTAGTTTAAGCTAACAGATTCTGTGACTAAAGAAATGTCGTGATTGAGGCATCGATTACAATCCAACATACCAAGAAACAATACCTTTGCCTATGCGAATAGTGCGTTCTTACCTTTGAGTCGAGGAGCGAGGCCCGCTTACTTTATTCAATTCAGCGACCTGTCGAGCAATCCACCATACCATCTCAACCCCCTATCCTTCTATTCAGTAGGCTCGAGTGACCCACTGCATCGCGGGAATGCGCGTGAACCCTGATTTAAGGCTACAGATGGGCCGATCATATCCTTAATGCGTATTCTTTCCTCGAAAATATGTTCCCGGATCATCGTTCTCGCCTCCTGTTGCTCGTCCTGCGCCGCTGTCACTGCTGCCTTGGGAATAATTCCCACCGGCATCATGGCAAAGCTTCTCATATTTCCGGTTGTACGGACGCTTCCCAACTCGGTGATGAGTCATTGGAGCTCTTGTATGAGATCCGGGGGTAGCGGCTTCATGCGCCCGGACTCAACAGGGCAATGGATGAATACCGACACTCCAAGCTGATCCATAGCGTTGGCCAGAAGGCTCTCGCTGGCCCATTTGGAAGCTATAACCGCATTTTAGTCAGTTGGGAGTATCCCAAGAGCTCGTCGCCAGTTCACCGTTGGAGAGGGAATAAATCTGACGTGAACGGCGCTACGCGAGGTGGATAAGCATCCTGGTACCGCGCGCAGTGTGCTGCGTATTCGTCCCCGAATGAACGTTTAGCTTCGCAATAATGCTCTTGCAAGATCATTCGGTGACTAAACCAACCTCTCATGCGGGATACGAAGCGGTGTCATAACATTGTCTTCATCTTCAGAGGTAAACGCATGGACCAAGCCCAATTACCTTTGCATTAACAACTCAAACAACTCTACTGCCCGATAGGAGTGCAACCCTTCCTAGAGAACGAATTCAAACGCAGTGAATACATCTTCTCAGCCCCCCATTAGCCGCGCGAGATCAAAACAGTTTTGTCGGGCCAATTCCATTCAAACTGCCCTGATATCATCAGACAAATATGTATCAATGGTTCGTGGTTACCAATCCGTCAGGACTTGAAAGAGCGGGCTGCGGACTGTCAATGGAGGCATGCCCAGCTCGACGAGAATCACATCGTACGGAACTCGCGGATGGGCTCTCGCCAATCGAGTCCTGTCTTTCGCGGGTTCTAGAATGCGCCGGAAGGACTGTGAAGGATTGTTCTTATTGAGCCGGAAGAGTAAAAAGTTCTAAATGAGGCCCGCCGTGCTCAGACTGGCGACATCCCCACGGCCAGAATTCACATACCAGATGCTGACACCATTTGTGTCCGTACCGCGAGCAAGGAATATGCACAGCGCAACTATGTAAAAGTTGAACGAGGTCGTTCGGTTCTCCCCGCAGGTGGACCTGACCTGGACTGTCAGTGAGGGAGACAGCCGGCGTTGCACGGTCTCGGTGCTATATTGCTTGACGCGCCGAGAATGTATTTGTGCATCTGCCAGAGCCCGGTCTTATCGAGTATTAACTTTAATAATCCTATGAATATGAAATTCTGAATTGGCGGGAATGCATCAGTGCTGGTACGCCATCTCAGGTTCTTTCTGAACAACGAGGAAGCCATTGGCATCTAGGAATATGTGATGATATCTGACTAAGAGAACTCGGGTTTTATCAGGACCAGAAAACGGCATATCTGAGCCAACATCCCTGTGGGGAAGGTCGCCACAAACACGTACATAGACGTCTCTCATCGAATTGGCATCCTCAACGTGCACGACCTCTGGGCTGGAATCGTAGGATTGGCAAGATGGCATGACATGAATAGCTGGATTCGTTCTTCCCAGGCAGCAAGTGCGTTCGCAGAGTTTCATGTCTCATCGCTAAGCGGCCAATTGCTGCTGTATAGTTTGTAGTCGGGGTTTGTGGTGAAGGCTAAACAGCATGTTAACGATATGGGTTCTGCTATTTCCCATGAAAACGTTCAGACACCGGTAGTGCTTGAGCAAATGAAAGCCTCGCGAGTTCCTCGAAGTCATGACTGGAGGTTTACCGGTAAGGGTCCTCGAGCATACTCGCTGGTATGGATTCGAGATCGTCCTTAGTGAGTGGTGGGGTGTCCGACCCAGGACTTCCTGGCAGCCCGAGAGATCATTCGATGATGAATTGCTTGAATATTGAGGAAATCCTGAGGTTATCATTTCAGGATCGACAGGATTCGGGCGAGATGCTGAGGATGGCGGGTATTGCTTGAGTTTGAACTTCTTCATCATCGATAGATGGTGTGCGGGAGGTCAGCAACCCTCAAATAGTCGGCCCTGAGCTCCACGAGCATGTAGTCGCGCGAGGTGCCCTTTGGGGCAGGAATCAGCAACTTGTGGCGCACTTTAGCTATGAAAGCAGGCTCAACGACCTACGACCTCAACCGGATCCTCCGTTGATTTAATCGCCTCCTTCTAAGATTCGATGTCAATGAGACCAGTCATCAATGTACCGCCGGTAGATACTTGGTTAAAATAGTTGATTTGATGCACGCTTTAGAAATGTTGGTCCCTATGATATCCGGTTGCTTCGGAGAGGAAACGTACGATAGGCCTTCGTATATCCGGGAGCTCGAAGCTGGTCTCACAATGGATAGACGGGGCGATATTGTGTGCTGGTGTTTTCCCGTGGTTGTCCCTACAGTCAGTGGGTCCGACTTTGTCGATGGAATCGACCATAGAACCGGATGAGGGAAAGAGGCCCTGATTTATACCACTTCCAGGCCCATCTTTTAAAGGAAGGTAAGTATCATACATCGAAACCTCTAGAAGGAGGTCTGGACTTGCTTTTTACTGTTTTACGATACAGTATCAACATGACTTTCTCAGTCCATGTTATTTGGTCCTAGGAATCTCGTGTCTCTTCAGTGCCGCTCAACATCATAAAATGGAGACAGCACTCTTATGGAAGCAGGGCTTCTGATTACCTTACTTTATCATACCGCCTGATATTACGTCTGCCAGAACGGCGACTTATCGCACTCATATAACTATCTTGTCTATGGAGAGGATTTCTTATCTTTCTATGAACTTTGCAGCGGCTGTGGCTGAATATGGTCATCTTCTAAGTACGACGCCTTCTACTTCCAAGCGCATTTGTAGATTAATTTGGAACGGTTTGACTTCACGACGCCATCTGAACTCAACTAAAAAGTATCTAGGAATAATTTCTCAGATTTCAAAATTTTTGAGAGCTACGCACGGGGTTTATATCTTCCTCTATCATCAGACAGGTTATACAATGGTTCAAATTATAAAGCCTAAATATGTCAGACTAACAAGGGAAATAATGAGAACGAAACGACGGTGACGGTCTGAGACCGTAGATGACGTATTACACCTCATTAGATCAGAATTAGGTAGGAACCCAATACTATCGTCGTCGAACTATATAAATTTCATCGCAGAATGACATGATTTTCGCTGGAGGTATATATACAGCATTGGATGTATGACCAGTTAATCATTCGTCTGTTGCTAATTAACGACTAAAAAAATTCTCGATAGATATATTTAGACATGCGATGCGGCTCTGAATAATTCACCATCGTGCAAAGACACAGTTCATCCTAGTTAGTAGATATATCGGTGAATTGCCGGAGTTTCTCTCGATCGCATAGGCCATCTAAGACAGCGTCTAAACTAGACCCTGAAAACTCTGCAAGACATCCCCCGGCCATTGATTTCCATGGTTTGGCTTGTTTGATAAAGAATGGAAAGAATTCTACTCGATGAAGCTCACCGCAACCCATGAATGCTAGTAGTAGCTGCGGAAATGGCGAGCTGAGCCCGACATGGTGCCATCTGCGCTACTGCGACGAAAAAGGGTCTATCGCGACTAAGTTGTTAAGGAATGTCTCACTTTTCTTGTTTGGGACTTGGTCCGGTCGCAACCATCTTTTAGGGTCTTTTTTTCTTTTCCTCACAGGGCACGACTATTTTTTTTTTCTTCTTTTTTTTTTTTTTTTTTTTGACCTGTATTTGGAGGTCTATTTTCATTAAGTTTTTTTTGCCGCCGTCGGTGTTTTGTTACTTACTTAGTTTTTGCCTTTGGGGTTATTTTTATCATGCGGGATCAACGATCGTTTCTTATCGTTTGACATTTGCTAACTAACTAGTCCCAGAACATATTGTAGGCAGTAAATACTTCATGGAAAACCCATTGATACTATTGAACGATAAATACTAGATTGACATTGTTTAGTAATAGCTATTAGCTACTAGCTACTAACTGTGTTCTCCATCCGGACTCCGAAGCAGAATTCACCGGTCGCATCTCCACATCTCAGGGTCAACAATACACCATAGACACCATCTTCAAGACGGAGTCTTGATACTTCACACAGGGGCTCAGGGCTGAAGGGATTGAAACCAGACACCTCCGACCGATTTATCATCCATCAGGTTTCAGCTCTCCCCATCATATTGTAGCACAGATAACTGATAATAACTCCTAAGTCCTAACAAGAGGAGTCCCGTAGCAACCCGACTGTCAAACGAGGAAAAAAGGACTGCAAGCCTTCTCACCGGTCGCTACTCCGTAGTAATCCTCCAAAGCAGCCTCAAATCCAAACTACCAGTAACGACAAGGTATCCCGTGCGAGGGCGAGTTGGTTGTGGGACTTAGTAGCTAGGGAACGACCACCCAACGGGTCAGGGAGTGCCATTTTCTCAGTCAGATTCCTCCTAGACCCGACCCACCCAGGGAGAAATCGAAGCCCACTTTTTTTCTTCGTTCCCTTCCCATCCAACATCCAATCGCACTAATTCTCGTCGTCAGGAGCTATTATTGGATGATGCGTTGACGCTGAACAGGCCGACGGGGTAAGGGAAAAGCTTGGCGGGGAAATCTCGGCGATCATTTTATGGCTCTTTGCTTTGCTTTGCTTTGGGCTGAGGCTGAGGCTCTGAGGCGAGGGTTGGAATAGAATAATAAAATAGCTGGGCTAGGTACTCGGCGCTTAGTTTTATCTGGCGTAGAGATGATTCGAGAGTGGCGACCGACAGTTCAGGGGGAGTTATTGGGCGAGATGGCGATGGAAGTCGCTGTGTCGCAGGGAAGGATGGATGGAGTGTGCCAGCGAAGATGCGCCGGTCGGAGGGTTTAGATTTACAGGCTGAGAATGCGACCGTCCTTGGAATTAGAGCAGAAGTATGGATTTGAATATTATAAGGCTTGTTCAGACTTGTTTTTGCGCTCCTAATGCAGTATGTACAACCAACTCCGAGTTCACAACGAAAACCTGCGAGAAAAAGATTGAGCTGAATAAAAATCATCGCTTATTGCATAGCTAGGTATAAAATGGGGTATGAAAACTATTAACATCGACATGAACATGAGAAATATCAAAGACCCGACTGAGACGAGGTCACTGAACGGAGCCACATCAGTCTCTATCCCGAACAAAAGAAAAGTCGCAGAGATCGAATGTCTAACCCTTCAAGCTGACAGCGCCTTCCTTCTCTCGCGAATGTCGCGTCTTGATGAAGATGATGGCGACTATTACGACGAAGACGGGGATGATGCAGGCGGTCGAGAAGGGAGGTCGGTTTTCCCAGAGCTGGAACGATCGGTCATCGCGCGAGATGTAGATCTGAGGGTTTGAGAGAGGGGGTCTGTTGGATCGTTAGGTATGTTGAAAGATGGAAGACGATAGGGATAGATTGACAACATACTGATATTCCAGCGCTGAATCCATTTCTGTGGCCTTTTGAACTTGACCGTAATCTGGCTCGGCGGCAAGAGTGTGGGCAGGATTTGAGTCTCGCATCCAGCGTTCGTAGTCAGTGTTGGGACGAGGAGTGGCAGGCATTTTGTATGAGGTCGAGGTCGACTAGGAGGGTCTTTTGAGAAGAGAAGGATATTTGCGAGGTCTTGATCTCTTAAGGTGTCGGCTTATGGAAGAATGAAAGTGAGGTGATTGAAGGGACCAAAACAGGCCAGTCACGTCGATATAAATAAATAAACTGCATGACAGTCTAACCGGAAAGACCCTCGAGAAGAAGGGAAAAAAAGAAAATTAAGATAGAAAATAAAATGGCTATAATTTAGGGATGTTAATGATGCTAGGCAGCTAGGGCAGCGCTAAGAAAGTGAAAGGCCAAGGAAAAAGTCAAAAAGAAATAGAAAATCATAAATAAAAAAGCCAAAAGAGAAGCCAGCGGAGAGAACCCTGTTGCCTACACCTCATTGAGCTTGATGAAAATAAACTGAGACCAAGCTTTGTTCGTCGAGTCGGAGTCATTGCGATCGGGTCTGGTCGCCAATAACGAGGACCGACCGGCGCCACTAGGGACCGGAGCTTGTCTCAGACGGAGGGGCAATTCACTGTTAGTTTTGGGAACTTGTCACCGGCACAGGCAGCGACTTTTCTAGTTTATTTGCCCTACGACGGGCAGTGAGGGTCCAGGGGCAACGCGATGGTCCCATGCTGAGGCACTGGGCCGACTCGCGAACGCCGTTAGTGCCGAACGAACTTCAAGACAGAGACAGGCAGAAGAATTCCATTGCCCGGGGTAGCCCTAATTCCCGCAACGTAACAGTCTCGTCAGTGGTCGGAATCCAGATGCTACTTCGTATTGCTTCATGGGTTCGAATTAAGACTTTCCAAGCGAAAAGGCTCCGGGGTGGTCTGTCCGACAACACAGGACCACTCGCCGACAGCCACATGCACCCTGCATGGCTTTCTACGCTTCGGGCTTGCCCGCCGTCCAGCGCTGGGCTTCTAGATGTGGCCATTTGCTGACTGACTGTGTCAAACACCGACTTGATGCCACTCGCAGAGATACTTCCAGGTGCCACCAAAACTCTCCGTTTGCTTATCTGTCAGGCACCGCGTTCAGGTGTCCGCGGGATCCGAAAACGCGGATCGCTGCTGCCAACCATGCGATGAGCCATGGATAGATTAATGATACGTAGATACTTTCTGGGGGCGACTGTCCGCTGTCGTCAGAACTCCTCACGCTTCTGACTCCTCATTCGACGGGGCGGAAATGATCGTCGTCCCGTTTAATCTACTACTCTGCTCCATGATCTATCAGGAAATCTGCCCCGTACCCTGCAGTGTCCTGTGGAGGGTGGAGCGATTGATAAATGGGTAAAGGCTTAGGCGACTGGTTTTTATCTTGCTGCCTGCTCCTATAACCACGAGGCAGTCCGGTCCTCCAGTATATCCTTCCTGACCCCCTCTTTACCAAGAAGTGCATCGCCCCAACTTTAACTCTTCCCGCAACGGTTGATCATCGCGGACGCCAAGTATCCATGGCCAGTATGGGATTTCTATTCTGGTCATCTCAATGAGCGATTATGATTTTCTCTCCCACCAGTGAGCTAAATGGAGTCATATGTCACGGCCTACTACCTGGTCGTGAGCATTCGAAACCATCCAGGATTATAGCGAGAGACTGACTGCTCAATGTACATTTTCCACTAGCAACAGCCATAAAGTCTGTCGGGTCCAATATGATCCAAGATTGCATCATACTCCGTCATCTGGGCTATAGCCTCTTTGTTCGTTTGTTCGTTCGACCACCTGCCAATCCGGCTCTCCTCATTCGAACACACGCAATCGACCGCAATACCAGTGACTTGAGACATGCACTCTCTTATCGACAGTCACCTACTGGATCATCATGGCGTATACCTGTTTCTCATGCCGTTCTCTGGTAGTTGGTCCGGAATGTCAAAATGGCAGTCACGGTGAGCATGGCGATTCGGCCGGTGAGGTATTTTCCCACCCGCAACCAATGACGAATACAAGATCTCAGTCGACGGGAAGGACGATGTGCTCTGGACAGGGATGTCACCGGATCGTGGAGGGCACAGCCGCTCGGAGACCAGTTTTTGCTGTCCACGGCATGTCTACATCATGGCACGATTAGGCGAGCCGGAAAGATGGCAGAGCCAGGATCGAGACTATAACGTCTAAATCACTATATTCTCTCTGCACCGTAGACGAAAAAGTGAAGCCGAGAAGAGAAGAAACAAGAAACGATCAAGGATAGTTGGCTGACGGAAACGATGCCGCGCAGCATGATCGCATGCACCTCTCCCGTTGTTTGTAGATACACGGACATCGCCTATACCACCGCACTTCGGCCGGGTTGTAGGCCTCTCGCCCAAAGACAGGAGCTGTCAGAGCCGTCAATGATCACCTCCGCACCGGAAGATCCGCTTAGTAAAAGAAACTCCCGATCCTCCCAATCCCCGCCAGTTCCAAGGCCCTATTCCCAGAAACATGTCCAATGGAAAATATCTGCCGTGCACGTGCCAGCCGACTTTCTTGGCCCTGCATACCAGCAAAGAGCAGTCGACGCAGGACCAGGACAAAGTCCCGTGTGCAACCCACTCCTCCGACCTGGCAGCTGCCCGTAGCGTGGCTGTGTCGAGCAAAGCGAGTCGCTGCCCTGACATTTCAGGGTGTTTCCGCGCGAGCTTATGCGCAATCGCCTTAGCGCCGGTTTCAACTTGGGTCAACCCGGGACTTATTCTGGCTCATTTCGGGTCTAGACTTCTGTCCGCTATACCGGTTCCGGCTTAAAGGATTTACATCCAGGCGCTTGACTGCGGTGATTGTCATCGATTCGATTGCTGTCGGTGTCCAGGGTTGTAGTTAGCAGGACTGGCTAACTGGGTTAGGTAAAATACACAGCCTCGATTCAATCGCGGTTGGGTTGTGACTCTCTGGGGAGAGGGGGGTTTGTCAAAATTCGCGGGATCTTTTTTTTTATTTTTCTTTTGGTGTTTACTGTACAAGGGATGGAAGATAGCTAGTTTAGAGAGGTATGTAGCTGTTAGTCACGATGAAACGAACAAAGAAAAAACATGGCCAACACATGTTCACCACATTTGATTTTCACAGAAACTCTGCTGCAATCAATTCTACATGCTCACCAACAGCGCGTATTTCCGATATCATTTGTCTGGCATTCTCCAAGTCGTCGAAATCCCAATCGCCAATCGTCCCAAAGCCATACATCCCTCCTCGCCCTCCTCCCCCCCTACCAGCGTCGAACCTGCCATTTCATTTTCTCTGTGTAACCCGCAATCTCCCGCTCGTGTCTTAGCTTTAGTGCTTATACTGCATGGGTATGGACGGGTGCAGCGTGAGGTCGTACAAAGGCAGACTTGCGTCGGCGACAGTGGCCCAATTGACGACTCCTTTTTCGCAACTGGAGGCAAAAATCATTTCATTTGGTGGAAGTGAGACATGACTGCTAATTTGCTTTGCATTATTCATTAGTCACTTATTCTAAGGTGACCTAGAGGCAATTTTATTCCAGCGATAGTAGTATGTAGTATTTCTTTTTCTTTTAAGTATCTCGGGACCTAATAATAACCTCTAATTATAACCTATCTTGTGGCCTGTTTTTCTACGCCGACCGGAGAAGTAGCATGCCTCGGCATATTTTGCCTCTTGTTGGTTTTTTCTTCGGTGCGGTCCGAACGATAGTGAGACACGGGACGATGGCTAGAATGAAAACCTCAATTGCCTTTATCCTAGGTAGCTTCGAATTCGAGAAAGTAACTAGAAGCTTCTTTGGACGCGTTCTCCGGCGGGGAATTATCATGGTTGTAGGAGGGCCGCGTTGGCCATCCTGGAAATAGGGTATTCGGGTATTCCCACACTGTTGGAACAATAGGGCTGGTCTGCCGCGAAAAACAGATTTCTTTCATATTTCCCTTAATATTAGGTGAACATTTGATATCCCATATAACAATCTTTTCAAGCACGAATGAGAACGAGAAGGTGGGAAGTACACAGGGTCTAGAGCCCCAGCTCTCTACCCACTCCGTCATCCTCCCTAACGACACACTGATAGAATCAATCATCTGTCTGCCTCTCCCCATGACCTCCCATATCCATGAGCTTGCTTCCTCCAGCCCCAATCTCCGTGCTTCTGGTCATTACCGGGGCGAGAACCAGGAAACGGGTTCCAGAAAGAAGACGTATCCTTTCCCTCGTCTTCATTTCTCACACCAGGCTCTTCCGCACCCGACGCGCTCGCATCCACTTCGTCCTGTTTTCCATCCTCATCCAAGGTCTCCACGTCGTTGACATGCTCATGCTCATGCTCATGCTCATGCTCATCCTTAGAGCCTTTATCAACGACATTCACCGGACCCCTCGCATCGTCTTCAGCCTTGTCGGGATGATAAAACCCACCATACCCATAGGCATGATACGGGCGCGGAGGGCCATCGTTCCAGAAGAACGGCGCGGGTGACCACGGTCTGGCCGGTTTGGGCACGAGGTGGCTCTGTGCGTGACATTAGCAGTTCGTTCTTGGGCATGGTCGCAATGAACTGCCTGGCTGAATCATCTCACCGAGTTACTGGGTCCTGTGGCATTCCAGGATTGCGTGGGGATATGCGCCTCGAGAGGTGCCCCTTGCACGGGGCCAGGAAGAAGGAAGAGGAGGGGGTTGGCTAGGAGGATTAGGCCTAGCAAGGGGCGGGGGAGGGGAGCCATGAGGAGATGGGGTGGTATCTAGGGAAGAATGAAGGTGGGGTTGAAGATGAAGATGAAGATCACGATCACGATTGCAAGACAGGTAAGAGAGATCGTTGTCTACCATGCCAGGAATTCTGAGACATACAGTCAGAGGGGTGGATATATGTACTCGTTCCTCTCCATGGCTAACACGCTGAACGCAGACTCGATAACCAATACAACACGCCACAAACTGCAACACACATCTTTCCATCCCATCACTTCGAGAGAAAAGCCGGCCATGGTCGTCTTGATCTGAGTGTCCTAATCAGGATACTGATACTGACTGCTACTTATCGATAGGACACTACCCACCCATCCCTAGCCGTTAACGGCCCGGAAGTCTATCCAGCCCGCGCACCTGGAGTCTTAGTTTGGGGACCCATAAACGGTTGGAGAGAATAGGGATGGGTCTGGAGTGGGCCGGTTGCATTCTCCCCTTTGACTGGGTGGAAATGATTGGATAGACCGTGCATTCCAACTGTCCTCTTGCAGAAGCATGGTGCATTCTTGGCGGTTGACTTCCAAGACCTAGTGGTTCCGTGACTTGGTTCTCAGGGCGTCTTTCATTCCAGAAAAGGCGTGTGTTCTTGGTCTGATTGCGCTGACAATGGTGTAGGTCGATGCTTTTGGGGGGGGAAGCCGAAGGCAAGAAGGAGTTGCATACTGTAATCCTGCTTAGGCTTGCAAGTGTAGTCCAGTCCTTTTCTTTGGATTACCGTAAACTTGGGGAGGGTTTTGGAGCGTTTAGTAATCGTAAGGGCCTAGACGGTGCATGATGAGAACACTCTTCGAATTATCAGAAAGACTTCATGATCTGAAAGCCTGGGCAGTATCAAAGAGATTGGGCGTCTACCCGGAAATGTCCCTCTGACTACGGAAGACCATCCGTGGATGGGGTATTCCCAACGATGTGAATATTATGTGCCCTGACTATGGTAGCGTCATTACTCACTCTTAAAATAATAGCTAGGGGTTGTTACTCTATCTGACGGCTTAGTACCTGGCTGCTCGAAGATTTTGGCTCATCTTCTGCCAGGAAAATCTCGTTCAGGGTTGCATCGTCTCATTCCGTAGATAAGGTGCCAAAATACAGACATCTGCATCTGAATCGTTCACATTCCATGCTACTGTAAACCAAGCAACCAGCAGTCACTATTTGATCATCTAAACTCTCAATACTCGGACGAAGTTTGACCTTTCGTTCTAAAGTAGCATGATGCTTTGGCTGAGGCCCGATTGACGCGTAAATGTTGACGCCACCGCGTACTTGAATTCCTCGAGTACGCAACCGGGTAGCAATCGACCTTAGTTGGTCCGCAGCTATCTCAGGTCAGAATGCAGGTTTTGGGCATTGGAATCCCATCTCCGGTCGCCTGGTTACATTGGACTCCCGGAACCAACGACTGGGAAGACTGGCTCATTCACTCATATGATTGAGGCGTTGCTTTGATGCACGCCAGGATTATTGTTACCTTCCATTAACTACGTACTGATGAGCAAGTCTTCAGCCACTAAGACGAAATTCTTGGTAGATGTATCCCAAGCTAGTAACTCCGCCGGAAATGAAACACAGGAACATACTCGATCCGCTTTGGAAGTTTAACGTTGATTTGCTATCATTAACTGTATATGTCACCAGGAACCACACACCCAGGCCTAATTACCTAACCTGCTCAATCTGGACATCCTCGCCCTCTCTCTTGCTATCATCCATATCAGCCGTCTTGGCCGCCACAGCAACGCTCGCATCCATGAACACCAAGTCCATTTCCTCAAGCGTCTTGCCCTTCGTCTCGGGGAAGAAGAAGATGTAACACAGGAGTGCAATGAAGTTGAACACGAAGAAGACATAGAAATATTTGAAACCAATATCATCCAGCGCCTGCGGCGAGAACTGTGCGAACACCAAGTTAAAGGTCCAGTTCGTGAATGTCGTGATCGAATTACCCTGGTTACGAATATCCACGGGGAAGATCTCCGCTGGGTAGACCCAGGAAATGCAACCGAGGGGAGTGTAGAAGAGACTGAAGACGAAGTTCATAGCGACCATGGCGCGAAGGAGGTTCGGGTTAGTGGCGTCCCAGTGCTGCGAGAGAGCGGCATTCACGACGAGTGCAAGACCGCAGCCGGCGGCCGACAAGATGAGTGGCTTGATCCGACCGACTTTATCGAGAGCCCAGAGACAGATCGTGGCATAGACGATGGACAAGGCGCCGGAGATGCCGATTATCATGAGCGAGGTTTGGTTTTCGATGCCGAGCGACTTGTAGATCATGGGGCCGTAGTAGTTGATAACGTTGATACCGGAGAGGACGCCGAAGGCTTGCACGCCGCATCCTAGGGCCAGACGACGCCGCCAGGAGGGTGTAGTGAGAATAGACGACCAGGTCACTTTGTGGGCGGCACGCTCGGCATCAATGGCGTCCTTGATCTCTTGGAACTCGACAGCCACAAGATCCTCGCTGTTTGGAGTGCCGCCGCGGAGCTTGCGTAGTGTTTCGAGCGCTTCGTCGTGACGGTCCTTCTCCATGAGCCATCGGGGGGACTCGTGGAGCAGCCAGATGCCGAACATGAGGACGATACCGGGAACGCATTGGAAGGCAAGAGGGAAGCGCCCTATGCTCTAGTTAGTATGATGCAATGGGAATCCGCGGATATAGCGTAGTCCTACATTGGAATGCGCCGTCCACGAACGACGTCCCGTATCCCAACCACTGTGCGACGAGAAATCCCCAACTCAACATCCACTGCAGCAAGCCGGACATGGCACCACGGTACTTCGTCTCTGACAATTCACCCGCGTACATGGGGATAATGGAGGTCATAATACCCACCGCGGCTCCGGCAATAAACCGCCCGATGATAAGCATACTCATCGACACGGCACCTGCTTGCAGGGCGCACCCAAAGACAGACACCGCCGACCCGAGGAAGATGGAGCGTTTCCGACCCAGCCAGTCTCCAAGCATCATATTGATTATTGTGCCCAGAATGGCACCTCCTTGGAAGGAAGAAACCACACCGCCAGTGACGGTATTACTGGGGTTGTTAAAGTAGTCGATGAAATGCTCTTGGGAGATTGTCGAGGTGATGATACCGCTGTCGTAACCGAAGAGGAAACCTATTTTGTCAGAGGAGAAAGAAAAGAATGTAGATGGGAGACTCACCTCCCGTGGCTAGGAAGATGGCCGAAAGGAACGTCTTAATTTTGGCCATTTTGGCGTCGTCGTGCCTCCTGTAGTGACTAGAAGCTGGACTGAAATGCTGCGAGTGAGCAGGAATGTAAATTATAGAATCCCAGGCTCGAGGTTGCTAGTTCTCCTGCCGATCGAACGAGCTCAACGAGAATATATACGGAAGACGTGACCGACCCCGGAATCCCGTTCTACCCCGGATTTAACCCGCTTGGGCTGGTCGAACCGCAACGCACCTCCATGTCCGCTAAAGGGACAAGATACCCCGAAGACCGAGATGGCCGAAGAATGGCCATAAAATCGGTAATCGCCACGGCAGCTGGACTTGAGGAGACTTGGCTATTGTGGCGTTGAGCTAATTTGAAACGGGTCCTTCGCTTAGCAGTCTTGGGTTTGACTTCCTTTTCTACGGAGTAGCTTGTCTGTTGGGCTGAATTGTTTCGGGATCCCAGGTTCTTACAGAAGCCGACTCTTTATTTTCAGTTTGCTTGAGATATATAGAACTCTCACATTCCATGCGTTCCGAATATTCGAATATGGGTGCTGTCAGAAAAGCAGAGTCATGTTCGTTGGATGGATGGTCCACTAACATGCACTAACAAGTCTGTCCCGAAGGCAACCGAGAGGTGGGTATTCCGAGTTCAGCACCACCCTCCGTGGTCAGTGATTACGGGATAGAGAGTTGTACCAATGGCCCGAGCGACTGTCCGAACATCAGATGGCATTCTGGGGAGCAATCTCGGTCTAATTCAGCTCGAATACCCCGGGCATTCCCCCACATCGGATATCCCGATGACATTGTGGGCCACTTTTCGACTATCGGACAATAACTCACTCAATTATTGGCTGAAAGGTACGACAACTGAGACAGTACTTGTCTGCTTAAGGGATGGTTCTGTTGGAGGGTGATATTAATTCTCGTGGACTATGCCTTTTCTATCAATCGGGTTATGGCATACGAGTAAATGTCTATCGCTATCAGTCTAACCCACTATTCCCGCACAGTGATCGAATAAACCCCATGCGACAAGTCGACATCATGGCTATACAATTTTCCTTCGCTGTTTCCCTTCTTGACAACCTCCGCCTTCCTGCCCTCGGGAACCCTAACCACGCCCACGGTCCCGAACGGCACTTCCACATCCAGTTTCACCTCACCATCTCCCCTCGTAAATTCCACCGCAATCACTCCATACGGGCACTCCACGCTGCCCTTGACATGCCCAAACTCCGCTGTATAAGGCGGGTCAATCTCGAACCGCCGGTACGCATCCTCGAGGGTTCTCAATCCTAACACAGCACGGTAGAACCACTCATAAATTGTGCCAAGCATGTCATGACACTTGCTACGGCACTCGTCCTGCCAGAATTCGAGCAGCGTTGTCTCCCCGCGGCGTAGGAATCGCATGTACGACGGGTGCTCTTCTTGCCTCGCCATTTGTAGGACCAGATCCGGTCGTTTGGCGTCCGCAAGCGTGCTGAAGAGGAACGGGAGCCCGATCTCACCCGCTCGCATGCGCCCGTCGCTGGTGTCGGCGAGGAACGCTTTCATGACATCCTCGCGATGCGCCTCGGAAACAAGGCCAAATTGTAGGGCCACACCTTGGTTGACTGCTGTGCGGTCCCGCGCAGGATAGTTATCGAGCGAGGTGTAGTATGCGTAGCCATATTCCGACGTATCGGTCACCAGAAGATGCTGGTTATACACGGCGCGGACTCTCTCTGCCCAGCGCGAGTACTTTCCCGCTTCATCACTCAGGCCTAGTTCTCTGGCCATGCCCTCCACGCAGCGCAGGCAGCGGTAGTAGACGGCTGTTTCGATGTTCGCTTGGTGGTTTCCGAAGGCAATATCCCGACCCCAATCTCCGAGACCGTGTTCGATCAATCCGCCCTTTCGCTCTTTCTTTTGCATATATTCCATGTAGCGCACGGCTGCAGGGTACACCCTTGGGATGACATGCGTAGAGCCGTAATACTTGCGCAGGATATCAGGCAGCAAACAGACCGCGCAGCCCCAGGTGATTGTATCATGGAGCGGGCCACACATGTAGCGAATCTCTGGGGCCATGGTGGGAACCAGACCACTTGGCTCTTGGGCGTCCAGAATGTCATCCAGGATCTTGGTATACAGGGATTCCATATCGCGAACATACTGCGTCGCGGGGGCGAGCAGGTGCGTGACTTCGAGCCAGCCGAATTTCTCGATCTGCGGACAATCCGTATGGTAGCTGAAGAGGTTGCTGCTAAAGGTCCAGTATAGAGCATTCAGCAACGCGTTAGTGTCCTCTTTATCGGTCGTCATCGTTCCCAGGTTTCTTGCGCCGGAGGAAACATGACGGCCCACAGCAGAGTGTATCACAGGGAGTCCATCGCCAGCGGAAAGCGACACACCCTCCACCTGGATATACCGCGCACTCGTGAAACTGAAGTCAGGTTCCCAAGTCTCAACACCTGAGCCCGAGAGGTAGAATTTCGAGTAAACGCCTGTCTCGAACTGCTTGAACAGCGGGTCAGGCATCAAGACCGTTCCGTCTTCTTTCACCGTCTCCGCATACCGAATGATCACTTCCGCTCCTGCAGGCCCGCTCACTTCGATCTTGACCATTGTCGATGCATTCTGGCCTAGATCATAACAGACTGTGCCCTTAGTCGGCGAAAAGACCTTCACCGGATGGAACGTATCATGCAACACAACCGGTGGCTGAGACTGATAGTACAGGAACCCCCGCGGGCCAGTCAAAGGCTTGGCAGGCGCCCATTGCTCATCATCAAAGCTCACATTATCCCAACCGGCAGGATAAGCGCATCTGTCGTGCGTCTCGGAAGCATAGATATTTGCCAACGTGGTCGCGCTCTTCCGCACTTTCCAGGAAGGATCAGAGATCATAACCGCATGCGACCCATCCTTGTAGAAGGTATGTAACTCCCCGAAAAAGCACAGCTCGTTCCCATACCGCACGTACGTATTATCCTCATACATGGGCCAGAAGAACCGATCGCCCTGATCACCCGCATAGAACCCATTCCCAACGTGCGCGCCCAACACGTTCTCTCCGGCCGACAGGTGTTCCGTGACGTCGTAGGCCGTGAACTGGACCCGGCGATGGTAATTCGTCCAGCCCGGATCCAGCACATGAGCGGAAGCCGTGGATCCGTTGACAGACATATTGAAATGACCGAGGCCGGAGGCGAAGAGAATCGCGCGCACGGGGCGGGCAGATAATTCGAACGATTTGCGCAGGTAAATGGGCTTGTCGCCGCCGTCGCCGATCCAGACGGCCTTCCATCGATCGTGTTCGTTTTCGAACCATGTGCGGAAGATCAGGCTGCTGTGTGGCATGTATGTCTGGTTCATGCTGTATGGAGGGAGGAGGCGCGAGCGAGGATAGGAGGTAAAGAAGTGGTTGATGGCGCTGTGATAGACATTTTCGGATTCGTCCCAGACCGTGACGCGCCAGAAGTAGCTCGTTATGGACTGGAATCCGTCGGAAGGTTTGCAGAGGATATTGCGCTGTTCAGCGCTGGCGACTTTTCCGGATGTCCAGAAAACACTCGACTCTGAGGGAGCGTCTTGGTCGAAAGTTGAAGCATCTTTCGAGATGGTGATTTCGTATGCAGATTGAGTGTTGGGTGCGTCGCTGGTGATGGTCCAGTAGAAACGCAACTCTTCGGCATCGATGCCGAGCGTTTCATGAAAACCGTGAATGCCACAGCGTGTGATTTTCATTTCGAATCCCTTTTCTCTCTCTGTTGTTTGGGCTCCGTGTGTGCGAACGCGCCGGATAATGGTGGGGGTATATTTATTGACCCGCGGGGAAGTTATTCGGGGTGCATTATGCCGAGGTCGAGCGCGGGGGAGATACCCCGGGTTTTCCGACAACCCAGTTAGCATTAATAACAGTTTTCACACACTATCGACCATCCCATGGACCCTTTAGTTAGGATGTTTACCACGTTTCTGGGATCGCGACTAACATAAAACCACTCATCTTGGCACGGTGGTCTAATTGGCGGCGTCGCTTGGCGAAACAGCGGACCCCCCTACCAGGTGATAGAGCAACAACTCATCGCATTGCTTTCGAAATATGTTGTTTTCACTATGGGACTGAGCAAAGTATGGTGGAAGGATGAACCTGCATTGAACTCTTGAGCACACATTTCGTATAGGCATATTTGTTCAAAATTCTGTACAAAAACATGGCCAGCGGACAGATTTGGTGGCGGGTAAGCATTTAACCGGATAGAATCAGTGGGCGACCTACCTAACGAGGGTGGATACTGGGGCCATTTTGACCAATTTACTTGACTCCATATCGTCCCAATAGAGGCTCGGACCAGCAATCGAAATTCCCAGGATATGGGTGCAAAAAAAAATTTACTACTCATGCCCAAACATTCCATTAATTATTTAATCAACTTCTTGACGTAAGGGAAACGGGGAATCCCACGTTCGGAGTCAATTTCCGTCAGCTCTTACTCAAACGAGGGTAAAATGCAGTCCTGGAGAGCCCGAAAGTGTCCACTTGGACGCCAACGAGACTTAAGCCTATACATCAAGGCGGACTTGTCCCACAGAGTATACGAATTCTTCCAATTCCTGTTTCAGCTTTCCTGGCAAGGCCCCAATCGAAGCTCAACTATTCCTTGCAAAGATAGGCCGAATTTCATTGTACACTATTGTTTGATCTTCTCTCCCGGACAATTTGCAGGTGTTGAAAGTGGTGAATGAGACTCAGCTCGTCTGGGCCGAATTGAACAGCCTCGCCGTACTTGCTGTGGATGGCCCGTTTCATTGTCCAGATTTACTTAGAATTGGAATGTTGGCGAGTAAGTTGGTACGCTATTATTAATTTGGGCCCTAGAATGTGTCTTCGTCTATGCCAATAGACCTTGAGAACAATAACACCCAGAATGAAATCAGAGAATCATGTACACCCTAACGCAGGATGATCTATGTCATCTCCTTACAAGTGATTGTAAAGATTTCCTCTACGTATTCCTTGATACGTTGTCTGTCTCCATCACACTCCAACGATCCCATTGGCTGAATACGTAGTCAAACCTGGTATGTTTTCTTTCCATTCCTAGCTCGATCAAAGTGGCAACATGCACATACCCTCATCATTTTCTTCTCGCTGCGTTGAAGATTTATTCAAAAGCATGAGAGCCTTTTATCGTTCTTGATAATTTAATGATTTGGCCCTTGTTAAGCGCCTAGAGGCTTGTGATCTCATCTTTTATGCGCTATAATAGGCCCGATGCTACGCACCCTAGGTCTTGCACCAGGGGGCTCCTCCATACCTTGACTGCAGCGGCCGTCCCAACTCTACCAGGTGAAGCTCCCTTTTATACGCCTAGGGGCGACTCTTGGAAAGGTAAAAATCCGGTTATATTATAGACCACCGCCCAGTTAAGCTGCCTTCAGTCGTCCCTGGTGCCGAGGGTCTACTCGCCGCACATCAACTATTATTCGTGACTCGAAATATAACATTGCACAAGACGGCCCCTGTCGCTATGGTTGTCAATCCGGAGAATCCGCATCCCAACTGGGTCTTTCGTGCCAGATAGCCTACAATGCGCCCGATATCAACTGCTCTCCTTCCAACGGACTCCAGTGCTGGTTTCTCTGCGCCGATGTGGAAACAAATGTAAATGACCTTGGTCTTTCCCTATCTTCAAAGCTTCCAGGGGTCGTTTGGGAAGAGGCTCATTCTGAAATTCCCTGTCGAACCCCAGAGCGGCCTTCACACTTTGGGCTCCATCCAGGCTGCGCTCAACTTCAAGAACATCACTGGTATCTTGCCCCTGGCCGAAGCAGTCACCTTCGGATACTCAAGTGGCGCATTAGCTACAGAATTGGCTTCGGAGCTGCACGCTCACCAGGCCCTTAAACCTCAAGAACGTCGCTGCGGCATTGGGTGGTCCTCCGCCGAATATTGCGATCACATATATTCATGTCAAAGGCACCCAGCCTCCGCTCAATGTCTGGGCCATTCTGGGCGTGATGAGCGCCTTCCCCAATATCGACGAGTATTTGCGCAAGGAAATCTTACCTAAATACCAGAGTCTCTTCTTGGGCCCTCAGAGGCACTGCACCAAGTGCCAACTCAATGTGCCCAAAATCGGACTCGATGCCAACATCTCTTCCTGGTTTGAACATCGAGAAGATTTTATGTACAAGTTTGAGGACACTCTTCATACATAGGGTGTGATGGGGCAACAAATCGAGGAGGGCAAGTCTCCGCAATTCCCGCTTTACATCTACCAATGTAGCAAGGATACTATTACGGGCCCGATCGAAGAAACCGATGAGCTGTATGCAGAATACTGCGGAAAAGGTACAAAAGTGAGATATCTTCGGTACTTGGAGCATCATGCCGGTACCCTGGTCGCTGGCATATTTCGGACTTGGTCTTGGATCACAGCGAGATTTCACAAGTCGGATATAGAGAAGTGTTCCGTTGAAGATATCGCACCCAAAGATAATGCGATGCATGATATGGATGACTATGACCTAGAGATGGAAAAGATGGAAGGAAGCGGAGTTTTGTCCGATCAATCTGGCCTAAAGAATCTAAGCTTCGTTCTTGGCCAATCCTTTGTCCCAAGTGTTAACGGTCGAGAGGATATTGAAATTGATGTCTCTCAATTACGTAGAAGTCTTTGGTGGTTTTTCTTGATACTCGAGCAACGAAACTTGTCTATTTATTGAGAATAGGTAAAACAGCCTTTCCTTTGTCTGCCTGTCAAAACGCCTTACCTAGTGAATGCTTTCCGAGTCAAGCACGTTTCTAAGAATATAAACCAGTTCCTTTTTGAAGCAGCTAGATCCGGCCGTTATTACGCCATCCAATCAAAATTTAGCCAAGTCATTCATGCTCCAGAGGTCAAGGCTTATTATTCTATGACCTGAGTCTGACAATCCCGATTTCCTAGTATTAAGGGCTGCACCGCCCTAGTAGGGTGCACGAGGCTGTAGTGCTGGGGGCGGAATGGTTAGCTATCTGCTGCAGAATACGAGGAAGTGTCCACTCACGGAGCTCAGGTGGATTCATAATGCTTTTCTCATCGGCAGTTCGTACAGATGTTTGTTAATGTCAGGGAAAAGCGCATCGCTCGACTCGATCAAGGTCTACCATCGGGAGACCGTCCGACGATGGCGTATGCAAAGGATTGACTGTATGCTATTTGAAATCGTTCCGGTATACCACGACGTCGCGTCTCTTTCAAAACCCTTTCCCTTGAAAAATTTCCAAAGCCAAACCGACCTCAAGGCTCTAGGTAGCGAATAAGATATGGCCCCATCACCGCCCGGTGGAGCATCCAGCATGCCGATCCCCCTTAGAAGTAAGTCTGACGATTATCTGGTTTTAGTAAACCACTGCGAAGCCTGATTGAGAAAAAAGGTTACATGCAAGTCTACTTGCATATAAGAAGGTATGTTTCCCTCTTCGTTCTGTGCTTTTTTTTGGTTACGTTCACGCAACAGATCCAACAAAATGCCTATCCGAACTGCTCTTGCCCTCTCCCTCCTCTCCAGCTACGCCTGGGCCGACTCTTGGCAAGTCATTGACAGCGACTTTCCTGATCCCAACGTGATCCAGACGGATGATGGATACTACGCGTTTGGAACGACGAGCGGTGGTAAAAACGCACAAGTCGCACATTCGTCTGACTTCAATACCTGGGATAAGCTGGATACCGATGCTCTCCCCGGTCCGTTCCCCGACTGGGTGAAAGACGATGCGCATCCGGGCATTTGGGCGCCGGATGTTATCCAAAGAGTACAGTTTCTCCCTCCCCTTTTTTATACCAAGCGAATTAATTAATCTATAGGATGATGGATCATTCGTCATGTACTTCTCCGCGGCGGCTCGCGAAGACGACAGCAAGCACTGCCTCGGAGCCGCAACATCGGACACGATCACGGGACCCTACGAGCCCTCATCCGACTCTCTTGCCTGTCCTCTTGACCAAGGCGGCGCGATCGACGCAGCCGGATTCAAGGACTCCGACGGGACATTCTACGTCGTGTACAAGGTCGACGGAAATAGTCTGAACGGGGACGGAACGACTCACCCCACACCCATCATGCTGCAGAAGCTTCAATCCGACGCCGTGACTCCTGACGGAGACGCCGTGCAGATTCTCGACCGCGACGACAACGACGGACCCCTTGTCGAGGCGCCTTCTCTCGTCAAATCTGGCGATACGTACTTCTTGTCTTTCTCGTCGAACATGTACAACACCAAGAAGTACGATGTTAGTTATGCGACTGCCGATTCCGTCGGCGGACCGTATACCAAGGCAACGGCTCCGGATGCCCCCTTGCTGGTGTCTGGGGATCCCAGCAATGTTGGAGGTTTGGGAGGTCCCGGCGGCGCTGATTTCCGAGAAGATGGAAAGGCTATTTTGTTCCATGCTTTCAATAATGGCGAGAATCTGGATGATGGGAGAGGGGTTTGGGCTGCGAACGTCAAGATCGAGGAAGGAGTCATCAGTATTGAGTAAATCGCATAATGCTCCTTCAATTATATATTTTAGGGAAATAGAACGACCTTCAAAAGACAATCCAACTTGTCAAGGTGATATGTGATTAGTCAAACCGTACCTAAGTTAGTTATTTACAGAGATTGTTATAGTAAGAATGGTATTTATTGAACTAAAATATCAAGGAAGAAGAAGAAGAAGCCTTTCTCTTTCCTGGCGGCAATAACCCCGAGGTTTTTCAAGCGCCAATGGCCACTACCAATAGAAAGGGGAAACAATTCGAATATCCCTCAGTTGGCCCCCCGCCCCTTTCCGTTATCCGCGTGTTAGTGTTGTTTATTATTACCAGCTCAAGCCCGGCCAAATTTAAAAAGGCGCAAAGAAAGAATCGACAACTGCAGGATTCGCCTCCGGCCCCGAAGGGATATGATATCAATATCTGAAGTAGTCGGAAAATTATTTAATTCGAGTCTTAATCACTCGTTCAAATTGCCCGATCGATGTATGTTGCCGATTATTCTAGCACTATATCCTACAGCTCAAGATTTTCGTATAGAAGCTAGCGACGGGTTTTGGTAAAGAAACAACAATCATTCTCTCGACTCGGAACTCCGATAGCAGAATAATTCCCAGCATCTCTTTCAAACATCGTCTGATGGTCCCACCGTTTTGCTTCATTAAGTTCGTAAGCTGAGTCTTTACTTGAGTACAGACTTGTCGTCTCGACGATTGAAAGTCTCATTCACCCGATAATCTTGCATGATAACTTGAAAACAAGATTCGAGAAACTTCTAGTCAACATGTATGAGGAATTGTCTATTCTGGGAAATTCGAGTAAGTTGAACCTGGCCGATTATGCGTGTATATGAGTTGCTTTAACTTTCCTTCAGTATCAAGGCCATGCCTGGCGGTTCTCTGAAGACAGTTCTAGACGTCTTTGAAACGTATGGACCACGATTGTTCCTTGCTTCTTCTCTTCTCGTCTTGCCAGTGTAATCCAAGATTCCATCAAGGGCCCTCCCAAAGCAACCATGGTCTATGCGTTTGCTCGGATATCACCATGTAGCGGAGCTGGGTCATTTGGCAACCTCTTTCAATGGGCTCGGAAACGAAGCTGTCATTTACCGCAGCGTCAGTCAGAGCCCCCGCAGGCTCCGGTACTAAGTGCTAGCTGTATGGCTTGCATATGCCCTCGCAGTCACCACCTGTGCAAGTAGCCGGGGTGGGGCCTTTGTTGGACTCCGTATTCTCCGGCTTAGAAGACATTGACTTTAACAACTTAGGAGATATATCGTGGCCTGGGCGTCGGGTGGATGACTTTGGAATCAGCCTAGTGATCAATTACGGTCAGATGAATCAGAACTTAAGAACCCCTGAGGTCATATTTCCTTCGTCAACTCCAGTGCTACGGCCATCTCAGACCCCGCAGAGTGCCTCCGCCGCACTAGTCAATCACAGCATGGAGTTCATTTTCCGCGTTGTCAGGACATGGCCGAAGATGTTGGCCGAAGAATTTCAGCATCCCCCACTAGTGCATCCCACTCAGGTGTCGCCTCATAAGGCAGCGCAGCCCTTGGTACATTGCATCACACTATCGAAGATGTGGCACGGGCAATGCGAAAGAGCAGAGCAAATGGTTTAGAGCATCATCTTGCGGGAACTGGATAAGCTGCTAGAAAAAGTAGGCTCACTTTCTTGTTGGGATCCAACGTACATCTAACTCAATTCTAGTTCCGCGACTGTGACGAGGGAACCCTCTTCGCAGTCCTCCAGGCAGTTGTTAGTGACACCATAATTCTCCTCTTCCCATCAAAAGGCACACTCTGGAAACTCCCCGAAGACAGCTCCATCTTCCACAAAACGCAGCGCCCTGTGTATCACGTCATCGCCACAGGTTTTTTTTTTTTTTTTCACGAAGAAAGAGAGCAAGGTCTACCATCCTTCTACGCCTGGTTACATGTAACGTCTAAGCGCCGGGCCGTGCTTTCTCTATATCTACTCCAATGGGCATACTCAGTTTTCCACGGCACCCCGTCGTTCGACTGCGAAGACCTCGGGTTCATGCCGGCCTCTGCGGCAAAGATGCTCTGGGAGGCGCAAAATGAGCACGGGTGGAACACGCAATACATTCGATGGCTGGCTAGGTGGGATGGTCAGGGATATCTGCAGGGAGAGTTTGATAAGATCAAGCCAGGGATAGTGATGGACGCGAGGGCGGAGAAGTGGTTAGAAGAGGCGGACGAGTTTGGTATTATTATGATTTCGATTGGTGAGTCGTTTGCATCTAGAGCTTGGTTTGGTATGCCAATCGAGTCAGTCAATGCGACCGATTATAAACCGCCTCTGTTTGGGGCGTTGGTGCACCGTCCTGTATTGTCTACTCAAGGTTGAAAGCCGTGCTGATAAGTTGGGATATAAACAGAGTTTAGGAGTATCAAGATAACCCCACAATATCTAAAGGATTGAGTCAAATGATAATTCCGTTACATGGTTTGCGAACCCTCTCTGCTCTGAAAACCCCTAGAGTCGGATATTGTGATGGAACTGCAGGTGTAGAGATGCTTGAATTGTATGAAGCTCTCGCGTTGCAGCGAGGCCTTCTACACCGTGTAGCTACGGCCGATCCACTGTGGGTCAGCTGACATGCAGTCTAACTACAATAGGCAGGTGCAAGGCCATAAGCGAAATATGACTGGTCCAACATATTGACAGAGGAAAACTGCGCCGAATAGCGTGATTAGTGATGCACCACCACGGAGCTAGAGTTCGAGGAGAGTCAGTTCCCCAAAATGCAAAATCAGGTGTTACAGGGAAGAGTTCTATCTGATCTCTTTCTGAAAATGTGGACTGGTATGTGGGCTTAGTGTGGCTGAGGGCCGAGCCATGCTCTAGGTCCTGGGACAAAACATTCGGGCCAGAACAAGCCACTGGGAATATTGAAAAGTTCAAATGTCGCAAGTAGTCTATTTCTGTTTTCTTGAACCACTCACATCGAGTCCTGTTCTGCGATGATGAACGATAGAGGGGTCTAGGAATTGCCAAACAATTCGCCCGAGAGGTGCGATCACACAATCGATGACAAAAAAAAAAAAGAGCGCTAATGTTATCGTAACCAATTTTTTGAGCAATAGAGAACAATCTGGGAAGATTACATTCAAACGAATGTGGCGATGTTTGTCTGTTGACATCTACTGGGAATGGATATCAAGGGCGATCTTAACCAGTTGATATGCTGCGGAATTTACAGCCACCCTGTTTTCCTTCTTGTGCCACGTATGTGAAGATGAAGATTATGGTCAATTAAACACATTTCAGCGCGATTGCTGGACAGGTGGTGTTGCTTTTGATTAATGTTTCTGATTCGGGCTGCCCCTTGCAAGCGATCTGTGCGGCATTCCATGAAATTGTCTCGACTGATTGGCCATACCACGCTCTATGCAATGCGCCTCTCTCTCAAATTTGAGACCTCCAGAATACCAGAATACCACTTTGGCCTTTGAGATGCCTCACTTCTTCCTGGTAGGAACCGGGAATTGTCAAAGGGAGGGTAAGTGAGCCTGGGGTTGCAGTGAACTGAGTCATGGCACCATGGCGTTATATGTACGGATGCTTTCACTTGAGGCGAGAAGAGGAAGTTTTCTGATCAGCGTACTTAAATCTCATATATTTAAAATTAATGGACAGTAGACTGACTCGATGGCACAGGTGCTTCATTTCTCGGGCTTTGCTTTCCTTAATGAGTTTGTGTTACTCGATGATAACCTACTAATTGCTCGATGAGTTTGCTGCACTAGACATGAGTCCTTTGTTGTCTTTCAGGTCCAGTAACATGCACAACAGAGGGTCTCACTCTAGCCATTGAATAGGAGAAATTTTTTTCCTCCCAGGTCACTCGATCCTTGGCTGTATCTTGGATTGGTTGACCTGATTGAATACTCGAAAATGATATGAACAGCGGCCAGACTAGCGGGCACTAACTGCGACAGTTCTACCAAAATGAAGGAGTGGGGGCTAATCTTGCTCAGAAAGGAGGGTCCTGCGAGCAAGGGGCCTTCATTTGCTGGTATGTAACCCGGGCTTTTCCCGCTCTGAAGCTGGATTCCTGCCTCTGGAGGTATGGAACGGCCCGCGCGATCAACCACTTAAGTTGCCACTTTTCCGATCCAGTACTGCTGAACCCCACACATCGAGAAGTCACCATTACTCTCTCGTTCAAGTTCAATGAGGATGATCTTCATGAGACAAAATATATTTTATTTATTGCGATATCCTATAATCAAGCCCAATTTACTTGCATGACGCGGATATTTCAATTCACCCGGCCCTCCCCAATTGTGAGTGCTAGGAGTCCCTAGCCAACGGCAAATGCATATGAGCCCTGTCTTTGAGGACATAGTTATTCCTGAGTCTCTCCTGTCGACAGCAGCAACGAGTTCCCAACGGGGTCCAAACTACCCTGTTTATTACTCCGAGGAACCGACCAGGGAGATTCATGTCCAGAAGAAGCGACAACCAATCTCCAATAGACAAGTCTATGAACAACCGCTATCCGTCGAAAGGAGGAACTGGAGTCACACATCGGCGTTCGAGCCTGGGACAAGCCGGCCTTTGCCGACAGTCATCGAGGATCCCGTGATCAACGAAGCCCCAGAAAGACAACCAAGTTTCTTCTCCTCTCACCCCGTCTCCCCCAATAGCCCGGGACATGAAAACAGGCCACCAAAGTCTCGCATTCCAAATTTCTCGTATCGCCAGCCTCGCTTTGATGTCTCCGGTAGACCTCGAGTCAGCAGCCTGTGGGAGCTCTACGACCAAGCAAAACTTGTTAGTGTCAAGCTTCAGCGGACAAGTTGGGCCCAATTCATTTTTGAATATGGCGTATACTTTTTATTCGTTTCCGTTATTTATTTTGTATTGATTGGAGTACCGCTCTGGAAAGGCTCGGTATATTGGCTGTACTGGGCGATGAAGAACAAATTCGTATTCAAGGGAGGATGGTCAATTGCCATTGGCTTCATGGTCATGTATGTTTCCTCGGCTGCGTTTGCACCCGAACAAGAGACACATTATGACTGGTGAACTCCTGCTAATATTGATCATCATCCAGCTATACCTTTGTCCCGTTATTATCCCCTTTCGAGCGAAATGCCCCTGGGCTCGAATACTACCAACAGCGACGCATTGATCGCAATTCATCGAATACCGCTCTTTTGATTCCTTGCTTTAAATCCGCCGCGGTCATCGGAAAGACGCTTGAAGCTGCACTCACACTCTTCCCAGCGGGCCATATATTCGTCATCGCGAACGGCGATTCGCCTATCCCCATCGACAACACGGAAGAAGTCTGCCGTTCCTACGGTGTCAACCATATCTGGTCGCCGATTGGCTCAAAAGCTATTGCCCTGTTCATCGGATGCTACGCTGCCAAACAATTCCAGCACGTTCTGTGCATCGATGACGATTGCACACTCCCTCATAACTTTCCCGTCGTGGTGTCTCGAATCACAAAGCAAGTCCGGTGTATTGGGTACACGATCAAGTCGGCCGCCTCCGACTCTGCAGAGAGCACGTATTGTCAACAGGCTCAGGATCTGGAGTACAAGATGTCCGGACTGCAGCGTGCTTTTGCCGGGAAAATTGGTAGCTCCACGTTTCCGCACGGAGCGATATCTTTATGGGATCGCGAGTTCCTGAAAGAGTGCTTCCGAGACCATCCGGGCTTCTCGATCAGCGAGGACTGGTTCCTCGGGAATAGTTGTCGGCGCATGGGCGGCCGCATCAAGATGTGCAGCTCCGTGTTCGTAGAGACTACAACACCGCCGGCCGTCTTCTATACCGGCGGGAAACATGGGCGTGGCGGATTTGGGGAGATGACGGTTTTTAAGCAGCGGTTTCTACGGTGGAATTTCTTCTTCGCGAACGGCCTATACTACAATCTCGCATATATCTTTGGATGTTGGAAATTGGGCTGGTGGGAAATCGGCGCCAAGGTGTTTGTCTTCCAAGAGGTATGTGACACCCTCGTGTGTGTCTTTCCCACTTTAGTTCTCTGGATTGACGCAATACTAGGTCTATGAGACAATCATATATGTCCTCGCACCTTTCATCCTCCCCGTGTCCCTTCTAGTCCGCCCTGCTTTCAGCGCAACCCTCCTTGGAAGCACCATAGGGCTATACTTTCTCCATGTGCTCATCTTCAATGAGATCCATCTCAGATTGAAAAAGGAGAGGATCAAGTGGAGAGTCCTAATATGCTATTATGTATGCCTATTGTCCCTTTCTTATATGGCGCTTCATTCTAACGAACATTTTGATGATAGATGCCCTACAAACTCATAATTACCCTAATAAATGTTGCAAGTTGCTACTGGTCTCTATACAGGTATGCACGGTATTTTGCTCGCCGACATCCTAAGATCGTGGAAGATCAGAAAGCTGTTGAGGTTCTACTGAAGTTGGAAATGTCGCTGGATGACCGTCTAGGGATCCCGGGGCTGGGTAGGAGTATGACTGTTCGGACCGTAGGGACGAGAAGTAAAAATGGAAGCGTTAAGTCTTGAATAAAGGTATATTAATCAGGAAAGAAAAAGTACCTGCTGTAAAATTGAATATCGCAATTTGCATTTTTTTTTTTTTTTTTTGCATATATACGGGCACCTTCAATTCTTCTCCAGGCGCTGGTTTCTGTTCTCTCACATTATGGTGTCGCGTTCCTAGGTAACGTTATTGGTCCCGAAATGGCTTTCCTTACCTCTTTGTGCTTCTTGTAGGAGACGTGCGTGTTATCTTTTGTCCTAGTCAACCCAATGATGTTCGATCTTCTTAATTCACATCGTCTGGGGCTCATGCTTTTTTAGTGTGTTCTGTTTAGAAACAAAGTTAGATGAGTAAAGCTTGTTCCCTTTCAGGGTAACACAATCAAGGGGGAAATTAAACAGCATGTCATCTATCTCCCAATCAACTTGCAATATTTGTCTGCTCATCCATGTCCGAGGATTTTTATATTGTCCCTCTTCGTTCTATTTTCAGAAAGAAGTTTTTCCTTCCCCAATTTTCGGTAGTTCCTTATCTTCCTTGTCGTTAGTGATCCTTCTAGCAGAATCTTTCCCTTCCACCTCCCTTTCTGTCTGGTTCCTTTCCAGGTTATGAATCAGATGCCGAAAGTCAAGAAACGCGCTCTCGACTTGTTTGTTTCTAGTTTCCACACTCTCTCCGGCCCGAACCACGGACGCACCAACATTCCTCAACACAGTTACGGGTCCTCCTTCCTTTGCCCCTTGTAGGATCACCAATGAACCTCGGCCAAAGTGGACTCCGATTACTCAGGCGGAGATAACGATAAGAGCAAACCCCGCTTCTCGCGCCCTGCGCCAGACTCGCTCTTTATTGCGACATTTGCCGGTCATATATAAATTTATAATCCGCACTTGTTCCAATTATTCCCCTGATAAATTCTCCTACTGAGAAGACACACAATGGGCGACGCACTCGTGCACAAAGAGCACTTGCTCGTGGTCTTTTTCCAGCCCATCTCCCCACAATTGCTGGGCATCATCCAGTCCAAGTTTCCGCAGGCCGAGGTCTCGACGTTGTCGTTGCCGAGGGGAGAAACGATTCCTAGTGGTACGTGTTCATTTCTATGCTGGATCAGCTCATGAGTGATTATTTTGACTTCAATGTCCAGAATATGCCCGTAAAGCTACATTGCTAGTGACATTCACGAATCTCCCGAACCCAGAGGATGCGCAAAAGTAATTGACTTCCTCTCTTCCTATGCTGGCCGCAGCAATTGGGCTAACATACAAATCAACACAGTCTCAAAATCATTCACTTCCTTTCCGCCGGCCTAGACCACTCACTGCATCATCCAATCCTCAGAGAAACCTCTATCCCGGTCACCACCAGTTCTGGCGTCCACGGCCCCCCAATCGCCGAATGGACTGTCATGAACTGGCTCGTCGCTTCGCGCAAATACAATTTTACCTACGAGAACCAAAAAAAGCATAATTGGACGGGCGTCAACGAGTACGTGCAGGATATCCATGACAACGTCGGCAAGAAGGTCGGAATTTTAGGATATGGGAGCATTGGGCGACAGAGTACGTATAAGATCCTTCTTTACCTATCCGACAATTTCCACCCCTCTTCCCGGTCCTTCCAGTCGACACACTAACCAACTGAACGCTGAACAGTTGGACGAGTCGCCTCCGCCCTTGGCGCTAAGGTATACGCCTACACAGCCTCTCCACGCTCGACGCCCTCCTCCCGGATCGACAACGGCTTCATCGTTCCCGGCACCGGCGACAAGGACGGCTCGATCCCCGTCTCCTGGCACCACGGGACCGACAAGGCCTCTCTACACGAATTCCTCTCCCTCGGCCTCGACCACCTCGTCATCTCGCTCCCCCTTACCCCGGAAACAACGAACTTCCTCGGCGCCGAGGAATTCGCGCTGCTAAGTGCGCGCGCAACGCCGGGTCATCCGAAACCGTACCTGACGAATATCTCGCGCGGCAAGGTCATCGATCAGGATGCTTTGATTCAGGCGCTGAAGGCGGGCAAGCTGGGCGGTGCCGCGCTGGACGTGACGGATCCCGAGCCTTTGCCGGAAGATCACCCATTATGGGACACGCCGAATGTGCAGATCAGTCCGCATGTGAGCTCCCTTGGGGTGGAATATTTTCCGAGGTCGTTTGATGTGCTGAAGGAGAATTTGGCGAGGTCGGAGAGGGGGGAGGGGTTGGTGAATGAGTATAAGAGGGGGAAGGGGTATTGATCGTTGATACCTGTTTCGGTGTTTGGACATAGACGGACACGCACTGTATGTTAAATTGAACCCAGTAGTACATACAATACTATTCTTTGATAGAGTCAAAGCCACATTATCCTAATTAACTCCACATTGTATAAACAAATTACATATATCGTAACCAACCGGAGACACAACTCTCCATACTGCTTCCTTACTGGAACGCCCACCCCCGGATACCTTCTTCTACAACAACTCCCACCAATCCGCTTCCCAGCACAGCCCAGGTCCACGGGTTCAGCACTTCGCCCAAGCTCGGCCAGAAGCTGTTCTTCTCCTGCTTCCAAGCCTGCAGCTGTACGTACTTGTGCGGGTCCTGTTCCTTATACCGCGCTTCCTGGCTTTCTTCGTTCTGTTTGTCGCCGCCCACGAATCGCAGGTAGAGGTAGTTTGCCACGGGGCCGAGGATGACAAGAGGGTTGAATGAGCTAGCAGCGTTCAGGACAACGAAGGAGAAGTGGACAAGTGCGTCGCCGAGGTAGCTGAAAAAGAAGGTAGATTAGCCAACGTCTGTCCAATGGGTGCATACTGTATGGGATACTAAATCGGATATGGCAAACTCACTTCGGATGTCTCACAATACTCCACACTCCATGGCGACACAAGTCCGTCCGCTCCTGGCGATGCAACTCCAACTGCTTATCAGCCATAGCCTCGAGAGCAAACCCGGCCGAGAACAGCGCCACGCCGACAGTCCGTACCAAGCCCGCCGTCTGGGGCGTAATATCCAGCGAAGTCTCACTCAACCGGAATGGCAACGTAAACGGCAAGGTGATGAAGGTCAAGAACGCGGCCTCGGGCAAGAACTGCTTCAGGAACGCGGACTTCCAGAATCCGGGATCCTTCGCTTTCAGCTCGTCGTATCGCGGGTCGTCCTTGCCACGGGTGATTGTGCGGGTTGCGATCCGGTAGAAAAGCCGCGTTCCCCAGACCGTCACGGAGCTGAGGAGTACTTTCTCGGTCCATGGGAGCATGCGCCAGGCGGAGGAGAAGGAGATATCGTCGAGGGCCATGGGCCGGCCGATGGCGCTCCACCAGGCGTTCAGAACTTGACTGGAGGGCCAGCACCAGTCTTTGATCTCACCGCGGTCGGTGGTTTTGGCGGCAATGAAGGATGCGATGGATAGACCGGAGTGGATGGTGAAGGAGGGGAGGAGAGTGGATTTGAAGATGCCGATGTCGCCGGCGTTGAGCGCGCGGCTTTGCTTATGGCCGATATATCGGTCTATGTCGACCAGAGGAGGGGGGTTGAATGTAGCCATGGTCGTGAATTGGACAAAAGTCCGGTGTTGTCGTTGTTGGAAAGGGTCGTAGATGAGGGTTGCTATATAAATGCTTAGGGCTGGTGTTGATGTCAGAGTTATGTAACGTTGGGTGACGTCGATTGCCGCATTCGGACAGCTCTCTCCACTGCTGATCACCCTGCTTAAAACCGGCTATTCTTGCATTTCCACAATCAGACCCTGGAACAAGGACTTTTTCTGGAAATTTGTATAAAATAAGCTACCCCGGACGGATGCAGAGCATACCAAGCATACCAAGCATACCAGGTCTGGGCTTATCCGGTGAGGCAACAGCATGCTCCACTTGTACTGTACCTGGGTACTAGTACTTGGGAATTAATTCCTATCAAAGTATTCCTCAGCCCCCGCTTTCGCCCCTGGTATTTTATTATATTGCTTCTTTGCTCTTTCCAGGTTATTCAATTCTGGAGCTGGTGGTCGAACAACTATTCCTATCATTATCGTGGCCCCGACCGATACACATCCGAAACTATACAAACCTCAATTCGCCTCCAGCAAGTCCAGTCACATACGCAAAGACCACTAGATCTCAATGACAATATTATACCATCCTCCACCCGCAAAGAAAGCCTTACTTTGCCCGTGATTCTCAAACCCGGCACCTTCGTAGAACGTAATCAAATAATCATGAGCGAGCAGAGCAATCCGCCCGAACTGCCCAACATCCCTAGAGGTGCGAATGTATTCGACATACGTCTTTACTAAGGCCTGCCCAACTCCACTTCTCTGATACTCCGGGATAATAGCGGCCGAGTGATAAAGTCTCACTTATAGCAGTTATAAACATTCGGCCTTTGAAAAGGCAGCATCTGTCAGTCAGGATATTAGCACACTTATGAAATTAGCGGCAGTTTTGGGCCTAGACTGTCGCGGTACGCTGCATTGCGATTTGGTCGTGGTGGAACAAAACCATCAGTTAGCTGGCACATCGCATAGGCATGTCCTTGCTTCAGTCACTTAATATCGCATCGTGTTTCCCCCTTTGGCCAACTCAGATATCCAGACCAGGTAATTAGCGGCCTTGGTTCCCTTGCTTATCTAGTCGCAAGGGTTGTCATTGAACGTTGTTGAACAGTGCACAGCGATAGTGACGCCGATAAGACTCCACACTCTTTCGAAGACATTTCTTGGTGTATCTCACTCTTTTAAGCCCGGATATTTGGTAAGGCAGCCATAGTGTCTCTTTCCTGGGTGATTTATGGTATAGCCAGTTTGATGTCGCGGGCGGCATGAGCCGGAGAAATGATGATTGGAAAAGATGACATCAGCGATTATCAGTTCTGTCAGTACGCAAACATATGTCGAACATCTGGCTGACATTTCAGCCAGGTATTGTCTCCAGGGATGGACTTCGGTCTAGGTCGCTTATCATAATACTCAATCTTTTTAGCATCCGTGCTCGAACATGACAAATAGCGTTCGGGTCATTGCACGCTCTAGTCTCCCCAACACCTCCAGGATATGAATATGACATTCGGTGCACCTTCCCTTTCATCGGGCAACAATGACAATTAATATAGACTATCTTTGAGAATTAAAGCTCACAAGCACCGACTCGGCTGCAAAGGGTCCACACTCGGCGAATCAAGGAGACTTTCTTGGTTTCTTCAAGTCCCAAGCCCAACAATCCAAACAACAAACCCAAAAAGGCGAGCTGAGCTCCATCTTCATACAGCAGCGTGCATTAGGCTGTTTTCCACACACGCCAATCAGGGTCCCAACATAACGCACTAAATACGCGGGATTCCCGCACTGACGGGCTGGCGAACCGTGGATCGAGAAGAAGAGGACGAACCTCGGACATTAATTAGCGTTCTTTGGCGTCGGGTTCAGCCCGCCCTCGCGAGTCTAGGGGCGCTGATCCCTAGACACGACGTAGAATGAAGCAGAGTTTGGTCCCCTACGTCGGAGTTCATGCTGTGCGAGCTGAGAACTCGTGGACGCGCAAGTTTATTTCGTGTCAGACGACGTTGATGTATGTCACACTACAATCCTTATTGTTTTTGGGATAAGACGTGAATCTGACAAGGAAGAGGACAGGCCCAGAAGCATCGCTTAAAATTCCCAACTTTTGGAGCCATCAGTTCCCCACCGGACTAATCATGACTCGAGCCTGGGGCCACTTCTCTGCACGATGCCCAAGGCTGTCCTCCCCGGCACTTGCAGCCCGGCAAGCTGGCCCGACCCAATGCGACGCTACGATCTGTACTCCTATCAGCTCTGGATTGAGCTTAGACTTGGGGTTTTGCACCGGAGGATTTTAAATCACCTGGCACCATCCAAGGAGGCTGTGTCTGCGTCCGACCTGGCTGTTTGTTTTGGTGATTGGTTCTGCAAGGAGTCAGTATAATGGAGTGGAGCCCGCGCTGTGAGCGATCACACTCTCAACACCAAATCAAACTTTCTCTCCCTGGAGGGTTGGACTTGGTCTCCCTAGTTTCTTCTCACCTGAGACGGTCTCTTCTGAAAGATGATGATCTACAACCGATGTATCGTGAAGGTTCACCCTATGATCCAATCACCCATGCCTGACGTGCCGATGCCCGTGCCTTTCGGAGAGAATTTAGCGCGGACTCACCTGGATTGAACAAAATAATATCGTGCACATAAATAAACAGAAATTTAATCAAACGGGAATAGGCGCTGCCGTCAGTCGACGCCACTTTAATACTAAAGCAGAGCCATCGCCCTTTTCGTTCTCCTTCGTGTCGTCCCACGTCCTGCGCATTCAAGCCATAACGTGCGTTGCCCTACTTTGCAAGCACTACACGACATGGCCGGCCATCAACCCAGCAAGCTGGGCGCCTTCGCTCGCCGCCTTCTTGTCTCTGTCTTTGATCGAGAGGAGCAAGGCTTCCCCCCGATGAACGGGCCGGGTATGCCACCCCACACCATGATGGCAGATGGCCAACCACAACACCCAGGTCCCATGGGCCCAGGACCCGGTGACTTCCCACCGAAACGCCTCACGCTCTCAACCACCGAAGCCGGCTCTCTCATCCCCTCCTACGACAAACTCCTCATCTTCCGCGCTCTCACCGGCATCGACAGCGTCCCCGCTCTCACCGCGCTGAACCAATTCGCCCGCTCCGCCCCCAACGTCGGCATCTACACACGAGTCGTCCGCGCCGAACAAGCCTCCGCGCAACGCTACCGCCTCTTCAGCATTCTCATCAACACATGCCTGAGCATCCAGATCGTCGTCGCTGCCGCCTTAACCGCCATCGGTGCCGCCTCGGGCCCCCACTCCGCCGTCACGGCCTTCGGCGCAATCAACACCATCATGGCCGGCGTCCTCACCTACCTCAAGGGCTCCGGCCTCCCTGATCGTCTGAAACACTATCAGAACGAGTGGCGCAATATCCGCGAATATATCGAGCAGCGCGAACGTGAGCTGTGTCTGGATGGCTGCGCGCTCGACATCCAGGAGGAGATTCAGATCATCGAGCATATGTATGAGGGCGTGAAGCGCGAGCTGGAGGCGACGAAAAGTGGCGGAGAGAACCGTGCAGCGCAACAGCCGGGTCATCGGAGGTCGTTCTTACCTGGTCGTCCTTACCCACCGGCGCAGTCGTCTTCATCGCCGTATCCTATGCCGCCGCATACACAGTCGCATCCACAGCAGCATATGCAACCACCGATGATGCAGACAGAAAGACAGGGACATGAGCAGACACGACCGCCAATGTCGCCTTATCCTATGCAACCGCACCCGCCCCCTCAGCCGCCGATGCAGATGCATACGAAGATGCAAGGTCATGAGCAGGATAGGCCGCCGATGTCGATGCCACCGATGCGGGAACCGTCGGGGGCGAGCTCGGTGACCATGCCGGAGCCGACTTTCTCGATGGAAAAACATTGATGGATTAATATGTTTACTTTCGTCAGCTTGGATTGGACTGCACATATTGGTATGTTTAAATGACTTATAGTCTTGCATGGGGGTGTTGTTTATGATCTCTGTCTTTCGATACCATTTGTGTTGCGCGTTCCCTTAGTATGAGATATTGTTTAATTTGGCCACTCAATACACCATTGCACATGCTGTTAATAATTGAAGACTATTCTTTTTCCAAATAAGGATCTCTTAACAATCTAATCGCTGTATCTATAATTATTCCCTCTTGGGCTATCTTCCCCTTTGGCTACGGCCGATTTGATTCTATTCGTAAACAAGTTTCCCATCCTCCTCACTCAATGTTCGTCTGTTTCTACCAACATTCTCAGCAGCCATTGACCTAATAGAATCTAATCCTCAACCCCCTGAATCAAAGTCTTAATCCCCTCTCCCCTCCTCGTCGTCTCCCACGCCTCCACTGCCCTCTCAAATGGCACCACTTTCGTAATAAACCTCTTCACCTGAATCCTGCCCTCACTCGCCATCCTCACCCCCAGTTGGAAATCTCCCGGTCCATACCGAAAACACCCCCGTACCATGATCTCCTTCTCCGCCACCGTGGCAATCGGAAACTCCACCTTCCTCTTCCCGTTCCCCGTCTGGATATAAGCACCCCCAGCCCGAAGGACATGAACACCCATCTGAACGCATGGTTCCGCGCCGGTAGCTTCGATCGTGACATCAAAACCCGGAATCTCCGATCCCCCGGTATCTTGGGACGCAGGGTCAAACTGCTCAAGGATCTTGCTAGCATTTTCTTCAGCGGAGAGCGTCGCCGAGGGGATGTATGTCCCGAAAGAAACATGCGGGTTCGGAATTACACTCTCTGCAAACTCCAGCTTCTGCGCGTTCACATCCACAACGATGATTTGTTTCGCGGCGAACTCACGCGCCACGCTCGCGCATAATAGGCCTACCGTGCCAGCTCCGAATACCATGACCCGGCTCCCTGGCGTGACTCCTACCGAGCGGACGGAGTGGATTGCCACGGCGAGGGGTTCCGTTAGCACGGCTTCGTCGAGTCCTAATCCTGACTTTGGGGCTGTTTCTACGGGTCCTGAACCTGACCCCGACGCCGATGCTGCTGGTACTAACGAATGGCAATAATCCCCAGGGATCTTGAAAAGCCTCGTCAGCGTCCCGTGACAGCTACTAGGCACCGCGGCGAATTTCATCCCCGGACAGAGATTATATCGTCCCGCTTTACACAGCTCGCAACGTCGACACGGATACCCGGGTTCAATGGCCACCGGATCGCCAGGTTGCAGATGGTTGATGTTGGATCCGATTGCATGTACCGTGCCGGATGCTTCGTGGCCCATCACGACTGGGTTGTCTGGTGTGATCCGGCGTTTGATTCCGCCATGGACCCAGAAACTTACCTTTTCCCCCGGTCGATCTGTTAGTATCGATTGGGATGATGGAAGAGGGTTAGGGAAAGGGTGTTTTACGTACATCGCTCCCGCAAACACCGGTGTACGCGATGCGGATTATCACGTCGTTTGGGTCTTCGATGCTGGGAATGGGTCGGTCTTCGTAGCGGCAGTCGCCGGCGCCGTAGAGGAGGCAGGATGGGTTTTGCATGGAGGATATCGAGGTGGACATGGTGATTGTCTTAGCGAAAGTTTGTGGCTAGAATAAGGGTAGAGGATTTGTTGCCAGCTGGGAAGGAGCGATGAGAGCAAAGGAATGTGTGAGACTGAATCAATTGAATGAGGTGAAATGAGAATAGGATTGACGATCTGCAGGAACGCTAATGGAGTCTTTCTACCCCGCGCAGTCTGGAGACTTCTCCGAGAGATTCTCCGCACAGGATTCGGTTCTATCTCTGGATATTGAGTCATAACGTGACCATTTATAGCAAGTCCTTCCTTGAGGTCAGTGGGCAAGCCAATCTTATAATTATTACATCCTCATATAAACCTAACTAAACTTGAATTTATTTCCACCAACATCAACCACCATTAGATCAATACCAACCCCATCCCACACACCAGGCAACTCTGGTTGGAATTTCCCTCATTCCCTAAAACAAATTACCCAACAGGCCCAACCCCCCAAGAGCAATTGCCACGCCGCCAACGACCTCCCTCGCGTTCGCGCCACCAGTGAACAGCGGGGTAGAAGGAGACGCAGTCGGCAGGGTCGGGTTTGCCGTACTCGACGGCACAGACGGCACAGTCGAGGTCGGGGGCTTAGGAATCACCGGGTTCGAGGTCGTCGTCGGCTCCGGAGCGGTCTCGGTAGGCTCGGGCACAGTCTCGGTGGGAGTGGGCTCGACGGTGTCAGTTGGCTCGGGGGCGGTCTCGGTGGGCTCAGGGGGAACGCTGGCGTCGGTGGGCTCGGGGACAGGCTCTTCGGTTGAGCTTGGTGACAAGGTGATGCCGTACCGGCGGGCACAGGTTTCCGGGTCGAGGCCCTTTTTGGGTGTTAGCATTCCAAGATTCAACATGTCAAAGGGAGAATGGAACGTACATCAGGACAGCAGTATGGCTCCTGCAGACAGAACGAGTTGGACGGGCAGGCATCTATTCCAATCCCACAGACATCGTTAGCATTCAGTCTCTTCTACAGTGAGATAGAGTCTAGTAAATAAGACAGTGCGGTACAACATACACTTTCCACCCGGACAGCAAGTCTGTCCTTGTCTAGGGTTATAGCAGATGCCACTAGTCCCGCACATCGGCCAGTTAGAAGGACAGCCGGGGGTAGTGCCAGGCACGAATGCCTCGCTGTCGCTCTGTCGCTTAAAGATTTCCATCTCGACAAGGTGAGAGCCGAAGTGCGAGGCGAGGCCCTGGCCCGCAAGAAGGGGGATGAGGAGAACAAGAGAGGAAATCATCTTTGCGAGTTCAATCAATCAATGGCGACAACAAGCGAGTGTAGTGACGAGTGAGTGAGTGAGCGAGTGGATGAGCAACAGGAAACAGTTAAGCGAATGACCGTATATCTGTCTGCTTTTCTTGCCTAGCTAAATTTATCTCAAGACAGAACCTGAAGCCCACGCACCTCACCTACACCCAAATATTTATACCCCAACTTACCTCTCTCCCGCCCAGATACCCAAGAACCAACCTGGTTGGTCTCCGCATATTGATCGCGCCGTGCCTGAACTCGATTGGGGCTAATTTCCAGAATACGAAGTCCCTCCAGCAATACGTGCAGGCCAAGATGTGATGTGGACCACTCACTTCGTAGCGAGAGCGTACGATGCGGTTTAGATCCCGTCTTGGTGCTGAATATAGACTTGCAAGCCGCTTGCCCAAGCACCAAAGCGGGTGGTTGGGCGGGGAATACGAGAGGGGGAAACGAGAGATGGGACGAAGTATGCGCTCAGGGCCATGCCATGAGCCTTGGAATTGAAGCGGATGACTCGACAAGTTGATTAGACAAGGGGCAAGTTGGATTGGCGGAAAGTCAATTCATTATCTGAGGTTTGATTATCTCGCAGTAGGCCTGGAAATTGGATACTAAATATGCAACTGTGAAAAAGACGCACGATCTTGCAACAAATCAACACGCAGCAAATGCAAGGGAATGAACACAAGAATCACACCAAACGACCATTGCAACGAATCAAAACAGTGGAAATCATAACATCGTAAGATCCGGTGACCGTCGATTAAGACGGTGCCCCCAGCATTCGCAACCGTTCCCTGAGCATTCCCATCTCCTGCTCATGAGTTGCTTCCACCTTTTTGTCCTTCTCCCTAAGGGTGATCGATCGGTACTCGCCGTCTCCTCCAGGCGCACCCACTGTCACCCAAACAAACTTCGACCCGTGTGCCCTCTCCTGGGCTCCCTCCCAGAACATGTCGAGCGACCGCAGGCCCCCTTCGACTCCCAGGGATTTGTCGAATGGGCGTCCTCCGATTCGCCCGTGTTTAATCCATCCTTTCAAAACGTCTTTCAAGAAACCGATCTTTTGAAGGAACGAGTTGGCGTCCAAGATGTCGCGAATGCGTTCATCCATCGGACTAGCTGTTGCTCCATACGCAATGCTGAGGAACGTGCCCACCTCGTCCGACGCCAGCGCCCGCGTGTCAAATCCAGCAGGGTGCATTTTTCCTTTGGTGCTCAAATAGCGAGCAGCGGAAGGCGACAGGTGATAGAAGTCTATCCAGGGAGATGAACTTCTGGTGCGACCTGGCGAGATAACGAGCTTGGTGTGGTCGGGGAAGTTGAACTTTCAGAAACTGATCAGTATGGTGGAAGAAAATCAGAGGGCGGCTAAAACAAACCTGAAGAGCACCATCCCCAAATCCCCACACACCCACGTTACCTAGGCGCTGGTAGTACTTGATAAACTGTCTTTGGTCTCCGGTTGGCGTCTGGTCCTCGAGGAATGCCTCGTCGCCATGTCGGCCTAGAGATCCGATCATATACTTGCCAAACTGGTCCACCAATTTGACGCGTTTAATCTTCTCGGCGTCGGCTCGCGCACACTCCATACCCGAATTTGTGCGAACCTTGACGCCCGAGCTGGAGGAACCAGTAGATGACGGCTTGACTTCAAATAGCGAAGGTGAGACTGCTGCGCGACGTACGCCTCCGTGGAACCCGGATGCATCGTTGTCGCAGTTCTCGTAGAATTCAACCGGCTTCCCTTGGCGAGGCACAAGCTGATCCGCCTCGGAATAGGTGAATGCGTCTCCTTCCCGTTTCTCATGGCTGCGCGCCTTGCGACGGATGTGCTTCTCCCCTTCGCGTACGACGACACCAGTGGCCGGATTGCCATTTCCCGCTCTAAAGACGCATCCGACGCTGCCATCATCCAGGACGTAGCCGATGCCGTATCGATTGGTATAATCGACCCATTTGATGACGTACGTATGCGGTTCTCTCCTGGCAACTGCGCGCCGTCGGACAGATGAATTTGGCACCAGGTTTGAAAGCATGTGTCGTAGGTCTGCATTGGTATCGGCAATAGATGTCCCCGGAAGTGCTTCACATGGGTCATCGCGATGGAAAAGTGGGTGCGTTCCAAGAGATGACCGAGGTTTATTGCCAGAAGATAGCGACGTCTTACTGCCAGTTCTAGGCGGAGGTTGAGGCTGAGGTTCTGGCCGTAAACGGTGGTTCTCTTCAGCTGGAGCAGGTCGGGGTTCTAGTTTCAATGGCTCGACCGGTTTCAACATCTCGGGTTTCTCCAGCTTAGGCGCAACACGAATTGATGTGGGTCGCAGCCGGAGTGGAGCGCTGTCTATCGTAGTTGTTGTGGTTCGCTCTTTAGGTAACGGAAGTTCTGGGCCGTCCTTGTTCGCGGCTTCTAGCCGTCGAGACTGCGAACGAGTCTTTCCAACCGTCAGCATCGCTGCATCACTGGTAATGCGGGAGACCTGTGGTACCAGGTTTCTATCCGAGCCGCGCGTTGAGCCTGAGTACGAAGCAGCCACCCCACGGCGCGCGCGAATCGGACGATCCGCGAGACCACCTGTTGGTCCACCCGGCGCAGACAACGCATCATCATCCACACGCACATTTTCCAACGGTCGTGATACGGGGCTTGGGGGATCGCAAAGGGTTGGCACCTTTCTGACAGAACCTCGGCCGGTCGCTTGCTGTCGAAGAGTAGCTGCATGGCTCTGCGATTCCTGTCGACGCTGCTGGGCCGCAACTAATGCGGCCTGCGTTCGCGATTGTGACATTACATTGCTGCGAGCGGATGCAGTACTCTTCGAAGACAGAACGGAGCTTTCCAGCGAGGAGCAGTCTCTGCGCTTTGTTAGCATCAGCTCCGGAACACTCCAATCTCCTTCTGGATCGTATGGGTAGCTGTAGACGATGTCCTCCGGCAAAGGGATAACTGGTTGCAGTCCCTTCTCCTCCTCCGCGAAGCATTCAGCGAACGCCGACTTAGAGCCGTGCTTGCCAGCAGCTTTCCGGGCAGACCCATCTGGCTTCCTCCCAACACCGCAAAATGTGTAAAAGGCGGCTTTGCAAATGTGGTATCGCTGGCTCGGATCGTCGACGTTATCTATATAGCCGGACAGCTTTTCGTCATACTCCAAGCTATGGCCAATCACCATATTGTCGCCACGAGGTTGATCCGCCGTAAGCCAGAACGGCTTAGCAAGGCAGCACTGGGGCTCCAATCTCCGCGGGATGCATCCGTCGTACATGCTGAAAAAGGGGTGCTCAACAATGTCGTCGGGATCGGGTCGTTCCTCTTCTGCCAAATTCAAACAAGAGCTGACTAGCGACTTCGCTTCTTCCGGAATGTCGTTGGCGCAGTCTGCACCTTTGGGCCACACGTATGTGAGGTTTCTGACTTTCTTGTATATTTCCTCCTGGGTTTTCGATTGAAAGGGGGGGTAGCCTGTGAGCATCGCAAAGCTGTAAAGAACTGTTAGCGCACCAGGGCACTCCAATTGAAGCATGCTGTTCTCACCATATAACACCTAGGGACCAGATATCGACTTTCTGCGTATGGCCACCTTTAGTTTTGTCGAGGACTTCCGGAGCGATATAATTCGGCGTTCCGCATAGCGTTCTTCTCCGTTTTTCGTCGCGCTCTGATATTATCATCGCCGCCAGCCCGAAATCTCCCACTTTAATATCCATATTCTGATCCAGGAACAAGTTGCCCATTTTCAAATCTCGATGCGCGACATTTCTCTTGTGCAGATATTTCACCGCACCGCAAAGCTGGATCATCAATCGTCGGACCTCCGGCAAACTCAAACACTTCCTTTTCCTGACCATGTCCATAACCGACCCATTGGGACAAAGCTCGAGGATCACGTAGGTGCTCTGATCGAAAGCGAACGCGCGATGAAAGCCGACGATATGAGGGTGTCGCATCTTCGAGTGGATCTGAAGTTCGGTCCGAAACTACACAGCGGCCCAAATTAGCAAACAACAGATTCCTCGTCTAACTCAATCGTCCGGCATCTGGAGCGCAAAGTACCTTCTCCTGCATCTTCTTCTGTGTCATCTCCGACTTCACCACCTTCATCGCGAAGACTCGATTATTGCGCAGCAATGTGCCTTCATAACAAATAGCAAACCCTCCTTTCCCCAGGAATGCGCCGGTTGAGTATCGCTCTCCATACTCGGTGGGCTCCGTGACGAGGGCAGGCGGCGGCGGCGCATGGTTCTTCGAGGACGCAGCTTTCTGTGCAGCATTGGCAGCTGCAGCGTTCCGATCGAGTACCTTCCGTTCCATGGGCACTTTCGGCTTGATCATTTGATTTGTTGAGCGGGGTGACAAGGCCTCCATCTTTGATTTTCCTCCTGTGTTGGATTCTCCTTTGGTGCTTTCGCTATAGTATTATTGTCGCTGGCGGGCCAGATGCGCAAGCCGACGGTCTCTGAATCGATTAAGGCGGTCGTAACAATCATGAGTTATTGCAATATACAATATGAAAATACTAGACGGTGCAGACGGGGTATAATGGACGAGCCGGTGCTATCCTGAATAGTGGTCGGTCAGTCAATTGAGGGGAGAAGGCAATTAGTGGTGGCCATATACTGGCCTCTAGCCAGCTGTGATTGAAAGGAAGTATAGTGGCGTGGCAAATTGAAGCACAAAACCGTCTTATATCGAAGGCGGCATCAACACCGAGGAACACAGCGGGGCGAAAAACTCGCACACAAGGGCCGACTCACCAGAATAAATCAAAAAAAGATATAACAATGACGCTCAAAAACAATGACATGCATCCAACGCCCAACGCGACTGTCAAACAGTCTTCGGTCCCGGAAATCACCAGCAGGTGGGGAGCAAGGGAAGAGGAATCAAAGTCCAGTAGGGCAAAGTAAAAGGGATGACACGGCAACGGAGAGATCACGGGCTCCCCCCAAACGGTCTGCCAAATCCGGCAATCGATAAACATTGATCCGAATGCCGTAACAACCATGCATTGCTGACTCAGGACGTATAAATTCCACTTGTGCATATGCATGGATGACGCAGAGTGGTGCCTGACAATTCGGTCACCACTGGAATTCAGCCTCGACGGCTTCATTCCTTTTGATTCTCAATAATTCCCATTTGCCCATTGTTTAGTATGTTTATCACAGTATTATGAAACTACTTCCTGACCTCCGATGATTTCTTTCACTCCACTGCCAATAATTAACCATAATTTTTTCCTACTCCTCCCCTATCTCCCCTCTACGTTAATTCACCATGTCCCTCACACTCAAGCTCTCTTCGCTGGCTATCCGCACCCTGTCGAAGCCGATCGCCGTATGCTCAACCCACTCGATTCTGTTGACTATTTCAACCAAGTCATGCTGACGACTCCAAGAACCAAATTAAAGCACAAGCCCGCGAACATGAACGCTTCCGACGAATCTGCATCGGCATGGCGCAATCTCTTCACCGACTCGACATGCGTCTCCGTCTAGGTACCCTCCGCGACAACGCCGCCTCGCAAAGACAAGCCGCCGCCGAGGCCGAGCTGCGAAAACACAAACCGACCTCTCCGACGGCGAAAACGCACGCCGAGGCCAGAGCTGAAGAAGAAGCCGCCGCGAAGGCTAAAGCCGCCGCCGAAGAAGCCGCGAACCCTCGAAAACCCCACATAAGGCCTCTGTCGGAGTCCAAAGCTATCGAGTCGGGTGCGACATTTATCAGCGAATCGTTCCTGTTTCTGGTGGCGGGCGGTTTGATCGTCTTCGAGTCGTGGAGGTCACGGAGAAAGGAGACTACGCGCAGAGAGGACGTCGAATCTCGGTTAGCTGAGCTGGAACAATCGGAGAAGGCCGCTCGGCAGGCCTTGGTGGCCTTGGAGAAGGAGCTTCTGCAACAAAAAGCCAAGCAAGGGGGGCTTTCAAAGTCGTCGCCTAGGATTCTCCCTCGCGAAGTGTGGGAGGTGGAAAAGCAGGAGGAAGTGGAGGAGGCTGAAGAGCCCAGTTGGTGGTCACGCATCACGTCCTATTTCACATTTGGTCAGAGTCCAGAACAATCAGCTGAAGCTGTTGTCGGCGAAGAGCAGGCCAAGAAGACGGATGACAAGACCACGGTTCCAACGAATCCAGCCAACCAGGGTCCCCCATCGAAATCAAAGTGAGTTCGCCTGCTGATAGACGTTTGGCTTCGTGTATAATTCTGTTTATTATAGAGGTTGTTTTGTACACAGGTGACGTTCTACCTGTTTTTCTGTTTGGGATACCCTTCTCTGTTACCGGATGACGTTGAGCGGGGTGGACATCTCCTCTCTTTCCCACTGTACATACTTGTTCTTCTCTTCTCTTTTTCTTCTCTTTGGCTGCACATTATAGAGCATCAAGAATCATAATCCACCATGAACCATCAATTTGACCCGGGCTCCATCCGTGGACAATTCTCCTCGTCCCTTCGAACGCGCTCCGTATGGAAAGTCATGGGACCTATCCTGACCACTCAAACAAGCGTTCTCCACGGTACTCTTTTTGCATCCAATACTCATTCAAGTCCTGACACATGTCTTCATAGAATCACACTTACCAGGCCACGACTTTAATTTCTACCAGGGGAATGGTCCGCAACCTTTACGCGTCCTGCTCTTGACCCCATCTTCTCTGGACTCGGACAAGAAGGAACAAACAATTTCTCAACTGAATGACTTCTCTACGACCATGCCATTCTCGCCTGGAAGATGCATCATCGCTCTCCTCCTTTCCGAACAACCTTTTAACAGCGCAACGGGAAAATATGATCTAGACGCACTATTGTCTCTTCAAATACTGTACGCCATCCACAAATAATCCAGTACCACTCACGATTGACACTCATAGAACCATGGAAACCCTATCCACGTCCGTTCCCATACTTCCTATTCCCGACTCATTCAGCTTCCTTGCGAGTATAAGAGAATACATGGGTAATCTCGTGGACATTCCGGCGTAGGACCCTTCTGTGGCGGACTCCATCAATATCTTGGCCCACGCTCATTCCATCGACGCTGTAAACCTGACAGAGCACGATATTAACATCCTGAGCGATTTGTTCCCATCCCTGAAAACCGTGGGTCAGGCTGTGCGCACACCTGAGGGGCAGGAGATTCTATATGATTATCTGGGTGAAAGAAAGGCAAGAGGTATAACAAACTTCTGGGAGGATGACAGGGTATATGAGTGAGCGGGTTGTAGAATGGAGAGGTACGGATAATGGGTTTTCATTCTCCCTTTGCTGTTATGGTTCTGTATTTCTGGTCTTGTTTCCCGGGATATATATCCAGGAGTTCACACGACAAATTTGACTGGTAACCTCAACACCGGGCCAATTGAGCTAACACTAATAATTCACAATCCTGTCATCAACAACAACCAAGCTACTTCTACGGTGTAATTGATCTACTAAAGCGTGCTGACATTGCCGCGTGTTCACGGTGGGCCAGATATATGACGTCATAGGGGACTTTGCTGCCCCAGGCCATTCAAGGGGTCAGACCGTCGAGCCATACGGATACGAATGGGAAATGACACCGAGGGGACTGTGGAGCAAGATCTATTCGAGGGTCGAAACTAGGCCAATCTGGAACAGAGAAAATGCAAGACACGCCAGAACTTACTCCGTAATAGAGACAATGCCTGCTTTTATTGAGTACCCGACGACCTGACATGGACACTGATGAGAGTTGGATAAGGTAGAAAGAAACCCGCTTGAGGAAGGCAATTGGTCGTAAAAAGGCTGCCTACAAGTCTTCGTTTGCTCTGTGTAACTGGATATACAAAGGCGCAGGCATTGGGAGCTGATGCCTAGGGCTCCCTCTGGAGCGTATACCAATGAAATGGTAGAGAACAAGACGGGGAATTGGCGTGATGGCTAGAATTGATTCCTGAAATGAAGCAGACTTACTGTCTCCAGAGACCTCATATATATGATTTTCTTTTTCCCAAAGTTAGCCGAATTGTTCTGCCGGTAGTTATACCATAGGGATGTCGTAAGCAAATGGGATTGTGCAACAATGGCAATGGCACGTGCCCACTGCGACCGGGCGTCAGGCACCAGGAAAAGCACCAATTACTGATTGGAACAGGGACGAGAACCCAAGGGAGACCCAACCGCGGAGGCGAAAACTCGATGATTGCGCGTTTTGCCGGCCGTCGGGCGGTGCCACACGTGCGGCGGTGTGGCGCAGAAGGGGGGATCTGCAGCCTTAGGCAGAAATCCCATCTGTCCTCCACAAGCAACCGTCGTCATTCTGGTCCCTCCCTCTCCCTCTCCCTCTCCCTCTTTCTTCTTCTCTAACTCCTCCACTTCCACCTCCATTCATTCCGCGTACTCCCGTGTTGGAGTTACTCCTGACCATTCCCTATCTATTACTGGAATGAGCATCCTGTCTTTTACGCTCATTCCCTTCCTTACTTAGTAATCGGTGATCGACCGGTATTCCGCAACTGATACGTCGGATATCTTGACGCCTGCGCCAGATCCCGGGGCGATCGGTAGCAACAACCATGGTGAGTGGACTTCTCTCATTGCTATTCTAGATCTGGAGCCGAGCAATCGATCACATTACTGGCAAGAAAATACATTAACCTGTATTTCAATTCTAGGGACACTCACGACGTCCGGCCGGCGGGGAGAAGAAGAGTCGAGGCTTCGGTCGCTCCAAGGTCGCTGATGTCGGCGATGGGCGGCAAGCGGGCGGCAAGCCTCAAGTCCGAAAGGCCGCATTCGAAAGCACGAAAAAGAAAGAGATTGGTGTTTCCGATCTGACGTTGCTGAGCAAGATCTCGAACGAAGCCATCAACGACAACTTGAAACTACGTTTTGAACATGACGAAATCTACGTAAGCCTCGGATCGCGCGGTCATGGCTGACGGATGACGGCTAACTAGTGTGTTTCTAGACGTATATTGGACACGTGCTGGTGTCTGTTAACCCTTTCCGAGACTGTAAGTGCGCTTGTTCGGGCATAAGGGATATCAGGGGCCGTGACTGACTTTGTTTTGTCTATGTCTAGTGGGCATCTATACCGATAGCGTCCTCGAATCCTACCGGGGGAAGAACCGACTGGAAACCCCGCCCCATGTCTTTGCGGTCGCCGAATCCTCCTACTATAATATGAAATCCTATAAAGACAACCAGTGCGTGATCATCTCCGGAGAGTCCGGTGCTGGAAAGACCGAGGCTGCGAAGCGGATCATGCAGTATATCGCGAGTGTATCTGGGGGCACAGACTCGTCCATTCAACAAACGAAGGACATGGTTCTCGCAACGAACCCGCTCCTAGAATCTTTCGGTAACGCGAAGACGCTGCGTAACAACAACTCGTCCCGTTTCGGAAAATACTTGGAGTTGGAGTTCAATGCCAATGGAGAGCCGGTTGGCGCCAACATTACCAACTATCTGCTGGAGAAGTCGCGAGTTGTGGGGCAGATTACGAACGAGCGTAACTTCCACATCTTCTACCAGTTCACGAAAGCTGCGCCGCAGAAGTATCGAGGTATGAATGGGCTGGTCTTGTTCCGCAACATCTTACACTAACTCAACAAACTAGACATGTTCGGTTTGCAACAACCCCAGTCCTACGTCTACACTAGCCGATCTAAATGTTTCGATGTGCCCGGTGTCGACGACGCTGCCGAGTTCCGGGATACGCTCAACGCAATGGGGGTAATTGGTATGACCGAGGCCGAGCAGGACGATGTTTTCCGCATGTTGGCGACGATTCTGTGGATCGGAAACATCCAGTTCACGGAGGACGACTCCGGCAACGCCGCCATCACGGATCAATCGGTCGTGAACTTCGTCGCCTATCTTTTAGAGGTCGATCCGACCGAGGTGAACAAGGCCATGACCATTCGTATCATGGAAACCGCTCGGGGAGGTCGAAGGGGATCTGTTTACGAGGTGCCTTTAAACACGACCCAGGCCTTGGCTGTGCGCGATGCGCTTTCGAAGGCAATCTACTTCAACCTTTTCGATTGGATTGTGGAGCGCGTCAACGCTTCTTTGACTGCCCGGGAGTCTGTGACGAACTCCATCGGTATCCTGGATATTTATGGGTTCGAGATTTTCGAAAAGAACTCCTTCGAGCAGCTGTGTATCAACTACGTCAACGAGAAGCTTCAGCAGATTTTCATTCAGTTGACGTTGAAGGCGGAACAGGATGAATATGCTCGGGAGCAAATTCAGTGGACCCCGATCAAATACTTTGACAACAAGGTCGTGTGCTCGCTGATTGAGGACAAGCGTCCGCCGGGTGTCTTTGCCGCCTTGAACGACGCATGCGCAACGGCCCATGCCGATTCCGGTGCTGCGGACAACACCTTCGTTGGCAGACTGAACTTCCTTGGCCAGAACCCCAATTTTGAAAGCCGACAGGGTCAATTTATTGTGAAGCATTACGCTGGTGATGTGAGCTATGCCGTCGAGGGTATGACGGACAAGAACAAGGACCAGTTGCTCAAGGATCTGCTGAACCTCGTCGGCCACTCGAGCAACAACTTTGTGCACACGCTCTTCCCCAACCAGGTCAACCAGGATGACAAGCGACGACCCCCCACGGCGAGCGACAAGATCAAGGCTTCCGCCAACGACTTGGTGGCGACGTTGATGAAGGCTCAGCCCTCTTACATTCGAACCATCAAACCCAACGACAACAAGGCCCCCAAGGAGTACAATGTCGGCAACGTGCTGCATCAAATCAAATACCTCGGTCTTCAGGAGAACGTACGTATTCGGCGTGCTGGTTTCGCCTACCGTCAGACTTTCGACAAATTTGTGGAACGTTTTTACCTGCTTTCGCCCAAGACGTCCTATGCTGGTGATTACACCTGGACGGGTGACGCCGAATCCGGCGCCCGCCAGATCTTGAAGGATACCAGTATTCCGGCAGAGGAGTTCCAGATGGGTATCACGAAGGTGTTCGTCAAGACTCCGGAGACGCTGTTTGCGCTGGAGGCCATGCGTGACCGGTACTGGCATAACATGGCTATTCGAATCCAGCGCGCCTGGCGTAACTACCTCCGCTACCGTATCGAATGTGCAATCCGCATCCAACGTTTCTGGCGCCGCTGCACTGGCGGCCTTGAGCTCATTAAGGTGCGCGACAAGGGTCACCAACTGCTCCAGGGCCAGAAGGAACGTCGGCGCATGAGTTTGCTCGGTTCCCGACGATTCCTCGGTGATTACATTGGCGTGGACAACAAAGGTGGTCCTGGTGAAATGATCCGTGACGGTGCAGGCATTAGCGGTACGTTCCTTTCAAATTTTCAATGCATCTTCCACTGACTCGGATGCTTTATAGGATCGGAAAATGTGCTGTTCTCTTGCCGTGGCGAGGTGCTGGTATCTAAATTCGGTCGCTCCAGCAAGCCCTCTCCTAGAATCTTGATTTTGGTGAGTTAAGCTTCGCGCCTGAAGTGGACTCCTGGTCTAACGTCTACAGACGAGCCGACATGTATATATTGTAGCGCAAACTATCGTCAACAATCAGTTGACTATCTCGTCCGAGCGAACGATACCGATTGGAGCTATCAAATCCGTCAGCACATCGAACCTGAAAGACGACTGGTTCTCCCTTGTCATTGGCGCACAGGAGCCCGATCCTCTCGTGAACTGTGTTTTCAAGACGGAGTTCTTCACCCATCTTTCCACTGCCTTGCGCGGACAGTTGAATTTGAAGATCAGCGACCAGTAAGTTTGGTTAAATCAGATTAAGGAACTGATGACTAACAAAGGAATAGCATCGAGTACAACAAGAAACCAGGAAAGCTGGCCACCGTGAAGGTCGTCAAGGAACCCGGTGCTTCCAATGTGGACAGCTACAAGAGTAGCACGATTCATACAAGCGCGGGAGAACCTGCCAGTTCCGTTTCCAAACCAACTCCCAGACCTAAGCAGGTTGCCGCGCGACCCGTCACCACGGGCAAATTACTTCGCCCGGGAGGCCCTGGCGGTGGCCCTTCGAAACTGGCTTCTCGACCTGCGCCTCCACGTCAGCCCATGCCTCAAGCCACCCCACAGCCAGCCGCTGTGCAACCGCCACCACCGGCTCCCCAACCAGCTGCCGCTCAACCTGCACCACCGCCGGCACCCAGGCCTGTCCCGCAACCCGTTGCAGCTGTCGCCGCTTCTCATACCCGGACTGCGTCGTCTGGATCAATGAGGGGCCCCCCTCCTCCTCCACCTTCAAGTCCTCCAGCACAAAGGAAACCGACCGCCAAGGTCTTGTATGATTTCAGCAGTGCCCAGTCGAACGAGCTTTCAATTCGGGCTGGTGAGATTGTGCAGATTGTTTCCAAGGAAGGAAATGGTAAGTCGTTTCTGCAATGTTCCCATATCCTAGACCTTGCTAATTGATCTCGGTAGGTTGGTGGTTGTGTATGAATACTGCAACATCCGTGCAGGGCTGGACTCCCGAAGCATATCTGGAAGAGCAAGCCGCGCCTGCACCGGCACCAAGACCTACTCCCCCACCCCCGCCCCCAGCGGCACCTCGAGCTAGCCCGGTTCCTGCGACCAACGGAGCTGCCACTGCTGCCGCCGCCAAGGCCAAGCCAGCGCCCCCTGCACCACCCGCCAAGCGGCCTAACATGGCGGGTAAGAGGACAGCACCGGCCCCTCCACCGGCCCCTCGTGACAGTGCTGTGAGCATGCAATCGCAAGACTCGTCCGGCGGCAGTGGACGTGCTACCCCTAACAGCGCCTCGAACGCAAGTTTGGCCGGTGGACTTGCCGAGGCACTGAGGGCAAGACAAAACGCTATGCAGGGGAAGCATCAGCAAGACGACGATGATGACTGGTGATTGCCTCGTTCCCTTCCCTTTTTACCTTCTTCTTTTTTGATTTAGCACACCCACCATTGATCTTTCTCCTTTCATTTCCTTTCTCTTTCTCTTTCTCTTTTCTTTTCTGTTTGCTCAGCCTTAGAGTGTCATTCCGTTTATTGAGTGTTTCCGGTCTACCTGATACCAACCCCAAAAAGTGGACCTACATTGCTTGGCGCTGGCATACCCTCGGTGGATGTTGACATTGTTGAATTTGTAGGTAGAAATGTCTGGTATAAATAGAGTCTGCTATACTATATATGCATGAGCTGTTGGCTATGGTGTGTAAAACAATGGCTCGCATGCTACATACAAGGTTGCACAAACATACATAAATGAATTTCCTGAAATAAACTATGCACTATGCCTCAATCTTATCCTTATCGCCCAGTCAGTTACTCCAGCTTACTTCAAGAACTTGCTGGCCAAGCTCATGAGACCACCACCGGGTCCTCCAGTGCCGGTCGATCCACTGCCCTGGTTCTTCATGTACATCTTCAGCGCCATCTCAGCGGCCTTGTTCACAGCAGACTGCTTGTCCTCGGACTATAGAAAACGCAAAAGTTAGCCTTATCTGCAAACCACCATCATTAACGTTGAGGAGAAAGAAAGAAAGAACTTACCACACCACCCCCACTCGCATTCTTCTCCTCCCACAGCTTACTCGCCTGAGCCATAGCAATGCCAATCAACTTGTTCTTATCCATACCACCACTACCACCGCTGCTCTCACCCGACGAAGAGCCACCTCCCGACGTGAACATCTTCAACGCCTGCATGGCAGCCCCCGCACCGAGGGAGTTCGAGTCATGAGCCCGGTTGCTGTCCCCGCCGCCGTACAGCGCCTGATGCGACTGCACCATCTGCGCCTCGTCGATGTCATTGTCCTTCTGCGCGTACTGCTGCTTCCGATCCTTGATGAACGACAGGGCAGTGCTGAATAGGGAGCTGTCTTCGTTGTGCTCCGCCTGGGCGTGCGAGACTGCGGGGTTGAAGTCGTCGTCGGAGCCGTAGCCGGATGAGTGGCCGCCGCCGCCGTAGGAGGGGTTGCCGCCGTGTGGGGTGTTGTAGTGGCTGCTGCCGCCGGCACTGTAGCCACCGTCGTTGCCGTAACTGGGTCCGCCGCCGTACGAAGGGTTTCCTCCGTAAGAGGGGTTACCGCCGTGGGGAGTGTTGAACTGGCTGCTGCCGCCGGCGCTGTAGCCGCCGTCGTTACCGTAGGAGGGAGGACCGCCGCCGTAAGAGGGGTTACCGCCGTGAGGGGTGTTGAACTGGCTGCTACCACCGGCGCTGTAGCCGCCTTCGTTGCCGTAGCTGGGAGGACCGCCGCCGCCGTAGGAGGAGTTGTTGCTGTTGTTGTTGTCACCGCCGCCGGTGTGCTTGTTGATGGTGTCTTGGATGAGGTCGGAGAAGCCCATTTTGGTAGGTGTTTTGGATGTTTGGATATATGGAAGATGGATAGCTATGAGGGATTGTTGATGAAGGAAAGGATCGGAGCAAGAGGAGGACGAAGAGAGAAAGAAAGGTATTTAACCAGGAGAGCTTCGTAGCTTAGCTTAGTGCCTCAGGTGTGAAGGAGGGGCTGTGGCGGTGCTTTCGTCATGGGTCTGGGTCGAGTGGGGCAGGGGTGGGGTGCCCAGCCACATGTGGTCGGCGGTGACTTGTGGATAGTGCCATGAGTCAGCGCGCGTGTACTTTGCCTGAATGGGAGTAGTGTGGTGGGTAGATCTTATCTATTTGTGTTCAAGTGTACCAAACATATTGGACATGGTTCCCATGTCTACTTACATGGGTCATGCCGGATATTAGGCAGGAGGCATAAGAATCGAGCTGCTGCAGTGAGCAGAGCATCTGAGGGTCCAACCCCAAACATAATGAGCCGTCCAAGCAAATATACGCAGAAAATGGTCACATGAAGGGAGGTCCATCAATGCATTCCAATGCCAGAACTAGAGTTATGCAGTTTTGTTTCTACTAAAAGGCCGTGCCTTTGCCCCCAAAACTAACTTGCACATGCAGACTTCCACAGGTAAAGGCTCAATCTACTGATCATGTTCAATCTTAAATCCACATCCCTTCCTCGCGCAGCGGTAAACAAAGTGCCTGACGCATTCCGAAGAGTTGGAAGACGTGTTGGTTCCTGTCATCCCCTCTGGGGACACCGAGAAGTGGTAACTAGCGGGGTGGTGGGCGCTTAGAACTACGCCGTCTTCATGAACACTATTGGAGAAAACACCCTAACAAAGAAGGCCGAAACCAACATATAGAGGCCTGTGCTATTTACAAGTCCACAGTCTTGCCTTCCAGCCCAGCCGCAGTTCCTGTGGCAATGGAACATGGGCCCAATTTGGGTCTGACCGAAAGAAACCCCCTCAGCGCGGCGCTTAAATCAACAAGAATAAACTGTTATTCGCCGTTTCCTGCTCCTGGTAGCGCAATTCGTGGCCTAGCTTGCTGATCGAAATCCCGGAAGATTATAATAAGTTGCTTGGTGGAACTTTATGTTCCTACACCGCGGTCGAAAGCACAGTATGGGCTTAGAGGCTAGAACATAGATAGGACAACACATCGTTTCATGCCTTCACGCTGGAAACCAATTAGACCGTTAAGATCGGCACGTCGGTTTTCACAGACCTCATGGGGGTTCGCCTGACGGAAATCATGATGTGTAGAGTATAATCTAGAACAGCAAAAAGAATTCGGTCCTTCGAACCTTTTCTATGTGTTATGAACAATTAGGTGGAGACCGCTCAGACACTTTTGAACCATCTTTTAGACGTAACCCAGCAACTGAAGATGAGATTAACAAACTTCCATGGTAACCGTACTGTATGGCATCTCGTTTATTCTCGCGTCATAGCGGTCCCGACAACATGGAACCGAGTTATATAACTCGACTATAACATCAGTGAATACCAACAGCGTTTATTGTGTCTTTGTGAAAGGGTACCAGAGTCTTGGTAAATAGCTTATGGCTTTACACATCTATCTTGAACAATTAATTGGGTTTTCTTCATGAGCATGTGTTGTGGTTTTTCGCGCAGCATAAAGGACATTCGTTCTCTGGCCTTCTGGGTAGAGACTCTCTATCATGCCAGGCCACTCTTTTCTTGTTCATTATCAAGTCCGCTTTTACTGATCAAATATGTCATTGAGTTCAATGAGATTTCTTCTACTCAGGTTCTATTCATTCCATATATAATGCTTCGCATCTAGATAGGAGCTGCGAGAATCTAGGTCTGTGCCGCCTGACGTTTCTCGAATCCCAAACCAAAAAGACCTAACATTGATAACAGGCTATGGGGCTATGGTCCGTGATGGTATGTCAAGTGCAATTGACCTTGCACAAGCAGCCTCAGATACAATGCAAGCCTTGAAAGACCAAACCCACTCGGAGGCGCAGATGGACCTTTTTGGATACATGTTCTCGTTTGCTGTCAAGAAGGTTGATGGACGACGGCAAGTTGACCCATCAGCTTGGACCTATTTCACTCGTATATTCGTCCAGACTCTAAAGCTCAAGCCGCTGAGAGACGAGAAGCTGGTAGAAGATGTGGTTATCTATTGCGATTACTCGCAATACATCGAGGGAACGCAATGCAACGGTAACGAAATCAAGAAGATGGCCTGCGACAAAGATACCAGTGAGGATGTAGATATCAATTCTGCTTTCAAATGGTGCAAGTCTAAGTCCGGCTATTTTCCAGTCATGGTAGGTATTCGTTGCATTTCGGCAAGGATATCTGTTAACATCTTTAAGGGCTTGACATCTTCCAATGGTGTTTCTAATTTCTCCCAGATGGTCTTGTGTGCTTGGTACTCGAAATTCATGACCACGCCCAAGAAACAGTATTGGGTGAGTTATCAAGTTTCTATTCGGAGTGTCACAGCTGATAACGAAGCAGAGTGACCTTGGGTCTAAATCGCTGTTAGCATGGCCAATTCACAAGATATACAATGTCACACTCCTGAAAACCAAAATGGATGCCGCTGCTTTGTTGGATCATACCATCTTGCATGAGCTTACGCATGCTATTTCCCTGCGAGCCACTACGGATACCTCTAACTTCTTCAGCTACGGTACATCAGTGTGTTATGCTAAGTATAGAAGCTTATTTTGACAGTTCTTGCTAGGTTTGAAGCGATGTGTGAGTCCTGGAAAAAGTCGTGATTCGGGCATTAACAACGCCGACAATTATGCATATTTTGCTCTTGGTGCGGCTCGTTTGAATGACACATTTAATCGTTTCACTGACTCAACTATAGGGGCGAGAATGATCAACCCAAACAATGGCAAAGCTCCCATGCGTCCAATGAAGGATGAATCTATCAAGCCTCTGAGCAATCAAAACCAGGGACGTTCAATTCCTGCGCAGGCTGAACCCGAAATCGAATCTACACACTCCAAGTATACGTCCTCAGCCACGTTTATCGAACGATCTTCAGTACATGAGACTAACAAGGATCTCACAAACAAGCCAACCAGAACTGTGGGCCAAACAACGTTTACCGCTTAGATAGCGAGGTCACACGGCGTAGTGGTGCCTTTATAATTTCACTTGTTTCTTATATCCCTATATCTTCCGGTCCCAGAACATTCGGAAGAGCATCACCCCAGTGTATAGCCAAATGATTCTTCAATATACATTTCGTATAATACTCGAATGGAACAAAGTCAAGGGTTCTCGGTGATTAAATGCCAACCAACAAATTTGTCAGATTCTTTTGTTTAAGGCAAGAATCGATTGACCGTGATCCTTTTTTGACGCTAAAGCCGGATAAAGCGCGCATAAATCTAATGCAAGCTATGCATTTTTATGACTAGCGGGAGCCATGCATAACCATGGCTATCGTTCCAAAATGTTTCAAGCCAGAGATAGAACAATAACCGTAAAATAGAATGATATAACAAAGGCCAAAAACGAAAACTTATGGACGGACATGAATTCATGAAGTCCATCAACAACATTCCCAGTCTGGAAGTAGATCGTAATGCTGGAAGACAAACCGAAACGGCTTCTCTACCGTGTAAACATTTTCCGGGTCACAACCAATACCAACAAAGACATCAAAAGTGTCTACCTGTCTGATCTGATGCAAAGGCCTGAGTATGTCGTGAAGTTCAAATCTTAAGTTATTTCCCCCGATGTGGACATACAACTTTCTCAGGCCCGTCATATGTGCGATGATCCGGCATACTTCTTCCCACGTATTTGCATCATACGGTGGGATCGCATGGTCACCTTCCGCATACAACCCCATCGGGAATGTATATGCCAAGTGAAGAGTGCGGATGATATTGAGCCGTGAAGGTAAGATTGTGCGTGAGAGACTGATGATCGTATCAATGTGGTTAACGCGGAATGAGTTTTCGCTGTATAGCAGATCGACAGCCTCGGAGTATCTGATGCTTCGTAAGTCACACACGTCTAGAGGAAAAAGTAGGTTCCATTACATTACGCGACAGCTTTGAAGCAAGGTAACAGGACCCGACAAGGGAGGACAGCCGTTGGAGTCATAGAAGTAGCCGGGGCATACTCCGTAGTATCCCAAAATGGCTTTGGTGGAGCTACCCCAACATTTGTGTTGGCAAGGTGGCATTCGAGCCTCCTCTCCTTGCCCCAAGCATGGAATAGCAACAAGCTTGTTCTTGCCTCGGACAACATGTATCTCGAATGATGCGACACAGTACCTCCAGATCTGCAATCGGATCTCGAAGGGAAGCTTTCCCAAAAGATCGCTTTGCTTCTGATCACAGAAATGTTGTTGTTCTTTCAGCTGTGACTTGTCATTCTCAGCCGTGATTTGGGTGAAAGCGATGGAGAGATCTCTCTCATCACCCTCGTTCCGGAGGCTTAATGCTCGAGGCCGCAGGCTTGGAAGAGGTTTGGGTGCATTTTCCTTGCGCTCTTTGGGAACCGCTTTGAAAATGTCGGATTTGGGCCCAAGATAGATTCTCCCAACGAGTCGTTGCACATATTCTCTGAGGAAGGTCATTGTTTGAATAACAGATTTCAGGATAGCCAAGTATGTTGGTAAAGCAAATGCGCAGATTCCGGAGAAAGTCAGTGTACCTGCCAGAACCACGACGGAGAACAAATAAAATAAGGGTCAAATGCAGGTGAGGCCAAGAGTGACGAGGCTAGATAGGACAGGCGCTTAGAGGACTAACGTCCTCGAATCAGCCCGTTACTACGCCCAAGGGTCTAGCAAGAGGAACCAAACGGATTTGCCACGTAACATGGCGATGACATTTCTTTGACTGCGGTCGGACCTCAGCCTCAACTTCTATCAATATAAGCGTAAATTTACGCGGGGCAGAGATGAGTCTGACCGCAAGTTGATCATCTCATGTCGGCGCTTAGCAGACCGATGAAATCCGCTTGGAGCCCGGAACTACTATAATTCGACAACCCCGGTCAGCTTGATCGCGCTTGCTAGTATGGTTGGTCTGTCGGAATATTTAGTTAGCTTTGGCTGAACTCTAAATCCAGTTTCGAGGTATACAACTCCGAATGGGTTTGAAGTCTAGGCCAGAGCGGAGGATCTATGGACAACACATTGTTTCAGCCTCATCCTAGCAATGTCGATTCCTTTGTGAATTCATGTACTCGAGCCGAAGATACCCCTATCGCAAAAGAACGACTACTCTGATTTATATGTCCCAACATAGAGAAGGCCTACCTAGACCTCGATCGTAAAAACAGTGATTGCGACGATGCGTTGATCAAAGTAGCCTAAAGACAATTTAACCTAACTAGGCTTTCGTTTCCGGGGCCACATATGCAAATGCCATCAATGCTGTGATTCGCATTGACCCCTATTTAGACCACACTACCCACAACCTCTCCTCCGGTAACACATCCTCGCGGACCGACAGTTTGGTACCGATCAGCTCGATAAAAATCTCAAAGCTATCTACTAACAGCGGTTACTGCTCTCGTATGAAAGGTTACCAATTGATCCCTTAGTTGCATTGGGCAATTTTACGAGTAGCATAAAAGAAAGGCGTATAGGTTGAGGCAGGACATTGATACCCCCCGAAATAAGTATAAGAGTTCATATCATGGGCTCCATCATCGTTCGCAGAAGCAGATAAATGCACAAGTCAATTTTCTCTTGAGTTATTTTTTATCTTTCAATTCGCCATGAAGCTTTTAAACATAGTTTTTCTTATACCAACATTCTTCCTTTCATTTGTCGATGCCTGGAATATGGACAAACGCTGCGTGGAGTTAGGTTAGTTACCCTTCGATCTTTGAAGTCATTGAATTATGCATTGACCTAGTCAAAGGCTACGAGAATGTAGTCAAGGATGGGATGGAAGGCGCATTGGATCTTGCTGCTGCAGCAGTAGACACCCTCGACGCACTCAGCGCCCAGACCAACAATGTCGCTCAGATGGATCTCTTCCAATACATGTTCGGATTTGCGGTCCAAACAGTGAACGGTCAGAGACAGGTCAACCAAAATGAATTAAGTTATATAAAAGGGATCTATACAAACGTCCTCAAATTCGCTCTTTTGAGGGAAGATAGAAAACCCGACGACGTGGTCATATACTGCGACTACTCTCGATACATCGAAGGAGTGGACTGCAATGGAGTTGAGAACAAATCGGTGGCCTGTGATAAGGATACTAGCCAGAAAGCCGACATAGACTTCTCTTATAAGTCGTGCAAGTCAAAGTCTGGGTACATTCCACTCATGGTAAGCCTTCACACGGACGAACGGGATGGCCCATGCTAACTACCAGACTTCCTTTCCGCAACAAGGCCCTCACTCTGTCCAATGGCGTATCAAACTTCGGTCAGGTTGACCTATGTTCCTGGTATTTGGAATTCAGCTCCAAATCCAAAATTAAATACTGGGTATGCCACTCGAGCCATATACCTTCTGAACCTTTGTTCGAGAAATGGCTAAAAACATCAACACAGTGGCATCTTGGCCCGAAGGCTTTGTTAGCATGGCCCATCCACGCCGGTTATAACGCTATTTTTCAACGGACACGCATGGATGCTTACGCCCTGTTGGACCACACACTTATGCATGAGCTGACACATGCTATACCGGTGCGTCCGACAGACGACGTTGCTGGAAAGGCAAGCTACGGTAGGTGTCAGAGGGGAACCATTAGTCCGCTAAATGCCCTCGTTCTAACTAGTTGGTAGGGTGGAAGCGCTGCGTAAAGCTGGGGCAACAACGTGGCTTGGGTCGATTCAACGCTGATAACTATGCCTACTTCGCACTTGGTAAGCTCAGTTTCTTTTTTCTATTTATGCTTGGTCTTCAGCCGAAAGTCGGGATACTAATTCTTATAGGAACGAGAATGATCAGTCCCACTGATAACAAGCCACCCCAGAGACCTAATCAAAATGGCTCAATTTCTCCTCTTCCACGTACCGACAGAGTTGGTCAAAAGCCTCGACAGAACCAAGCCCGGCATGTTGATCCTATTGTGAACGGGGCTACGCTGGAAGAAAATGCGCCAACCTTCAGGGGAAGCAATACAACCATCCGATCAACATTCACCCGATCAGTTCACCACCTTCCCTTAAATACAACATGGGCTTCTACTTCATCGAATACGGTTCAAACAGATTCCCTGACCACAGCACTTCTTCCACCGGAAGCTCGGACCAGAAATCCACATGGCAACACTTTGAAAAAGACATTCGCAGATGTACCTTTCGCATCATCTACTGGTTCAGCAGCACCGGTCAGGATTCCATTGACGACTTTGAGGCATGACTCACTTGAGGCCATTCCTTCCTCGACTTCCTCGACCAAAATCCCGAAAGAGAAATTCTCATCAGAGACCCTAGACCCTAGCCCAACCAGCAACAATGAAACACAGGGCCCTGCTCTAGGTGTCAAACCAACCTCTCTATCCGATACCCGATTGCGCGTGACTTCATTGAGCTCTTCTAATCGTGAAGACTCTGCCACCTCCTACACTGCTACTTCTTCTATCCCTAATATCACGTCTCCAATCTTTTCATCAATCCAAACGACAACAATCAATTTGCCTTCACCAATAACTTCAACCCAATCGAACTTCACCACCGATTTTCCTATGCTGATAACCGTGAGTCCTGCTCAACCAATCAAGTTTCCATAAGACAACAACAAACTGACTCGAGCAGGTCTTCCCCATCAGTAACGCAGACGCCTCCACCAGCATAACATACATCGCAACCAACACCGTCGACCCCGACAATCAACCGACCAATGTCTGGAAATGCCAGGGTGATCTCTGTGACACAAGTAGCAGCAAAAGCTGTATCATTCCGGCCTTCTGCGCCGACGAACCAGATCTCGGTCCGTCATGGGGTCTATGCTGTGGCTTTATCCCGCTTTCCGTGCCCGGTGGTGCAGCTTTGCTTCCTGGAGGACCACCTTCTCCTCCTTTGATCGGACCTCCTGCTCCGCCTGGTCCTCCGGGGCCGCCTGCTGGGGGCGGCGGTGGGTCTGATGGTGGATCGGGGCTTGGAAGTAATTCGGATACCGAGGATGATAAGAATGACGATGATAAGAGCGACAAAGGAAAGGACGAGGACCAGGATGAGAAGACTACCTTAACTTCGACGTCCACTACTGGGCGACTTACCTCCCTGTCAAGGACAGAGTTCAGCACAGCTACGTCGGCTGAGCCAACGCCCTCGGATGCAACAAGCAGCTCACAGAGTCCTACGTCGACCAGCAAATCGGAGACTTGCTCCCAGGCGGCAACGGCATCTACATGCACGATGACAGTGAGTATCTTCACACCCACAGCAACAGGAACGAGCGCACCGACTCCTGAGACAAAAACAATTAAGGTTCGTACATCCTCCAATCCTCCTTACCCTCTCAATCTCCTAGCACCTAACGTACTCTTCTCAATAGACCTGCTCAACCCTCCAGCCCGTCGACTCCTGCCCCCTCACCATCTCCACAACAGTAACAACCATAACCGCCTCAACCACCGACGCCGTCGCGTCTCCCATCGAGCACTACTGGGACTGGGACGGCCAACACAACTGGCTTGAAGTGCAGCAATCTATTCTGGAAGGGCTCGAAACGGCCTTGCCATCACCCTCCCCTAGCATCACAACGACGGAGATCGCGAGCAAAAGCACAGCATCCGTTCCTGCTTCTATAACAGCCGTCCCGCCGACCACCACATCCCAGGAACGCACCACAGTGACACGAGAACCGCCGACAACTGCCGCTCCAAGCGTAACAACCACCGACCCGGCGCCGATTATCGCTGTTATAACGCTTCCTACAACATTGGTCACGTTAAGGAAGTATCTTTGTACGCCTTCGTATGTATTCCCCCTCTGCTTCTCTACCTACCTTTCATACACAGATAAATATGTGCTAAATGTTGTTAAACCAATAGATTTAACATCTGGCGCGACCCCCAATGGCTCTGCTACTGTCCGCGAACGACATCTTCTAGCTCAACAACGCTCTTCGTGCCGCTTATCACGAACAATCTTTGTCGGTATACGAGTATCCCTGACCCGGTGCCTAGTATGTCAATCTCGTATCGTCCGAAGCGTTTTAATACGGATTGATGGGAGAGTTGGATGTTTACGATTGTTTCTTTTTTGACCTTACTACGCGTTCATGCTCTCTCTTTCTCTGTCTCTTTCATTTGATTCCTTGTATTTTCTCTTTTTCTTCTTGTTTTGTCCCTCTGTCCTGCTTTTGTTCGTGTGGCTTTTTGATTATTAACTATTATCCTGTTCGCAATGTCCTTGTTCAAGCGGTTCAGATTATGCGCTACGAATGCTATGAGTTAAATGTATAGATAGTGAAATTGATTCTGCTCAAAAGAAGAAATTGCACTCGCTATCTCGTTCTGCTTCGCTGTATCTAATCCACAATTTAACCATCCTTGTAATTAAAATTCAAACAGCAGTTTCTATTGTCAGTTGTAAAATGAAGGAAAGAAAAATAAAGAAAATCCGTAGAAAATCGTTCTATCCATCTTCTTCCATCTCATCCCATCCAATCTCATCGCTCTTGATAACCAAATTGTTACTATTATCCAACCCGTAATCTAATTCACTCGTCCAGACTAGAGCCAATGCAGCCTAGAAACAATCCACCAAAACATCACGAACCTCTCCCCTCCTCAGTGCCGCATAAACCTCCCCGATCCGGGACCCAATCGTCTTCTTATCCGCCTCCCCAGTCTCGAACGTCGGGTGATCGACAATGCCCCGATGCAGGGGCACATTCAGCGTCTCGCGCACGAACGAATAGAACTTCGCCGACGCCTTGCACAGATACGATTTCGTCGTCGGGGACGCCAGGAACTGTTCCCGAGCGAACGCGTAGCTGGTGCTCAGAATGTCCGAGACTTGGGATTGCCAGTCCGGTACGGCGTTGGGTTGCAGCGTGGCTCCGCTGGAGGTGATCAGGTGTACCAGGCTGCCGAGGGTGTATGTGGCCGCGACGCGCGCGCGGTCGGAGAGATCGTGCGTGCTGTTACGTGCCCAATGGTGCATCAGCTGTTCCCAGACTTGGGATTGCGTGGCCGGGTCGGTGGCGCCGACGGAGGCGGAAATGGCGTCGATCTGGGGGCGGGCGGCCTTGACGAACTCGATGTGCAGGGCGCGGAGGTCGAGCGCTTGGCAGAGCACGTAGAGGTAGGTGGCGGCCATAAGGGAGAGGATGTCGACGGAGTCGGAGGCGTAGCGGGCGGCGATGAAGGCGAGAGAGTTGAGGGCTTGGTTGTGCATTTCGGCGGACTGGACGTGATTGCTGACCGGGTGGTTCAGGTAGCCGAGTTCGGAAATGTACGAGGCCATGTTGATGTCGACGCCCTTGAAGGCGAAGGAAAGGCTTGGGTCGTCGAGAGCGAGGTTGGGGGGAAGCCCGTTGGAGAGCATCGGGTTGATGATCTCGGAGCATTGCGCGAAGAACATCTTACCGAGCATTTGCATGGCACCGGAGGTCTTTTCCATGGCGGAGGTGACGGCCGCGGCTTGGAAGTTGCCGCCGTGGTGTATCCGCTGCTCAACGGGGTCCAGGAGGGGGTTGTCGGTCGTGGAGTTCAGCTCAACTTCGATCTGGCGGAGAGAGAGCGCCATGTTCTCGATCTGCGGGCCGATCCACTGGCTGGAGGTGCGCAGGGCGTAGCGGTCCTGCGCGAGTCCTTCGTTGCCGCCTTCGTCGCCGGGGTGCGCTGTGGTGGCGAGCTTGGAGTCGGTCAGGAAGCCGAAGATGTTGGCGGCGGCCTCGCGTTGGCCTTCATGGGGTCGCGCCTCGGCGATGAACGGGTGGTAGTTGAAGCGAGTACCCAGGAGGGCTTCGGTGCCCATGGCCGTGAGGACCTGCGAGAGCAAGACGAGCTGGTTGGCTTCGAACAGGACGAGACTGGCGGCGCCAGCGCTAAATGCGGTGCCGTTCAACAGGCCCAGACCCTCCTTGGGACCGAACTCCAGCGGTGACAGACCCAGCTCCTGCAGTGCCTGGTTCGAGGGGACCACATCGCCGGTGGTGTCCTTGTAGATGCCAATGTCCGGGTTGCCCTCCAAGGCGCCGGCGATGTAGGCCAGCGGCGTCAGGTCACCAGAGGCGGAGATGCTACCGCGCAGAGGCACGACGGGGGTCATGCCGTTGGCCAGCAGGGCCAGGATGTGCTGCACGACCTCGGGTCGCACGGCGGAGTGGCCGCGCAGCAGGGAGTTGCAGCGGGTCAGCATGGCGGCCTTGACAACGGGCACAGGCATGCTGTGGCTCTTGAGACCCGGGATGGGCGCACCACCGCGGTCGCTGGGCAGTACGACGGCGGCATTGTGGTGCTGGATCAGCGCCTTCTGCAGGGCGGGATAGTCGTTGGTGCGAGTATCCGCGCTGCCGCCGAACCCGGTGTTGACGCCGTAAATGATCTCACCGGCCGACAGTTTCTGGCTCAGGATATCCACACTGCGGGTCATTTGGTCCAGCACACGCTGGTTGCCCGTGATGGTGGCAGGCACATCGTGTCTGGGTGGGTTTAGTCACGTCAGTAATTGGGTTCATTCCTTGGATTTGGGTCGGAGTTCTGGAGCGGGTCTGGACGATCACTTGTCTAGATCACCATGACACCAGCAGGAAAGCCACACGTACCGAGCGACGGCGTACACCGAGCTGAGATCCAGCGAACTGCCGTCCAGCATGAAGCCCTCGGTGGCCTTGAGAGCGCCGAGTCGTTGACAAGAAGCCAACACGGACGCCGTGTAACCAGACTCCGCGGAGGAGCAGGTCGGTTCGCGGCACACAGAGACGGCGGTAGGTTCACCCATGGCGAATGAGGAGATCAATGTACAAGACAAAGAAGAAGGGAAAGAGGGACAACTGGGGTATAGAGATAGCACGACAGGAGAAAAGAAACACAAAGACAGGAACGGGCAGAGGGACTTATAAGGTTACGCAGACAGGATGGACCAGTCGAGCGATGAGTAAGGAAGTAAATTCCAGATGCATTGACTAACGATTAAACCTACTTTACTGGAGTCACTAGCGAAGGAACAAGTTAGTTTGTCGATTCAGGGTCCGGATCCAATTCAATTGCAACAGTTCAATTGAGTCCACCGATCGACACATCGCATGTTGGATCTCTCTCGTACTCCTACATACCGACCGGCGGAGGGCCCGCCCATACAAACCGACCAACAAACCGACCGTCACCAGCCATTCAAACCCAAATGCCACAATCCCAGAGACCCTCTCGCTGCAAGGTCGAGCTCGAACATTCCGGACAAATGCTCGACCAATGCCGGGTTGACCGCCAGAACTACAGGACTCTGGAGGAGCGCAAGAGGGCACACAAACTCAGCAAGTGGTCGCTTAGGGCATCTTGGCTCAACGTGACTGGCCGCGGTGAATCCACGGCTGACGCACATGGCAAGGGGCCGCCGTGCCCTTGCGCCTTGCAGAACTTGGCTCCGGTCGCTCTCCGTTTTTTTCTGCTTCTGTACGCCATGTACGTATCTGATCGCTCTCTATCGCGTCTGGCGGAGTGTTTGATCCCTTACTGCGACCGAATGTTCCCCCACCAGTCGACCGTTCAACGTCCCGGGTAAAGCCGGTGGGTGATGCGGTGTAGCCCCCCAGGCCCTGGCAGACCGTGGAGTCGACAAGACAGGCCCGGACACGCCAGGAATGTATGATCCTCAAGGGATGGAATTCCGCTCACATGGCCTCGCACGGTCGTCCATGTCAAGGAACTCAAGGTTCGCTGGCGGTCGGCGCCAGCATTCCAAGCAACCGGGCCAGCATGTCCATGTCTGGGTGCACTTGATCTGACGAGGATCGTCTTGCACGCGAACTCGATTCTCAGCCTCGCAGGCTAATCATCTCGTCAGGTCACATGGTTCACGAGGAACTCACCGATCGTGATGGGTTGAGCTGAGCTGAGCAGTGGCTGCGGTGACTGCCGATGAAACGCGATCGGACAGATCATTGTGATTTCCCATGGTCGGTTTTCGCTGCGTCACACATGGATCGCGACTACCTTTCTGGTCATCCGTGTAACCTGCCTTTGTGGTCTGTCTGTTTGTCTGTCTGTCTCTGTCGGCGAATATCAGAGCGACGTGTGCTGTCTTCGATCGCAGCCATGTAGTTATCCACCATTGACTCGACTGCAGCCGCCCATGCAAGTCATGCCAGACCGACCGACCGCGTGGCTTGGATCCGACCGAGAATTCCCTTTCTGTTCGTGACTTCAATATATTGTCGATCACCGCAACACAGTGCAGCGATGGGGAAAGTCCAGCATCAACGCAGACCGTCGGCCGTCGGCCGGCTCTGCACGCAGCTCCCGGGTTCGGACGAGTCGATTAGATCTGGCATCACGTCCGAGGTCTAGAGTCAACAACCTATTTTAAGAAAAAAAAAAAGCAGCGGTCAGTCAAGCCATAGCCAATAGTCAAGAAACTAGGGAAACCGATTCCTCGAGGCGGACGAGAATAGAAGACAATTCATCTCTCCAGTCCCCCAGTCCCATCTCCATAATCCATTCGGATAAGATACTCCGACAAGGGTGGACGAGGACCGACCGAAAGTCCCTGCCTGGCCTTCCATCGTCTTCCATCCGGGGGTTCCACCAGGAAAAGGGGGTTCGCAGGGGATGATAGAGGACTGTTGGGCGCCTGTGGCCGCCGCCATCATTTCGCTAACCCCTACGGAGTAGACCGTTCACGGTCAGCCCATTCGACCATTCGATGCTCGATATTGCTTTCTCTCGGTAGTATATTGCCTTGGCATAAGCCGTCGACCGGTGCAATATACGGGTAAACGCCGCTGATGGGAGAAATGGACAGGTCAGCCCTGATCGTCCAAGCGAGCGACCCTGGGGTTAATTTCTGTCCAACGATCAACAGGCACCAGCGCCCGTCCGGCCATCTCATTGATCGAAGACTCTACAGTCTACCAAATTATATGAATTCCTTCATCTGAATTAATCTATGAACCGCCGTCGGGCCGACTAACCCAGGATGGTCAACTGTTTGCCGCCGACCAGACGGGGAATAGTTGGCATGGCACGAATGGCGAGTGGAGGACCAGAGGGTGGATTATGCTAAATTGCTAATATCCGGATAATACTGGACCGAGGCCACTACGGAGGGTATTCGGAGTATTCCATGTCTTACTCGGACTGGGGCCGAATTAATTTATCCAGTCCAGGTCAAGCATTCGCAATCCGTCTCCAGTTCGTGCCTCCAGGCGAAACCCTCAAACCCTGAACACAAAACCCTGAGACGGCAGGGACGTTCGGAAATCGGAATTTTCCCACCAAAGAAGACGGACGGCAGAGACAATCTGTGACGGCAGATCGCGTGGGTCGATCTGATCGGCATGTTTTCCTCTCCATGACGGGCGAAATTTGATGAAATGAAGCTGAAACACGGTCCTCTGCCAAGCCCGCCGGCGCAACACCATCGCAGGAACCACCGGAGTTGCCCTCTTAGGGTGGAGATTGACGTTGAAAGGCAAAAGCGCCTCTAATCACGGCGCTTACACTCGTTCGCTCTGGCAGGTCTGGCCCTCTGCTGTCTCCGCCAGCGGAGAAAAAGCCAAGATGTCGAAATGAAGCCAAACGATTTAGATGAAACGTCTTTCTTGGTACAATGCTTGGCAGGGCTTCGCTATCTTACGAGAGTCCACAGGCCAACTTGTATAAAGACTGCTCCGAACGATGCCTCCCTCCGACAAGCTTTCTCTTTTGTTTCTCAAGCCTGGACAGCTGCATTCATTCTCTTGTTTTTACGTTCTCTTTTTCACCCCCTTCCTCTCTTTTTTTTCAACACCGTCCTACGGACAATTCCATTCTTTTTTACACCTTCAAAATGAAGACCACCGCTGGATTGCTCGCTCTGGCAGCGGCTGCTAAGATGGCCAACGCCCACGCCACCGTCTTCGCCGTCTGGATTAACGGCGAGGACCAGGGCCTGGGTAACACCGACTCTGGCTACATCCGTTCCCCCCCCAGCAACTCTCCCGTCACCGATGTCACCTCCACCGACATGACCTGCAACGTCAACGGTGACAAGGCCGCCGCGAAGACCCTGTCCGTCAAGTCTGGCGACAAGGTCACCTTCGAGTGGCACCACGACAGCCGTGACGCCGGCGACGACATCATCGCCTCGTCCCACCTGGGACCCGTCATGACCTACATTGCCCCCACCAAGAAGGGCTCCTCCGGCGAGGGCTGGGTCAAGCTGGCCGAGGAGGGCTACGACAAGTCCAGCGACAAGTGGGCCGTCGACAACCTGATCGCCAACAAGGGCAAGCACTCCGTCACCATCCCCGACCTCGAGGCCGGCGAGTACCTGCTCCGTCCCGAGATCATCGCCCTCCACGAGGGTACCCGCGAGGGCGGTGCCCAGTTCTACATGGAGTGTGTCCAGGTCAAGGTCACCTCCGACGGCTCCAAGGCCCTCCCCGAGGGTGTCGCCATCCCCGGCGCCTACAAGGCCGACGACAAGGGTATCCTCTTCGACATCTACGGCGACTTCGACACCTACCCCATCCCCGGCCCCGCCGTCTGGGACGGTGCCTCCTCCGGCTCCTCCGGCTCGGGCTCTTCCTCGTCCGCCGCCCCTGCTGCCCCCTCCACCACTGCCCCCGCCGCCGTCTCGACCACCGCTGCCGCTGCCACCACCCAGGAGGCCGTTGTCACCGCTGCCCCCACCACCCAGGAGGCCGTCGTGACCGCCGCCCCTGCCCCCGTTGAGTCCTCGTCCGCCCCCGAGGTCCCTGCCCCTGCCCCCAGCAGCTTCACCACCTCTGTCCGCGCCTCGACCTCCTCCGCCGCCCCCGTCAGCTCCGGCGCCCCCGGCTCCAACAAGATCTACCAGCGCTGCGGCGGTATCAACTTCACCGGCCCCACCGGCTGTGAGAGCGGCCTGGTCTGCAAGAAGTGGAACCCCTACTACCACCAGTGCGTTCAGGCTTAAATGAGTCTGACCTGGTTGGTATGAGTTGCTTTGCTTGGGAGAATGATGCGAAAGATAGACCTGTAGTTTAGATTTCGATCGAGGTCGTTTGCTCACTAGTTGGGATTGACGCCTCCATATATTCAAACCTTTTGCTGTCCATATATATTTATTTATATCCTTCTTTATGTATCGATTAAATTTATTGGGTAATTTTTCATCTGCTTTCCCTCGTACCTATAGTTATGTAGCTAGGTGATTATGTCGATCCCTACTTATTTAGGTGCTCAAATGCCAATCTGGAGTATCCTCCCATTCAGTATCGCTAGTACCTAGCTTGCCCTGGGATTCCTTCACCATGTGTTGGCCTACTGGGGTATTGGCAATGCAATTGATCAAGTATTTCAGAGAAGAGGCCAATTCAATCAAGTTAACAGCATCCTGAACATAGTTGTACCAGTATTCCTTAGGGTGGGAGAAGGCTTGGCTTGCTGCCTCAGGCATCAAAGCACCGATATACAGACTCCGCATAGAGAGCCCTCTAGGTTAAGGGAGAGGTTGAGGAAAACGGATATATGTTCCCGTTGTTTAATCTTCCTGATACTCTATTACGGCTGCTGTTTGTTGGGTGGAACTGTTGAGAATGTGAATATTGGTCTGGTTGCGGAGTGTGAAGATATATTCTGCTTAGTTGTATAGCGACTATCCAAGGTGGAAGCTTGTCGATCAATTGAAACGCCGACAAATAGTCATTCATCCTCGGCCTACTCCAGAATCCGATGACGACCCGAATTTATTGATTAGTGAGCCCATGCAGAAGGAAAAGGAACCGTGGATCGAGATAAAAAGCAGGTCTGCCCGGTTGGGCGCGGTGATGTCATCGCAGACCCTGAACTCCGATCACCGCGAGAACCCGGTCGAGGAACACCTTCTCTCCACTTCGTTGGTGATCACCCGTGCCGTTGATCTTCTTCTTTCTCTCTATCTATCCCCAGAATGTCGCAACAGGGGATACAGTCGGGCGACTGGCCTGAGAACGTCGCCCACGAACATCACAGCGTCGATCATGGCCATCCGCACGGACACGGACACACCGTGCGCGAACGGGGCTTGAATACGGGCGTTCGAGTGATGGGTACATTGTTCCTGTTCCCTAAGATGTTGAAAGTAGATGGATAATTGCTAATAATTGATTGTAAAGATGACGGTCGCCTCGACATCAAATTCCGATCCCATAAACCGTGGCTAGGCAAACTCCTCCATCACATCGAGAGTCGCCGACCGCAAGAACCGTCGCGCAAAGCCTCCGTGCTCTCCACCACCGACGCGCCCTTCCCTCTGCGCCTGAACATCGTCATCCAAGTCGTCGGATCGCGCGGAGACGTGCAACCCTTCCTGGCGCTGGGCAAACGTCTCCGGTCGCACGGCCACCGCGTCCGACTCGCCACGCATCTCGCCTTCCGCGATGACGTCCTCGCGCAAGGGCTCGAATTCTTCGATATCGGCGGCGACCCGGCCGAGTTGATGGCGTTCATGGTCAAGAACCCCGGCCTGATGCCCGATATGAGCACCATCCGCAGTGGAGCCATCCGGAAGCGCCGTCGCGAGATGAAAGCAATCTTTTCGGGCTGTTGGCGCTCGTGCTTCGAGACCGGCGATGGGACGGGTCTGCATCATATTCCGGACGATCCGTGGAGTGGGACCGTGGATGCCGAACATCGTCCGTTCGTCGCGGATGCGATTATCGCGAATCCGCCCAGTTTCGTGCATCTCAGCTGCGCGGAGAAGTTGGGGGTTCCTGTGAATTTGATGTTCACGATGCCGTGGAGTGCGACGCAGGCGTTTCCGCATCCGTTGGCGAATGTGCGCAGTCAGTCGACGAAGCCCTCGGCGGCGAATTTCGCGTCGTATGCTATCGTCGAGGTCATGATGTGGGAAGGGTTGGGGGATTTGATCAATCGGTTTCGGAAGAGGGAGTTGGGTCTGGATCCGTTGGATGCGATTCGGGCGCCGAGTATTGCTTCGAGATTGCGGATTCCGTATACCTATCTTTGGTACCTATTCCCTCCTTGGCGCGCTATTGTGGCATCCAAGATGGAACAATATAGCTAATATATTAAGGTCTCCCTCTCTCCTCCCCAAACCCTCCGACTGGCCCGCCACCATCGACGTCTGCGGCTTCAGCACTCTTCCCCACGAGTCGAACTACCAACCCCCCGACGACCTGGCCAAATTCCTCGAATCCGGCCCTCCACCTATCTACATCGGCTTTGGCTCCATCGTCGTCGACAACCCCGGAAAACTAACACAGATTGTGTTCAACGCGGTGCGCCAAACGGGCCAACGCGCCCTCATCTCCAAAGGTTGGGGCAACATCGGCGGCGACAATCCCCCAGACAACGTTCTTCTGCTCGGAAAATGCCCCCACGACTGGCTCTTCAAGCACGTTGCCGCGGTCGTGCATCACGGCGGCGCAGGCACCACCGCCGCAGGCCTCCTACTCGGCCGACCGACCGTCATCGTGCCCTTCTTCGGCGACCAGCCATTCTGGGGCTCGATTGTGTCACGAGCCGGCGCTGGTCCACCGCCCGTGCCATATAAGCAGCTGACGGCGGACAAGCTGGCCGAGGCGATTCAGATCGCCTTGAAGCCCGAGACGCGCAAGAACGCGGAGAAAATCGGAAAGGACATGCGTCAGGAAGACGGGGTGCGGGACGCGGTGGCCAGTTTCCATAACCATCTGGACGTGGAGAGTCTGCGATGCTCGATCTGTCCGAATCGGCCGGCCGTGTGGTTCATTCGACAGTCGAGAATCAGGTTGAGTCCGTTTGCTGCGGCCGTGCTGGTTGAGACGGGGCTGGTGAAAACGAGCGACGTAGTTTTGTATGCCTCCTCACACCCAGACGAGCTCTCTCCTGCGAATACTAACCCAATCTGTGAATGCAGATACCGATCCCAAGAATACGACACGAATCGCGACCCCCGGGGACCGTTGACTGCCGGCGCCGAGGTCCTCTACGGCATTGTCACCGACTTGATAGCGGGCGTGGCCACCCTGCCAGCTAACGTGGTCGACATGTTCTCCCACGAGCCGCACGAGGAATTCCCGCCGACCTGCAAGAAGACGGGCAAGCCCTCTCGAAAGAGCACTCAGAGCGAAAGACCGTCCCGGACTCGCTCGAGGAACTCACGGGCTCGATCGCGATCGGAGCCTAAAACGCAATCTCAACCGGAATCTAACACGCAATCGCACTGGAAATCGCGTTCCAAGTCCCCTTCAGCATCTAATTCAGCCGAGTCGACAGAATACAACACACCCGAGGAATCTATTAACTCGAACGAAGGAACCACGAGAACTAGTCAATCGACACCAGAACCGGAACCGGACCCAGCTTCCGCTTCGTCTGCGCATCGCAACATCAATACCACCACCCAACCTACTACCTTCCAACAACTCGACAATACCAACCCCCATAAACCTCCCGCCTCAAATCCAAACGCAGATGCGGTCTCCAACTCCGACACAGACTCAATATCCACAACCTCAAACTCCTCGCAGACCACCCTCGGCGCAGAACTCGACCTCGAACAAACCCTCACGCGCCAACAAACCGCCATAGAAAAGCGCTCCTCGATGCACGAAATGCTCCTCGAAACAAGCTACCACATGACCAAAGTGGCCAAACACGCCCTCGACTTCGCCATCCTACTTCCTCACGACCTCACCCTATCCCTGTCAAAGGGGTTTCACAACGCCCCGAAACTTTATCATGATCGGACGGTGAAGGAGACGCCTCGTGTTTTGGGTGTTAAGAGTGGGTTTAGGGCTGCGGGGACGGTATGCTTCCCTCCCCTTATTGTTTCACTCTACCTTTCTCTACCGAGAGATAAAATACCTTCCATGGAATCGAGTATCTTTGCTACTGAGAGGAAAGACCCAGCTAATGACCTCATGCTATAAAATAGGAATTAACAGAAGGTCTCTACAACGGCATAACAGGACTCGTGACGCAGCCGATCCACGGCGCAAGGAAAACCGGTCCTCGAGGATTCATCAAAGGGATCGGAAAGGGAATGGGCGGGGTGGTGTTTAAACCTGTTGCTGGTGAGTGTTCCCCTTTCCCCTCTCTCTGTACCTATCCCGCCACTCCTACTATTGTTGTCGTTCAAAGCTACCTTCCTCTTTTCCATTTCTTCCTATACCTTACCTTAATTCATCTTACTTTACCTTGATCATCCCTTGTCCCTCCCCCTATTCACCCAGGCACACACGCCCCCACCCCTCATAAACCCAACATTAAAGAAAAACAGGAGTATGGGGCCTAGCCGGCTACCCCCTCGACGGAATGCACAAAAGCCTCAGAAAGTCCCTCTCGAAATCCAAAACAAAAGACATCCTCAAATCGCGCATCGCGCAGGGCATGGAAGAGATGTGTCTTGCGTCGACGGAGGAACGGGCCATGGTGATACGGCGGTGGGAGGAGTTGACGAGGGCCGAGGAGAAGGAGAAGGAGAAGGAGAATAGGAGGGGGGGTGAGGTTATGAATGCGGATGGGGATGCGAATGCAAAAGAGGAGAATGATAGGCCGGATGTGCAGGATGGACTGAGGGCGTTGTAAGATTTGATACCATACACTGTAGAGGGGTTGGGGGTTATAGAGTGGATTTGGGATGGCCAGTTAGATGTATGTGGACTGGATAAAGGGATAGGGATGTACTATATTTATATTTATGCATGGATGATTAGATCGCATAAACATTATGCATGACGCATAACTTATGAATGTACGATTTGGTTGAAAACACATCATTACTCGATTGTTGCAAGACGAAGATGTGCAATCGAACTTCAAAACAGAAGAGCCAGAAGGCTGGAGAATAGGTCTCATGAATTCAACCATGTACTTCACAGGAAACCAGCGCAAGCTAAACAAGACATAACGAAGCAAATTCCAACAATTCCATGGAAACAACAATATGACACCGCGACATGAACCGATGAACCCAATATTCCGTCCTGAGCATAACCCAACAATCCAGCGCCAGCAGATCTCGTTAAATCGTGATAAACGCATCCAGAATACCCATCATTACTCGCAATTCTTCAGACCATCCCAGTGAACCAAACAGCGAATCACCAAAATGCACACCATCCGGCATAATGCTGACAGAGATTCTCGATGTTAGTGGCCTCCTCAATCAGCTTCCTAACTTGCTCTTCAACACTCATCTGAGCCCTTCGGAAGTCACAACCGGTGAGCTTGTGCTCGACCCGGGACAGGACCTCGACGGCGCGGGCATTGAGAACCTCCTCGCCACCGGCGCTGTTCTTATCGACCCCTTGCTGCGGATCAAGGACGCCGGCGCCCAGGACAGAGGATCGACGAAAGGAAGGCGATTCAGTAACTTGGCCAAGGTCCCCCAGACCTTCGAGATCGACGGATTTTGAGGATTGAGGGTCAGGAGGTTGGGAGCCCATCTGCCAAGTTAAGACAGGGTCGTGGAGGAACTGTAATGAAGAAAATAATTAGCAAATGATCGTTACGAAGAGTTTAACAAGGGAGGGGAGGGCCTTCATATCTAAATTGAGGATAAGTCGAAAACATACCGCTTCAAGAATGGCCATAATAGAATCCTTATGAGTCCTGAGAACTCTCACCACAATTTCACATGCGGCGCGAAAGTTCCCTTCCAGATTGCCAATCCCCATGGCGACGACCATCATGCGGGTGAGGCGGAACGGGACCTTCTCAGGAAATTGATCCTGCTGTAAAGCGACATCAAAGCAATCGCCGAAATCGACATGCACGATGTTTCCAGTATCGCGATGCATGAGCAAGTTCGACGGGTGCCGATCGCCTAGGCCGAGGATGTACCCCACGATTGACATGACGGCCAACGAGCGTGTGTAGTGTGTACGATGGCCCAGCCAAGCTTCCGAGCTGGCGCTCTTTAACCAGAGCACCTGGTAGAGGTCCTTGCCGGTTGTCTTGGCCATAGCATCTTGAAAAGTCTCGATTTTGCCGAGTAAAGGGAGTTTATCGTAGTTGGGCGACATCCGCAACATCAGGGTGAGCTCGATGTTGAATTTTATCTGGCGGGCTTCACGATGCTCCTTGATCAGGGAGTGAACAGTATCACTGTTCGAAACCCACCCGAGGAGACCGGAGCTTTGGGATAGGGGGATAGCTTGGAATGGTTGAACCGCGAGTTGCCGCCGAACGCTTTCTGAATCACCTGCAAAGAGGGTGTTGACAAGACCGAATAACTGCATTACACGCTCGTCCTGGCGGATATCTTCCTGACCCTTCAGCAGGTACATGTAAACATTGCCGTCGTCGCCGACTATCTTCAGCCTTCGCGGTCGCTTCCTGCTTTCAATAACAGGCAGATTAGGATCAAAGCGCGCGACCTTGATCACGGCGCTGGCGTGGTTGCGATAGGTACCGGGAACGGCAATGTCAAGATTTACGCAGCTCTTGAGCTTTGGTGATATCGACCCCATCTCGAGCTGCAGCATAAGCGGCAGTTGAGTGCCAATCCGCCGATAGACCAAAGCGTATAAGCCCCACGCGTGGTTGACGTCGCCGACCGCGCGGCTCGCCAAATACGCCTGGCAGTATTGCTTCGCCTCGGTGAGATAGCGACCGAAGGATTGAACAAATGCGATCTCATTCAGTGTTACAGGACCAGTTTCCATCATCGCATGTAATGGCCTGAGCATGTTGATCATCCCTTCGATATCCCCGCGCACGAAACATACCCTGGAAGCCTCCTCGAGTGCCTCATGCCAGAGCTCATGCCACAGAGCAGCAACGCGGATCAGCTCCTGACTGATCGTATCTGCCTGTAGGACAAGGTTCGAACTATGTCGTTTCATGTCACTAATAATATCACAAGCGGACTGGGAACGCCGAGCAACCTGGGATTTCATCGCGACTGTCAACGGGTAGACCAAAGCCTGTGGGTGGGACTTGGCCACCTCTGTAAGTAATCGCTGCACAGTAGTTCTCACGAGCTTACTGGGACTGGTGATACGAGCGACCAGCTGAGGGCTTACTGCAAGCCATGCGTCTAGGCTTATAAGTGAGAATCCCCCATTCACTGTAATGTTGACTTCTTTCTCATTGCCGTGTGTGAACCACAGAGTCAAAATCCTGAGGATATCTTGTAGGGGTGAATTGGATGACAAGGATATGGACTGGAAGAGCGCCTCAATGGCCGATATTATGTAGCCGCGCAGTGTACCTTGGGGCATTTTCGACTTTGAGGATGGGTCTCTGCCAATGACGCGTGCCGTCTTGTAGGCGGCTAGGGCCCAGACATGACATGCCTTATAGGAATCTTTGCTGTGCTGCATGGAAGCGTGGTAGGCACCGAGAACTGCTTCGATGTGCTTCAAATTCCATTTATCTTCATGAAGAACCGTCTGCCAGTCTGCTAGAGTCCGATAGCATTTTGAAATGACCTTTCGAATGCTTCCGAAACAAGCAAACTTGTCCTTTTCACTGAGCGAAAGCTTCGATTGTTTGCCCTGAGGAAGCTGGTGCTCTAAGCTTCTCGTAAGAGTATTCAGTCCGTCGAATGCCTCCTTTCGACGCCCTAGCTGCCAGTCAATTCTGAGACGAGCAAGTGTAATCTCTGATAGGGGAGACCCCTGAAGATTCAACGCAGCTTCCTCAACGGAGGCTATCGCCTCCTCAGCCATGTCCAATCGGTTCTCCTTCCGACAGATGTTAGCAAACTTAATCCAGATTTCTATGTCATCTCCGACTGAACAGCCAGATAGGGTCCGCAGATTCAAGATACGTTGCCAAACTTCAACACTCCGCTGACACCCAAGCAGCCGCTGATTCCACATCTCATGGATCTGCCGCCGCCTCTCGGAATCGCGAGACTTCTTGTAGATGATGATCTCTTCCAATTCAGCGAGCATCTGTAGCCGGACGATGACCTCATAAGAGCGGCCGTAGGAATCATCCAGCATGATAGTCAGTTCGGGATCCAGTTTCTTCTGCGCGTCCCGAATATGCGCAGCCGCGATCTCAAGCTGATCACAGTGGACAGCTAGCACAGCACCGAAGAAGCTCCGATCTGCTGTTCCCCGCTTGATTCCACCAAAGAGGGTTTGCATCAGTTCCCAATTCTTCAGTCGCCACGCAGCGGTAGCAGCCAAGGGCGCGATAGCACGCTGGTGCTCTGGAGATGCGCGGCTCCACTTTTCATCCGCGATTTCGGAGAGCGCCTTCCAATCCTCGAGAGCATGCAAGCAACGTATTTTCCCCAAGACAATATCCCAGTCTTCACAATCTTTAGTGCTCTCGCAGCTTCTCTCTCGTTTCGCATATGAAGTAAGGGCCGCCTTCCAGTAATGCAGCTTCTCCAGCCAGTTTTCCTTGATACCACTTTTCCCAAGCTCGTGGGATGTGCGAAGAATCCCATGTGCAGAGTCGGGCTGTTGCAGATTGTTGTTGATTGCCATGAGAGTCTCTAGTGTGCTCATGCTTTGATCTGCATCAAAGTGTAATTCTTCATAGCGCAGAGCCTTGGCGTAGGTATGGGACTTTTTTGCGTGGTATGACATCACTCTGGTCTCAATAGGAAGGTACATGTTACACCTATCCATAAATTCTGAAAGGTTGAGCACGGTGAATGTAATATTATAGGAAGAACTCGGAGACGAAAGGGCCTCTACTAGAGACTCGGCAAGGCTTTGTTGATATTGTTCGGGAAGAGCAGCCCAGCATGAGGCAAAGGCCGTGTTAAATAGACTCTTTGCAAACGGGTGATATAGCTCTGCCAGGTTTGCGCAGGCCCGGACAGTCGCGCATGGTGATTCTTCTAGGAGGTGGAGTGTTAGTTCCTGAATCCACTGTTGCCATTCTCGCGTGGTGGACACCCTCGAAGTATCCCACGCGTTTTTAAGGCGTTCCAAATTGATGTTCAGTTCTCTTTGCCGCATGAGGGGACGCTCGAACATGATTTGGTTGCGTTCATTTCGAGCATTGGTGTCTAGACGTGGGGGCAGACTTTCTCCTTTTTGAAGCTTGCATAGTTGTGTTGAGTACCCATCGTGATTGATATGGTAACGAGCCAGCGCGTTGTTGACAGTCCGAGTGTAGCACATAAATTCCCGTCCTAGCAACCTCATGAGTGCACAGAGGCAATTCATGCTTGCCTGCACCAGAACATGCTCATTTCCAGAAAGGACATCCACGAGAGACTGGACCACTGGAGAGGAGAGATCGGACAAATCGACTTCTTCTGACAGGCTCGCAATGCAATCGATAGCTGACTTACGCACTTTAATCGGGTAGCCGGGGCCGGAAAGGACTCGTATCAAAGAAGGAACGATGACATGCATGTACTCCTCGACAGTGTTGCCCAGAACAACTAGAAGATGAAGAATGCGCTGCGCCGCGGAAGAAGTCCCCCTTTCCAGGGTAGCAACTATCATTAAAAGCAAGGTGCTGATGTATCTCTTAATCTCATCTCCCATGTGTATTGACAGGGTTTCTATTAGTGAGATGAGAGGGGCCTGATTCATATTGTGCCAGAACATCCGAATGGTATTCATGATCTCTGTTAGATAAGGGCGAATATGTTGTCTGATCACGTCAATCAGAGCACTCAGTTGACTAAAGTAATATCCGAAAGTGTCCTCAGAGGATGCCCGAATTACAGACAAAAACGTTGGGATGACCTTTTCGAGGAAGGATGTGCACTGCATCCCTGTGACTTTGCAGACCATAACTGTGGCGTCGATGGCAGATGGGTGAAACATTTTTAGAGAAGGCTGAGACAAGACATTGTCCATCAGGGCATTGAAGACTTCGGATCGAAAAACCTCCACATCAGTGAGGTCCAGGCGGCGCATGTGGGAATCTATCTCTAATTCCTTGAACACCTGATTTACACGATGGAGTTCCAAGATGGACCCATTCGTCCCAGGACATTTGACTGGATCCAGAGCGCCCAGCGTTCCAAGGAGCCTGACCGTGGACAACCGAATAGACTCCACTTCCTCGATCTTGACCATCTTGATGAGAGCAGGTAAGAGCTCAGGAAACTCGATATAGGGAGAGGTTGCGCGTCCTGAATTCTGCGCAAGTTGACTGATCGCCTCGAGGGCCGCTTCACGCCGAGTATTAGAGGTCAAGCTTGCAAGAGAACTCAATAGGGAGGGCATAAGTCTTGCTCCGTAATCCCGCGCCGAGGGTCCGGTGAATTTGAAAAGGTTCGCAATAGCGTTCAGTGTTGCAGTTGCGACAGCCTGGCTCTCATCCGTGGCCTTCGGAAGCAAGACATCCAATATCGGAGCGACATATGTTTCTAGCAGCGATGTACTATTCGAGGCAAAGGCGTTGATCATCCGAAGTGTCTCTAACTTTTCAGGGACGTCTTTGGCGAACGTAAGACCTGTCAGTAAGTTAAGAAGCAACTTTCTGAGCGATGGAAGGACGTAAGCAGGGTTAACGCTTGATAGGCGCCCGATTATACACATCGCTGCAATCCTAACGTGGAATATTTCGTCATTGGTGCCGAGAAAGAGACTTCGGATATGATCTGGCTGTGCAAGAAGACGGTCGAACTCTGAGCTAAATGCCGATAACACGGCTCCTCGAATGTTAGCGTCAGGGTCTCCAATACCGAGTGATAGAAGTCTTCTGAGAGCGTCGGGAGGGATTCGAGGAAGTTTACACCCCGGGCGTTTCAGCATAAAATCGCGCAAGAAGTATCGGCAACAAGTTAGTGCGGCAGTCTTTCGAACCTCCGGGCTTTCGTGCTCCACATATTTGAACATGACCTTTTGCACAATCGCATTGGTGGGGAGAGAACCGAAATCAAAGTCTCCTAGCACGTTGAGAGCAAAAACAAAGGTATCGTCTCGTGGGTGGGTGGGAATTTGATGGTCATTGCTTGTAGTTCTCGCGGGAGGCTGAGTATCCGAATCAGTGCATGCGTCACGGTCTAGGAGGAAGCGTTCCAAAAGAGCAAGGAAGTCTGTCTGTATACAAGACCTCAAAGACGGAATGTGTTCTGCTGTTGTTTGGAGGGAATCTCGAAGCTCGTTGGTTATATCACAAGTCAGCATCAGTGCAAGAAGTTTCTGTGCGTAGCCCGAGAAGGTTGGACCCAAAGCGAGAGACAACATGCGGATACAGTCCAAGATTGATGCGTCGTTAATGTGAGTTCGACCTTTACCCTTCATCGTTAGGCCTTCTCGAACACAACGTGTAATGTCGTCTAAGTAAGGAGACATGCTGTCGCCCATAGCAATTGCCATTTCCCCGATGGTACGGAATACAGCGTCACGCTCCTTGCCCTTCTTCAATTGAGTCTTTAAGAAAGCCATGGACGGGCCTAGGTAGGTCTGGGCAAACACGAGCGGAGAATGGGTAGCCAGACTGGGGAGAAGGGTGATTATCTGAGCCTGTATTCGGGAGTTTCGATGGCTACTGAGCCGAAATATGAACTCGCAGGTCTCTTTTTGTTGCTCGATCGTGAGTATGCCATAGTGAACAGCCAGTTCCTTCCGGAGCAACAGGGAACCGAATATCAACTGGATGTCGCTGGAGTCGAGTCCTAGGAGTATATCTTCGTGAAAGCACATGCACCACTTCTGGCCAAGGCGTTGGTCTCGCGCATTGGTTAGCTTCATGCACTCACCAATGGCTCCTGCAGCCGTCGCACATACGAGCGGATCGCAATCGCGAAGTCCAACCCATGCTAGCTCAAACACCTCAACAACATACGGGAGCATTAAGGAGGGGGCGTTGGTCGCAAGCTCCTTGATGGTCAGGAATGCTGCCAACAGACGCTTGCTGCCAGGGTTTGCTGAATGTATGTGTTCTAAGGCTGACCGCACCTCACTCTTCACCAACTCCTTCGCTAGATATCCACTTTGCGGTACGAGACGCCCCAAAGTCTTTGAAGCGCAGACTAGGGTGTGAGCATCATCACTTTGCAGGGCTTTGTTCAGATAACTGACGAATCGAGGAACGATTTGGGCTGCGTTGCCTGCAAGAATATCCATCAGTCGATCTAGTGCTAGGAGCCCTCCTAGTATTTCGTTTGAATCGCCGTGCAGGATCAATTGACCAAGAAATCGACATAGTGTATCGCAGTCTTCTCTAAGCTGCTCATTAGGTTTGTCTGTGGTGTGCGAGTTAGAAGCGGAGCCATAAGTTGCCATCGCGTGTCATCGTTTCCAGGCTTACCTCTGGTGATGAGCGCCATTCGGTCACGAAGCTCGTCGGACGCTTCTTCTTGGTCTCTTCTCTGCTTTGACTTCAGCCCCTCGCCAACTCCCGCCAAAATCGAGCTTATATCTGTTTCAACCATCGCAGCGGTCGGTAATTGCGATAGAGTGGATGTAAGTGAAAGTAAGAAAGACTAGAGATCTGTTCACCGAATTGAAGACCGACCGTGTAGACCGCCCTAAAGGATGAAGACCACATCGAAAAACAAGGGTCGGGGTCAGTACGGCGTTCTTTGTTAGCAGGCAGATGAGACTAAGAGGATGGATGACGAGTCGGGTAGGAGAGACACAAATGTATCGAAAGGATGGACGTGATTAATCGCAGTGAAAAGTGAGTATGCTTAGCATCCACTAGAAACCAGCATCGTGCCAGCCAGTGATAGAAATACTATCCTGTTCGCCCCCACGGACTAGAAAGACATCGGAAAGATGGAAGGAAGATGGAAGACAGAAGGAAGTTTCCTGTGACGCGCTGCACCTAGGTACACTTTCCAATCACGGTAACGCGCTAACGCTGATAGGAAAGTCGCGGCCGTTGGTGCCTGACGGTGCGAGATTTGCGGGATTTATCACCGTCAGTTTGATAATAAGGGGGCAAATCACTATATTGAATTGCCCCAGAACAATTAATGAGGCCTAGCCTGGTCGGAGAATGAGTAAGGTCGAGTGAGAACAAGTGCATGTCGTTGCCCTTGCGTCAGCAGGAGTATCGGAAACACGTGATCCGAACAACAATCAGGCTGCAGTATGCTACACAAACGACGAATGAAACATACAGTGGAAGTGAATGACCTGGGTGGCGACTCCATTCCTAGACAAGGTCTATGCGATTGTATGATCTGGAATCTGTCCAACCTTTCTACATCATAGGCCCCGCGAACGGTAGACCATTGGCAGTTCACGATATTTGTCGGTCTTTGTTTTTACCATTGGGAATGGGAGTGTCCAACTTTTCTGAATAAGATAGGAAAAAGCCCAGAATAATAAAGACATTTATCAATTGTGGGGTATCTTACTGCTCCCGTTTGGGCAGTCGCAACTTTGTCAATAATGAGTTCTTGCCTGAACTCTTAGGCATCAGTCTTACTATCGCCTGTCCTCCGTGAACATCTAAACCCGTTTCTGTTGCTTACTTGGAAGAAAGTCTCTCAGTCTATTCAAGGGAGCCGATATCCTCTTTCAGGCCTCTGGCACCGGACAAATACGCTCCTCTACATATAGTAGGAGAATGCAAGCGATCTTGGGCCAAAAGTACCAATTTATTTGTGAACGAGAAATTAACCGCAATTGCACGTCAATGAACTGAAGCTTTACATTGAAAAAAGTGTCGCTGACAACGGTATCTAGGGAGACACAGAAAAACAGACATATGGAGTGGAAACAACCATATATTCTAAGCATTCTCGGAAGCATCATCTGCCGGTCTTCAAATGCGTATCTTAAAAAATTTGCGCTGATCTTTTACGCAATTTTCCATTACTGTGCATTTTGCTGCCATTGAAAAGCACCAATGATACCGCATCGCTGCTGAAGAACCCGAGCAAAAGGACGCCCGACCGCCAATCGCTCCGATATGCATGATTGCGGAGCCAATTTACGTGGTCGTCCACATGCGCTATTGAGTCCCCGAACCAGCGCATGGATCCCGAGGAACGAGCCCGGAAAAAGAAAGCACTTCTGCTGCGGGGCTGAACTTATTAATTCAGCATGTCAGCTTCTCCGTCTTCCGGTTCGTTCCCTACATGAAAGCATCCGCAAAGTGATGTGCCGGTCGGCTCTCTGGGAGCACATCTGAGACATGGGTCTTCGAACATGGATAAGAAAATGGTTTCACTCGGATCGGCCGGTCAGGGGAGTTGAAAATGGCTCTGCTTCGCCATCGCCGACCGCCGTGGCTCGTAAGCCAGCCTCGCAGCCAGTGGTTGTGAATGGGAGCAGGTGTCGGGAGACACATCCCTCGTCAGATAATGAGGAGGAAAGCAGGGTTCAGAGAGCACGTGGATCAGACTCGCCCTCACTATGGGACCGGGCGTATGACTCTGTGGATTCCAGACTGGTCCAGAAGTACGAGAAACTGCTCTCCACAAATCTGCATACACCTGGTGAGTATCGGCATGAAGCTAGTGAAGCCCACTGCCTGTAATATTGACTGATTTAGGTGGTACTGCTGAGGAGCACGTTGACTTGGATCATGTTGCCAACAGGATTGAGCGACAGGATGCAAAGACCCGTCACGACCAGATGAAGCAGGTTACTGAAAACTGCTTGCAACGTCTTGATGAAAGGGACCTGAAATACCACATTGGCAGCCGTGAATACAACCTGGAAGACCAGGTTGCCAAGACCGTCCAGGTGATGCAGAACATGAAAGGTTTCATCGACGAGGCAGTTAGAGCGTCTCCGGAGGCATCGCTTGCCTGGGCTAGCGTTTGCCTCTTCCTACCGATCATCACGAACCCTCTCGCGGCAAAGCAAGCTAACGAGGAAGGATTCACCTATGTCACCTCTCGGATGAGGTTCTATGTCGCTCTAGAGGGATTGCTATGGCCAAGCAACTGTAAAAACAATTCCGAGGGCTTAAAACAAGTCAAAATAGAGCTCGAGGCAACCATTGTGGATCTTTATAAGCACATTCTCAACTTTCAGATGAGAAGCGTCTTGCGGTGCTACGAGAGACGGGGTTTTATCTTCCTTCGCGACTTGGTACAGTATGATGGTTGGGAAGGGATGGTGACTGAAATCACGAAGCTCGAAAAGCGTGTGGAAAGTGATTCCAAGCAGCTGAATCTCAACACATCTAGGATGCTTTTTGAGAGTATGGAGGAATCTATGAGCAAATACACTGGTCTCATGGAGAACCTGCAAAGTTTGTCTGAGAAGCACCTCGAAATCAGCAAGCAACAGCTTGCAGTCAACAAGGAACAACTTACATTCCATGAACGAGCCGAGAGAAGGAACCAGTCCGAGAAGGAATCAGAATGTCACCAGCTGTTCCGACTAGCCCGTGATGACAGGGATAGCTCGTATGAGTGGTACAAGAACCTGGTAGAAGATGCGATTGATGGCACGTGCGAATGGTTCCTTTCAAGGGAAGAGTTTCAATCCTGGGAACAGGGACAGTCGGGAATCTTAATAGTCTCTGCTGATCCTGGATGCGGGAAGTCCGTTCTTGCCAAGCACCTAATCGACAAAAGACTAGCTGAATCGTCGACTATCTGTTATTTCTTCTTCAAAGACCAACTACAGAACAGGGAAAACCAAGCACTATGCGCTTTATTGCACCAACTCTTCTCACAGAGGCCCCAGCTCATCCGACATGCAATGCCCGAATATCGGCAAAATGGCCACAGCCTCGTGAAAGTAACATCAGCACTGTGGGACATTCTGTGGAAAGCAACAAGTGATCCGGACGCAGGTTCGGTGGTAATTGTTCTGGACGCCCTGGATGAGTGCATCAAAGAAGAAAGGTTTGACATGATCAACAAGTTAAACGGCACATTCAGTGAGAATTCTGGCCTTACTGGAAAGGCAAAGTTCCTTTTAACTACCCGACCATATTCGCAGATAACATCTAAATTCGACGAGCTGGTGGACAAATTCCCTCATGTCCACATACCAGGAGAAAGTCAGTCGGAGATGATTAGCCAGGAGGTGAATCGTGCCATTGGCCGGAAGGTTAGCCAGCTGACAAAGCTCCGTCCCAAAGCCAGGGAGTACCTTCAAGAAAGGTTGCTCGCCATTGAAAACCGCACGTACCTTTGGGTGAGTCTGGTAATAAAGTTCATCGAGACTTCGAGCATCCCAAAGACCAAAGATGGAGTCCGCAGGGCTCTCAATATACTTCCAACAAGTGTCAATGAAGCATACGAGAGAATCCTCAGCAAATGTGATGGTGGAGATGAGGCTTCCAAGGCCCTGAATCTGGTTCTTGCGACGGTCACTCCTCTTAGCCTCACTGAGATGAACATTGCTATGAGTGTGGATGGATCAACAAAATCCCTGGAGGACCTGGATCTTGAAGATGACAAAGTCTTCAAGGCCAGGCTGAGGGACATGTGCGGGCTCTTCATTTCAATATATGACGGCAAAGTCCATTTCATTCACCAAACCGCTCGAGACTTCCTTGTGAAGAAACAACCCGAAACATCCAAGACCGGTCGCGGTTACTGGAACGGCACTCTCAACTTGCAGAATGCGCATCTAGCCCTTGCAAAGAGTTGTATTTTCTATCTCGACTCCGACATCGCCCTGGAGCATCGTCAGTTCTCTCAATATGCTGTACGAAACTGGATACATCATCTACGAGAATCACAAATGGTGCCTCAAGACGAGCTAGAGACTTCGGTGCTTCAGCTCTGCGATCCAAGCTCAGATATCCATATACGCTGGCCTGGGCTCATGGGCGATTTGGCCCCTCTGTGTAACAAGGATTCTTTATGGACAGCCATCTGCCTTCGACTTGGTAATGTCGTAGAAATGCTTATCAAGCATAGTGATGTGGACTTCGAATCAAAACACTTCGGAGAGTGCACGCCATTGGCATATGCTGCAAAGGAGGGCTATGAGGATATTGTTCGAATCCTACTAGCATCCGGAAGGGTTCACGCAAATGCACGGGTGGCACATAGACAGACACCCGTTATGCTTGCTATCAAAGGAAAGAAGGAAGCTGTCGCGAAAGTGCTTCTGACGGCAAGTGACATTGACCTTGGCGCGAGGGATGAAACCGGCCGATCAGTCTTGTCATGGGCTGCGATGCGGGGCTGTGTTTCTATCGTGCAATACCTTTTGGCCTGCGACGATGTGGATCCAAATATAGCGGACAGAAATGGGAAGACCCCGCTCTTCTGGGCTGTTGTCCAGGAAGAGATACTCGTCGTGACACTTTTGTTGCAGTCGTTTAAGGTTGACCCAAATGTTAAAGATAAGAGGGGAAGAACTGCTTTGTCGTGGGCAACCAAGCACGAACAAGTCACCATCCAAGAATTGTTATTGAGGTCAGCAAAGACTGATCCGGATCTATCCCTTCAAAACGAGTGATTACGTCTATTCTTTTCTGTGGGATATGGGCCATCCATTATATTGGACTTCGGTCTTGCTCAGTGAAACACGTCGAGGAAACTGTTCTGCCGTATGATTTAGGTTAGGTTAATACTTCTATAGTTCCTAGACATCTGGTTCATGTCATCTTTATATCATAGTTTAATTGCAGTTTTCCTTTTGTTTGATCTCGACCTGCATCATCCATAGTCTTCTTATTGTGTTGGCCTTGTAAATCCCGTGTGCCGAAGATCTGCCTCAAACGTGGAGATGCGGGATGCGGAGAGCGGGGTACACATGACTCGGCAGTATTAACCGAGACTGGTTTTATCCGATTGGGCAGTATTAACCGTGTACATCGTAGAAATCGAGTGGTATGACGTCCATTCTATCACAATGCGGTCCCTTTCCGAAGATTCTGATGACATAGCCCCGCAGTATAAACAGGCTACTCAGTAGTAGTATCGTACCATGTACTCATAGTAGTGCATGCGGGTCAACGAAGCAAAAGCCGAATACCAAAGTATGCCTCCAGGATTGAAAATGCCGCATTATCCACCGATAACCCCATAAGATGGACTGGGGCAGGAGCAGTACTTAAACATCGTGATCGGACAGGATAGAACGGCCAGTTCACAGTTTCAACTGCAATTGCTCTCTTCAACGATGCTTCTCCGCCAAGCAGTGGCCTGCACCGCCCTTGGAGCTGTTTGTGCTGCCACGCCGCACCCTCAATCTCCCCCGTTATCAAATGGGGCCTCCCTTGAACGCTGGTCGCACGGGACTCATGTCGCTGTTGACTACTACCCGTCGCAATGGCCGGAAGAAATGTGGGAGTCTGACATGGCTCAGATGCGAGATGCCAACCTGTCGTATGTTCGAGTAAACGAATTCGATTGGGCCACCTTAGAACCAACTGAGGGGCAGTACAACTTCACTATGCTCGATAAGACCTTGGAGCTTCTCGGTCGGTATAACCTCAAAGCAATCGTTGGGACGCCCACGGCAACTCCCCCCAACTGGGCTTACGAAAAATACGACATTAGCTTCGTTGATAAGACGAACACCACATTGCTCTTCGGGTCGCGTCGTGGGTATAGCCCCTCCTCGACTGACTATCGCCGTCTGAGCCAAAGGATCACGCGAAAGCTTGCAGAGCGGTACGGCAATCATTCCGCAGTCGCGGGGTGGCAATTGGACAACGAGTTCGGATGCCATGACACCGTGCAGAGTTACGACAACAACGCCATCAAGCGCTTCCGCGTATGGCTGGAAAAGAAATACGGAACGATCGAGAACTTCAACACCCAGCAGGGCCGGGTATTCTGGTCGAATCAATATGTCAGCTTTGATGCAATTCATCCACCGTTTTTGGAGGTGTACACGCCACAGCCGGTTCATCTTCTCGATTGGTATCTATTCAGCTCGGATATGACGATCGAATTTGCGCGACAGCAGTCAGAGATATTGAGAGCACTCGCACCGACCAAATTCATCACACACAATTTCATGATGGGCTTCACTGACTTTGATCACTATAAGTTCTCGCGTGAAGTCGGACTAGACCTTGCAACGTTTGACCAGTACGCCCTTGCCGGCCTGGAAACTCTTTCGTCGCTCTCTCAGGACGAACTGACAAAGTACCTGCGCACCGGGCCACCCGATTGGCAGTCTCTGCACCATGCTCTTTATCGCGGTGTATCAGGTGCCGCATACAACAAAACATCCGGACCGTTCGGGATCATGGAGATGCAAACCGGCGTTCTCAACTGGAATGCCTACCGGGTGTCCCCGCTGAGTGGCATGGTGCGGCTCTGGACTCACGAGACGTTCGCAGATCTAGGCGACCTGGTGTCATACTTTCGCTGGCGCCAACCTCCTTTTGGACAAGAACAGACACTCTCTGGTCTATTTACCTCAGACGACGCCGCCGACGAAGGCTTCCTTGAACTTCAGAGCGTGGTAGACGAAGATCTACCAAGGGTGAAGGAAGCACTGCAGAGCGATGAAAAACAGGAGTCACAAGCAGATGTGGCTCTTGTATTCGACTACGTTGCCGCTCGGGTTTGGGCAATCGAGCCGTACAGCGGATCTTGGAGCCCTAAAGACACTGCCTACACTGATCCCGCGGTCAAATACATGGACCTTGTTTACAACTTCTATTCGTCTCTCCGCCGTCTCGGCCTTTCTGTCGATGTGATCGGACCTGACCAACCTATTCACAGTTACAAGCTTGTCGTTGTGCCAAGTCTACCCATCATCCCCGACTCATTCAACGAAGCATTAGCCAACCACAAGGGGCCGGTTGTCTTCGGACCTAACACTGGATCTAGGACACCTGAGTTCAGCTACACGCCCGGTCTCAATCCCTCAGAAGGCCCGCTCCGCCGTCGCCTACCCATGAGGGTTACTCGTATAGAGACACCACCAGACTACGCGGGCAGCGGCGTTGTCTACGCAGGAACGACATACAATATTTCCGGCTGGGAAGAGTGGGTGTTCTGCGAGCGTCAGAACCGCACGAGCACTGCAACATTGAAATACAGCTCGCCACATCGTCCTGGTCAGCCCGCAGCCTGCTCGAGGAATGGGTTCCACTACCTTGGCTTCAATCCTTCCGTGGACCTACTGGTTTCATACCTCGGTGATATTGCTAAGGACGCGAATATTGCAGATTTTGCGGGGCGACCTGCCGATAGCAAAAATGACCTTGGGCCCACTTTGCGGTTTGCTAAAAGGGGGTCCTTGCTTTGGGGGTTCAACTATGGTTTGGGTCCTGCGAAACCTCCTGTAATTGAGGGGTCTAAATTGTTAATTGGAGGGAAGAACTCAGAGATTGCATCGGCTAACATTGCTGTTTGGAGGCTGAAGGAGTAAACATGAGAATAGCTACGTGATGATCACTTTGCTCCTCAAATCCGGGGCCTAATGCGCTACTATGTAACTTAATGAAGAAAACCAAACACGCTCGCGCTCCCAATCATTTTATCCCAGAGGCCAGGTACATAAATTGGGGCGTTGGAATTATCCTTACAGTAGTTTGAAGGATTAGAAGTAAAGGGGCCCTCATCACCAACCCCGAAAGAAAGCAGGCAGATCCCGGACTTGGGAATATTCAGCATCCGTCACTCTAACAAACTTTTGCATTTGGCCGAGGTTCCTGCTTATATTGAACTATTCTCATTTTATTAGTGCTTATCTGAGAAGAACTTCATGCACTCATGGCTGATTGGAGTATTTCGTGGGTCCAATGTCTATCAGTTTAACCCCCTGGGGATTAGGGCTAACAGTGGCGCCAGCCGATTCTCCGAGGTATTGCCGTGTCCAGTATAATGATTACATGGTAAAATTGATCACAGAGCACGAACTGCAGCCGGTAAGAAGACCACTGTTCGTACTGGTGACTGGGTAGTTTAACATATTGAAATATTTCCAGATTAGATTCGTGGGCATTTTCATGGCGACAGGTAAAACTAGTCGTGATGCGAATGAGGACCAAGAGGACTAAAATTGGCACGAGAGGCTGAGAATGTCGATCACGAACTCTAATATATTGCTCCAATTAAATTAGCATTCTGGAATTCCTGATTCGAGTTTGTAGGGTCTTCAAAACAAGTGCATGCTTGTGATGCTTGAGCCACCCAGCCGTCAAAATCCTATAGACACTAAGCAGAGAAAAGCCATGTTCAACTTCAGTAATTGTGGAAGACAGTCCGTTCACCTATTTCTCGCTATGTAAACAGCAGGCTTCAAGTCTTGTAACTCAACCTTGACCTCCTCTAGAACACGAATCCCAGTTTCTCCTGCCTCTCTCTCTAAAGAATCCGTTTTTGTAATCGTCGCACTCCCAGCGGTGACATCACTGTTATGCTGATGAACTCCTCCATCGCGAATCATCCAGGAACTCAATATCTCATCGTACTCCTCTGATCTATTCCATGGCCGCAGACCTGTGCTCTGTCGTCGGGGCGTTGAGCTTGAGATCCCCAGCATCCGACCTAACCTCCCGTTCAGGGCCGTGCGCAATATAATAAACATCGTAGGAAGGCAGGTACAAATAATACCAGCCGAGACTTCAATGATCGACCACATGAATCCGTGCGAGTAGTCGTATGTGACGTCCCAATGCCCGAAGGCTGTCAAAAGGGAAAGCATGCGGACGATGGCAACAACGACGTCACTAGAGTCCAGGTGTGCCAATCGGTCAGCGTTACGTTCAAGTACCATCAAATGAAGGTTTTGAGTCTGAGGGGTCAAGTCGTACAAAAGACCCAATGCAAAGGTCAAAGTCAAGGCAACCTTTTGTGCCATCCGTAGCTGTAACCTCCACATGTTCGGGATCGGCATCATCCAGACTAAAAAGGACGTGATGATATTCACGACGCCGTACCCGATGGAAAAATTTCCAAGGGACATGCAATGCCCTTCTTCGGTCCAGAAGGCACTGATGGGGTTGCAGAGGAATATACCCATGAAAACTGTCACGGTCGCCCAGACTGAGATAGTGACGATCATAAAGTATACTAGGATCAGAAAGCGCGAGGAAACGAAAATTCGTTTGTAGAGACAGAGAAGGCATAGCTTGACAGTTGGTGGCGCGAGGAGATAGAAGATCAGAAAGAGGTATAGGAGCTCCTTCATTCGGATTACGTCGGGCTCGGGTACGATGGCTCGGTGCTTTCCAAGGCCATACTTTCGACCTATATCGGATATCGTTATTAAATTTGATACAAGCTGCAAGCGGGAGTGTGTGTACTTACATCCAGCGAACAGGCCGTAAAGGACCAAGTCGAGAAGCTGAGATCGTTAGTTTGAACACAACGAGCAGGGGGGCAGTATTCTCACCAAAGCCACAAAGATTGCCCAGTCATCGAAGCCGAGAGATGACTTTCGCAGCTTTCTCGCATAGAATCTTCCGATGACAGCCACTGTGGCTAGCACAATGAAGACGGTATTCACAGCCCAGAGAGTCACACCCTGATCTTCGTGGCGCGGGGCATTGTGCGACGACATGTACTAGTCAGGCTTTACAAGGGACCTATGTGGCAGGCCTTGCAAGAGACTTTCCGTGTTATGAATCCTCAAATCATTTATATATCTTCTGCGCGCGCATCTAGGGAACAAATTCGAAATATAACTCGCACACCATGTGGCCAGCAGTTAGCCAAAGACATTCATACAGAACCGAGTGTCGCAATAGATCCACTCTCCCTAATTCTTCCCTTCTGCGTACACCGCAATCCGGAGTTTTACATTGCTCATCATGGCCTCTTCATCCTTATCGTCAGGCCTGCTCAATTCAGCCATGATGGCGTCCCTGTGGGGGGCAGGAATAGGTGTGGAGCTCGCCCGAGGCGCCCGACTGGATGAGCACCACTCCATCGAATCTTTTTAGGTTCATTGAATCAGGAGACTCCTTTGGAACGCACCTGGGTCACAATCCTTCTCAAGCAGTATGCTCTAATTTCGGATCGGCTTAGGTATCGGACCGGTTAGGATATTCCTAACCATATGCCCATGTTTTCACGGGCCATAATACATTTTTAATTAATCCGACTAAGTGCATCATGTTCCTTTTTGATGTATTATAATACGATGGTATGAGCTACACTTGAATACATTAATAGTGGTTATCTCTCGCGGGTGTACAGAGCACATCGATAACCAATCTTTTTATGAACAATTCTGCTTGCGATTTGTAGGGATAACAAGAACATGCATAGGGAGTATGAACCTTGCTAGATCAACGATCAATCAAGAGAAGCATGTTATTGTGATATATTGCACGGTACCCCTGTTTTGTCGACCTTTCGTTGCACGTATCATAGAACGGCTGGATCAATTCCTTCACAAATCCTTTTAGCATCGCGGGAGAGCCAGGGTCTTAATTTGTTGGTCGAGTGGGTCGAAATATTACCGACTCTGCCGACATTTCTGTTTTCCGACCTAATGCGGGAGCACTAAAATCGATGAAATGTTTCAGAGGGATTCAAAAAGTCTCCAATCCAGGCATGACTGAATCCCGGTTCATTGAGTAAAGAGCGACTGTGCCAGCTGTTGAAAGCACAAGTTTTTTTTTACTAGCGAATATACACTTGTTCAACTATCAGACATTCAATTGCGAAGCAATCTTCAAGTTTCATCGAGTTTAAGAGTTCTGGAAGATATTTGTTGTCTTCTTCAAAATCTAAATGCCCTCGAGCCTGTGTATATAGCATAATTATGCACAGTATATCGGGTATGTTCATGACTTGTGTCAAGTATTGTGGAAGGGGTCGTTCGGCCTTCCAGCTCCTATGGTTTAAAAACACATGCTATGCTGATACAAACATTAGACGCTATCTTCTCACGACAGACACACGAGCTCAATTTCTTTATCTGCCTTTATCCTTCTTTGTTCACGTTCCTGTAATTGTAAGAGCCATGATGGGGAGTACTTCCTCAACGCCTTGATATCTCTAGCTTAGAACTTAGACTCGCTCCTCATTTGTGGTCGGAATAGCAGAGGTCGACCCCTCTCGATTCGGTCGTACAGCAGACCTGCCGTCTCTTGGACTGATGATTCTAGCAGCTAATTTCATGATCAGCTGATAGTTCTGCGTTACAATTGTGGCTATCCTATCAAGGCCGAAGTATGCATAATTGTCCGCAATCCTCCGAGCGTCAGGGGTTTTTCCTATTATCGTAGAACGTTTCCAACCTGCGACTATCAACGATGCTATTCCGAAACGACAGGTTTATCATGGCATCTACCATAGCTTCTGATGCCCTTCACGTAATCTGTATCTTCTTGTGACAGTGCATGCGTCGATTCATGCAGAATTTGTATGGTCGAGCAGAGCACTGGCATCCATTTCACTGCGATATCAGGCATTGAGTATCCCATGCAGGGGTCTCGCCACGATTGATTTCATACTTATATCACTCTATTTCCATGAATATGTCTCCGATGACCAGACTCAGCACGCTACTTACCCAAAATTGTTTCTTAAACGAGGAGACAAGCTTCATATACCACGCGCATAGGTCCGTTTGAGCAAATCTCCGGCTTCCATTCGACGACGTAAGAGCCTATGACCATTAATGTTACATTGGAAGAGTATTGCGATTCGGTCGCAGAGTATCATACCATAACAGGGACATAAGCCACGGCGCTTTTGCATTGTTTCCAGCCAAAGTTCAACTTCGTTAGTGAGACTTGTATCTTTATCGCAGGCAAGCTTTCTGGTCTTTTTTGCCGCTGCAACTTTGCCCTTCGATGTACCGCGAGTAATCACAGTAGATGATAACGTCAGTCGTAGGTATGTTGTCATTGGGCTGTCGTACAGGAGCAAAGTTCAACACTTCAGTGTAGACATAGTGGATCCTTTCCCAATGGGTTGATCTAACACGTCTCTTTTTGCTAACTCCATCAACGGCAAATCCAAACATGTACTCAAAAAGGTTCATCTGAGCATCGCTATCAGTGTCATCCTTCATCAGTATCAAATGCTTCCTCGGCTGTTTGAGCAAGGTCATGAACCCTGACCATACCTCGCCGTACGAGGTCCCCATAGCCTGATATTGCCAGTCAGTAGAAATTCTTTCTGGGTTCTTCGGTTTCTAAAGGACGTACCTAAGTCATCACAGCACTTGCCCAGTACCCAAGCGCTGGCATGTGGCAACAGAGTCAAAGTGGCCACCAACAAGGATAGAATGTAGGTGAGAGTAGATATCATGATTGATATAACCGGTTTGTGTAAACAGAAGTGGTTATATTTAGATTTATCATCCAGCTACCTAAGATATTTCATCTGGGGACCACTGACGATTTTTAAGTCCTGCTTATCAAGGGCTATGATTTGGAGAATGCCATGAATTTTCAAAGTTACAATAGACCATAAGTCACTATGCAGCTTTTGGACCCTTGGTAACCGCTCGTGTTCCACAGATTAGCTCCGTTGGAAGCCAACCACTATCTGTTCTTAGCACTCAGCATCGGCTCCATTCTGTCAAGATAGAGAGAGAGATCGACGAGAGAGTAGCCTTATCTTCTTTCTTCTTATGTGTCAGACTCGGGCTGCAGTAGTGCTCCTAAGTGGCTGGAATTGGGATATGACGTGTCGGTCTACCTACTTTCTAGAAGGTATCTTACTTTTGAGAGTACTCTTCGGCCATACGCGCAGCATCCGAATCAAAAGGTTCTCGCATGTATTACTCTGCTCAAATTACCTATAAGGAACATCGTGTGTGTGTGGCTATCATACAGAAAAACCTTTGTCCAAATGATGTTCCCACAAATATACCCTTCGAGCTGCCTTCAAGTCTCAACTACCGAATAAGGCAGCAAATCAGACGTACCAACATTCATGGTATCTTGATAAACTTAGATTACAAAGCCCTTCCAGCGTATACTAATATTCGTCCAGTAAGATCTGTGGTGCTGATTTGAGCCCTGTATTCAATCTATTCGCGTTCGTTTGAGGGGTCACTAATAACAGCACCACATAATTGCGAGTCCTTTTTGTACCGCAAAACCACCCCTTGAAACGACATAGTTGAACCAGGCTGGAGCTTAGCCAGATTTATCAGGTAGTGTCAACCTGTCGTAAATCTAAGCGCCCACTTGGCCAATCGAATGTGTTATCAGAAGATGAGACATCCGACCGCAATCTTGGAGGATGCGTGAAAGGCTGAGCTCTGTGTCCTCTTCGAATATCTACTTGATTCGCTGCTTTACACATGTTGAACCGCGGCCGCCTGGAAACTAGCCCGCGGTTCGCCCTCGACGATTCTCTAGACGCCCGCTCTATTTCCTTGGTGGGTGCACCACGATCGGACCATTTCTACCTTATTAAAATTTTATTCGGTGCTTATGCTCACATTTCCCTTGAGTCTCATAGGATATTCTCCATCAGCCTCAATTTTGTTGTCATCTGAGCCTGCGTTGTGTGTTTGTCATAATAACATGAAAGTTCGCCAAATGATAGCATGTTCTTTCCAAAAGCGAACACAGATTCAAGGAACAAGTGTCTTCCTCGAATCCTCAAACTATTCTTTTTTAGTTTTTTAGAAGACCTTCTCTCAAAAGCGTCTTGTTCAAAAGATATTCATGTTATCATGTCTCTTTTGCCGAGCGAAAACATCCCCAAAGCGATTAGAAAGAAACGAAAGCAGAAATCACCAAAACCTCTCCCATCAAAGCGTCCCCGAAAATTGAGTATGCGTGACGGGGCTAGCAGATCTTCATTTGTTGACATCCAACTCGATGATAAGAAAAAGACTCTAAAAAGCAATACTGGTGTACACAACGGCAATGGGTCTACTCACACCACTTCCGCTGGAGGTCCGCCAAAAGATCTAGGGATACCTGGTTGGTTCCACCGATCTCCACCTTGTCCGTGGCTCTAAGAAGCTTGTCGCTATCCGGTGCCTTGGGGAAGAGGAGGGGGCTGTATGGCCTCCTTGCGGACATTGGTGCTGGGGACGCTCTACAAAGGCTTTTCCCGGGTATCATGGCGTTTGCCCCGTGTATTTGTCTGACGCCGACGGCTGCTTCTTGTTCCCGGATCCAATTCCCTTGCTCCAAACTTGCCGTATGATGTAAGACTTTTACATTCATAACTCTGCTCTGTTTAGTTCTGGTATACGCCGTGAGTCAATTGCTAAATTCACAATCAGATATTCGGAGACCATCCCACTTCTTTACCAAAGCAACACTTTCCGATTCAATCATATCGATACAATCATTAGTCTTTCTCGAACAATTCTCCCTTCGCGGTTGTATTTTCTCCGTACAGTCCATCTAGCACATGTGTTCCCTTTCATCATGTACGGTGAGCATAAGGATGCGATGGTAGTTCCGCCTTATAACTCCGCTACGTGGGAGGGAGTCTGCCACCGTTTGTCAAATATGTCCAATCCCCGTGAATTATACATGCACCTTGGGGGCTCATTGTTAGATTATCAGGTCCACGAGGTGTTGAGGGCGTTGCACCACATTCAACAGACCAATGTATTTGAAGTGTTTGTTGGAATTGGAGAGGATCCTGCGAAGGTTTATCGGGTAGAGGAAAAGCCCTTCTAGTTTGTTCCTCTAAAAGTTAATACAGGAAGGGAGTGGACGTGCTGTCGGTGAACATTTGCTGACCTTTCTTTGAATTATCTCAGTCGGGCCTGAAGAACCATGATCTAAATCAATTTAACCGCTTTACAGTGGCTCCATGGCAGTTGGAATTATGTTAAGGATCGGCCGCTTTTCCACGCCAGCTGTCACAAATGCCTCTACTGACAGAGAATACTCTTGATCGTTGAATGAAAATTAGTGGGCGGTATCTGAAAGACTAGGCAGTTTCTATTATTTGCTGTAGCCTGATATCGGTACAGAAGCCGAAGCGAAGTTATAATACGAAGGAGATTAGATGTGAAGACCGAAGGCTTCTTTAATTGAGTACGCAATCAGAAAACTAGATACATCTCCTCCACTGAACACTTTCAAACAACCCCTCCGCCTCTAAACATCTTCCTTCTATTGTCGCTGAGACTAGGTCCGGTGACCAAAAGTCGAGCTTTCGATAATATATCGGTCGAGCTGTTTAGCACATGGCCCAGCCAGCACCCTCGGTGCAGCACTTGCCGGTGCTCTCGGAGACGTCCATCTAGACAAATTGTTAGTGGAATTGTTCCCAATGGCGCAAGGCCGCTGGTGTCTAATAGAGGCTCGACATACCTTGCAGTAGTAGCCTTCGTCACAGTAGCCGAGGCTACCGTCGGAAGCGCACTCGTCCTTGTAGCCGAGGACAGTGTTCTCGTCGCGAGCCTGAACGACGGGGCCGGCAACGGCGCCGGAGATGAGGGCAATAGCAGAGAAGAGGTAGAAGAACTGCATTTTGAATGATTGACTGTTTTGGGTTTTCCGCCTGGGAATTCCGATCAAAGAATGTAGATTAAGAGAGTGGATAGAGAAGCTGGAGGTTGTTGGAGAGAGTGTTTGTGAGTGAGTGATGATGATCTAATTTGAGGCGAGAGGATGGGCCTATTTATGTCTTTTCGTGTCTCTATACTGCCTCTATTTCCGTCACTCTGGATTATCTTTTTTCGCGGCCTATACTTGGAGATGCGTAGGTTGCGTAAGTTGGAACGATGCCTGGAGCATCACTGTTGCTGAGCAGGGGCCGAAACAAAGGGCTATGCATCAAACTAACCCAAGGTGAGATTAGATGGATAGACAATCTCACTCCTGGTCCGGCTTGGCTTCTAGGGCGGATCCAATACCCTGAACTCTAGAGATGGTGCTGTTGGAGATAAGCTCTGATTCTAGAGGGTTGACCCCAGCCCGCAATGCATGTCAGATGAGCGACGTGAATCGATCTCGAATGGCCCCAAGGGGCCAGGTTTCTGCGTATTCTAGTACAGAATTAGTCTATACAGACCCCTGTACAGTAACATTGACCCTATACTCTAGGTTACAGGGGTTAGCCGAACAAGCGAATGATGATCAAACATGCTGATTAGCCGCAAAGCCAACAATCGATGATTTCCTGTTTATCCTTCCTCCAATGCTACACTGGGCAGCTTTTTGAGTAAGGTTCTTCAGCTTGAAGTGTATTATGATCTCTTGCTCCATATGTTGGCTTTGCAGGCTTGTAGTCTTTGTTCAGTGGGAATGTGGATAGGGGCATATCGACCAGGAAGCGAGGACCAGAATAGCGCACAGTTTCCCAACCCGAGTCAACGTATGTAATCCGCTGAGATTCTTAACAAGCTCATGCTTTGCTTGGCTGACTATTTCTGGGGCCGTCGGGGCGGAAGCGGTTTCTAGCGCCCTTTGGAACATGCAGGTTAGGGGCCGCGGAGCCCCATTCTTTGGCCCCCGGCCCCAAAGTCGGCCGACTGTTTGTCTGAATGCAACACTACAAGCACGGGTTGACCGGATTTGTTCTCTAATTGGCTATGGAGGTGGAATAAGTGAGGGAGTAAGGGGTAGCCGGCAGTCGACTATCATGCCATTTCCCCATATTCTAACGCGTTCATTTCTAAATCCTTCTGTCTGTGCGGCTCAGCACGGCACAATCCTTAGGCACTGCCTCACTTGTGCCTTGACGTGTGACAGCGGTCGATCTTCCCCAGCAAATCTATGTCTAACTCAAGGCTGGCTCCACGAACTTACTCCATTGATTTCCGATCACTCTCGGCATCAGTAAGAAGATCCGGATGGCTTCCCGGACCATCACTGTTTCTTCATTCTTAGACTTCTTGCTACTCCAGAGAAAAGACCTTTGGAATTTCACCGCAACGCCATTCGGTTTGCCAATACCAACAATGTCCAACGAACGCAAGACTTGTGGTTGGGCCGCGGGTTGACGGCCGCGTGGCTTTGGACCCCAGGCAGGGGTTATGAACGGGCCGCCCTCAGCCACGCCGCGGTGAGAACGAGCCAGCATCACCATGCAGCCAGACTTTTCACTGTTTCCTAAACGGTTTGGCCAAGAATCTCGGTGTTCGGTTACTGAGAAACATTCCAAACCATCGTGTGGTCGATTTTATTGGCCGGTGCGAGTAGCTAATACGGCTGTCGGTTCTACCGATGTTTCGTATGTTTTAGCTTGGCCTCATTTCCTGGTAGCAAGGCTTCTCCTGGCATAGAATGTTCTCAACGGGACCATAGTCTTCAATTGGTATCCCCTTCATGAATTTTCTAAACACACCGAAGTACACGCCAAATATCTCTAACATCATTTGGGTGAAGGAGTGGATAAGTCCCCTTCATTCCGCAAAGTCCCGAATTCTTCTCTTTGTTGGATTTCACAGTTTCGCTTTACTGCGGTCCATTTCGGAATACAATGCTCAGGCTTCTCCAAAAATGCATCATAACAGGTCTCCCTCTCCGAGTCATCGCCATGCTTGCCTAGTTTTAACTGTTTTTCCACAAACATACATGGAATCCTGGAAATAACCGCTTAGTTCTAATGCCGCACTTCTTCCCCCCGAAAGATTATGCTTTTGAGCTCTAACATAATGTTGGATAGGTACCGCAACGATGATGGAGACACATTTCCCCACGGCAGCTCTCCAGGTAGGTCTTCTAGAAAACGATTCCTTTTGCCTCGTTCCCGATAAACCAACTTCTGCCCTCTTCTACATCTTCCTTACTGAGATAGGGCTGACCATCGTAGCGTTGGACACTACAATATCATCCAAGTTGAGAGATTTAATGCTTTCCTTGTCCGAAATCGCCTCCCATGCAGGTATGGGGGTCTATCTTTCACATGAGCGAGTCGGTGTCTGGGGGTAGAAAACCATTTTGGGGCCACCAACAATTCGAAATCAAGCATGAGGATGCTCCGTAGGTAGCCACCTTCATCAAGCGCGACCTTTGGTACCTTTTGATCGGGCATTCTATATTTGAAGCCATGTCATGCAGAACACTAGATGTATTTCCAACCCTGAGGGAGGTGAAAGCATAAGCCTTGTTAACTCAAGTCTCATGGTAAGTTGATATAATCTTAGCTCGGCGTTTCATGCAGTTAGGGAGCATATCGCTGGCCAATATTGGATACAGTCCGTGTGGATTAGGGAGAGCTGTAGAGGTGGCCGGATTTATGGGCCTAACTAGTTACTATAAATAATCTGTCCTCCAAAACGCACGGAGATCTAACAGGAGATATTGGGCGCTACCATACATGTGGACTGGCTCATAGCTATATGGGGAAGTTATTTCATGTCAGATAGATGAGTATACTACTCTTAGAGAAAAAGAATATAGCCTATCCTATATACACGTATTACGGAATCTTAGATAAGTCGCCGCTATTTACTGCCAAAACCCCCAATACCAGATTAATAGTCATGTAATACTGGTTCTGTAGTCTTCTTCCCGCGTGCAAAACTGTCATAATTACTCCCCATTATGCTCTGTTCCAGTGATTGTTCCTTGCCCACCCGCATCTGCTCTAATGAAGGATGTAAACGAGACCACAAGTGGATGAAAAGGTCCTTTAGTAGACCCCTTAAGCAAATCATTGGCTCCACAAGCCGATCATAAAGTGCCCACTCAAGAGCAATCTTTTCTGGATCTTCTGGATACCAGGGTATCTCTCTGGCATTGAACAGGTCCAATTCCAAGACTAATTTGTCAGGAGGGATTGCAAGGGAAATAAAGTAAAGGGAGATAATCCAGTCCCCTGTCTCCTTCTTATTCGGTTGAAATGCCCGACGGTTATTCACGTTAGGAAGCTTCCAGTAGATATGGCGCAGGTGTGGAAATGAATATTCTGGGAAACAGCGAAGAAATGCCGATTTCTGTACGCTCCATGCTGCGCCTGTTGCCGATTCTGTGGGGTCACATTGGATTTCGAGGATGTTTTTGGAACAGAAAATCGGTATAGCTAGTTGCCTTATTGTCTGGCTAACTAGAAATATCATATCTGGTGTCTCCCAGCATGGCAGAGCGGTAGAGAACGCCGTATGTGTTGATCGGCAGTAGTATCTGTCACCGGGCTGACGCTGGCCGCAAAAAGACGCATTACAACAAAGTCCCTCACATTTTCGGTGGACAAATCTATTCCGGAGCGATGAGTTTAATAGTGACGTAGGAGCAACAAGATCTGAGAACTCTAGTATGTGTAGTTGAATTTCAAGGGGCAGATCAAGGAATCGAAAAATCACTGGAGACTGTCTGGGATATCCGGTCTTTTGCCGTAATGTCGTCATAATTATTTGCTGGAGATCCGGATTCCAATAAGGGCCCAAACGGATTGAACATTCCCTTAACCGAGGAAGATTCCGGAGGGGATCCAAGAAGGCTGCTGCAGGTGACCTGACGTATCGAAACCACTTAAACAGCAGGTTTTTGATCATGTGATACTCCAGGGGTGAGTCTGTCCAGATCATGGTGTCCCCATTGCAACGATTCGGTCCCCTTGCCATCTAGTTCGTTAACCAGGCCTATGGTCGTGAAAAGCCATCTTATCGGAAAGCTCTATACTCGAATATGTCGCTATCGTCAGAAATGGTCTACCTTCTGATTTCTCAACGAGTACCAGTAGGAGCTCGCTAAATACATGGATTGTTTGATATCAAGGACACATACCAGCGCGAAGTTACTTCTCTAGTCCTAACCTCGGAGTTTCCTATCCGCCACATATGCTTATACTGCGCGACATCTCTCTTTTCGTATTCCGGGCGAGACTTAGTTACCGGTTGTGACATGCTAGTACACATAATCCCTTCAATATGTTGTCCAACAGCTATCAACCCCCGAGCCAGGATGCCATGCACTAACGGCTAGTATGATACTCTATAGCTTTGAGGTAATGGCTGCCCAGGGTCAAGATCATTGCTCGAACTATGGAAGCGCAATTTACTTTATTGGTTGAGCAGATCTACTGTGATTCTCTATTATATAAATTCAATTAGATTTGGTGGGGAAGAGGCTAAGAGCACAAGGCATCCGCTTCCCCCGCTCGCCGGGCTCGGGTCGGGATGTTCTCAACTTGCCGAGAAGCACTCGGCCTTCTTGGCCGAGCAGCTGTTAATTCGCGGGAGACCCCGTATCCTACTCGCAAATTTTAATCAAGAACCCATTGACCTCAATACAGCCGATAAAATTAGTCCCCCCTTGCTCTCAGAATGGTTAAACTTGCAGTCCGATCACTTGATCACCTCGTCCTCACTGTCCGGTCCATTCCGGCGACCGTCGCCTTTTCCACCACCCATCTTGGCATGCGACATGAAAAGTTCACCTCGCCTGCCAATAGGGACATTGAGAGGCAAGGAGAAGCAAAATTTATTTATATTTAGATGTCACTAATGGTATCTTTCTTTTTTGGGACAGGAATGCGCTTATCTTTGGCACTCAAAAGATTAACCTCCACCAGTTCACCAAGGAGTTCGAGCCCAAGGCACAGAACGTGCAGCCCGGAAGTGCTGATTTATGCTTCCTGATCAACACGAATGTCGAGAGCGTACTTCAGCAATTCCGAGATGCAAACATTGAGGTAAAAAACAACATGCCGAAGAAAAGTTCAGATGCTAAATGATTTACGCAGGTTCTGGAGGGTGACAAGGTGGTGGAGCGAACTGGTGCACGGGGCAAAATCCTGAGTGTTTATGTGCGCGACCCCGATAGAAATTTGATCGAGTATGTCGCTCTCCCTTTTAGAATTGTTGCAAGTATCATGTTGTTGGCTTAAGAAATCTCTCAGAGTGTCAAATTATGCTTAATAGAAGTATTATGTGCCGGATGTTGGCCACATATTAGAAACCTATAGATCCTGATATAACTGATTAAGCTACTGTCTTGCAGAGCACTTTGGCCATATGCCTGCTTGGCATCAAAGATCTATAGTTAGTTCTGACGACTCCCGCAATATGGCTGAAAAAGACCAAATTTACGACTTTTTATGGTCAACAAGAAGCAGACTTTGGCCAGAGTTGACATAGTTTTACTGCTCAACGCTGGTGGAGGTCGGATCGATCTTTTCATTCATAGCAAAATAATGTCTTGGTCATATTCACATATTCTATCTGGCATTTATTTTCTCCCGTCTGCGCTCTTGTGACTTCCCCCGTCCTTGTCCCTAAACTCGCCCTTCCAAAATATCAGAGTGCCCTTCCCAAATATCAATCTCCTCAGGTTACTAAACGCCATGTCAGGTGATTTGAAGGTGAAAGATGCCCAGTCATGACTGGAATTGACGTGCGCAATGGTGGCTTTGACATGTTGTCATCGACAGCCTTACGTGCTTTGTGAACACGGAGGGCTAAGACCATGAGTAAGGCAAATAATCTTGATTCCTGCTCTAGCATCGGTGATCTTGGGTAGGTCGTAGCCGCGAACACGATTGCGTTCCCTAAATAGTTATCGGGGATCAGAGAGTCGGCAATTGACCGCGCATTAATGGTTGTCACCGTCGAGGAAGATCGTGGTGTTGATCGCCGCGCTATCTCTAGAGGAAAGGCGGAGAAATCATTGCTGAAGATAGCTGGGTTCTGAGTATACGATATGCCGTGTGGATGAACGTTCTTGTGCAACATGGGGTAATCCGCTAGAAACCGACGATTGCCAGGTCGGACTTGTAGTGCATTCCGATTTTTCGAAGACGGCGTTTCCACCAAAGAAGGGTAGGTTCTGTACCAACCGGTGGACATCTTTTTCAAGCGCAGATATGCTACTGGCGGTGTCCCGAAGTGCAAATGACGTGAAAACGGTCGTATATATAGGCGGGATCAGATGGTCCAACGGGACAGGTGATACGGCTTGAAAAGGCCCGCCATATGGTTGCTCTCGTTCCTATACTAGGTACCAATTGATGAGAAAGTGAAATAACGTCGGTTCTGGGGAGTAGGCGGCAAGAGAGTCTGAATGTGGGCGTGGATGCACCGATTTATCAAACACCCCCAGTGCATTCTTATATTCGTCAGGCGCTGGGAAGCCCTGAACTTTCATTTGAGCCCCCGCAAATACTACGTCAACAACGTCATTCTTGTGGGGCCTTTGACAAGCCTCGTGAAGGTTCCAGGGGAACGTTCCTACACAGTAAGAAGCGGTCGTCGAAGCAAGCAATTCATTGCAAGGCTCACAGGTGATACGATCAGGACATGTTTACCTAAAGCAGCAGGCTGCTGTTGCCGACACCGCGCAGCAAGACGAAAATAGAATAGAAAGGTTTCCAAGTGCCAAGCGATTCCCGGGAATGATCCCTTTGCTGCTGGGGAAGGGGGAGGGGGGGTCAACTGTCTGAATATGAGTTCGGAATATCTAATGTGATAACAACAATTATCAAGACTTTTGGCGGTAGTTAGCGATGATAATTGCTTTGTACGCTTATAGGATCTTGGTCGTCACATTAATTTGTTTTTGGCTAGAGCCGTGCCATTCGTGCACTAAAAAGGCCCTTTGCTTTGAGCCCCTTGCATTAAGGGTTGCGCAAAAAGTTAATCCGCCTCTTGGCAAATAAGGAGGCAGAAGATCAACCGAGCTCAGATGGATATGAAAATGACGTCAAATCCTATTCTGGCTAGAAAGGTCGGGTTGTGATCATTCTGCGACAGAGGTCTTTCAGCTCTTATAGAAGCTATTGCGAAACAACAACCAGAGTTAATTCTAGTTAACTAGGAGTGAGGAAATTACCGCGAGTGCTCAGTAAGGAGCATTATGCTTCTTGTCGTTGGGCCTTCAGACGACGGACTCTATTCGACTTGGGCTAGATTCCGGCCCGAATGAAAACGAACCTGATATTGTTAGTCCATCCAAGATCTCTGTGCACTCTATAGCGTTGGATATCTATCTAACCTCTCCCTGATGATGTGCGTTTATTAGTTCACACACTTGGGAAATTCTACGTTAGCTAATGTCATGCACGTTAAATTGCGTTTGCCAATTTTCGATATGAAAGAAATGGTGATGAGACAAATAGAGGTGAATAGCCAATAAATTGACCAAGGAAGCGAAAAAAGAAAAAAAAAAACTCAACTAGTCTGGTTGTGGCATGGTCATTTTGTTGTCTAAATTACTCCTACCCCGATATACGTTAGTGCGAACCCTTCCGGTGCTCGTTTCGGCTTTCGGAATAATGCGAAAGACATCCCACTCCTGGCCGAGTTGATCCGTAGGGTGTACCATAGACGCAGAAATGCTGCATATGGCGTAATCCGTCCTGGATGATACCTTTACTCGGATGCAATTTACTGAGAGAGACGAACTAGAATTGCCTAACAGGAGTACCGTTGAAACAAACCAGGTACATACCTAGACATGCACATGATTTATTTTTGCTTGACATGTTTGAAAAGAACGGTTAAGAAAACCCTCCGGGAACGTTCTCTGGACTTGCACTTATCTTCGTTTGGTTTGGCGTGCATGTCAACGTCGTACAGTTGGGGACCCTAGCATGGGTCTTCTGGGCTAGTGAGGTTGAATTATCTTCTCCGGTGACACCTGGAGCTGCTATACATTTTGACTGGCACGTTTTAAATCCCTCCTCTCAATCTCGAAGCACGATAACCTAGATATCTCTATCTTGTCATATTAATAGGTAACTTGCAATGAGGATTGATTGAATTGATTATCTTTTCAAAAAAATTCACTATCCACCCGAGAGATAAACGCACTAAAGCTGTACCTAATGCAGTCGCGGGGCATGTACATTTTTGCTTCAGCTCACTGACGGCCAATTCTACTTGTATCCGTCCATACCCGGATGTTCGCGCTGGATTTTTGATGGAGCCCAAGAATGGAGAGAAAGTTTGCCCTAATTCCATAAACTTAGGCTTCTTATCTTGTGTGTCTTGCTTCGCATGTCTTCAAATACCATGCGTATCATTGGATGCTGTCAATGTTATTTGCCCACTCCAGTCCTGTGCTCCGACGCACGTGGACATGCAATGGCACCGACAAAGTCGATAAGTCTACTAGCATGGTCGAAATGGCCTGAGACATTTGTTGCTGGACGCATCGGCTCATCGCGTGCTATTCCCTGTCTTTGTTCGAAAACTACTCATGCCGTAAGTAGGGTTACAGTAGGTGTGATCGGTGTTCGGCTAGTTTCGACTAGCCTTGGATGAAGTCGAATTAGCGGGATCGGCTTATTGGTTCGATAAGGTGTCATGCAGGTGGTCCGACGGACTTCCATCCGAGTGACCATCCATGTGTGTTGAATTGGAACTACTAACTATGCTAGCGAGTCATTTTATGCCCGGTCATTAAGGCTGAACGCCACCGGACAGTATCGTCCGTTAGGGCAAATGCCTGGTTCGCGATAAATTCTGTCTAGTGGATGCAACACGCCACGACTGTAAACCAAAGCATGGATTCGGCGGAATATTAAAATTTCTGGGTTGATAACAAACAAAGAAACCCGGTGAAATATCCGTTGGCGATTCGATTTGTGGGCCCGAGCTCTGATGCGTTGCAGTAGAACATGGCAGGGGCGACTTGGGCTCTTTGACGATAAGGTCATCGGAGTGTCGAATGGCATCACTCACTGGGCCACTTGAAATATAAATTATGCCTTACGTTCTCAGTCCCCAAAGTTGTGACCGCACCGAACCAGCCATGTCACCAATTGCCCACGAGGTCACAGTCGACGGTCACTCGGACCCCAAACAGAGGTCCATTGATGAGAAAGCTGCAGTCAGTGTGGCGGCGAAAGGGGAAACCGCCCCTAGCGACGAAGACGATCGGAATAGCGAAGATGTAATTATCGTGACTGGTGCCGATGCAGCGCAGCACTTGTTGCCTCTTCGGGATGACTTTGACAGTGCCTTGACTCTTCGCAGCATCGTGCTGGCTTCGGGCTTTGCATGTTTCCAGGCTGTGATGAACCAGATATACCAGGTAACGGGCACCATTCAATCGTTACATTGCCCTTTGAATCATTTGCCTAACACATGTTCTTCTAGTTCAAACCCACCTTGGTCACAATTCAAGGAACCTTTATCGTTTTGCTTTCCTACTTCGTCGGTAATGCTTGGGCCAATCTATTGCCCCGCGGCGATAAGCTTGAGGCTCGCTGGCGGGCGAAAGGTAACCAAGGCAAGCTTCCTGTATGGCTATCGGTTGTCAAATTCATAAATCACGGGCCCTGGTCATTGAAAGAACACTCGATATGCGCGATCACCGCGGCATCGGCCTCCAACGTTGCCTCCACTTCGACTGTATTCGCAGCACAAACCCTCTTCTATGACCTCCCTTTGAGCGCGGCAACGGTCATTCTTAGTACCATATCTATCGGATTGTTTGGATATGGGCTATGTGGCATAATGCGACCGATAGCCGTTTGGCACACTGAAGCAGTTTACTGGAGCACATTGCCCACCGTAAAGACTCTCCAGGGGCTTCATTGGCAGCAAGTGAAGAATTCCAAGCCACTGAGATGGTTTTGGTATGCGTTCACGGGCATGTCAATCTACGAGATTATCCCTGCTTACATTTTTCCGTGGCTGAATTCGGTTTCCATTCCGGTACGTGCTCCATAAGTTCATATCAGAGACAGTTGATGCGTTTGGGTAGCTAATGTGAAAATATGCAGTGCTTGGCTGCCCAGAAGGCGACCGGAAGCAAAGCTGCTGTGTTAACAAACCTCTTCGGTGGAGCTAGCACTAATGAGGGTCTGGGCCTTTTTTCTCTCTCTTTTGACTGGCAATATGTAAGGCATCATTCCACCGATTAGCATACAACAGGCTGACAAAGCTGGCACGAACAGATCACATCGTTCCAAACATCCCTGCCTTTGTCACTTCAAGTCCACCAAGCGGTGGGGATCGGCGCCTGTTTCATTTTCATGCTTGCCATATACTACGGCAATGGGTGGAATGCACGATCTCTTCCATTTATGTCGACAAAGTTGCTTAACGCCAACGGAACTTCATATCCTGTAGAGAGCGTGTTTCCAGGGGGTGTGCTCGACGAGGCCAAATTGGCGCAACATGGAACTCCACACCTCACAGGGACATTTGCCTGGTCGTTGTTTTGCGCGAACGCTGCTGTAAGTGCTAGGTCCTATGAATCAACGAACTTTGTCGCTAACTCTCTCAGATTGGAGCTTTGATCGTCCATTGCATTCTCTTTTGGGGCAAAGATATTCGACGGGCCTATAAGAGTGCAAGAGAAGGCCGGTATGACGATCGGCATCATGACCACATGGCCAAACACTATAAGGAGACGCCGTGGTGGTGGTATGCTTTTGTGCTTCTCGGCAGCTTTATCCTTGGTTTGGTTGTTGTCATCAAAGAGAATATCACACTGCCCGTTTGGGCTTATGTGGTCTCACTGGTTGTTGGAATCATCATTGCGCCCTTCGTGAGTATCCCTCGATTCAACCCTCTATAAAGACTCTGTGGCTGAGGCATTACCCTAGAGTGTCATCCTCTACTCTCGTTATGGTAACGGAATTGCCACCAACAACCTTTCGAAGATGCTAGCGGGTCTGATAATCCCCGGAAAGCCAGTAGGCAACATGTACTTTGCTGCCTGGTCTCACAACGTGATATCCAACGCTGTAAATCTATCCAACGACCTCAAAATGGGCGAATATCGTAAGAGATCCTACCCCTTTAGAACATTGCAACTCGAATCTCAACTTCCAAATCAGTGAAAATACCTCCTCGCATCATGTTTCTGACTCAGATGTATGGCACTATTCTCGGTGGCTTCATCAACTACGCCGTCATGATCTCAATTGTGACTTCCAATCGCGAGCTGCTGGTAGATGGCAACGGCAATTCGTCCTGGAGCGGAGCCACGATCCAGGCTTATGTCAGTAACGCGACCTCTTGGGCTCTCTCGCCAAATCTATATAAGATTGGTGGCCGATACTCTCTTGTCCCGATTGGTATCGCCGTGGGTGCAGGAGTTGTCATTGTACACCGCTTCTTTTACAAAGTCCGTGACCCCAAGTCGATACATAAAACATTAACGTTTCTAACAGCAAATTCTTTTTATTAGTTGCTTCCCCGCATCGGATCCGTGGATGTGGCAGAAATCAACATGGCCCAGTTCATTCAATACGCTGGATACATCCCCTACAACCAGAGCCAGACCTGTGTCATCTTCAGTTGGATTCTCTCCGGCTTCTTCATTCAGTTCTTTCTGCGCAACTACCATCCAAAGATATTCAAGGACTACTCCTATCTCGTGACGGGTGCTTTTGACGGGGCCAGTCTCACGGTGCTCTTCATCCTATCCTTTGCTGTTTTCGGGGCCGGCGGAAAGTCACACCCATTCCCCTCGTGGTGGGGCAATAATGTCGATGGGAATTACGACTGGTGTCCGGTTCCTGATTCTTGAGCGCCGGAACCGGCTTGGCGAATGTGATGGAGAGGGCATGATTTGCTTGACCCCAATGTTACTTATAATATATCTTGGCAGCCAACTGTAAGCACACCGAACTATGACTGCACATTTCCACGGACAGGCCTGCTTAAGCAGTACGTCATTCTAGAAAGCCACACCCATAACAGGTCTCGTTTCCTTGAACCATCTCATGGTTGCTAACTCCGTATAGATCCTTGTCAGTGTCAGCCCGGGCTAGCCCCAAACGAGACACGAGATGACAAATACTCAAACGCCAAGGCTCTCCGCCACGCTGTTAGTGCTGATTCCGCTCGGGAGTCGGGATCGGATTTGGGCAACGAAATATCAGCCTCAAAAGAACGCCCTAGAACACATGAAGACTTCTCTTCAGAAACTAAATATAAGCTTGTGACACTTTGTCTAATACGCCGCGATCTCTCAATTGATCGTGTACATAATTGTTTGCACAGGACTTGAGCGAGATCTGGTTCTGTCGGAAACATGCCGAGTGATACGCTTCTAGAACTCCAGGCGAGCGGATACAGACTCCGCAGAAGACATGAGAAGTCGAGAAATGGTTGTCTTAGATGCAAGCAACAGAGAAAGAAGGTAGGTAATGATTCTGTACCCAAAACAATACTTGTTCTAATAACATCACCTAGTGCGACGAGTCGAGACCGAGCTGTTCCAGGTGTAGCAAGTTTTCGTATAGATGCCAATATCAGACTATTGTGAATGATGGCAACTTGTCGGAAGAGCAGGAGACCACCCACCTCGCAATCCCTGATTTTCGCGTCCCACCCACAAGTCCTAGCATTATAGCTTCCGGTTCCGGATCGCCGCTCGCACTTCCAAGTGACCACCTCTCGATCCCTAGTCCTTCATCAATTGGGCATCCTGCTTCGTTTTCTAGTTCTGGCACGGATGAGGAAGGGCACCCGCCGAATCCACCGTCTGTCGGATTTCTCGACGCGAAGGAGCTCGGTCTATTGAGCCACTACATTTCCCACACTAGCCAAATCATACCTGTCGACGATCTTGACCTCTATGCTCTATCGGTAGGAGTGCCAAACCTTGCTTTAAACTGCAGATGCGTTATGTCGTCCCTAATCGCCTTGGCTGCAGCTTGCAAGTCGCACGACATTGCCAAGCACTCTCAGGTTGCATTGGGCCCGAAAGATTGCATGGAGATCCAAGAGCTACTCGCGCTTGCAGAGCGCCATCACACGGCTTCTCTCCGGCACATACAAGCGGCCATGCAGAACTTGGACTCCTACGATGAAATACTCACCAACGCCGCATTGATGGTCTTGTATGCTTCAGCAAGCCACTCCATCCGAGTACATCTCGCGACCACTGCAAAGCGGAGTGGACAACGGCTACCACACGAGATATTGCCCCAAAATTCACAATGGATATCGTTCACGCGTGCGGCCCATATGGCGTCTAGTGCTGTCATAAACGACATTGTCGATTCCGCGCACAATAGATGGACGACCAGCACCAACCCGATTATGAATACAGGACCAGAGATACCGAGAGCGGGCTTGTGTAGCTCAAATATCTTGTCACCGCAGGACGGCCCATCTGACAACACGAAGCGTTTGTTTCTTCCTCTGGTTGCATCGACATATAGTCGGGCACTTGAGGGGCTACGCAAAAGGGTTGAGTCTATAGTGGCTGTATTGAAAGAATCAGAGCTAGACCCTAGCTCACACTCGCAGCTCGACGCATCTCTAGAAACCATGTCTGTACTGGAAAAATGTGCGATCTCGGCTCTGTCACCGAGAGAGAATAACACAAACACCCAGCCTTCCGCAACCCAGCCTATATCCATTGAACAACTCACCCGCGTCTCGCCCTGGGTGGCAAAATACATGATCAGTGTAACATCGATGGAGTCGCCACAGGTTCTCCGACGGATCATAATGTCATTTCTGAACAAAGTGGCGGCCGAATATCTCAATCTTGTCCAGTCGGTGCTCGACTCGCCTTACATCGAAGGTAGAGCTGACAGCTGGATGACACGAGACTCGGAGTCACCGGGGAGCGAGATCCCGACGCTCAGTGCGACGCATGTATTAGCCATGGACATATTTGCTCACTGGTTGGTTCTGGTCATGTTGTTGGATGGAGTGTGGTGGATTGGCGATATCGGGCAGTGGGAGCTAAGTCAGATCATGTCATTGATGAAGGCTCAGAATCCGCTGGGCCAGTCGGCTGATACTGGTGAAACGTGGTGGCCTGAGACTATGTATTTGGTCAAGAGGGAGCTTACTCCTAATGTTCGGAATTGATGGATTTTTGCGTTATTAATAATTATTGTTCATTTACGGTATCACATGGGAAGGCAAGTGTGACGTTTTCTATTTTCAAATAAAGGATAGCCAGTGTCATTGGCTATAAAATGCATCGGATGCGCAAACGTTAGTTCTATGCGATTTGCATTGATGGATTGGACGTCTTCTTCCACACAACAGCATCTTGAACAAAATAGAATATTCCCTACTAACTGAACAACAATTTCATGTACTCTACATACCGCGTATTAGAATAATTTGCAGTTATGAATTAAAATTTCAGCCACAATAGCAACACCAAATATCTAAGCGAAGTGGTCTCGCACCACAATCAATCACACCCATTTTTCATACTCTCCTGCTACTATTCGAGATTACAAGGCAGTCGGCAGCTCATAAGCCCACTTTGGCTCGCCAGCCCACTGTAAGAATGAGTTTCCAAGCCCTTGGTAATGATCCAGAGGCAAGAGGCTCTCCAGTTTAGACTCCACACAGCCATGCTTTGCCACAGGTCAGTGCTCAAATCGATCTTCGATCCACCGCAACCAGGTTTGCTGCGCCGCGCTCATGGCAGAGAAATGACTTCCTTCCGGCACGACCAAAACCTCCAAGTCCCCGGGATACTCCTTGCATGTCTCTTTCGCGATAGTCGTGGTCGTGTTGAACGGCACCGTCGTGTCACCTGTTCCGTGAACCAGAAGAACCGGACCCTTGAAAGGCATGTGTCCAGGGTTGGCAAGCTTTTCGAAGTGTTTCGCATAGGATGTTTCATGCCAATCAGGTTTTAGAAGCAGCTCGTCGGGACCGAACATGGCAAACGTAGCCATCTGGGATCCTTCGACCTGGTTCAGGAGCTTGATCCTGTTGATGCCCAATGGAGTGAACCAGTCGCTGAGGCTGAAAGATGGATAGATTTGATCAAGATCTTTGGCGATCCAGGCGAGGAAGCCCGAGAACGCGGGTCCCAATGCGTCCGTTGGTGGCGCTGCAAACACAGAACCGAGGTAGCCCTTCGCAACGTCCTTGAACTTGGAATCATTCCGAGCAAAGATTTCAAAGAGACCCCAGGCAACTGCGCCACCCTGGCTGTGACCCATAACAACATAGTCGGTGGAGAGACGCTTCGAGAAGGATGTGCGGGCTGCTCTCAAGGAGTTCAATGCGTCGTGAGCACCGGCCTCGCGAACAAAATACTGGTGTGAGACGTGAGTTCCGTCCCAAGACGAGTCCACGCCAAGACCGGCATAATCAGGAGCAATGACCGCATATCCGCCCTCGGCTAGCGCGAATGGCACGATGTCTGCGTAGAACAGTCCACGGTGCGTCGAGGGAGCTCCATTGGCGTACCAGCCAGAGGTGCCATGGGTCCACAAGACAACAGGAGCGGATGACCTGGAGGCTTTGTTTCTCCCCCGAATAGCCCTGGGGTGATAAGGCCACAGGATATAGGCGGAAGCAGGAACCAAAGTACCGTTTATGTTGGTTGTGCTATAGACAATGCGTGATATAGCTGTTTTTGCGGGAATGGAGAATGGTGACGGGTCGGTAAACTCTTGAATCTTGATTGCTTCCCCAGGCTCTGTGGGCCGTTGATCTTTGGGGAGGTTCTGGATGTTGTAAAAGTCATCCTCGTGCGCACCACCGTTTGCCAGCTGAGACCGGTCAAACTGAACGATGGTGTTGATGATGATTTCCATGTCACCGGTAAGCTTGGCCAGCTTGACCTGTTCGGGGCTGAGCTCGAAGCTAGAATTCCATCCAGTCGATCGTGTTGCTGCAGCTGATATAAGCTGGCCCGTGGCTAACTTAATTCCAACTACCAGTGGAATAAATTACTGGAGGAATGTCACCATTTTGGGTTTGGGGCTTGCTGTCAATTGGTTTGAATAATTTGATGTTGATCTTGAGAAGTGTTTTATGATATTAAACAGCGGAATTCACCCATCATTGCCGATAGCTTTATACTCGAGCCTGTCACGAGCAACTTGATGCAGTCAGAAAGATTGAAGAGACTCACGTCATATCCCGCCATTGTTGGAGGTAGGAATGGCAATTCAAATCACCGCCAGGTTGTCGATACGCATGATTCCTAGAAGGAGTCGCGCTGCCCGGCGTGAGCCTCCGAAGCGATGCCGCAGGGATCCACTGTGGAGTTACGCTGCCGAAAGTGGGTCTCGCCCGACTGCCGCGTCGTATGACTAATACGCTCAATCAGCAGCGCCCAGCAATTCCGCACGCAATACGAGGCAGTTCCATCGATCTCCATCCACTTGCTGTTCACTGTGTTTACTCTCTCCCCGGGTTGAGGCTCTGATTATTCAACGTGGCTGCCGTGGCCGTCGTGTAAGACGGGCCCACTCGAGGCCAAGACCGAGGCTGAGCGGTGCGTATGCCAAATACTTGGTTTGCTTAGGAGCAAGGTTGAAGCATACCACTAATTTGAACACAGCGCCGCAATGACTTCAACAATGATGTGCAGAAACGAGCAGGTTCATGGGTATATAAGGGCCTTAAGGACCAGGCTTTTTTGGTCCTTCATTACTCAAGAACACCAGCTCAGAAATATATTGAATCCCAGTCTGTACTTCCAAAGCCAAATCAATCATCTACAAATTTAACCATCATGCATTCCCAGACCATTGTGTGCTCTGTCATTGCGGTGATGTCCGCCCTTGCCCACGCAGCACCTCAACCAATCACCAAGCGCTCAACCGTCGAGCTCAGCAAGACCGCTCAACTGAAACTCGCGGACAAGTATCTTAACGGAATCCCAGATTGAGTAAAAACATTCTAATTCAAATGTCTAGTTCCGCTGAGCGTTACAAGCTCCTACAGGATGAGGACTTCCTGTTCAAGTTCGGCTCCGATGTGCTGCCGATTGCCACCAATGAGAACTTCCCAGTCTTAACTGGCACTGGTGTCTCTTTGAGTATCGGCGATTTGCCAGGTACGTTGACACCTATCCCCTAGTTTGTCCGCCCTACTTATCCGTTCCAACAGGATGTAGCATGAGCTTCGTCCACCTCCACCCTCGGGCTACCGAGATCTTCTCCCTTTCCTCGGGACATATCCTATCTCAGATGGTCCCTGAGGTAGCCGCCGTTGACTCCGAAGGCAAACAGCGAACTATTCGCGTGGAGCTCGAGCCCGGAACGGTAACCGTCTACCCGGCCGGCTCCTTTCACACGCAGATCAACCCCAACTGTGAGCCCGCCAACTTCACGGCCGCCTTCAACTCGGAAGAATTTGCTGTGGGACTGGTGGCCAAGCAGACATTCCTATTCAGCGATGATGCTATTGCTCGTACCTTTGGACAGAGTATTGCTGGTGAGGATATCGAGAAGGTTCGGGATGCGATCCCTACCGATATGGCGCTCAAGGTTGAGCAGTGCTTGAAGAAGTGTGGTAAGGAGAAGCGCCAGGCTTGATCGGTGCGAGGGTTTGGTGTGGTATCTGGTGGAGGGACGGGAATGCTGTGATGGGCTGGCAGTAGTTGGTTGTACTAATTGCTCGCGACTTTTTACATGGGGTGGTGTTTATTGAGGTTTCATAGAAACATTATTTTCATTCTACAATTTTGTCAATTTTTCTTTCTTGACCTCCCTAGCGGGCGTTCAATCTATTCACAGATTTTCTCTGCACATGTTCCGAGTTTAGATTACATAGGGTTCTCGAGATACAAGATATGTGATTCTCTTCGTTCATTGTTCCATAGAAGTCAAGATGTTCCCCGACAACCCGTTCTAGGAGGAAAGGGCGATCATACAGCTACACAAACGCCAACGAGATTGACTATATCTACTTTCTCTGTTTTAGTTGGCCAGGAAAATGCAGTAGTAGAATGAATGAAGAAAGGAAGTAAACACAAGTCCTGGATCTTAGCATTCCAACGCGGATCAGTTAATCATTTCTGTCCTTGGTATAATATTAATTTATTAATTAAATGGTTTACAGACACTTTCGAGCCATCTTTTTACTTGGTTCCTACACATGATTTATATCAATTTTACTTTCGTTGCTTCCCCAAAAAGATAAGAAGATAGAAGAGAAACACAAAGAATCCGGTGCGTGCGAATAGTGGCGAGATTCAACTTTTTTAAGAATGTCTTAGAAGTCCGCCAGATTGAGCCAATCACAAGCCTAGAATATGCATAGTGTTGGCATGAGTCAGATGACCGTGCTAGTTAACTAATGTAAAAGATGTTCGTCGATAATGACGGCCTTTCCGCCACTTTCTCCTCATCAACTACTTTATTGTTCCCGCTCACCATGTCTGATGAGTCTGGCGATGACGTGAATGATTATGTTGTAATTCCTCGTCCTGGTAGGCTGTGTTGACATTTGACAACCTCCAACATTCCCGTTCGGTGTCGTTACTAACGAAAAGCCCACAGGCGCCCCTGGCAAGAACAACGGCGAACCGCCACATGTTGTCCAGGAGATCAAAACATGGCTATCTCCGACCGATACGACTTCGCCAGCGAGCGAGTACCGTAAGCATCTCAACTCCCATGCGACCGGCACGGGAGAATGGATCCTGGAGACCGACCAATATCGTCGATGGAGTGAGACCGACAAAGTCGGCGACCTCTGGATCAGGGGCATTCCAGGAAGTGGCAAGTCAGTAGTTGCGGCCAGTATGGTCAGAAGGCTGCAGCGACGAGGAGACGCGCCGGTTCTATTCTTCTTTTTCCGAGAGATCATCGAGTCGAATCGAACTCCACAGTCACTGGCGCGGGATTTCTGCCACGGGCTGTTGGATCACTCTCCCATTCTTCAGTCGATGTTAGAGAAATTAAAAAGCAAAAACCGGGGCGTACAGGAGGTCCCGTTCGGTGAGATCTGGAAATGCCTTTCCTCGGCACTGGCGGCAATGCCCAAAGTCTACTGCGTCGTGGACGCACTGGATGAAATGGAGTCGGGCCATGATCTTTTTTTGCAGGATCTCCTCAAATTAGGGCGGAATTCACCGAAGTCCATCAAGGTGATCCTTACTAGTCGTCAGTTGCCACATTTGGAAAAACATCTTGGGGGCTCCTGTCTTCTTGATCTCCGGCTGGATCGCCGGAATGTGGACAGAGATATTGCCATATACATTACTCAGAGGCTGGAATCAGAGGTCACCTTGGCTGAAGAGGAAGCAGGAGAAATCAAGAAGGCAATATGCGACCGAGGAAAGGGACTTTTCCTGTATGCACGCCTTGTCACTGATCAGCTGCTTCTCCACCCGACGACCATTGTATCTCAATTGAACCAGCTACCAGATGGCCTAGGAAGCATGTACACAAACATCCTGCGTGATCATGCTGCTCGATCTCAAACCACAGCGGAATTCCAGCGATTAGTTTTGGAATACATTGTATACTCAGCGCGACCGCTGCGTCTGCTTGAACTCTCAACAATCATCGACTCATTGCCCGATCGCGGTGGCCTTTCCGCGGACCAACCTGCGAAAATTGCCATTCGTAGCACATGTGGGCCCTTGTTGGAAGTCTGTGAGGATGGAGTAATCCAGATCATCCATCACTCGCTGACCGAGTTTCTACTCAACCGCGACGTGAGCCACATTCAGCAAGCAGCAGTCGATAGAGAATTTGCTGTCCTTGATCCGGAGATTGCCCATGAGAATATTGCGCGCGGTTGTGTGACATATGTCACTGTTTGCTGCCTCAGAGAATTGAACCAATTTACTGCGAAAACTTTCCCTGACAGCAGAGCCTTGTGGCAGCGATACCCTTTTCTTCAATACGCGGCCAAGAACTGGCTGTACCATGCTTACATGTTCAGGCCAACAGAAGACTTTCTATCTTTTCTAGACGCATTCTTCAATGAACCTGCCACTTTTGCATCGTGGAAAAGGCTGTGCCTTTATATACGACTCACTGACCTTACAGACTCGACTCCTTTGCATGTTGCGGCACACAGTGGTCTGCAAGATTATGTCGAGCATTTACTTGCGAACGGTGCAGACACGGAAGCTCTTGATGATTACAATCGAACGCCTCTTACCCATGCTGCCATGGAGGGATATAGTGAAGTTGCGCAGACACTCCTCAACCACGATGCTCGATATGACTTGGTTGATGATGATATGATGACTGCCATCCATTACGCGGCAAAGCTGAACCACGCAGAGGTCGTACGTGTTTTATTGGCCGTGGGAGCGAGTCCTTTTGCTGCTGTACAAGCCAAGACGCCAACGGAATCAGGAAGTTACAGGGGAAGATATGGCGACTTTGACAAAGGAGAAACACCCCTCTTATACGCATGCCGGCTGGGTCATGTTCAGACCTTTGTGGAGCTGCAGCCCTACATTGATCCATCAACATTGCGCCAAGGCTTTCTTCATCTTGCAACTCGACACAACCAAGCCCAAATAGTTGGCCTTCTTTTGGAGCACGAAGAAGTGCGCCGCGGCATTGATGACTATAATGGCACAGGAAAAACAGCCTTATATCTTGCGGCTAAATATCAATGTACCGCAATAGTTCAAATGCTGTTAGAAAATGGCGCAGACTTCAACATCCGATCGCTAGACAAGCCAACAAAACGCGATGGATCTGATGTGTCACAGCAAATCGACATACAAAAAATGGGTTTCACACCCGTCCATGGTTGGGCTCAACTCTTTGGGCTTGATCACACGAGAGGGACTCACTGTAGCGAAAGAATTCCTGAGGTGCTGGAACTGCTTATCAAGGCAGGCTGTGATGTCAATGCTACTGACCACAAAGGACGGTCGGCACTCTTTGCGTGGGCTGACTTTCACAATGACAATATGAACAAAAAGAGCGCTGCGTTTATATCTTCACTTCTTGAAAACGGCGCCGACCCTTGCCTAGAGAATCTGGATGGAGGAACCCCGCTTCATGAGATTAAAAGGAATCGCCAGCTGGAGGAATGCCTCAAGTTGTTTATGCAGGCCGGAGCTGATATTAATGTGGCCAGGAAGACAGATGGGATGACACCGGTTCATATAGCCGCCCAGGAGCGATCTGTGGTGGATTCGATGATCTTTTCCCGAATCAAAGCCGACTTCAACAAGCAGGACCTGCAAGGGAACACACCTCTGCACTATATCTGTCAGAATTGGTGCAGACTATGGAAACACAAAGACGAGGAGACTTGGGTCTCCTTGAGTGACTTGAGCATCAAGAATTATGCCGGACGCGCAGCGCTTTCCGAGTTTCTCACGCATGTTTCTTCACAAGGTCAACACGAAGATCTGAGCCTTTTCCTGAAGCATGGAGCAAACTTAGAGACTAGGGATCATCGTGGCCGCACAGCGTTGCTCACATTGCTCTCTAACCTATCTACGCATCAAGCGAAATACATACCTGACGTCTTGCGGCTCGGTGCGGATGTAAAGGCGAGAGACTTTCAAGGAAAATCAGGTATGCTGTATCGACTTTCCTGCTGACGCTAAAAGCTGATAAATCTAGCATTACATTACGCAGCAAGAAGCGTCGGACAAGTTTCGATTCTGAAGATGCTTATCGATGCGGGAGCCGATATCAACAGTCTTGACCATGACGGTAATTCGGTCTTCCACGATAGCATACACGGTTCATGGCGAGGGGCAAGGTATAACACAGAGGCTCTTATTGATATAAATATACCTCTCAATCTGCGCAATAATCAGGGGAGAACTGCCCTACATCTTGCTGCTGCGAATCCTGACACAGGAAAGAGGGAAACCACCAAACAAGGGACGGTGACATGGTTCGAATTTCTGCTGCATCCCGATCTGGGTTTCGATATAAATGCGCGAGATAATCAGGGCGTTACTCCTCTGCATCTTGCAGCTGCCACTTCCGACTTCAATACCCGGCAATTGATGGACCACGGCGCAGATATCCAAGCAAAGACCATCCGGGGACGAACAGCTCTTCACTATGCCGCGGAAGCAGGGCAGCCAAATTCTGTAGGTCAACTGCTCGAGGCTTACGTGGCCCAGTCCTTAACGGTGGATGATATAAGCGTGGAGGGTCGAACAGCGCTGCATGAAGCTGCCAAATCTGGGAGATACGAATCCGTTAAACTTCTACTTGATGCAGGGTCACGAGTCGATATCCGTGATAGACATGGAAGAACACCTTTGCATGCTGTTGCTGAGTTTGATCAACTCTCAATTCCGCGCAAAAGAAGAAGGGCCTATGAGTCCACGGAAGCGCATGCTGGAAAGCGCCCGGACGATAAGATCGAGAAGCTCGAAAGTGTCGGACTTGTAATAAGCAGCGAAGAAGATTCTCCATCTACTCGAGAGATTGTACAGGTTCTCCTCGCAGCTGGAGCCGACCCGGCCCAGCGAGACAACGATAAACGTACAGCTTCGGAGACAGCATTACTTGTTGGGTCATTTGATGTTGTGGATGAGTTAGCAGGATTAATGGCTCTGAAAGTTCTATCGACTGATGACAGTCCAGGACTGATCGATTCAGACCCCGTTGGAGAAGCCTTATTGACCTCTTCTCGTGAAAGCTTGTCTATGATTCTCGGCACTATGCCGAAATCATCGAATAAACAGGCTGTCCTGAAGCGCGTGATTTCCACCGGAAATGTGAGGCTAACAGAAGAGTTACTGTGCTCATTCGAAGTTAACTTGACTGAAGAAGACAGAACATCAGCCCTTCAGTTTTCTGTCCAATGGGGTCTCTTATCAATGGCAAGGCGTTTGTTGCCATACATTCCGAATTTGCACTGCATCCTGCCGTCACTCCTTGACACTGCTACTGAGCGACATCTGTGCAACCTTGAAATAGTCAAGCTGCTGATACAAAATGCTGTGCGCATCCCCTGTGGAGAAACGTGCATCAACTCTAAAGAGGGCTGCAAGAAGCTCGACTACTCCAGTGCCCTGCATAGACTCGCCACGGGTAAATATTGGTGGTACCCTCGAGCGCTTGCCATGTTACTGGAGACAGGAGCAAACACCGAGCTCCTAAACAAGGGCAAAACCCCGCTACAGACTGCATTGCAAGCGGGAAGGCCAGATGCGTATGAGATCTGTCTCTGGTGTGATGAGGCTTTCGATATCTTACTCGGTTGTGGGGCAGACGTCAATTCTTCTTCATCCCAGGGCGAAATGTCACCACTTCAGAATGCATTAGAGAGCAAACGAGACGTCTCAGTTGTTCAAAGGCTTCTAGATCACGGTGCATCAGTGAAGGGCAAGCCCGTGGTAGCATCCGCGATAACCGGCCAGAACACTGCTGCGTTAGAGCTACTGCTCAAAGCTGGCGCCGACCCTAACGTTATGTACACAACCAAAGAGTTCTATCAAGCTAACAAGCCCGAGACGCCACTCAAGCACGCGGCTGGGAAGAGCGAGGCACTCATGGAGATTCTACTTGCGTACGGCGCAGACCCGCATCACCCACTCTACGACGGGACATCGTCAGTCTTGCACGAGATCTGCGCTTTGAATGCACGGGTAACCCCCATTGCCAAAGCGGGCTATGATATCGAAACAAGAGACAAAAATGGCCAAACACCTCTTTTACGAGCCTGTATCTTTGGCGAATACCACTTCCGTCTCGCCAGAAGTCCGCGAAATGAAGAGTCTTCTGCGATAGAGCTAATTCGTGCTGGTGCTAACGTTAACGTCGTCGACAATTCTGGATCAACAGCTCTTCACTATGCTATCTGCTCCGGTTTGGATAACATCGTCATGGAGCTTCTCAATCACGGCGCTTCCTCAACAGCACGCAATAACCATGGCCTGACGCCTCTCCATTCTGCCCTGACTGGTCTAACCAATCTGTCGGAGCCTCCCGAGGAGGACTACCACATACCCTCTACTCAGATGGTTCGACAGCTGCTTGCCAAGGGCGCGGATCCATTTGAACCCCTTCCGGACGGCAGAACAGCGTTACATTGCATAATCCCAGGACTGATGCAAAACAGCGAGGAAGAACGGCCGGCCAGGAAAGCCCTCGGCAAGGAGAATGAGACTGATGTCTCTTTCCTCGATTACAAAGCGCTCTACCAGACTTTCGTCGACGCAGGATGCAGCCGCGAAGCTCGCGACAACGAAGGCAACACTGCTATATTCGCGTATGTCCGGAGAATACGATGCTATCACAGCGACATAGAGAGTCGCATTGCACCTGATCTTGATGACATGCAGGATATATTTACAGCGCATGATATTCATGCTGTGAACAATGCTGGAGATACTTTGCTGCATGCGGTTGCCAGTCGAGAGGAGGATTGGGAAGATCTTCAAGACCACGATGTCATGATTTTCAAATTGCTGGTAGATTTAGGGCTGGATCCGGGAGCGGAGAATAAGGATGGAGCTACGCCGTTGGATCTAGCTGATGTATGGGAACGGGATGAGATTTTGGCATTATTTGCTCGGGATGAATAAGCATGGATTCGACATTGTTTGTTCTGGCTTTTGATGTTCTATGCCGGGCGTTGGTTGTTACTCGGTGAATGATATATTTCTACACGCAAAGTGCATCCAATGTTGGCCAAAGGCTTGCTGATCGCAATGTACTCTCATGGATATGAAAGAAATTTAATTTAGTTGGAACTTCACGATGGGCATTAAACAAAGGTCCAGCAGGCTTACGATTGTAGTGCGTGTAGTACTACTGGGTGTTTCTTATAAGTGCCTATATGCTGCCTGAGGCTGCTAGGCATCAAAAACATTACGTTTGGGAGAAGGATGCCAAGCATATCGCCCCCTACGGGAAGGGAACTGAAACCCTGGTCAACGAATCGGTGCGAAAGAGTTGGCAACTTGACGCAAATCAAGTTTCTTTCCAGAACCCACAATGGAACGCACAGGTCGACCGTTACGTTCACAAGGCAGCCACTGGTCTCGGTCTTGAGGCGAAATCTGTGGAGGTCAAGGCGGAATTTTACAAACTGCTTGTATATGAGAAAGATGCTTTCTTCTTGCCGCACCAGGATTCAGAAAAAGCAGATGGGATGTTTGGCACCCTTATCATATCTCTCCCCTCGAAGCACGAGGGCGGGAACGTGATCGCTTCTCACAGGGACAAAAAGCTGGAATTTGCAACGGCGCCAAACTCGGAATTTGGCTATACATGGGCCGCTTGGTATGCTGATGTCTCACATGAGGTCAAGCCCGTTACCTATGGATATAGGATTGTTCTGGTTTACAACTTGATCCATCGTGCGTCCGCTGCGCTCTTACCGTTCCGCAGCAACAGAGCAGAAAATCTCACCGATTTGCTTAAATCGTGGGCTCTCGCTGCCAAAAGACCCGGGCAATACCTCGATGGCTGGGATGAGTCTGACTTCCGTGAAGCCTGTCCACCAGCCCTAATCTATATTCTCGAGCATCAGTACACTGAGGCAGAACTTAGTTTTACCCGCCTCAAAGGAGTTGACCGACCCCGCTTTGCAGAGCTGCAGAATGCTTGCCAAAAAGCAGACTTCCTTATCTTTCTAGCTAACATTGAGAAAAACGAGACTGGTGAGGTGTGGGAAGATATGGATGATGATTACGGTGGCTATTATGGCCGCGGAGGCTACGACAGTGATGGGTTTCACAGCATTCAAGACACGATTGAATCCAAGCTTGAGCTTTGCCATGTTGTGAACGCTGACGGCCAAGTAGTTGGAACACATATGCCCTTTGTCGAAAACATGCTGGTTCCAGCAGATGCTTTTAATCGCGATCCAGATAATGAGGATTTCAGTGGGTTCACGGGAAATGAGGGTGCTACGGCAACTCACTTTTACAAAGAAACTGTACGTTTTGGCGATGCTGAAGCTCAAGCCTTTCCCATCTCACTGCTCTGCACACAACCCTGATTTCCACTAACAATACTAGGGCGTTTTGATACTCCCAAAAGAGTTCCATTGCTTGTTTCAGGTGCAAAAGTTGAAGGGTTGTGATGATGGGGTCGAACGAGCCCTTGAGGAAAGCCACCGTCTTATGAAAGAAAATCCCAATGATACGAAGGCCAAGGAAAGAGTATTGCGCTTGAGTCAAAGTTAGCGACAGATTCAGTTATGCAAATTGCCCTTGAACTGGATGACCTGCCACTCTTTCGCCGGAGCATGGGCAAATTGTGGACTCGATACTCGATCCCTCAAAGCTCTCTGATTGCCAACATCATTTTCCTCCATGGCCTGGAAGCCATTCGCTCCGCGTAAGTCAATGGTTTCACACAATGTGCTCCTCTCGTATCCACTAACTCCCTTTCCAGAACTAGATAGTTATTTCTCGGCAAGATCCGGATATCTGTATAAAAATCTTTCGTTGAGTGAACAATTGACCTCGCTCTCTCGACTGGTCGCAGAATACAAATCGATGTGTGAGAGACAGGACCGAAAGCCATCGGCGGAAGTAACGGAATGGTGGGACGGCATGGTGGATAAGATTCTTTCCACTGAACTTAAAGGATTCGAGTCAGAAGGTCCCCTTCTGGCAGAAGCTTTGAGTGCATCCCCCACACCTGGGTTTCTCCAAAAGTATGTTACCCTTGCTGACAAATGATCTCGAGCGCTAACCACAACAGAACTATTACCTTCCTGGCGAGAAACATGTTACAGAAGCCGTTGATCTGGTCATTCATCGTCTCGGTTCATGAATTCTCGAAAACAGGAAACCTAGACAAGGGAGAGGTGGGTGAAGCGACAGATTGGCTGTTCCCAACGGTCATCAAGAATTTCAAAGTGGAAAGCACGATACCTTTGGATTATCAAGACAGGTATCTCTCTTGGTCCTATCCATCCCATCCAAAGCCTTCTCGGGTTTCCCCGGACCGGGTAGTCAAGCTGGTTAAGCCAGCGGATGCCACGCACACCGACACCACGGGAATAATGGATATACTTGTCGAGTATGCGGCGAATGTCAAACAGGGTGACATGAAAAGCGCCTTTCATGATTTCCTATTCCCCGTCGCCGGCGGAATTTCCGAACACATAGCTACCACAAAGCGTGCCGTTTCGCCCGGTGAACAGACCTTCTTCACAGAATTCCTCAAAGCTTACGTGACTAATTACATCAAAATTGCGCCTCCTCCACCACCCGACTGGAAGGAGCGCACTTCTATTAACTGTTTCTGCGATTACTGTCGTACCCTGCGCCAGTTCATCAATGACGTCAATGCCACAAGCAAGGATTTTGCCATGGCAGAGAAGCGCAGAAAGCATCTGGACCAACAACTCGACAAGTCCTACTTTTTCACGAGCACTGTCAAATCAGGTTCGCCACATAGACTACGAGTGGAGAAGACGAAAGCTAAAGAGGTTTCCAACTTCATCGGATGGATCAAGCGCGCACAAGCTGGACAAGCTCAACTGGACCGGTTGTCTCAGCAGACACCCCTGAAAAATATTCTGGGTGACAATTACAACTCTATTGTCGATCACGAGAACCTCAAGTTTCCCGAGAAATTTCCACCATCTATTTTGAGTTTGATCCAAGAGAACCCCTCAAAGGCGGGCCGAAGCACTGTGCCGCAGAAACGTGGTTACCGGGGCTGAGAATGGAGTGGTGATTCCCACGAATCTGTACGTATGCAGGAGTTAGTGTTTACAGCGTTTCGAATTAGCTGCAATGGTCTTTCATTAGGGCATGCATTGAACGCGTTCACCAGTGACAGCGTTACCCTTCAGTAAGAGGCTTCTATCCGAGTCCCATGACATGGGCTATCAGGAGTGACTTTGACTCCGCCTCGTCGGAATCACGCATGCAGAATAGAGTCCCATCTTGTAGTTTTCTTAACCTGAAAATTGTTCGAACACAGGCAAGCTGCAGTCACCAAGAGGAACAGAGTTACGTTATTGACTGATTTGAAAAGAGCTATTCGAACTTCATGAGGTATGTAAAGCCTTCAACCATTATGTCATAAAACATCTGCCAATATCCTCTATCACTTGCTTGGACGTTGCACAAAACAATACCATTAATAGAGCGCCTTCTTCTTGAGTCGGATTCTCCCGTTCTGAGGAGGAATTTTCAAATCAGTGATCCATATAGCTGGCGGACGCTTGCCGCCATATTCCACCGGCAACTCAACCTCGTAATGTCTGAAGAGATACGCAAGTAGCATTTTCAGCTCCACCGCTACCAAAAAGCGACCGGGACATCCATAGTTCGCGTGTCCGAAAGCCAGAAACTCCGACGAAGTGACTGCTAACCTCTTCCCGTCTGGCCCAGCAAACCGGAACGGCACGAACTTTTCAGGCTCGGGGTAGATATCGGGGTCCGTCTGGACCGTCCTGGCCAGGAGAGACACAGTCGAGCCTTTAGGCAAGGTGTAGCCATCAGGCGTTTTGAGATCATCGACCATCACCTTTCGTGGCATGCTGTGGCTCACTAGCGTGTTAATTCGCAGTGACTCTCGGAGGACACTGTCTAGCTTGATCAGCCGGGATGCGTCATTCCTTGTCCAACGAGGCTCTCCTTTTCTGGCTTCGCCATAGACGTAGTTCAGTTCTTCCTGAATCTGAGATATCGTTCCGAATTCCGCGTCTGAGTCCAGCATATCAAAAATCACGTGCGGGGTGAGCATATATGGCTGTACCGCGGCAGCCAGCATGAAGATCATGATGTGGATCGTGACGAAATGAAGGTTGAGATCGGGACTGTTGCTCTCGTAGAGATGTCGCATGATTTTCTGAAGAAAGTCTTGTGGTTCCCCTTCTGATCTATCTCCATTTCGAAGCCCTCTAAGGCGCTCCTCGTACGTCGGACGCAGTAGGTTCTTCAGCTTTCGGAGTACAATAATCCGTGGAACTGAGAGAATCCGACCGATGATTTGATGAAAGATCTGAGGGATGGGTCGCAGGACTTCGCTGATGGGAGTAATAACCTCCATAAACACCAGGGTCCATCGGACAAATCCTGGATCAGAGCCTATTCTCGCATTAGCGCCATACGTTCCACAAGCAACAGCAACATGCAAAGCTTACAGAGCGGAGATCCCACAATATATCGCGAGGTAGACCGAACGAGGATATGCTTGATCGACGTGGCAAGATTGACCTCTTTCCAATTCTTGTCATCAAGGCCAAAAATACTGGATATGCTCCGTTCTAGCTCCTCCTGAAACCGAGGGATCTCAGTATCCATCAAGGCACGTATAGACCGCTTAAGAAATGCTGAGTGCCACTCTTCGGTAAAATACCTGGAGTGACCGACGGTCCACCGAGCCTGAACTGTCTCTACGATTGCCTCGCGTGACCCGAGGACATTCTGCGGCTGGGATAGCATCCATCGCATGAAACAGTTCGGCAGAATGACCATCGTCCCGAAGCTCTTATCCGGTATCCGGCATGTTCGGCCATGTTTCAGGTGCTGCAGCATATCAGGAGTTATAATGTTAGATTCGAGTTCGACTGGGAAGGGTGACTAACCGTTTCGTAAGCCTCTCGCAACACCTTGTTAGCGTTGAAGAAATATGCGATGAATGTCGACGGTGAGAACCGGCATTTGCCCGTATCCCGCACCAGAGGGATTCCAGTGTCCTCTTCTAGGATGGAATAAAGAAAGAATAGGACTGTGGAAGCCAAAGCTAGAGAACATAGAGGAATGGCAAACTCACCATCCAGACGCAGCCGGTCCGTCTGAATGAGAGCTTGAACTGTCGACATGCTAAGGCAGAAGACGACCACCTTATCGGGAGGAACTTCACTTGTCTGACCTGAGAGGTGTGCAGAGGGGAGAGATGCATTTACCGATGACTTCAATCTACCCCGTATGGTCACGCTGATCGTCCTACTGGGCTACTCCGTTTAGATTAGATTCTCGGGTCTAGGCCGATGGTGTCTTGCTGTGGAGGACGAACACCACTACCCGGTGGATCCCGGCTGAAAAGACACGATCTTGTAATTTTTTTTCTTAATATTAATGAGAAGTCCGTGGTGGGTAAACAAGAATATTGTGGAATGTGCAAGGATACGAGAAAACTCGAATAATTCTTAGCCCAGTTCAACTAACAATCAGCCTTGAGACATTTACTCCTCACGCTCAGCTTACGATGCAGTGTTACTATATGGAATGTTTATGACAGGGAGCTTGCATAGAATCGCGGTCAGCGGTATTCAGCTCAAGGTGATATTAGGTGGTGTCTCATGCACCGAGTCAAGAGCAATAATGAGGTATTCTCTTCCATGAACCCGCCAATTGAGCCCTGGCAGTGGGTCATGCTGCGGGCAATCTCGGTGGCACGCCAATGATCGGCGTCAGCCTGCTATCGCATCACGCAAATGTGGATCATACAAGTACTAGCGGGTTGGCATTCGAGCTAAGGACTGGCAGTAATGATCGTCTTCGACACATCGTAATGGAATACTGTCCGATCAAACTCTGTTTTACTTATGTAGTTCACTTCGAGGAATTAAAAGAGGGAAAGAAAAAAAGAAAGTATTCTCGCCAAGGCCGCCTCATTCCTGGCTGAACATGCATCTACTCGGACTATCGAATGATCAGTCGTGCAGGGCCGAGTGATTGACGTGTCTGCGGTACCGGGGAAAACGTATGATTGGTCCCAACTGCTCGTATAGGCTATCGAGGCTTGATCAAGCAGGGTTCATATTGCCAAACTGTGGGCTCCGTAACAAGGATTCTGTGGGTTTACTGGTAGATTTCATCCGACATGTCATTCGTGAAACTAGAGTGCCAGGCGCATCAGTCCCCAGAACCAGGTTCATGCCTGACATGTACCGTCGGGCCACGGATGATATGTACAATGTGAATATGAGTAGCGCAATACTTCTTTAATTCTACTCAATAAATTCCGTGTTCAGCTCCACTAGCCATTTAGTCTAGATTTTGGTTCCCACTACATGAACCCTTGGCCCAATTTTAAAAACAAAGTTCGTGGCGATGTGATAGCCTGCCCTCCCCCCCTCCACGTTCAAAAGCAGAAGGTGCACCAGGCAATTGCCTCCGACTCATGACCGAACTGGTCATTCAGAAGTCCTTATGCCCCAGTAAAAAGCAAAGCGTGTCCGGGGTTACTTAACCTCTCAGCTGCCCTTCTGCCAGAGCCTTGACACCAACCGTGCTCGTCCTCGTGTCGCAGAAAATGTTCAGCGACTACGCCCTTAAAACTACAAGAAAATTAGATCCTCAGCCTCAGCTGAAGGTCGGAAACAATCCAGAGTACCCCTTCTCGTCACGCGCCACGAGCCTCGATGGATGGAGGCTGACTGTGGAGGATGGGCTGGGACGATTGAAGTGGAAATACTTGACAACGGATGCGGAGCGTGAAGCACAACCACAAGATAAGACGTCGAAATTCTTCCTTGACATCCCTTTTGTCCGTATTTTTACGCTCTGGTCTCTATTCTAAAAACGGCCCACTGACATCCGTAGATCGAATCGCCCGACCGCAAGCCCGCCCACAAGCCATCGGAGGCAGCTAGGAATGGGGCCTTGTTCCACAGTCAACTTCAGGTGAAAGACCTGGGCTGCTGGGCTGCTGACTTGAGCTGCATATTCTTCGTAACCCCGATGCTTATTATCTCCTGGTATATTACACAAGCTACAATCGATGAGGCAAATGCTATCGAGCTTGTCAACTTTATTCTTCGAGCCCAGAACTCGGACGGCGGATGGGCCACATACGGAGGCCAGGACACGACGCTGATGGGGACCATTCTAATATATGTCGCGCTGCGCTTAATGGGCCTTCCTGCAGACCACGAGTGCCTAGTCGAAGCCAGAAGATGTCTGTTGGACATGGGCGGTGCCGTCTATCTGCCAGGTTGGGCCAAGTTTTGGCTTGCTCTCCTAGGTCTATACAAATGGGAAGGAACAGATCCGTATCCAGTTGAAATGTGGTAAGTAAGCCCTCCAGCTCAATGGTACTTTTTGACTTCTGACATTTTCAGGCTTCTTCCGGAATGGTTACCGATCAGTCCCTGGAAATGGTACATTATTCCTCGGCATGTGTATCTGGTTATGAGCTATCTCTCAGCGAAACGGTTCACCGTGCCGACGAATCCTCTCCTGGAGCAACTCCGGACTGAGATCTTCGTCCAGCCATATGAGTCCATTGACTTCGTTGCCTTCCGCGGTGTAACCTTTCAACGCTCTCGCGAGGTGCGCAAGAGCTGGGTACTCAACGCACTGAACTGGTTTATTGACAACGTTTGGATTCCATGGTTTCGTCCTCGCGGCTTGGCCGAGATGGGCGAGCAAAAGGTATGGAGAATTATCGAAGAGCTTGAACAGATCAACAACTCTGTCGGCATCGTCAGCGTGGATGCATTCCTGAACATGATCGCATTCTATTGCAAAGAAGGACCAGACTCGAAAGCTCTGCATAGAACTCAGAACGCCAGTTTCGAATATCTCTGGATGGGACCCAGCGGGATGCAAGTGATGAGCATTCACGCTGGGCACACATGGGAGACAGGTTTCGCACTTCAGGCCTACGCTGAGTCAGGACTTGCCAATACTCCTGACATCCGACCAGCTGCTCAGCGAGCGTATAAATTCCTGGTGAACCAGCAATATTTGAACGATTGGGACGAGGCTTCGTCTTGCGATTGCTTTAGCCGGCTGGGCGGCTGGCCATTCTCAAGTCAATACCATGGGTTTTCGTGTTCAGATTGTACTGGGGAAGCACTCAAAGCAATCCTGCTTGTTGAGAGGAACACGGATATCCCAAAACTCACAGACGAGCGCAATCTGCAACTTGCGGTGAACAACCTAATCATGATACAGAATCCGAGTGGTGGGTACAGCAGCTTTGAGCCTATCCGCGGGAGCGAGCTCCTCGAGTGCATGAACGGCACGGAGCTGTTCCAAAATGTCATGGTTGAATTTGACTACGTCGAGTGCACATCATCATGCATCACCGCCCTCGCATTATACCGAGCTCACAATCCTGCCTATCGCGCTCGGGATGTTGCTCGCACAATCAACAAGGGGATTCGGTATATCCTAAGCCGTCAGGAGCTGGACGGTAGCTGGCTTTCATCATGGGGTATTGCATACACATACGGGGCATTCTTTGCTATGGAAGCGCTGGCTTGCGTCGGATTGACCTATGACAATAACGACGCCGTTAAGCGAGGTTGCAACTTCCTACTGGGTAAGCAGCAGGCCGACGGGGGCTGGGGGGAGAAAATCGACGTGAGTTTGGCCGAATCATCTTTATTCTATTCTGCAAGGCTAATGCTGGGCGATCTAGTCTATCATGAGCAAATCATACGTGCAAGCAGCACAGTCGCACACTGTGCAAACTGCATGGATCTGTCTGGCCCTAATGCATGTTCGCTATCCAGACCCAGAGCCTATCCGGAGAGGGATACGGCTTATCATGAGTCGCCAGAATGCAAGTGGTGAGTGGAAGCAGGAGAATGCAGTAGGAAGCGGCATAGTTACATGGTACGTATAAGCCCACCTATACCTTTGGCTATTCCCAAGTCCTCATGAGCAGCTTGTGTGTGCAAAGTACTGACCTGACTCACAGTGAGCTTCTGTACCACAACTATATCTATTCCTTCCCGATACGGGCTCTATCGATGTATGCGGAGCGATATGGAGACGACGGCATCATTGCATAATTTCCAACTCATTCCAATAGTTATGAATACGAAGATGAAAGGAAACCGGTACATTTGGCAATGGGTGTTATAGAATGGAACCTTAATCAAGCGAGGCACGGCCAGGGGTCATGGCGCTCATATTCTAGATTCCTCCTGTTCTGGGCACGTTTCCTTCCTTGTCAGAACGTTCACGTGCAATATCCGCATACAAAATGCCGCGTCCACCGGTACCCAAGTAAACCCGCCCGTAGACTCTAGGGTCGCCTTGGATGAGATTGAACCCGCCATACCGATGAGTATCATCATCAACACGATCCCATGACGCACCTCCATCATCTGAGCGGTAGATTCCGTGCGCTGACTTGGGAGTGCGGGATGGACGGCCGCGAATGAACAAAGAAGGCTGGTTCTTCTTCACCCCCGCGCCAACTGTGATAAGCTCGGCCACTGTTCCTCGTTCTGTGACGCGCTTCCAGCGACGTCCGAAGTTTGTAGTATGGTAGACTCCCTGGTCTCCCAGAGCGAGCCAGATCTCTCCAGCTCGGTTCAGGTTCACCACTGGAACGGCGCCATCATGTTTGGGGAGACCAACGTCCTTCGCCTTCGAGGCCTTGTATGACACTCCGCCGTCAGTACTAAGATACCACACACTGTCGGTGAACACGTAGAAGGTCTTTGGCCTAACACGGTCCGCGCTCAGGTATGGCGTCTGAACTGATAGTCCGCGAGGCGGTTTCCATGTTTTCCCCCAGTCGTGCGACGAGTATGGCCCCGAGTCGGTGGCTGGGACGTTAGGACTCTGCAGGGTAGGGGAGACAACCGCCATGGCCGAGGTCCAGACGACGAATTTTCCAGAAGCGTCGAGGGCCATCACACCTGGGTTTGTGCTGCTGGTGTTCACGCCCGGAATGCAGGTTGCGAACTTCACCCAGCTGTCAGCTCCATCTGTGGAATATGCTGCTTGTCCACAGCCATTTTCATATTCGTGGCCGGATGGTCCACCTCGAACTATTATTTCGGGCTTCTTCCCAGCCCAGTCGAGGGTATTGAGGTTCGAGAAGGCAGGGAGTCCTATCATTGGCTGTGGAGTGTCGAGATTGTCGTGGCGAAACCCATTGATATCGCCCACTCCACTGATCAGGTTTGCCGGGCCGGATGGAGGGCTAATCAAAGCGAGAGCTACGGTCTCCTCGACACCTTGTGCCTGAATATACCATCCTGGTGCCGAATCTTTGTCCGCCTGTGAGATATTATCAGTGGACCAGATTGTCGCGCCGGTCGCGTACATGACATGGTCCGAATCACTGGGATCAATGAGGACAGCCGTCATCCACCATCCGAACTTGGTCAGTCCTTTGACAGGCGACGGGGCTCCATAACCACCCCATTGAGGGCCCCAGTTGAAGCTCAGCCACTCGACTGTGGTGCCGTTTGCCAGAGCTGCCTCCTCGATCGGATGTCCCCAATACCCACCGCTACCGGATGGAGTGGACAGCTGGGAGACATCCTTCCATGTGCGACCACCATCACGCGAGAGATACATACTGTCGAGCGCCGGACCGGGGTCTCGGTCAAGGGAGACCACGACAACGGTGTCCGGATCATCCGCAGCGACGCTAAGGCCGCAATATCCACCCGCAGGGAAGGCTTGGGGCGTATAAGGGGCGGGTGAAGTGTTCCTCGCAGACGGGGTGATGTCAGTCCATTTCGAGGACGTGGTGTTATAGACATGCACGGCTCCGTACGCAACTCCCCATGGACCAGGAGCATCCGCATAAGTCACGTAGAGGGCGCCGTTCGACGCGAGCACAGCTTTCATCGGCTGCGGTGCAGTGCTCTGCGGCTGTGTCTCGTTGGGATAAATAAGCAGCGACTCGTCCCATGCTTTCGGCTGTCCAGGCAAGGCGTTCCAGGTCTTTCCCGAGTCCGTGGTGACATACAATCCACCGGGAACACACGCCCCGATGTAGATAGTCCCTTCAATTTCCGGATCAAATATCACAGAAGTAATTCCAATGCCGTTGGCAGCCGCGTCCGGAAAACTGGTAACGTTGGTCCATGTCTTCGCTCGATCAGCACTCTTCATCAATCCTGCATTGCGGGTTCCCATCCAGAGCTCATTCGTCTTGAACGGATTCACAGCCAACCGCTCGCCGTTATTCCGACCCAGCTCGTTCGCGCCCATTGCGAATGGGGCCTCATGCCGCGTAAAACTCGCGCCTCGATCATCCGACACGAAAATTTCCGTTTGATTGGAGTTCAGATAGCGGCCTTGTGCCAAATAGAGACGATCAGGATTCGTGGGGTCCATGGCAACGCTCTCGGTGCCCATGAGGTTCTCGTCCTCAGGACCGAGAAAATCGGTTAATGGAATCCATTTGTTGGCTTCCTGAGACCAGCGATAAGTGCTACCGATATCTGTCCGCGCATAGAGGAGGTCCTTCTCAGTAGGATGGCCCACGATACCCGTGATGTATCCTCCTCCTCTGATTGCCACCGAATTAAATTGATACGCATGCTTCGCAGTCGCTGCGATAGCACCGGTAGTGGCATACACGGCCACCGTTAGCCGTTGGAGCCAGTCTTTCATGACGAGAAATAGTATGTCATTCGAGCGGGAGGTATTTGGGGCGACCTGGCCACTTTATGAAGTCCGTAAGAACAGGCCATAATTTCTCGCATCATGCGATTATCCCGGCTTCCGGACCGTGTTAGCCGCTCATTGGATCCTTCGCCTTTTCAACGGAGGTTGTTCGCAAGGGACACTCACCCCCGCACATTGTTAGCGTGAGGGATCGGAGAAAAACATGACGCTATACAAGCCGATTGGTGGTAAAATTGGTATAGCAAGGGTTCTCGGCTAAATGAGATGGTCACCAAGCTCTCCGGAGTTTAGCTGTTTGGGTTCAGCAAGACCTCACTGCTCACTTGATATCATCTACTATTTCACGGGGCAGTCGATGGTGTTGGCATTCTCGGTGCCTGAGGTGCCGCTGCCAAACCTTTCGCCGCCCCTGACCCTTTACATGGCCCTTTTATACAGGCAACGTCATGGAATACCTCTTTCGTTTCTACAGAGAATAATCCAATGAATCATTCAATGATGTGGCAGGCCTTTGGGCGTCTACTGGTCCTTCTATAGTCAATCCTAACCCTCGGGGTCAACACTGACTTGATTTCATGAGTTCGAAAGCCCATGATATATATTGTATTGCTTTTTCGGGCTGTATCCGGGTCCTGTAAAATTTATTCGTGGATAAAAGTCACCTAATACACCTTGTGAATAGCTGTAGGGAGATAACATAGAAGATAGAAATCTTTAGCTGACCCAAAAGAATGCTGAACGTAGTTTTAGAAAACGAAGCATTTAGGTATCAACATGTTATCCCCTAGAGCATTTTATTTGCGGTCAAGAGCACGAGTTGTCTTTTGGATTTCCCTGGGAATTCACATCTTCTTCTGAGTTGTACAGAACTAGATGCCCTGGCTAACTGAATTAACCAATCAGAAGTTTAGAGTTTGATTTGAAGCCTATGTAATTCAGAAATTTATCTTGTCTGGCACATACGACCACAGGGTGTGGAGAACAGGGCTTCCCGTCCGCTCAGCCGTACTTAAGCCACACGCCGGCCGGTTAGTAGTTGGGTGGGTGACCACCAGCGAATCCCGGCTGTTGTATGTTTTTTATTCTGCCTTCTATTTGACTCGTTGAGTTTGCCCGTGTCGCCCTGAAGCCCTCTAGAAGCCCTTTAAAATTCAACTGCCCAAGCCTGTGCTACTGGCGTGGCCTCCTTCCCGCCATATATGCTTACATACACAATAATCTTGATCTAACGTAATCGGATACCGAACCGCCGGCCGCCCACTGCGAAACCGTTCCTCTGCCAAGACCTTAGCGTGATCGACGTGTAACTTTTTGCGGCTCGAGATATCTCTGGATATTTTGAATGAGGTTCGGATCTACTGGCCCAGTAACTGCGACGCCCGATTGCTTTAGGCTTCGATCTAAGTCATTTGTATTCTGAGACATGATTCCAAGTATGTCGAGTTCTTGAAATTCAATGTTAGTCGCAGGAAAACTTCTACCCCGCCATTCTGTTAGTCGCTGGTTAGGCAGCCACGTACGTGTCAACTCGCAACTTAACCCACTTTCTTTTCTCATCTCTCGAAGAAATAACAACAGAGATTGCACTAGAGTTATTGCTCTCATAAATTATATAACAGCTACCATATGTGTCGCATGAACGCAGAAAGGACTGGGAAGGAGCGGTTCACGTGATGTGACTAATCATTCCTCGCGGGTAAGTTAGTTAACATAATTGTTTGTCTGGGGCCAAGCTTGGCGGTCAATCGGTTCGGCAGGTCTCTGGTATCCGTGGCCTTCGGGATCCTGCGGACCACCCACCGCCTTTCGCCGGTGGGTGGTCTGCAGCGGAAAGGAATTTTC